>JAPEHQ010000002.1:1243750-2487500 GCA_027405735.1 Mucor racemosus | reverse complement strand
CCTTCTTCTTTATTATATTAACCTGTACATTATTCAGATTGTACATGTAAACACTACCCCCCTTTCTTCTTTCCTTTTCTTCTTTTTTATTTACAGAAATTTTCTCATATATGATATTTTCACTCCAATTCTGACTCTTTTTTTTCTTTTTTTCTTTCACAAAAAAAGATATACATATTTTTTAAAAAAACAAAATGATAAATATATATAATTTATACAAACTCTATTTACATAAATCACAAAGTGCATGAACTACTATAGAATACAATTTGAAAAACTTTCTATTGTCGGTCTTTTAAAATATCAATACTGCCAAATCGATGAAAAAACTGCATATAAGCTACTCCTTTAGAATTGTTGCATAAGTTTGGAGAAAGTCGATAGTTTGAATAATATATTTTCAAATAAGTTACTATCTTTTGTTTATGTATCTAATTTTTTTTCTATAAAATTAGTAATATGTACGACTAAAAAACTTGTTTAAAACAGGAGACACTTAGATATTGACGAATCTAGAAATGACGTTTAAATATTGCTAATTCATCATTGCAAGCATACAGTCAAACAAGTCTGCAAAAACATGATTATTTATTTACTTTTGTTCTATATAAAGTCTTCTAGTAGAAATTGCTATAAATTTGGCAATTGTAGAACTAAATATAACCTCAAAAACAGATATTCAATTATTCCTTTCAAGGCTTTTTCCTTCGTTTAATTCCCCACTTTTCAAGTTTATTCACGCAGCAATGGCCTCAATTGACGCTATTTTTATATGCGAGTATTTCTTTATGCATTTCCAGGCCTATCGGGACGATGACAAGCAAGCAGTTCCCCAAAATACTGCATTTTACGGACTTTATTTCAAGTATTTCATCAGACACGTAAAAAGGTTTAGGAAAATCGCTCCTAGGAAATAAAGGAACATATCAATGACGACCAATAAAAAATGGTGGTTAATATAACTTTACACAACAAGACTAAAAATACCAACATTAATGACAAAAAGACTTCACTATTTTGATACGAAATGTAATATTTACGTATATGCCTTTCTTGCGTAAGATTTGGGATTTTATATACAATGCATCCGTAATATATGCATGTGTAAAGATGAAACATTATTTTGAAAAAGAGAAACCCTGTTTATACCCTGTTTATTGTTCTTCCCACTAACTATTGCTACAGGATTATTTGAAATGGTTTTACTTTTTCTGTACATTTTGCCCCTTGAAATTTTCTGTATTTGATTTAGTCTCGAATAAAATCCATAATATCATGACACAAAAATAAACAACTAAAAAAGCATGACTTTGTGTTATTTCATCATTCTCTACATGGAACAAAAAAATTGCAAAACATACGAGTAGGTACCTGTATGTGTGTTGCCTTTTTTTTTTTTTTTTTTTCTCATGTCTATTAAATAACCGCACACCGGGATTTGGCAGTATATATCACAAGATTTCTAATAGAAGAGCAATAAATTTTCTTTTCCTACATTTTACTTTATTTCCTCTTTTTTCCAATACACCATTTAATAAAAGATAATAATGACAGAGGCAGAATCTGCTTTTGATAGTCATGCTGTAGCTACCATGGATACATATCGTCCATCGTTTTTGATGGATAGTAAAGATGCTTTAGCAACATCTACATCTATCGCTGATCATATCAACTACCAATTATCTCAAATAGATGCATCTTATACCACAAATAGTAGCAGTAATGGAGATTCTGCTATTACAACATTTATGAATAATCACACAGCTAATCAAGATTTGATCGATAGATCTAATATAAACCAAGTGGAACATGTATTAGAATGGTCACCTAGTAAAAGATATTGTCGACTGAATACTTTACTTGGAAAAGGTGCTTTTAAAGTAGTTCATAAAGCTATGGACCGTGAAGAAGGATACGAAGTAGCGTGGAATGTGCTGCATGTAAGAACTATATCCATATAACTATTTATACAACTTACACCCGCCCTTAGATTGGACATGATAATAATAAGGATGTTGGGCATGAGATAGAAATTTTAAAATCAGTGCGCCATCCTAATATCATTGCGTTTCATGATGCTTGGCTTAGTGAAAATCGTACTGAATTTATCTTTGTTACCGAGTTGATGACTTCAGGTACTCTGAGAGAATATATTAGAAAATTAAGTTTGCCCAATCCAAAAATTGTGAAACGTTGGAGTCGTCAAATTTTGAAAGGTTTAGCTTATTTACATGGACATAATCCACCTATTATTCACAGAGATATTAAATGTGATAATATCTTTATTAATGGTGCACATGGTGAAATCAAAATTGGTGATTTAGGCACAGCCGAGAATATGTGGCTCGGTGATAAAAAGTATACACTTATTGGTACACCTGAGTTTATGGCGCCTGAAATGTATGAAGAAGAAGGCTACAACGAAAAGGTTGATCTTTATGCCTTTGGCATGTGTTTAATGGAAATGACAACTGGTGAATATCCTTATGCAGAATGTACAAATACTGCTCAAATTTACAAGAAAGTGTGTCAGGTATATATATATATTTAAAATCACATTTCTTTCGGTTTCTGTCTCTAACCTGTCATATTAAAAGCATATCAAACCAGATTCATTGGCTAAAATTCAAAATCAACAGGTGTTGGAAGTCATTAATAGTTGTTTATCTACAAATGAAAACGAAAGGTATTCTATTTAAATCTCAAAATGACAGCATATCATACTAATACCACGTGCAACCTCAAAGATTATCCGCACAAGAGCTGCTTGAATGCTCATTTTTAGCTGTAGAACCTGACGTTGTGATACTAGAAAATGATCCATCTCATACAATCGTTACTTTACAAGTCGTATTCAAAGGTTCTGACAAATTATCTGTCAAATTTGAGTTTAATACTGTAAGTTTTTTGTTTTGAAATGTTTGCATTATTTTTTCCACGCTTGCCATTTTGTTTATGTAATATTTCCTTATTTGTAATATAGCAAGAAGATACTGCTGAAGAAGTTGTTGGTGAAATGGTAAATAATTCAACCCTATATTATAATCACAAGTATGTAAACTCTTTACGTAGATCGAGGAACAAGTTTTACCAGAAAGATATCAACAATGGATTACAAATGAAATCAATCGCATTTTACGAGATATTGAAAAGGAAGAAGAATCAGATAACGAAAAATTCAAAAATCAAGACAGTACACAGCAAGCTGTATGGAGACGTGAGAACGATATTCGATCAGAACTTGAGAAATCCAAATTGGAATTAGCAACTCTAATAGATAAAATGGTTGATCAAGAGAAAAAATGCGAATACTTGAAGCAACAAGCTGTCATTGCAGAGGAAAAGGAAAGACAAGCCTTACTTGATATTGAAAAAGCAGCAGCTAGCATTGCAGCCAAATTGCAAGCTAATAGTGAAGACTCTGTATTTTCAGATGAGAGCGAAAGCTCTTATAGCGAAGATCATCCTCAGGTTGTATTACATATGAACAAAGTGGTAGCGAAAGGTATAGCTATACATATTTTAGTATAAAGCCCAATTACTAATTATAATTATAATAGAATACTTTGATGACACTAATGTCGATGTGTTTGTATACGATACAGCTAAAGCAACAAATCGTGATCCATCAAAAGCAGAAGAATGGATTCGTAAATTGAAAGATCAAGACATTATGACAGTAGGCGATTTAAGAGAGCTACTGGATGAAGATTGGTCTTGCATTGGACTTACTGTTTTTGCTATACGTGCATTGAAAAATATGTTGCATAATAGAGGTGGCATGGAACATGACTCCTCCGTATAAAAAAAAAAAATTGTACATTCACCCTGAGAAATATATACCAACAAATACGACCCAGATTTTACTACTTTTCGATATACCGCAACATACCTTACTATATATTTCTACTTTCGTATATATAAATATATTTTATTAAAATTTTTAAAATTATCTACATATAAGCTTTTAAATCTTTGATGAAATCAAATATGTAACCATTTTCTATAATCTGGCATTTAACTTTCATTTTTATACGATCAAATCGAAAATCGCAGCGGGCCACTTTTTCTAATAACTAGCCTTATGTCAAACACTTTTTAGAATGTACTATACCTCAGACACTGCCAAATAAATATGAGTTTATTGTATTATGCTATTTATTCCTAAATTTATTCTATATCTCACGAAAAACCCAAAAACGCGTAAAACTTACTTATAAACTGGGTCTCACTTTTCATTCCTGCTCAACCTTTTTTTTTCACTAAATAACACCAAGAAAAAATTATATGCCAATATACCTGAGATGCTCAACTTTAATCCAAAAACAAGTATCTGGAAATATCCCATTTTTTGCAGTTGATATTAATTTTTCAGTGCTAATGTTTCAGATTTTTTACGCGTATTTCGCTGCTAAAGGATTGAAAACTTTGAGGCCTCATATCTCTAAAACAAATTAAGTTATACTAGCACTTTTTTATAATAAAACTTACTTGCTTTGGAGTAATCTATAACATATTTCAGTATAAAAAAATTCTGAGCACTTTTTTTTTTCTTTTTTTTTTGGCATTTTTGTAGTAGATTTCAAAATATCTGTTAAATTGAGCAGTATTTTGTTTAAATTCATGTCATCAGTCTCATTGAGCTCTCTCAAATTCAATTTAGTTCTTTCAAATTATTGATTTTTCATGGAGATATCCTCAAAAATGTGTACAAAGATATACCTTCGTTTCTAGCTTCAATTTTCCCCTTTTATACCCTCATCCCAAATCCTGAATTTGAAAACATTTTTGACAAAAATCTCGTTTTCTCTATGAAAAATACAAATAGAAGATTCAGTAATGGCTCGATCAATAGATAATAATTTTGTGCATTATTTTCATTAATTGTATTTACATTATGCTTATAAAAAGTGATGTGTATAATCAAAAGACCTCCAAAATTTCAATCGTATTTTACGCAAAATTTAATGTGAAACATTTGTCTGAATTTTATTTAAAGGGATGCAGCATCCACAATTGTACAAAAACTATTTAATACATTAGTTCAACTTGTTTTGCAGTTCATGAGCTATTAAACAATTTTGCTTTTTTCATCATTTCTCGATCATTTTTTTCATCAAATCAATTTTGGAACCCAGTTATCATAAGATTTAAGCTGTGATATGAACTATGATCTTGATTGTCTGGACGAAAAACCTCAATTTTCATTACATCCAAATTTGACCCTCATTATATCCAGAATTTTATACTCATTTCATCTCAAAATTTACTAATTTTTTTTTTTTGACTTTAAAATAGAAATACTGTAGTGATACAACGTGAGCAATAAATCAACAAACTAGTTAGTGGGATCAATAAATTGTGCGGCACACGGAGAAATTATAGCCGTTGTTGAAACGAATAATTTCCCTGTAGACGCGGAAACGGATAAATTATTGAATTTTTGCCATAAAGGTGCAGTTGATATGGTACCATAAGCAGACCTCACAACTTGAAATAAATGCTTAATTTTGTTAGTATCCAAATATATTAAATTGGTATAAATAGGGCAACACAACCAATCTTTAATTTCGGATATCTTTCACTTTCTTAGCGTTTTTCAAAATGTCATATCTCATTGAAAACAGTACATTTCTACAAGGGCATTTACAAAAAGCAATTGAAATCTATCAAAAAGCTGTAGTTCCTCGACTTGCGAAAAAGAATAAAACTATCGCTATAAGTACTGCTGTTGCTATTTCTTTGATTTATTTTATAAGAGATAGATATTTCAAACCCCCAAAGAACATTCGCCATATTCCATATCAAGGATATTTTGATGTATACAAAAGTCTGCTTACCAAAGAATCTTACATAGATCGTGCTCATAGAATATCTATTCCTACTATTGATTCAGAAACTAATAATGGTTTATTTGTGGTATATATACTTGGTATAAAATGTAAAACAATTAGATAAATAATAATGTTATAAATACAATAGAGACCTGGTAGATTTGGATGGGAAATTCATGTTGCTAATCCTGAAGCCGCAAAGAAAATATTTTTAAAGCAAGGTAAGCTATAAACGACGTGTGTATCATCCACTTCTAATGTACATTCATTATCCCAGATATTTTTCCAAAGATTAATATGCTAGAAGGAAAGGAAGATACACTTAATGCTAAATTCTCCAATGGTCCCAATCTCCTCTTTTTGAATGGAGCTCATTGGAAATCCCAAAGAATGATTGCAAATCCTGCCTTCCACAGAGCACAACCTATCCAGTTGTTCGGCAAATTAACCCAAGATTTGTTTACAAAGATGGATAAGATGGCTGACACAGTTGATGTTGCCGATTTAATGGAACGATGGACCCTTGAAGCTATTGGAAAAGCTGGTTTTGGTTAGTTTTTATATGAAATAGATGTATATTTCACTTGATCCCTTAATTCAATTGTATTTAGGTTTCGACTTTAATGCTATCAACGATGATGATAGCGCCTGGGTTCATACTTACTACGCCATTAATGCTGCTTTACAAGATCCATTTTACTTTATATTTCCTATTTTCGATCAAACTTTGATTCGTTTATTTCCCAAGAGAATGCTAATACATAAAGAAATGGATCGTTTTAATGGCATGCTCTCAAAGGTGATTGAAAACAAGAAAGCGCAAATAGCATCTGGCATTCAGAATAATAACTTGCAAGAAAACGAAAAAGATGTTTTAACATTGCTGATTGAAAGTGAGAAACGAGGAGAAGGAGCTCTTACAGATGAAGAATTGAGAGTAAGTAATCACTTGCATATGATTAATATTTGAATTACTAACTAGCTTTTAAATAGAGCAATTTGAACATCCTTTTTTTAGCAGGACATGATGTAAGTGCATAAATGCTTTATGCAGTAACCCCAATTAATCAAACGCTTGGTAGACTACAAGTAATGCATTATCATTTGCCTTGTTTCATTTAGCTAAACATCCCGTAAGTTAATATTTCTCATGTAAAGATCTACAACTAAATGAAATTGTCACAGGAAATTCAACAACGAGCAAGAGAGGAAGTTCTTTCCATCTTTGGCGATGCTCCAGAAGATATTATTCCTTCATTTGATCAATTAAAGCAATTGGAATACATCAATCAATTCATTAAAGAGAACCTCAGAATCAATGGACCTGTTGTACAAACAATTCCGCGTGTCGCCCAAGAAGATACTTTTCTTGCTGATACTTTTATTCCTAAAGGCTCTTTAGTTACAGTAAATGTTTTCAATATTCAACATAGTAAAAAAATTTGGAAAGATGCAAATGAATTTGATCCTGAAAGATTTGCTCCCATGGGTGAAAGTAGTCAATTAGCTGGTCAAGGAGCGACTTGGGCACCTTTTGGTAGCGGTGCAAGGTCTGTATAAAAGGTATACATATTTGTGAACTGTTATTTAATTAAATATCCATAGACAATGCATTGGAATGAACTTTAGTTTAAACGAACAACGAGTACTTTTGGCAATGATGTGTAAGTTTAAAGTTTTATATATATTCAATACAAGTTAACCCGATCCTTTATCATGCAGTAAGAAAATTTACTTGGACATTACCAGATAATGGAGATGAATTGAAAACTGGTGGCATCAATATTATCGGGCCAGTTGATTTAAATATTCAATTTAAAAAGAGATATTAAACCAATTTTTGAATAGTTTATAGTATTCAATAAAAATTATGGTAGCAATATTATTTGGTAGAGAGCTCAACAAGGTTGATGATATGAATATACAAAAATTCTGCACAATTTAACGAATATTTTGGAATCTATTACGAAAATGTCAAAAAAATGGAATAAAAAAAAGATGCCCGAGTTTTTTCAAACTCAGATATGTTAAAGAGAATCTTAAAACAAGTAAGTTTTATTATAAAAAAGTCTTTGGGTGTCTTATTTTTTTGCAGAGATATTAAGGCTCAAAGTTTCAATTTTTCATATTTAAGCTGTAAAAACCAAAGTTGGAAGAAAAAATTATCGGGTTTTCTCAATTTATTCGACAGATGCTATAGTGATGGTCTGTAGACAATTAATTGTTATTTGTAGCCCTTAAAAATCTGTATCCAATCAAACTAATTTCAATGAGAGGTTTTTACTATTTTGCTATGAAAATCGCTCAAAATCGCGATTTTTGGATGGGGGTTGGGGTCAAAAAACAAGAGTACACCTTCAAATCTTCATTACTCCTTGAAAAATTAATTTTTTTGAGAAAACTAAAAACGGATCTATATATATTACTGCTCGCAATTATTTTTATGGAACTGAAATTTTGTTTGATAACTTACTGGAAAATGATATTAATAATTTATACGTTTTTGGTGTGTTTTATGGGGTAAATTCTTTGAATTTTTATTTTGGCTCTATTTGTATCTAACAAATAATATACCTATAATATAGACAAAAAACTTTCATTATAATTGCAAGTAATGTTTACTTAATAAAATCAATAGGTATGCTGGTTTTTCTGATATTCCTATAATTTTTTGAATGGCTATATCTCCGCAAAAAAAATAGCTAAAAATATATGAATAGCACCATAATTATTGCAGCATTAACTTGTATCAGAATCCGCTCTTACCTCAGCATATGAAAAAATTTATGGGAAAAATGTTGGAGATCTGATTTTTAGGAAAAAAAATCCATTTTAACTTGTGGAGTGTAACTTTTGTAATTTATGGAGTGTAACCTTTTTGACTGATATCTCAACCCCTTATGGCATTGAGTATTTACCCCTTCAAGTCGACCTGAATTACTTCAAAATGCTTCAAACAATGATGCTTTAATATTTACCAATCGGTGAATAAATTTTGCCCAAAATTAAAGTTTTTTAACATATGGCAACTATTATTAAAAACGTCATTTAAACTGTTTAATTTTGGGCAAAATTTATTCACCGATTGGTAAATATTAAAGCATCATTGTTTGAAGCATTTTGAAGTAATTCAGGTCGACTTGAAGGGGTAAATACTCAATGCCATAAGGGGTTGAGATATCAGTCAAAAAGGTTACACTCCATAAATTACAAAAGTTACACTCCACAAGTTAAAATGGATTTTTTTTCCTAAAAATCAGATCTCCAACATTTTTCCCATAAATTTTTTCATATGCTGAGGTAAGAGCGGATTCTGATACAAGTTAATGCTGCAATAATTATGGTGCTATTCATATATTTTTAGCTATTTTTTTTGCGGAGATATAGCCATTCAAAAAATTATAGGAATATCAGAAAAACCAGCATACCTATTGATTTTATTAAGTAAACATTACTTGCAATTATAATGAAAGTTTTTTGTCTATATTATAGGTATATTATTTGTTAGATACAAATAGAGCCAAAATAAAAATTCAAAGAATTTACCCCATAAAACACACCAAAAACGTATAAATTATTAATATCATTTTCCAGTAAGTTATCAAACAAAATTTCAGTTCCATAAAAATAATTGCGAGCAGTAATATATATAGATCCGTTTTTAGTTTTCTCAAAAAAATTAATTTTTCAAGGAGTAATGAAGATTTGAAGGTGTACTCTTGTTTTTTGACCCCAACCCCCATCCAAAAATCGCGATTTTGAGCGATTTTCATAGCAAAATAGTAAAAACCTCTCATTGAAATTAGTTTGATTGGATACAGATTTTTAAGGGCTACAAATAACAATTAATTGTCTACAGACCATCACTATAGCATCTGTCGAATAAATTGAGAAAACCCGATAATTTTTTCTTCCAACTTTGGTTTTTACAGCTTAAATATGAAAAATTGAAACTTTGAGCCTTAATATCTCTGCAAAAAAATAAGACACCCAAAGACTTTTTTATAATAAAACTTACTTGTTTTAAGATTCTCTTTAACATATCTGAGTTTGAAAAAACTCGGGCATCTTTTTTTTATTCCATTTTTTTGACATTTTCGTAATAGATTCCAAAATATTCGTTAAATTGTGCAGAATTTTTGTATATTCATATCATCAACCTTGTTGAGCTCTCTAGGTCCCAATTAGCGTTCGCAAAATGACCGAGTCCAAGTGAGCGTAAGAAATTTCAACAAGGATTTGCCGAGTCTAAAATCTTCGAAAGTTACTCAAGCAAGCCCAAGCCTAAGCAATGGCTCGTCGAGCAGTTGTATTATCGAGCGCTCTCAGTTTTGAAAGCAAGCGAGCATAAATCAAACATTATCTAATTTTTCAAAAAGTCAAGCAAGTCGAACACGAGCATATAAGCAAGCGAGCGAATTCTAGTGCAAGCGCAAGCATAGCGCTATATATTTTCAGCGCGATATTGTCATAGAACGGTAATTGCCATTATAGCAAAAGTTTATTATTTGAATCACAAATTAAATGTCAATCTTGCGTACATACAATTGACATCCTGTGCAACCATATCAAAGTGTATTATTCCAAGATAGAACCAAGGAGCTTGTTGATAAACAAGTCTATAAATTTTTATATTCATGAAGAACCAATAACTTTGTCATTTACCAATGTACATAACAACTCAACACATTCAATCGACCTTTCTAGATAATCATTGGTCAGCAACAATGATCCATTACTTTTAAATTTCCACTTCCTTTAGATTAGACAATTAATATAAATAGCAAAAGATTTTCAATAGCCATGAAGATCTTTACCTTATTTTAAAGAAAATAAGCAACATCTTATATATTATTTTATATGTGTTTTATCACACTTTGAGCCAATATCACGCTGAAAATATGTTATAGTACTATGTTTGCGCTTGCACTCGGATCCGCTCGCTTGCTTATATGCTCGTGCTCGACTTGCTTGACTTTTTGAGAAATCAGATAATGCTTGAGTTATGCTTGCTCGCTTGCTTTCAAAACTGAGAGCGCTCGGTATACAACTGCTCGACGAGCCGTTGCTTAGGCTTGCTTGAGTAACCTTCGAGTATTTTAGACTCGGCAAATGCTTGCTAAAACTGCTTGCGCTAGCTTGGGCTCGGTCATTTTGCGAACGCTATTAATGATCCACACAGAGCAATCCTTACTTTGGTCTATGTGTTTCTTCAGTTTATTTTATGAACCAATTTGTTTTGTTTATGATTCGGTCTATTTTATTATATGTTAAATTACTAGTACTTTTTGTATTTACTGTTAAATTCATGTTATCTCTATTTGAATATTAGAGCATGGTTTTACGTGATGAGATAACATTTTAATTTCTTATGTGAAGAAATAGTATCTTAGTTCAGTACAGTTCAAACTTATCAAATGCACAATAACCCATGGAAGCTGGAACTCGAACAATATGCTCATCAAGTATAATATACGAGTGTAATGATCTGCAATTTTGGACTGACAACAAAGGTGGATAATATGCTTATAAATATTATTCTTGTTCTTATAAATTGGTGTTCACTGTATTGATGAAGATTGGTGTTCTTATTTGTAAATTAGATATTTATTAGTAAATAAATAAAAGTAAAGGGAGTGTAATAAGACAGATAAACCTACAAGAGGTCATGTAATGATTTCCTTGTTGTAGTATTTATATAAGGAGTGAGGTAAGGATTTGCATGATGAATGAAACTGAAATGTTTAACTCATTACAACGAGATATACTGATAAGTAATTGCAATAAAAAGGGTAAATTTTATAAAAAAAAAGCTTAAAAGAGATACTGTTTAAATTCTTCTTTATTAAATTATGGATTATCCACAATAAAATGCCATTTCTATTCCTCTATTTATATTATTTGGTTATTGATATTTATCTGGCAGTTGTTCTGTCGACTATCAGTTATTCCGCAATTTTCAATATATTGTTGGGTTGTTAACTTCTTGATTTACCTGGTCAAGAACAGCTCTTAAATTGGTTATTTGACAATCTCAGTTGTCAATCATGCGTTCAGAACAGCCCCCATTTGTTCTATTTGATTCGCATGAAACTTTTAGGTCTTTATATTTATAATACAACGCATTATTATGAATACCCTTGATATCTTTGATACATTAGAATACCCTTGGTTATTTATGGTTTATATTCATAATCTCTTATTTGAATTGCATGGCATGATTTCAAATGAGATGGCTTTTAATTTATTATATGGGGAAATACTATCTAGTTTAGCACAGTGATAACTGTAAAATCAGGGCTTACTTGGGTCCATGCTTATGGAGAACAAATTTTACATTTGTATATTATATATATATATATATATATATCAATAAAAATACGCGCAAACTACTAACTGATGCCTTTACAACTCAACTCATGGAGACTGAAACCTGTGTAGCACTTTTGATATCAATTTGGTGATCATTTTAATCGATACGCAGTAGGGTTTGGGAATAGCTATTTGGGGTTATTGTATCAAATATAAGTATCTATACTCTCATATAATGTATAAGAACTAGAGGTTACTAGGATCGAAATTCGCCTAGGAGAGAAGGTTTTTTGAAGATACATATCACTTTTTATAAGCATATTTTAAATATAAGTAATATAAATAATGCGCAAAAAGTTTATATATCGATCGAGCCATTGCTAAACATTTTAGCTGCATTTTTCGTAGAGAAAACGAGACTTTTTTCAAAAATGTTTTCAAATTCAGAATTTAGGAGGAGGGTATACAGGGGAAAAACTGAAGCTAGAAGCGAAAATATCTCTTTGTACACATTTTGAGGATATCTCCATGAAAAATTAATATTTTGAAAAAAACTAAATTAAGTTCGAGAGAGCTCAACGACGTTAATGAAATAAATGTGAAAAAAAATGCTGCTCAATTTAACGAACACTTTGAAATCTACTACAAAAAATGTCAAAAAAATAAGAAAAAAATAAAAGTGCTCAGAATTTTTTTATGCTGAAATATGCTATAGAGTGCTTTAAACCAAGTAAGTTTTATTGTAAAAAAGTGCTAGTATAGCTTAATGTTTTCTAGAGATATGAAGGCTCAAAATTTTAATTTTTAATAGTGGAATACCTGTAAAAAACTGAGACCTTAGCACTGAAAAAGTTATACCACCTGCAAAAAATAGAGTATTTTTGGATACTCATTTTTGGATTAAAGTTTAACATCTCAGACACATTTGCATATAATTTTTTCTTGGTGTTATTTAGTGAAAAAAAAGTTGAGCAGGAATGAAAAGTGAGGCCCAGTTTATAAGTAAATTTCACGCGTTTTTAAGTCCTTCGCGAGATATAAAATAAATTTAGGAATAAGTAGCATAAAGCGGTCAACACACATCTATTTAGCAATGCCTAAGGTATATCTTAATTAGTGTTGTTTAGTATAAGGCTAGTTATAGTTGTAGGAAAGAAGGCATGCTCCGAATTTAATGATCGAAAACTAAGAAAATTGAATTTTTTGAAAATTCAAAGTTTATTCAAGTAAGCACCGATAAACGAAAACAAACCCCATTTAACCTATGAATTGCAACGTTTTCTGATAGTATATCACAGCTAGTCAATATGGCTCATCAATTATAGAGTTTAGCAAAAATAATTTTCATTTTTGATGGGTTTATCAGATACTTTTAACTTTTAACCATAAATTTTCATCGACATATACATTAAATGATTCTATAGTACATACATAGCATTTTAAGAGCTATATATATATATATATATATATATATATATTATTTATTAACAAACTTTAATACAAGAAACCATAGTGGGGAGGGTTATTTCGCACAGAATCATCTGAAACCTCAAATCAGGAAATTGTGTCCCAGAATGAAGATTTTGCCATCCTTATTGTAATGATCCGTAATATTGGACTAATAAAAAAGATGGACAATATGCTTACAGATATTATTCTTGTTATTACAAATTGATGATAACTTGATTGATGAAGGTTGGTGTTCTTATTTGTAAATTAGATATTTATTAGTGAATAAATAAAAGGAACGGGAGTATAACAAGACAGATAAATCTACAAGATGGAATCATGTAATGATTTCCTTGTAGTATTTATATAAGGAGTGAGGCAAGGTTTTGCATGAATAAAACTGAAATTTTTGACTCGTTACACATATAGGTAGTCTCATTCAATGGAGCACACTTTATTTACTCGCAATTATAACGTGAGCAATAAACCAAGCTAGTTAGTGGACATTATGCAACAAAAGGAAGGAGAAAGCAACGCTTTGAGGTAATCATATTTCCTTAGACCGCCATAAATTGATCGGTAGACACCAGATGCTTGTAATAGATTCCCTTTTATGGATAAATTCGTATGCTTTGATATATATTAAATTGATACGATATTAGTAGAGCGGAGACATGTAATAAAAAATTTACTTTTATGGAAAAACTCGTAAGCTTGGACATATATACTAAATTGATATATTTGTATATAAACGATGCCACAATCAACCTTAAATTCTGATATCTCACTTTTTTAGCATTTTTTTCAAAATGTCATTTCTCATTGAAAATAATACATTTCTACAAGGATCTTTACAAAAAGCAATTGAAATCTTTCAACAAGAAGTGGTACCTCGGCTCACAAAAAAAAAATAAAACCATTGCGATAAGTACTGCTGTTGCTATTTCTTTGATCTACATTATAAGAGATAGATATTTCAAGCCTCCAAAGGAAATTCGCCATATTCCTTATCAAGGATATTTTGATGTGATCAAGAGTCTATTAACTAAGGAATCTTACATAGATCGTGCTCATAGAATATCTCTTCCTACCATTGATTCAGAAACTAATAATGGCTTATATGTAGTATGTATTTAATGTAAAGTGCAAAACAATCAGATGAATAACACAATTATACAATAGAGACCTGGTAGGCTTGGATGGGAAATCCATGTTGCCAACCCTGAAGCTGCCAAGAAAATATTTTTAAAACATGGTATTTAAAGCTATAAATACATTTGTTATGTTTACTCGCTTTTAACATGCATTTATTGTAAACAAGATTTGTTTCCAAAAGCTAACGTATTGGAAGGAAAAGAAGATACACTTAATTCCAAATTTGTGGATGGTCCTAATCTCGTGTTCTTGAATGGAGCTCATTGGAAATCCCAAAGAATGGTTGCAAACCCTGCTTTTCATAGAGCACAACCTATTCAGTTGTTTGGCAAATTAACCCAAGATTTGTTTGCAAAGATGGATACTATGACTGAAACAGTTGATGTACCAGACCTGATGGAACGATGGACCCTTGAAGCCATTGGAAAAGCTGGTTTTGGTAAGCCTTTACATCAAATGAATGCAAATTTTACCTGGTTATTTAATTTAATTGTGTTTAGGATTTGACTTCAATGCTATCAAAGAGGATGATAGTGCCTGGGTTCATACTTACTACACCATTAATGCTGCATTACAAGATCCCTTTTTCTTTTTGTTTCCTATTTTTGATCAAGCTTTGTTGTGGTTGTTTCCCAAGAGAATTGAAGTTCACAAAGAAATGAAACGTTTTCTGGGAATGCTTTCACAAGTGATTGAAAACAAAAGAGCGCAAATTGCCTCTGGTATTCAGAATGATAACTTGCAAGAAAACGAAAAAGATGTATTAACATTGTTGATTGAAAGCGAGAAACGAGGAGAAGGAGCTCTTACAGATGAAGAATTGAAAGTAAGTAAACACTTGGATACGATTAATACCTTAATTACTAACTAGCTTTAAATAGAGCAATTTGAACATTTTGTTTTTAGCAGGACATGATGTAAGTGCATGGATGTGTTTATGAAATAATCCAACTAATCGATATACTTGATAGACTACAAGTAATGCATTATCATTTGCCTTGTTTTATTTAGCTAAATATCCCGTAAGTTAATTCAGTATTTCGCATTAAAATCCTACAATCAACTAAATGAAATTGTCACAGGAAATTCAACAACGAGCAAGAGAAGAAGCTCTTTCCATCTTTGGTGATGCACCAGAAGATATTATTCCTTCATTTGATCAATTGAAACAATTGGATTATATCAATCAAATCATTAAAGAGGTAGCAAAATCATACATGCAGTAATATTACCTAATCTAAACTAAATATACCAAAAATAGACCCTCAGAATCAATGGTCCTGCTGTACAAGTAATTCCTCGTGTCACTGTCGAAGATACGGTTCTTGCTGATACTTTCATTCCTAAAGGCGCATTTGTTACAGTCGATATTTTCAATATTCAACATAGCAAAAAGGTCTGGAAAGATGGAGATAAATTTAATCCTGATAGATTTGCACCTAATGGTGAAAGTAGTCAACTAGTTGGTCAAGGAATGACTTGGGTACCTTTTGGTAATGGTGCAAGGTTTGTATTTAATGTTTACATCTATAAATCATTATCTAATTCAATCTTCTATAGACAATGCATTGGAATGAACTTTAGTTTGAATGAACAAAGAGTTCTTTTATCTATGATGTGTATGTTTAAAACTATATGTACATTCGACATAGGCTAATTTGCTTTTTTATTATGCAGTAAGAAAATTCACTTGGAAGTTACCTGAAGATTCCATCCACAAAAATAAATTGAAAACTGGTGGTATCGGCGTAGTTGGACCCGTTGATTTGAAGATTCAATTTAAAAAGAGATATTAAATCAATTTATAAAGAGTTTATTTCATTTAATAAAAATGATAGTGATAATGTATGATATATATATATATATATAGGAATGTATGTAAAGAAAGTTATAGTTATTAAAAAATATTGATTTGGGGATAAAATACATGTACATTTATTTTAGAAAGTAGTAGTTACTTTAATGATGAGGCAACTGCTGCTGCTGTTGTTGTTGTTGTTGTTGTTGTTGTTGTTGTTGTTGTTGTTGTTGTTGGGCACTATAATCAGTGTTTGCAATAAAATTACCAGGTTGTTGACCTCCTAAATCTAATGAGAGTCTATATGGTTGCTGTTGACCTGTAACTGCACCGTTTTGAGGTTGTTGTTGATAATCATTAGCGTATGCTTGATCTTGATACTGGTATTGCTGTTGTTGATGTTGAGCGTCATAAGCCTGATTATGTTGTTGATGTTGAGCATCATATACTTGATCATGTTCTTGATAATATCCTTGTTGTTGTTGTTGAGGGTAATTAGGGTCATGATAAACTTCTTGGCCTTGTTGATAATTGGGATCATGGTAGTTATCTTGTTGATGTTGATAACTGGGGTCATGGTAAATTTCTTGAGGCTGTTGGTAATTAGCATCTTGATAAACTTCTTGTGAGTGAGGTTGATGAGGATCAAAATAAGCAGCTTCTTGATGTTGAGCTTGAGGTGAAAATACAGGTTGTTGCTGTTGTTGAGGGTCGTAATAAGCAGCTTCTTGATGTGGAATTTGAGGAGAGTATACAGTCTCTTGATACTGTTGCTGAGGCTCGTAATACTGACCAGCAGCATTACCAGCAGCATAAGCCATTGTGGGTGTTGCGACATTATGATAGTTATCAGCAACTTGAAATCCTCGTTCTGATGGATGAGTATTATCCCAGTTTTCATTAGCAACACCAACTCCCATACCACGTGTTGCGGTTGTATTATTACGATAGACATCTCCAGTACCACCACCGTTGCCTGGTGCAGTGCCGTTAGGAGAAAAGAGCTCATCCATAGTACGACTAGCTCTAGTACTTTTTCTAGCCTTACGACGACTACGACGAATCATAAAGAATGCAATGGCACCCAATACAACAATTGCACCAACACCACCAGCAACACCTGCAATTAATCCTGTATTGGATGAAGAATCTGCGCTGGTAGTACTAGTAGATGTAGCACTAGGTAAACTAGACGTAACTGATGAGGCGCCGGTTACAGCAGAAGAGGACAATAATGTGGGTAATACCGCAGAAGATGTGGGAAGCAATGCATTAGTGGTGGTAGGAGCAACAACAGTAGTGGTTGTAGAAGGAACAACAGCAGCTGCAGTGGTAGATGCTATACTTGAAGCAGCAGTTGTTGCAACTGGCTTTACGGTAGTAGTAGTCGTTGTTGTTGTTGCAACAGGAGCAACTGTAGTTGCAGATGTAGTTGCAGCTTTTGTTGTTGTAGTTGTTTTGGGTTCTGAAGTTGTTTCAGTTTCATTTTGGAATGGGTCAGTAGTTGTTTTTTCAGCAGCTTTTGTAGCATCATCATCAGCGGCAGCAGCAGCAGCAGCTTTAGCAGTGCTGTCTACATTACCAGCAGTAGCAGCAGCAGCTTGAATTCCATCTGTAGTGGCTTTTGATGACATCTGGATTTAAGGAAAGTAATTGAACAAGAGATAAAACAAAAGGATTGCAAATGTCTCTACAAGAAAAAAATCAAAAATAGACTTCATTATTATTAGTGCTACATTGCATCAAGGAGGAGTAGATTCAATTTACGGTTGTGCAGAGGTAAAATGATCTTCGCTTCGTTCCTGAATTAGTAACTCTTCACATTTTTGATGGACTACTGGTATCGGGCTTTCAACGAATGGTTACGGTAACTCATAATGAGATGACAATAACTTTGATTAGGTCTTGTTTAAATTAATACAAATATTACTAGCAGCAATTGAAAGTGCTATAGAATCTCAAAACAGATCAAAGATATAGAGTTTTGCAGTAAATAAGTATTGCATTTTTGCGATACTTCAAATATGTCTCATCTTCAAAGGATTATTTTAGACGATAGAAACCTACAGATACAAATGAAAGTTTGATAGATTCTTCTTAAACGTATTCCTTATTTACTAGTATTTTTGGTCCAGAATTTTATTTTACAGATATTTGCATAGTTCTCGATTTAAAGAGGTAAATGTGTATTTTGACTATAACCAGATTTTTAACTAGCGATCAGATTTACATAATCTTGGTCCATTTATCACTTCCTGCAGATTTCTTGGAAGCAAATATAGTATGCGAAGCATACATGCTTTGCTATTACTTGCTTGTACAACTTTAGATAGTGTTTTTAAAGGTGATTCTATTTGTAACTTTCTCGTAAACTGTCGCACAATTTTACCAAATGAAGCATATTCAAGCATTTCGTTTAAAAAGTCTATTTTTTGGCATAATTAAAGCTTAAATAAGTAATGTTTTATATTTCTGTATTGAAATTTTTTGATTAATCAAGATTTGGAAACAGTTCATCGAAAAAAGTACAAATATATGGACTAAAAAATCAATTAAATCGATTTTGATCGTTCCTGGCCATTAAAAACCAAGCATCGAGTATGATATTTGAAGTGAATTTGTCAAAGAATGAAGGTCAATTCAGGTATCTTATATGAATATTAATGCGTTTTACATTTCTACGGGTTTAGATTGAATATAGTTTGTAAATTTCCATTGTATTTTGGATTTAGAGCGACTTTTATAGAAGAGCAATTGATCTTGCAATCATTGAATTAGGTAAACGAGTAGAGATTCAGGTGGGGGGGAGGGGAGGTGACTGTTGAGCTTCTGTTTTTTCTCAAAAGCAACGATTTAAACCTAACGCGAGTAACTATAAGGCATTTTTAAGGTTATACAGTAAAAAAAATCATGGCAGTTTGTAAATTTTTTGCTTCAGGCTCTTGTCGAAAGGGAAATTCCTGTACTTTTGAACATATTTTACCGCAAAACAAATGGGGTAGTAGTAATACACAAGCTGCTGCAGGAACTAGTAAATACAAGTAAAGTATTTCCCCGTATTTATCCTCGATTAAGATACTAATCTTTGAATGAATGAATAGCGAAACATCATTAAAGCAAAATCTCATTGAAGAACGTCCACAATGGAAATTGAGTGTATACGGTCCAGCTAAAGAAGAACCTAATTTGATTGTTGGAGTAGATAGAAGTGTCGAGGAAGACCGTCTTTTGTATTATACAAGTATGCGTACAACAGGAAACAATAGCCAATATGTATGTTGAACAATTTCGAAGTTTTGTAAAATCATATTAACAATTACTACTAGATTGCTAGTCATGAACAACTCTTTAATCAAGTCGAAAGTCAAGTTAATGCAATTGTCAACAATCCCTCAGGTGCAATCCAACATTACGAGAAAGAGAAATCAAACCATTCTGGCCCATTTGGTGGTGCTGCAAATGATGCACCTTTTGCACCATTTACAAATACAGGAGGAGCATTTGGATCAAGTGCAAGTAATAGTTCATTTGGAAGTGGAGCAACTTCTAGTGCTTTTGGTGGTGGAGGAGGAGCATCAGCATTTGGACAACCTTCAGCATTTGGCGCAGCAGCAGCAAAACCTTCTGCATTTGGCGGTGGATCAGCATTTGGTTCAACTAGTGCTTTGGGTGGTGCTAGTGGCTCTGCTTTTGGCTCTACAAGTGCATTAGGCGGTGGATCAGCATTCGGATCAACAAGTGCATTAGGTGGAGGTGGAGCATCTGCATTTGGCTCTACAAGTTCTTTAGGAAGTGGTGGAGCTTCAGCTTTTGGACAACCTTCAGCATTTGGTGCAGCAGCAGCAAAACCTTCAGCATTTGGTAGTGGCGGATCAGCATTCGGATCAACAAGTACATTGGGTAATAGTGGTTCAGCGTTCGGATCAACCAGTGCTTTAGGTGGTAGTACTAGTGCCTTTGGGGCACCAGCTTCAACTCCTGCCTTTGGTTCAACTACAGCCCCTACTTCAGCATTTGGTTCAACTTCGAGTCTTGGAGGTGGAGGTGCATTTGGTCAAACTTCCGCTCTTGGTAACAATAACAACGCAACAATGGGGGCGTTTGGAACTGCTGCTTCTTCATCATCGGCACCAAATGCATTCGGTGCAGCAGCAGCAGCACCTACTAATCTTAATAATATTCCCAATAATATGAACACTGGTACCGATTCTTCCTCTACTGCAAAACAAACTGATATAGAGGCATTTCAAGCCCCTCAATTTGCTTATCGTGGTATACCAGAAATTGAACCACCTATTCAACTTCGTTAATCATTCAAATTAATAATCAATAACAACATTTGTATATAAATAATAAAACCATTCAATGACTGATAATGTAGTTTTGGTAATCAATTATTACTGTCATAGGGTGAAGCATGGTTTATATAATTTGATCCATTTATTATATTTCTTTTAAAAAGGCCAGATGTTAATTGAACGGCCACAAAGTATAGTGTATGCAGTATATATGCAGTTTTTTCTTCTTTGAGTATATTCAGTAAAATGTGTAGTATTTAAACGCACTTTTTTTGTATGTATCTGATAGATCTAGTTGAAAGCTACTCTGCATTTTTTGTTTCAATAAGAAATATTGGTTTTTAATCAAGAAAATCAAAATGATAGTTTCCAGTTTAGCTCATAGCCTATGCCGATTGGGTTTCAAATTTGATTTGTTGTTGTCGAATCTCAAATCGATCAGAGAATGATTCAAAATCCAAAATTACTTAATAGCTCAGGAACTGCAAAATAAGTTAATCTTGTACATTAGATAATTTCTGTACAGTTTTAAATTCTGCATCCATTAAAACAAATATCAGGCAAATGTTTTATATTAAATTTTGCGTAAAATGGCATTACAATTTTAAAGGTTTTTTGAAGATACATATCAATTTTTATAAGCATATTTTAAATATGAGTAATGAGAATAATACACAAAACAATTATCTATCGATCGAGCTATTACTAAACCTTTTAGCTGCATATTTCATAGAGAAAGCAAGATTTTAGGTATTTTTTTTTCAAATTCAGAATTTCGGATGAGGGTGTATAAGGGAAAAATCGAAGCTAGAAAAGGAGATAACTCTTTGTATATATTTTTGAGGATATCTCCACGAAAAATCAATATTTTGAAAAAAACTAAATTGGGTCCGAGAGAGCTCAACGAGCTTAATGATATGAATGAAAACAACATGTTGCTCAATTTAATAAATATTCTTAAATATACTATAAAAATGACAAAAAATGAAAAAAAAATAAAAGTGCTCAGAATTTTCTTATATTAAAATATGTTATAGAGCACTTTAAAACAAGTACATTTTATTATTAAAAAGTATTAGTATAGCTTAATTTTTTGTAGAGATATGAAGGCTTAAAGTTTTTGATTTTTAGCAGTGGAATACCTGTAATATTTGAAACATTAGCACTAAAAAAGTTCTACTAACAACTGAAAAAAATAGGATATTTCTAGACATTTACCTTTAAATTAAAATTGAAGGTCTCAGGTACATTGGCATATAATTTTTTCTTGGCGTTATTTAGTGAAAAAAAAAGTTGAGCAGGAATGAAAAGTGAGACCCAGTTTTCAAGGAAAAGTCAGTGAATTTTACGTGTTTTTATGTCTTTTGTGCGATATAAAATGAATTCAGGAATAGACAGCATAATGCAGCTATATAATTTACATGTATTTTGCAGTATCAAAGATATATCCCATATCCTCAAAGATTTTTTGTATAGGGTTAGTCGTAGTTTTCCAGAAACATCTGTAACAGCTTCTACAACAGGCAAGGTAAAAAGTATTCGAGGAGGTCCGCGTTTCCACTGTTTTATTCTCATAATAACTCCGTGAGGGCTAAAATTCCAATATTTTTGTCGTATACTTTCAGGATTGTAAATAGTATTCAAAAAAGAACACAATTAAAAGAGAATGAGTAATGAATCAGTTCTTTAACTGTATATACAATAAAGAGAAGATCTCGTTTATTTAGATATAAAAGTATGGCTTTTTATATTGATTTAACATTGAGATCCTGAGATGTAATTTAAGACACTATGGCACTATTGAACCATTAGATCTGTTTGATAGTAATCTATGGATTGAAATGGATCAATTGTAATTCAATTGTGCTTGGATATTAATTTGATAGCTACTACTTGATTGATTAACTGCTGGGATGAAATAATATGGTGTCATAATTGAGGTCCAAACGTTCTTGTTGATGGCTGGATAAGCTTAGTACGCTAGGTGTTTCTTAATTATATCCGGTATCAAGACTTTGCACTTCAATACATGTCGTAGTCAATAGATTGTAGTAAGATGTATTGGTACTGTAGAAGGTGATAAAAAAGGATGGTGCTTGGTGGCATACAACAGCGCTAGTAGTTAATTAATTTGGGGAGGGGGAGGGGGAGGGATTATGAAGGCCTTCATAGTCCTGAACTTTGCGATCAGATGTATTTTGACTTTTTTATGGTTGATCCTGTTAGTATCATAGCTAAATAGGAGAGCCTAAATTAGCTTGGGACAAAGAGGGCAAAAAGGTGGCAATAGGCCCCAGTGATGGCCATGTTTATGTTTATGATGATATTGGAGAGGTAAGGCTAAAGCTCAATGTAAATTACCTCTAGAGCATTAATTATAAAGTAAGACTATATTATCATCAAATAAACTATCACACCGTATTAACTTGTATAAAGATTTATAGTAATAGGCTTGAATCAAGTGGGTACAGCATCATTAATTCTTGAAAAAGTTCATAAGTATTATGAAATCTCTTATTTCTAAGACTTACAAGGCTTATAAGCGGAATATTAATTTTAAAAATTATTTTTGTCCCGATCATCAATTTTGACATTTTTTAATTTTTCTTTTCTGATTTTGCAAATCTAGAGTTAATTATACTACCAATTTTAAAAACAAAAAATATACACATGTACCAAATTTAGTGCTCTATCTTCTCAATAAAAAATAACAAACATTTTTATTGTAAAATATTACATGAAAATTCTTTAATCAAAAATCCGTTTTTGGGGCAAAAGTGCAAATTTTCGTTACTTAACATTTAATATTAAGCTTTTATAAGATGTGTATTAGCTATGGCTACAAGTTTCTCTCACAATGTAGTATATTTAAACGTTTATTTTGGTATCAAAAAATGATTTTTCTGTTTTTTGATCAAAATCATGAGTGTTGGTAAGGGTAAAATGAGTCCCGAAAATGTCCGCTATAAAAACTGAATTTTCAGATCATACGTGATTAAATATAAGAAAAGTTAAAAAAAAGAAATGCCTTTTTATTTAAAACTTAGATATACCATTAATATAAAAGACTTAGCAATTCAATCTTGCTATGCTCAATTACGGCGTCGCTTTACAGGCTCGCTTTTGCATTTTTTTAATGAATGTACTGTATGATATGACAGACGGTTTTTCTAGTAGAAAAATGTATGTTTCTATTATGATAACAGATATTGCTTATTTTGCTTAGTTTATAGTTCAGGCGCTGTAATAATGCTGCTTTTACATTGACTGAAATGTGCAATTTAGCAGGGTTTTAATTGCGCTAAATAATGTAAAGCCTTGAAAATCCTTTTCTACGTGTGTTACTTCTCTCTTTTTGTTTTTATATTATTCCAAGAATATATTCACTGTTTGGTAAGGTATATCTGACTATCAAGCTGGTATTCTTTTCTTTTATCTGAATACACATACTAACATAATAAGGGACTGATATTTTTAATGTAGGTAGAAGAAGTCTATATTGGAGATTGATATTTTCATTTAACCGCATTCTAAGCTCAAATATCATTATTTACTACTGTACTGCTGGACATATTTCTTGGTTACCGGATCAAATCAAAGGCAATAATATTTATATCTACTCAATGAAAAGCTTGAACTGGCGACAAACCCACAAAATGTTTCAGAAAAATGATAAAATCTCAAATGATATAGAAACCAAAAAAAAAAGAATAATCTAACGTTTTGTCTACTAATAACCATAGTTTTGATCGTAGCTACTGTATACTTGAAAAAAAAATTTACAGCTGACAATCGTAAACTAAAATAGTAAGTTTAAAGAAGGTTAATTTGTTTAAATTTTATGAGTGATAAAGTAACATAGACATATAATCGTAGATTTGGCTTGCATATAAATTCAAGCAGTAAGTGTTATTTAAGTTTATGCTCAAGCAAAAACCATTGATGTTCAGTACACATTAAAACTACAAACATATTTACAAATAATGATAATCGTAAATATATTGGCTCTTGTGTGTATTGCTCTATATCAACAACGCATTAAATTGTATTGTCTATAATCTATATTAATTTAAAAATAAATGTAATTTAAAAACCCATCCCAGTAAAAAATGCAATGGAATTTTGAGAACGGCACGATGCTCATGTACAAACCAATTTGTGCACATACGATCAGCCCATTATGCTTATGATCAGATTTTATTATCATCCACAAATAAGGATGATAATGATATGCTTATGGGCAATTCTACTACTACTATGCACACATGGGATTAACGTTATGCACACGGACAGAATCTATAATTCTGAACATAAAGGGTTAGCGTTGTGCTCGTGTGCAGTTTCTTTTGTTGTGCCCATGTGCATATTGTTATCGTTTTAGCCATATTCAATGGACACAACAGCTCAGGCTATAGTGCGCAGCACAGGTCGGCGGTAGAGCCATTGCATATTTTACTGGAATAATAGGGTTTTAAATTATATTTGCTTTTATTAATACTGTATAGACGTATAGACGTAGTATAGACAATAATACAATTCTTCAATGCGTTGTGGATGTAGAGCAATACATGCAAGAGCCAATACACAGTAGAATGCGGTTGAATAAGAATATCAGTCTTTAATATAGACTGCTACCTATATTAATAACATTAGTCCCTTATGTTAGCATGCGTATTCAGTTAAAGAAAAGAATACCAGCTTGATAGTCAGATATACCTTACCAAACAGTGAATATATTCTTGGAATAATATAAAAACAAAAAGAGAGAAGTAACACACGTAGAAAAGGATTTTCAAGGCTTTACATTATTTAGCGCAATTAAAACCCTGCTAAATTGCACATTTCAGTCAATGTAAAAGCAGCATTATTACAGCGCCTGAACTATAAACTAAGCAAAATAAGCAATATCTGTTATCATAATAGAAACATACATTTTTCTACTAGAAAAACCGTCTGTCATATCATACAGTACATTCATTAAAAAAATGCAAAAGCGAGCCTGTAAAGCGACGCCGTAATTGAGCATAGCAAGATTGAATTGCTAAGTCTTTTATATTAATGGTATATCTAAGTTTTAAATAAAAAGGCATTTCTTTTTTTTAACTTTTCTTATATTTAATCACGTATGATCTGAAAATTCAGTTTTTATAGCGGACATTTTCGGGACTCATTTTACCCTTACCAACACTCATGATTTTGATCAAAAAACAGAAAAATCATTTTTTGATACCAAAATAAACGTTTAAATATACTACATTGTGAGAGAAACTTGTAGCCATAGCTAATACACATCTTATAAAAGCTTAATATTAAATGTTAAGTAACGAAAATTTGCACTTTTGCCCCAAAAACGGATTTTTGATTAAAGAATTTTCATGTAATATTTTACAATAAAAATGTTTGTTATTTTTTATTGAGAAGATAGAGCACTAAATTTGGTACATGTGTATATTTTTTGTTTTTAAAATTGGTAGTATAATTAACTCTAGATTTGCAAAATCAGAAAAGAAAAATTAAAAAATGTCAAAATTGATGATCGGGACAAAAATAATTTTTAAAATTAATATTCCGCTTATAAGCCTTGTAAGTCTTAGAAATAAGAGATTTCATAATACTTATGAACTTTTTCAAGAATTAATGATGCTGTACCCACTTGATTCAAGCTTAGTACTGTAACTTTTTATACAAGTTAATACGGTGTGATAGTTTATTTGATGATGGTAATATAGTCTTACTTGATAATTACTGCGTTAGAAGTAATTTACATTAAGTTTTATTCTTACCTCTCCAATATTATAAAAATAAACATGGCCATCATCACTGGAGCCTGTTGCCACCACCTTTTTACCCTCTTTGTCTCAAGCCAATTTATTCAACGCTTTACTAGAACCAACATAAGTACTTACAAATGGTTCCTCTGTATTTTCATTCAAATTCCATAAATTAATTTGACTTGTCCCATCTGCGGTAGTATCATCAAACGTATCATCAGTCTGCCTTATTATGATAAATGTCAAACTAAAATCAGAAACACACCATTTATTGTCATTGTTATAATTTATGAAAAGCTTAATTTTTAATACAGCAATTAAATAAAAAAAAAGATGATACTAATAATACCATACGGTGAGTACTTAACATTCAAGTAAGTTTGATGAAGTATGCTTTTAAACCCTTCTAAAAATCCTGAGGCAAACACAGCATTTTGGTTCTGTAATTCTATCCATCAAAATGTTGCAATCTCCACTATATAATGAAACAATGAATACACTTTTTATCTATCTTAACCTCGATGTACATTGGGTATCAGTTTTTCACTAGTTGTATTTTCTCTGATTCATTAATGTTCAGTCATATTGAACGATGATTTGTAGTATTGCTAAAAAAAAAAGAATAAATGCTTCAAGTGTTTTCTACATATCAAATTATGCAATTTAGTAGCAATAATTGCACTTAACTATGCTTTTTGAACCTATTAAGTTAATCAGGATAATTAGTACTACTTTCATTCAAAAGTAAGCTTTGCTTTATACATTTACATTCACCTATTCAATAAAAGGCATTACATTTATTATCCGTTATATCAATCAACCAACTTTATCTTGATTTGATACATTCGACAATTAAATGCCTAAATTACACTTAAGCCACCAGGTATCGCCACAAAAAAATTTCGTACAGGTCGACAAAGAAGCATCACAATTTGGATCATTTTTTTTTTGTGTTCATAGATCTGAGCTCTCACACACACTCATAGATCTCTGCATAAACCATATCTCTATCTGTTCAATTTAACTGAAATACATTGAAGGCCAACATTGTACTTGATAAAACGCGTTACTTTATTGTTAGTCAACATGACTAATTTGTTGATAGTTTAGCATCAGCAGTTGAATCAGATAAATTTGAGATTAGATAACCCCTTTTAACAGTTTTGCATACCATAAGCTAATAATGGACAGTCATTATAAATACGCTAATCAAGGATGGTGAGATAATAACTCTAATGGGCGAACGACTCGATTAGAAGTATAAACAAAATATTAAAATCAAATAATATAGCAATTGAATGAGCAAGAAATGTTAAACCATCTAAATTAGCATAATTGAATTGTTTCAAGCGTTTTAAACTGAATACGCCTTTACTTTTGACCTATAAAAATTGATTTATTAGTAAAATCAATTCACAAGTAATGATTATGGTGTACCTTTGAAAGTTGGTAGTGGTATACAAGACAACACCTTATTTTCCACTTCTTGATTGTTGGCCACTAAATAGAAACAAATATTCTTTAGAAATTAAATAGATTAACAAGAGCTTATTCATTCCTTCATTCATTTAAATCAAGTCAACAATACTATACATACTTTTATAATCACCAATTTTTCAGCAGGTAGATATCGATTTTAAACCAAAAAAGCATTGATTATAACGTAGATGATAGAACAAAATGACTAAGTCTTGGATGCTTTTTTTGTTCGAGAAAAATATTACAACGCGCCCTAAAATTTACAGTTAATAATTTATTTCCAAATAAACAATAGGAAAAACATAAATTTGTACCTGCTACTTGATTTCAGTTTATAAAAAATTTTGGTCTTTTTGTTGTAGTTTTAAACAAAAATAAAAGAATCCTAAATCAGTCGATTTTGTGTGTTACAAACAGAAATTTACAAAGGCATAAATACTTTTAGTGCTACCAAAAAACAGGTTGTTGTCGTTGTTCTCATTTAATTTCCGAAGGAAGAACATGGGCAGAACTCTTTCAAATTGTCATATCTCGTCAATAAGGCAATAATTCTGCTGTATCAGATTAACTCACATCTGCTTTAAACCGTTCAAATTATCTTCGTTATTAATTATATTATAATTGATATACTGTAGTAAATTGACTAAGAAACCTTGATATCATTGCTCTGCTCATCTGGGCTGCCTGATCTGCACAAAATTTTTTATTCTGCCTATCTGTGCAGATCATTATGCCCATGGGAAGCATAATAGTTCGGCCGTAGTGATATGCAACATGCAACGGATAGATACAACTGTGAAAACTACTTTGCATTTTCTGTTTCAGCAAAAAATATCAATCTTTCGTCAATATAATTAAAATAATAATCCTTACCACAGCTTAAAACCTATAGTAACGGAGTTCCAAAATTGATTTGATCATGAATGTAAAAAATGGTCCAAAATGATTAAAAAAATGAAATCGTTTAATAGTTCATGAACTGCAAAACAAGTAGGCCTAGCGTATTAAATAGTTTTTGTTTAGCTTTAAGTGCTGCATCCAGTTAAACAAAATTCAGACAAATGTTCCACGTTAAATTTTGCATAAAATACAATTGAAATTTTGGAGGTTTTTTGAAGATATACAATAATTTTTATAAGCATATTTTAAATATAAGAAATGGAAATAATGTGCAAAAAAATTATCCATCGATCAGGCCATTGCTGAACCTTCTAGCTGCATATTTCGTAGAGAAAACGATATTTTAGGTAATTTTTTTTGAAATTCAGAATTTAGGATAAGGGTATATAAGGGAAAAACTGAAGCTAGAAGCGAAAATACCTCTTTGTAAACATTTCTGAGGATATCTCCACGAAAAATCAATATTATAAAAAAAACTAAATTGAGTCCGAGAGAGCTCAACAAGGATAATGGCATAAATGTAAAAAAAAAATACTATTAAATATAATGAATATTTTTAAATATATTATAAAATGACAAAAAATGAAAAAAAAAATAAAAGTGCCCAGAATTTTTTTATACTAAAATATGTTATAAAGCACTTTAAAACAAGTAAGTTTTATTATTAAAAAGTGTTACTATAGCTTAATTTTTTGTAGAGATATGAAGGCTAAAAGTTCTGTATTCTAAGCAGTGAAAGTTCGAAGCCAAAGGTTTAAAGGATTTATTCTAACTCATTTCAAATGGTAAATAGAAATAATAAATACTGCATTTATGCTAAATATTTCGAGTGTACTTGTGTATTTATTTTTTTTTCAATGTGTGTTTGAAAAATCAATGTAAGCAACAATAACACTGATCTTATTGTTGAACGAAAAGCCGTAAGATTCACCCAATGTCAACATTTATGCAAGACACAAAACGTTTATTGGACATGCAGTCAATTGAAATTGTTATACTGTATATGCATTTTAGAATACTTCGGATCTCATGTATATACTATACGTTGTTTGTGTGAAGTTAGTTTAAGAGAAAGGCAAAACACCCTAATTTTAGAGATTTTACTTAAGCATTAAACGCCAACGTCTTAAAAAAAGCGCCTGTTTTTTCTAATTTATCGCGCATATAGTGTTTAGTTTACTTTCTAACAATCAATCTCAAATCAAAAATCGCAATAACTATATTTAGTTTGAGATTATTGGAGTAACAACAAGATCCATGATAGGAAAAGTCTTGGTATCGAACTGCTCTCAAAAATCAATCGGCCGAATCTGGAGGAGGGAAGAGAAGGAAAGTATGATTGTAATCAAAAAATTAATTGAGCGTATTTCCACAAATGAAAATCCATCGCTCTGCTTGATCTGAAATTGATATGTATATTTAATGAATTTGATCAAGATCAGATAAGGAAAAAAAGATCAGATAACTTTTAATAGTGCTAAAAATCTAGCTTTTCATTTAAATCAATGTCTTATCTAACAATCAAGATTGATGTTCAGTTTCTCATTAATCTACAATTTCTTCCAGTTCAATTTGATGTTTGGTGTAATGTACAAGCGTGATTTAATAAGTGAAATCAAACGAAAATCGCAATTAAAACTGATTTGAATTTACGAATTTATGTGCCATTTTTAATATGTTTGAATGTAATGGTTAAAAACAAGGTTTTCTGATGTCTTTAAACTAACTTGTTGATACAAAGTAATTTAATTAGTTTGACTAAATAGACACGGAGAACCAAAACATGATCAAATCAAACATCTCTATAAAATTTTAAAGTTTTCTAATTCTTTTTTCTCTTCTTTTTTCTCCACACACACACATACACACAGCAACTTTTTTAATGTTATTATTCAAGCGATCTTTTCATTCTTCCATTACAAGACAACGAAGCTTTTACGATATTCTCCAATTAAATGAACGAGCAGATAAAAGAACTATCAAGGCCAACTACTATAAACTATCCAAGAAATACCATCCTGACCTTAATCCTAACAACAAGGAAGCACATAAATCGTTTTTAGAAATAAACGAAGCATATGCTATATTGGGTAATGAAGCGAGTAAAAAAAAGTATGACTATGACCGTACCAGTGGCAGTAGCAGTAGCGATTCGCATTATACCAATCCAATGGCAAAATATTCGAGAGCAGGTGGTAGTGGTGGAAATACACAAGCATGGCATTTTAGAAATAGACGACCTAGAAGTACAGGCTCAACTAGTGCACAAGAACAGGCAGAAAGAATGCGAACATCAACTCCAGGTGGAGGAGGATTCAATTATAATGAACATTTCACTAAACATTACGAGAATGAAGAACATAGACGAAGACAAAGAGTAGAAAATGCAGCACATAGACGTAGAGCTGCTGGGGATGATTCTGTACCTGGTAAAAAAGCAGTAGGAATGGAGAATCTTTGGGGACGTCTTTGGCGTTTAGGTGTAGTGCTTACAGGCATTGCTTATGCAGCTCAACAAATCAGCTAGTTTATATATAATGATGATATCCTTACACATATACTACGCTAAATCTATCAACCTATAGAATGAATTAAAATTTGACGCTAAATCAAAAAAAATGCAAATCCTTTAGAAAATGATCTTCACATCAACACACATATACACACACACACAGGCACTGTAATATAATATACAGATAAATTCCTCCTTCAAATCAAACTCTGTTCATATTCACAATTCCTCGTATTTTCGATCTAAACAAAACTAATTCCCAATAACAAAATACTAAATAAAAACGATTGATTTTATATATAATTATGATATTTTATTCAGAAAATAATCTCTACAATGTATAGAAAATATTTTTGAAATAAAACCACAGTTTTTGTTTTCTTGAATACAGAGAGAGAATGATTTAAGATCTAGGCTTCTCCTTCTTTTCCTTGTACAAAGCGAGGAGAGAGACACCAGCGACCTTGACGACCTTGAAACGGACACCAGGAATATCACCAATAGCACGACCCTTACGACCGAAACCGGCAATCAAAACTTCATCGTTCTCATCGACATAGTTCAAACAACCATCATTGGGAACGAAAGCAGTAACCTTCTTACCGTTCTTGATGAGTTGAACACGAACACACTTACGAATAGCAGAGTTAGGTTGCTTGGCTTCAACACCAATCTTTTCAAGGACGATACCCTTGGCGTGAGAAGAACCACCGAAAGGAGAAGAGCGGAAAGCGGTACCAATAGCTCTCTTCTTGTAGGCCTTATCGGCCCAACGTTGGTCACGACGGTGAATACGGAGCTTACGAGCTGCGTTCAAACCTCTAGGTTGTCCCTTACCTATTACACATTAGTTAGCATAACTGTCGAAAAAACGTATCGCCCCTTATTTTTGAAAAAAAGATATCCATCCATCTCATATATCAATGAAATCGAATTAATCCATCTATTCTAATATCTACATTCCCTCTCTTCACCCTTCTTATTCTATCTATTTCCTCTTGATATTTTCTATTCAATGTTGTATGCCCTTACCCATGATGAAATCTGATAAAAAAGGAAGGTCTATATAATTGCCAACTTGATTGTCCCTTTTGGGCTTGAGAATTGCCACACCTGTGAGTGAACCAGAGCCCGCCCGAAGCGTTTGTGACAACTTTACCTTGTTGAAGGTGCTTCTCTTGCCCCGGAGAGATCGAACATGGAAGCTCCTCTTCAACAACAAGCCACGTTTTGCTATATTTTTAACTTTTTAATCTAATTCCTGTCATGTAATTACTGAGAAATAGATGTTAGCTACTTGAATTTTTAGTTCTTCAAACATTTATAGGATTAAGTGGTATTAGCGTTTAAAGTAACAATTAGTTTTAATTAAATATATCACCTACAAGACGATTGACACTTGATTTACGTAAAGACGATAGCTTAAAATCTCTTAATTTTCATACCAACCAAGCTTTAAGCGGGATTTAAATCCATTTGATCGACCAGCCTTGATTGGATGGATTTTTTGAAAATCGGATCGTCTTAGACATTCTCTGCAGTATTTCGATCAATTGTAAATATAAAAGTATCAAAACAAAAAATACGTTCTCATGAAGAATTTTACAGTCTATTTAATAAAGCTATTATAATAAAATTTTTAATTATTAAAATTTCGTGTAAAAACTCTTTAATTGAAGTGATTGCTTTTGTCCAAGATTCGAAGTTTTAAATGAACTTTTGAATAAACACTTTCGTTTGGCTCCTTGCATAATGGATGCTGTTACCCATGTCATTCGTAAAGATTGCTGTGCATAGACAAGACATTCTGTAGACTTCTTTCCTTGTTATATCAGTAAAGAGGAAACGCTTTAACTTTCTTAATACCCTTTTCACTAAGTAAATATTTTCAAAATTTAAGACCGATTTTGCAAAAACCGATGTTAGATTTTCAATAAAAGGAATACTTTTTTAATAGCCATAGCCATAGTCATTGTGGTTTAAATTTTAGTTTAATCCTTTGTCTCTTAGGTACAACGCTTATATAAATAAGTATAAATACCTAGCAGTGATTGTACAATCAAATTTACAACCATAGGGTTATTGAATAACAGTCTATTCATCAAGATCAGAACCCGATTTCCAATTCCAAAGCAATGTGAATGCATTCAGATCTTGATGGAAAAAAAATTAGGTAACGTTATATTCTAATAAAACGTAATTGATTATCCTCATTACTTGACATTTTTAAGGGCATCGAATGAAGTATAGAAGGCTTATTTAGAGTTTTGTAGTGTTAAAATTCATAGAGAAATTTCCGCGCAAAGTTGGGTTTTTGCAGACTGTAAAAATACGAATATTGGGTTTTAGCACATATTTTCGTCGAAATTAGAAAAATATTTATTGTAACATGCGTCTACTGATAGATTTTTTGTTTTGAGTAAAGTATATTTAACATTTTTGTAGTAAAAGCTTTCAAATTGTGAAAAATGTATATTTTTTGGCTTACTCGTTTTTCCAGAACCAACCCCAAAACTTATTTGCAAAGATTTTTTAATAGTGCCTAAATCTATATAAAGAAATAAATTTTTTTTTAATATATTGAAGAAATTATCAGTATTGTATCGATATTTTTTGTTTGCTAATATCTTAATTGTATATGAAATGCTAGCTGATTTACAGTAGGGTATCTGTGGAAAACATGATATTGTAAACCCAGTTAATTTGTGCAGTTTTCCTTGTAGATGATGAAAGTTGTGGTAATTTAAGGACAGAAACAAATATATTAGCTGTTTTGATTATATGGCATCGTTATATAGTTCATCAAATACATATTTCTTACAAATGTGGTTGTTTATCAACTGCGGTAAAAGGTTAATTATAAATCAAACATCGGATGATAAAGAAAATCGCTGTGTGTTTTGTATCATCATTTTTCTGATGATGATTGATACAATTGTCATTAGTAAGCCGCAGCTAACAATTCAATGACCTTGTCGATGTGTATTCAGAATGTAATAAATAACAAGAACAACTCATGACCAAGCAATGAATAAAATGCGTATTGCGATGCTAGATTTTTTTTTATCAAGATGGATTTGGAATTTCTATATGTATATATTACGCATATCTACACTTGAAGCAGATCAAATAAGCCAATAATATAGAATAACCAAATGACGCGACCTGATGTAATTGTCAGAGATGAAAACTTGGGTTTGAAAATCGGTATATTTCGTATCTATGCAGCGAAACAATCCAAGATGTTATTATTAATTATGAGTGTCCAAATGTCTCAGGCTCTTTTTGTAGGCTATGAAAATCAATTTTTAGATGGGACATTTGAGGGAGGATGTACAAAGAAAGCAGAATTCTTCCTTGGTTCATTTGAACGGACTATGAAAAACATCGAACAATGGAGAATAATGAGCATTTCTTAAATAGCAAATGTATAATCCCAACCTTTTTCAAGGCAAAGCACATTGAATTATTCATCATCTTGGAGTATGCAATTTATAATCCAACCTAGTTATCAAGGTTGCACATCGATTACGTTTACGACTCAGACCTGTTAATGAAATTCGAGAAGGCTCGTTGACGAGAGTATTCTGTATATTTCGCCATTTCAATTGGATATCATTGGCCAAAGAATCATCTCTAACACCATAATATTGTTCCCTTATTGGGTTCTTGGATTTTAAAGGCTATGAGGCTATATGGCCAACATATAAAAAGAACGAAGCATTCATGTAAAAATTCTTCTCTTTATTCCTTTATTTAAATAAAATTTAATACAAAATATGCCTGCTAGTACCATCAACAGTAAAATTCAATCAGGATCTGATTTGACTCCAGAGATTTTAAAACATTTAAATGAACATCTTGCAACATTGGAACCTAAAGAAGTCCTTGAATGGGCCATCAATTGCTTACCCAGCTTGTTTCAAACCACAGCTTTTGGTTTAACTGGTCTTGTTACCCTTGATATGATTAATAAAATCAGCGTCGATCGCAATCAATCTCATATTGTGCCATTGATCTTTTTGGATACACTTTACCACTTTAAAGAGACATTGGAGCTTGCTGAACGTTGTAAAACTACTTACAATGTCCCTCTCAAAGTCTACAAGCCAATGAATGCCGAAAATACCGATGAATTTGAATCTGAATATGGTCAAAAATTATGGGAAGCTGACGAAGATTCTTATGATTATCTCATTAAAGTCGAACCTGCTCGTCGTGCTTATGAAGAACTTCAAGTCAAGTCTGTCATTACTGGTCGCCGTCGTAGTCAAAAGGGTGATCGTGAGGCTATTCCTATCTTGGAAGTTGATGGCACTGGTTTAATCAAGTTGAACCCTCTTGCTTTTTGGGATTACCAACAAGTTTGGACTTACATTCGTGCCAATGAAGTTCCTTACAATGCTTTGGTTGATCAAGGATATCGTTCTATCGGTGATTGGCATTCTACTCATGCTCCTGCTAATGGCGATGAACGCTCTGGTCGTTGGACTGGTCAACAAAAGACTGAATGTGGTCTTCACAAGGATTACTTCAAGATGCGTGCCGCTTTCATGGCATCCAAAAAGAAGAGAGATGCACAAAACATTCAACAACAAAATGCTATTACTGCTTAAGTAACTTAATAGCATTATTCCCTTGTCTCCTTCATTTTTATTATTTATTTTAATCGCATATATAACATCTCTTTAGTATCATATATATATATATATATATATACAATACTTGTACATAATTTTTTACAAAATAAAATTTACATTTATTTATACATTTTAAAAATTCTATTTTTGACCTATGAGATACCAATTTTCTCTACATTCAACTGCTTGCTTTCTAACAAGTCTTTTCTTGTCGTCTAAAGGAATTGCAATCGCCTTTAATGTATCTTTTACATATGGCAACACAATATCTCTAGATATCTTTGTGGAAATAAGGTCAATGCATTTCAATGCAGATATTCTAATTTTCATAGACTTTTCATTAGGTCCAATAAGAGATGTAAAAGCAGGTAAAAGTGTGATGATATGCTTTGCCATAATGTCAGTTGCTTCTTGAAGGGAAAATTGAAACAAGTCTAGAGTAGAGAGTTTCAGAACTGTGTCTGGGAAAGACATACTTTCTATTAATAATGGTACAAGCTATATAATATGGTGAGTACAACGGGAAATAGTAAAATTATATGTAAATTTTACCGGTGGTAATTCATCGATGAGAATGGATCTAGGTACATTCTTTAACAAATAAGCAATAGCAATCAGAAAATTTAGTTTCTCATCTAGCAATAGGTTAGTTGGAATGAATTGATATCATTTTTTCTATTATTTATACCTTCTGTGGAAGAGTTAAAGTTCTTCAAAAGCTTGGGAAGGGCAAAGGTCATGAATTTTTGCTTGTACAAAAACTGTGCAACAAAATGATTAGCCAATGTAACAGTTATTTTTCATTGTACTTACCGAGATATTGGCATAGCATTGCTTGTTTAAACATAAGGCATCATCGCCTACAAGAATATCAAAACCACTGGAGGCATGTTTTCCAACTACAGCATCTGGAATCAAACCGATTAAATAGTCTATCATTTCAACACTCTTTTTGTGAGAGCGAGTTACAAGAGCTTTTGCAATCTATATTATAAAATATTATCAATTTCTGCAAACACTTGTTATATTTTCACTTACCCAAATGTATATAGATAAAGCAGATTGTGATTTTGCTTCTACAAGTTGTTCTAATCTTAATTTTAATGCATCTAAATAAGTTTGAAATGCTTCATCTACGCGTGTGATTTAGTACAAACAATATGAAAGTATAATGTATTAACATACCGTCTTTCCATTTGTTAATAACAGATGCTATAATTCTTGAAAATGCAATGATTTGAGCTTGATGTGTACTTCTCAATGCTTCGGCTACAATATCATCTAAAAACGATTCGTTTGATTCTATAGGCATAGATACGTTTTTTCTAAAAGAAGAAATCACTGTAGCAAATATTTGCGTACATGCTGCTTGCGCATTAGAAGCTTGAGCAGAAAGAGGGCAAAATCCGGGTGTTGCAGTTAGACCAAGATGACTAAGGTCAAGATCTTTAAAGTATTTAAACACTTGAATTGCATAATCTTCTTGCTCACTATTTTACAATAAAATGTGAATATTCTGTAATTTACTCTTTCTCACAAAGTACGTACGATGTGCCGAGATTTTTAAGTATTGTCAAAATGATGATATTGATTGCTTGCAATATTTCATCGTTCAATACAATAATTTGAGTTGGATCCGCAGCATTGTCCATTACTGCAGAAATTACAGAGGTAATCAATTTGGGTAAAAGTGTTTCAGAACAAAGCTTAATTTCTGGTTGTTTTTCACTATCTTTGGTTTGAACAAGTGCTAGTAAGATTGAAATGATCTCTAAGGCATATTTTTTATCTTGATCTGTATGTAATATGTTAGATACATCTATTGATTGTTGAATATATTCAACTTACTATGACTACAAATATACAGAAACTTTGTCAATAATTCTTGTTCGGCGGCTTCATAAATGGAAGGAAGTGTACATAATTTGTTGATGGTAGCTAATGTCAATTTATAAGGTACAATATCTACATTATTATTGCTGTCTATAGATGAAAAATCGGGCAACAAGTTTATCAATATGGGAACTGTAATATTTCGAACGAGATCAGCATCAAAAATAGAAATTTCTACCAAAGACATTTCTACAGACATTCTTAGTCTCTCTTCTTCCTCAGTTTCAAGGAAAAGGCTCAATGCTTGAATGCTTACAGCTCTCTATTAAGTTGGTTAAATTTCACATCTTAAATTCACTTTTGAGCATAATTACCTCACTTCTAGTCAAGTAATTTTTCAATACACATAATAAACCCAAACCAAGAATACCCATCAAGCGGATTTCAGGGTGCTCTTTTGATGTTTTAATAGCAATAGCGAATATTTCCAAGAATTTGTTCTTGTAAGAAACAAGTATTGAATCATGACCAACCTCAATGTTATCATCACTGCCTGTTGCTGCACCATATACAATTTTTCTTGCTTGAATAATGGCTACCATTGTACATAAAATCAAATAACGTTCGGCAATGGCATCATTAATTCTATATTGACGCAATAATAAAGGTAATATGGTGCCTTCAATCAACGTGTATGCAAATGCTATTATATTAAATTTAGTAATGATTAATAAATATTCGTAAAAAAAAAAAACCCCTTACGAGAAGCAGAGGCAATGGATCTCAAAATCAAACTAGCTGGTTTTACAGTATCTTCTTCTAATTCATCTAATAAATTGACACAATCATCTACAAGAGGCTTTAATACTCTAGTTACATCACTTTCTTTGACTGGATAAGCTGCAGTATTGGTAATAGCCTTTGTAACTGCATTAATAGCTTCTAATGATGGATCTCTTAATCCTGGATCTGGGCTTCCATTAATAATTTCTATTTTAATGGCATCGAAAAGTTTACTTCCAACAGCCAGAATTTCTTTTGCTGGATAGACAGATGCACATGCTGTAATTGTTTCCAAAGAATCTTTCTATAAAGCATTATGTCAACAACATTTAAACGTTTTATTTGTTGTTTTATATATATATATTTTACCTTTGCACTTCCAGATGTTGTAGACATTTTTTGTAATAACAATGGTAATGCAAATTCAGAAAATAAGGGTGTAGATGCCATGCATTTTCTAAGATTTAATTTAAGATCTTTAGCAGTGATTCCATATGGATTATCAGGAGGAGGACGAAATGTAATAGGAAAGTAACAAAATGTAGCTGCAAAGAGATCTTCCACATGTTGAGAAATATCTAACAATTTGACAATCTTCTGAATTACCGTATAAACAGACATCAAATTACGAGGATCCTTTTCGTTTGTTATGGATTGAATGAATACTGTGATAAAATCATTTGTGATTGGTTTGACATGTTCACAGTGATTGTCCAAAAGATTTTCGAATATTTTAAATGTTGCATTTCTTGTAATATGTGCAAATGATTGAACTCGGATATCATTGCCAAGGCTATATAATCTCGTCAATTTCGGTTTATAATAAATAACTGCACAAAAAATTACCTAGAAATTACAGCTTTTGTACATGTAGCATTAAAACCATCAAATTTGCTAGTTAATGCCATTAATCCCGACATGAGATTGGGGACACTGGCTGGATCTGATAAGCGACTGCAGTAAAAATTGACCAAAACAGACACTAATTATTGTTGCATTAGCTATAAAGCCTTTCTCTCTCTCTTTCTAAATATACAATTACCTGCGGTATCATTCAATTTTGCTTGGTCTGTATGTTCCAATGTATATGAAAGCAAGGAAGTTGCTATTTGTATATATGAAAACGATTAATAATGCTCAAATAACCAAATCTCGAAATTTCTTGCTACCTTTTGAACGTATACTATCGTCTTCATGCGTAAGGTATTCTCCCAATGATTGAATCAAGAATAATAAATTTGATTTTACGTCTTGATTATTTACAACTAGAAAATAAAAATTAGAAACTTTTGCCAGTGAATTCCATATTCCATCTCACTTTCAACGATATTCTTTACGACACCAGTAGAAAATGAATCGTTATTCTCGGTAATCATGAATTCCGTAACATATTTTTCCATTGAATTACTCATTTTTTTAAAACGGAAGAAATAGGAAACTGATTGAACGAAGAGATCCATCGTTTATCTAAATGAGATTCAGATATCTGGAGATTTTTCCAAGCCAATTAAATTTGGCAATAAACAAATACCCAATTTCTGTCATATCAGTAAAACGTTAGCGAGAACGTTGGTAGACATATGAAAAAGTTACAACAGAAAAGGATTTTTTCTATGTACATACTCTATAGAAGCATATTAAAATATATAATTAATGATTAGTATACAATATCGGCCAGGGGGGAGGGGGCGTGAAAACTAGTAACAAACTTTATTTTATTTAGCCAAAAAGCTTTTCTAGAACATTTACAATTCAAGATATTACACAGATCGCTTTGTGTGGAATAAATTCAAGTGGGCTATTCCGCTCACCATAAAGGCTGTCCAAATACTCATCTTCAAAGGATTTTTTTGGGCTCAAAAAGATACGATGGATACAGCATATCATAATCAAAAATGACCATCAGATGCTAATTTTTATTCTAATATTTTTTATTGACGTTTTTCATTTTCGAAATTCGAAATATTTGTGATGCTAAGAAAGCATCAAAATAGAGAAATTCTAGGATTTAAATAGTTTTTGGAGGCACAAAAATGTACACCACAATAGTAAGATATATTGCAGCAAGCACCTCATGTCAAAATACACCTATAAGAAGGATATATAAATCTCTAAGATTATTCATTAGTCTTCAATGTCTATATCATTCATTTCATATTCCTTGAAAATTAAATATTTAATAATTAATCCTAAATCTTTATTTATGCATAGTATTGTAAAGTCATCTTCTTCTTTGCTTGAACTTCTTGAATGGCTTCCATGAAATCTTCATGCAAAATCTCAAGAGCACCACGACGAAGAGCCAACATACCACTTTCAACACAAATAGCTTTACATTGGGCACCATTGAATTCATCACAACATCTCGATAATTCCTCAAAATTAACATCTTTACTAACATTCATTTTTCTTGAATGAATTTGAATGATGCGAGCTCTTGCCTCTTCATTAGGTAAAGGAAATTCAATCTTACGATCCAAACGACCAGAACGCAATAAAGCAGGATCTAAAATATCAATACGATTGGTAGCAGCAATGACTTTGATACGATCATCTGAAGAGAAACCATCCAATTGATTTAATAATTCCAACATGGTACGTTGAACTTCACGATCACCAGATTTTTCTGAATCAAAACGTTTGGTACCAATGGCATCTAATTCATCAATGAAAATAATAGCGGGTGATTTCTCTTTGGCTAATTCAAATGCATCACGAACTAACTTGGCACCATCACCAATAAACATTTGTACTAATTGAGGTCCTGCCAATTTCAAATAGGCTGAATTGGTTTGTGCTGCACAGGCTCTTGCTAATAAAGTTTTACCAGTACCAGGAGGACCATACATCAAGACGCCCTTGGGTGGTTTAATACCCAAGTTCTTGAATCTATCAGCATGTGTCATTGGCAAAACTACTGCTTCTACCAATTCTTCAATTTGTTTATCTAAACCACCAATATCGTTGTAATCTTCAGTTGGTTTCTCATCTACTTCCATTGCTTTAACTCTAGAATCGTATTCGGCTGGTAATGTATCTAAAATCAAGAAACTATCCTTATTGACACCAATGAGGTCTCCAGGCTTCAAACTATCTGCATCGACTAAACCAATCAAAGGTAAAAAGATGGTCTATTCATATTATCAAGAGTTAGAAACACGTATACATGCTTAAAAGATCTTTTTATGCAGTATTCGTACCTGTCTAGTTGAAGTTTTGATAACTGCGCATTTTCCTTTTCTTTGATTATTCAAATCAACATTAGCGCCATCCTCCTCATCTTCCTCTGGGTCAACATCGAGTAACTAAAACATATATCAATGATTAGGCATATATCTATCTACAGATTATATCACAAAGCATACCTCAACAACATTACCAACAAGATATGGAAGTTGCTTGTTCATCTTGATCTTTTCTTTATTATCTTTAATTCTTTCCTTCATGGCAGCTTGCTCATGTTGAAGTCTGACAATTTCGGATTTCATGACCTACAAAGTTTTGCTTAATTACAGAAGTTTTTCGCAATGTTTTTTTTTTTCTTTTCTTTCTTACCTTGACATCATTCTCCAAAAGTCTTGTTCTATTAGTTATTTCCTCAGGCGCTAAACGAAGGATATCTTGTCCAACATCATCTTCTTCTTGTTCTTGATTCTCCCAGAGTGATTTATCTTCTAAAGTAGCCATTGCTGTATGTACAAAAAAAGAAATGTAATATCAGAAAAGACAAGCCTAATAAATAGAGAACAAGAAGTCCACGTAATGTCTAAACAAAACTCCGGATTGTTTACGCGTTGGCTTGGATTTGTTGATTTAGTGATACCTTGTAAAATGCATTACAGCTATTTATCTAGCCTTGAATCTTTGCTTTACTATAAAGCTTTAAAGCTTCTTTATACCATCGTTGGAACATTATCCATAGCAAAGAAAACATCGATGAGTAAAAAGTAAATTTTTCAAAAAAATACTCGAGTTTGGTAGCATAGCTTTTCTTGAAGGATTTTTTAACTATTATAAAAATAATAAAAACCTTGGTTTTTTGCATTAAACACATTTTCAATATTGCACTATTTATGAAGACACTTTTTATTTTATAAAATCATAATAAATATGTCTCGAAATATTGTAAAAAAGGATCAAATATAAACCAAAAACTGTTAGAAACAGAATGTTTTATTTGCTAAAACGTGCTATTCTCTCAAAACATCATTAGTAAAAAGCTGCCTTAAAAGCTTGAACTCTACTTTAGTATCTTTTGTTTCTATTTATCATACGAATAAATGAGTTTATATACAGTATTCGATCAATTTATAAAGAAGAGCACAAAAAGTTACCGTATTTGCTTTTTAGCCTGGCTGCGCTACCGCCTCACAAACAGGCGTTTTAACATAAATCAAGATTCATCACTTGATAACTAAATAGATGAAACAAAGTACATAAATGTAACTAAACTTAATAGTATATATCCTAAACTATGTAAAAACCTGCTAAAATCATTTAAAAACAGCAGCTTTAAAGAACTGTTTTATGCACTTTTTGCACTAATATAGAGCTTAGGGTCGCAAATATAGGTATATCTGGATTCTCAGGCACTAATGAAGTTTTCATTGATCCTTAGACATGATTACTCAAAGGCTTAATAAGTCCAAATTACAAATATGAAAAATGTTATCATGTAAGGCAGTTCTAATAAAAAGGAGCATGATAGGCTCGCCCATTTTTTTCAGAAAAGATCGAATTTCTGGTAATGGTAATGCAAGTAATTCTTTCAGTATTAAATATGTTCCTTGAGTGACATTGTAGCAACGAACTCGATAGATTCAATTTATTGTTAGCTATCGTGTAGAGAAATAGCAAATCAAATAATCAAATACCCCTGGATTTGAAGAAGTTTTTTTTTTTTTTTGTTTTTTTTTTGTAGATTTGAATTATTTCATGAATACAGGATTATCAAGAAAAACTCTACATATTTTAATTTGCACAGTTTCAATCTTCAGAATTGGAATGTATCTTCTTTTCAATAACTAACCGCATGCAAAGCAGTTTTTCGGATATACCTTAGGCATCGCTAAACAGCTACAAATTGGTCGCATTATGCTACGTATTCCAAAATTTATTTTATATCTTATAAAAGACTCAAAGGTAGGTAGATTTTACTGCTATTTTTTATCCCTGCTGTACTTTTTTTCACTAAATAACACCAAGAAAGAATTATATTCCAATGTACTTGAGATGTTCAACTTTAACCCAAAAGCAAGTATTCAAAAATACTCTATTTTCTATAGTTGGTATTAATTTTTCAGCGCTATTGTTTCAGATTTTTACGCATATATCACTATATCACTGCCAAAAATTGAAAACTTTGAGGTTTCATATCTCCTCAAATAATTAAACTAAACTAATACTTTTTAATAATAAAACTTACTTGTTTTAAAGTGTTCTATAACATATTTAAGTATAAAAATTCTGAGCATTTTTACTTTTTTTCATTTTTTGGCATTTCTGTAATAGATTTCAAAATATTCGTTAAATTGAGCAGCATTTGTTTTATATTCATGTCACAGACTTCGCTGAACTCTCTCGGGTCCAATTTAGTTTTTTTTAAAATATTAATTTTTCATGGAGATATCCTCAAAAATGTGTACAAAGGAATATCTTCGCTTCTAGCTTCAATTTTTCCCCTGTATACCCTCATCCCAAATTCTGAATTTGAAAAAAAAAAACTGGCTAAAATCTCATTTTCTCTATGAAAAATGCATCTGAAAGAATCAATAATGGCTCAATCGATAGATAACTGTTTTGCGTATTATCTCTATTACTTATATTTAAAATGTGTTTATAAAAAGTGATGTGTATCCTCAAAAAACCTCCAAAATTTCAATCGCATTTTACGCAAAATTTTACATGGAACATTTCTTTGACTTTTATTTAAATAGATGCAGGATTCAAAATTGTACACAAACTATTTAATATGCTAGCTCAACTTATTTTACAGTTCTTGAGCCATTAAACAATTTTGTATTTTGAATCATTTTTCAATTTTTTTTCATAAAGGCGGAAATTAGGTTTCCGACCATCTTCTACCGCAGCTAATCTATCACATTTCAACACTAGGTAGCTGCTAATGACTTTCAACAACAACAAAAAATAAATTATCAAGAGCATGATAAAATATATAAACACTGCGACTATTACTATTATCTTAATTAAATGTTAAATATAATGAAATCTTTATAAATTGATTTATTAATATCTCTTTTTAAATTGAATTTCCAAACCAATGGGTCCAACTACACCGATACCACCAGTTTTCAATTCATTCTTGTGGATGGAATCTTCAGGCAATTTCCAAGTGAATTTTCTTACTATATAATAAAAAGGCAAGTTAGTCTATGTTGAATTTACGCATAGTTTTAAACTTACACATCATAGATAAAAGAACTCTTTGCTCATTTAAACTAAAGTTCATTCCAATGCATTGTCTATAGAAGATTGAATTAAATAATGATTTATAGACGTAAACATTAAATACAGACCTTGCACCATTACCAAAAGGCACCCAAGTCATTCCTTGGCCAACTAGTTGACTACTTTCACCTTTAGGTGCAAATCTATCAGGATTAAATTCATCTCCATCTTTCCAGACCTTTTTGCTATGTTGAATATTGAAAATATTAACTGTAACAAATGCGCCTTTAGGAATGAAAGTATCAGCAAGAACCGTATCTTCTTGTACGACACGAGGAACCACTTGTACAACAGGTCCATTGATTCTGAGGGTCTATTTTTGGTATATTTAGTTTATTAAATTAGGTAGTATTACTGCATATATGGTTTTATTACCTCTTTAATGATTTGATTGATATAATCCAATTGTTTCAATTGATCAAATGAAGGAATAATATCTTCTGGTGCATCGCCAAAGATGGAAAGAACTTCTTCTCTTGCTCGTTGTTGAATTTCCTGTGACAATTTCATTTAGTTGTAAATTTTTACATGCGAAATATCAACTTACAGGATGTTTAGCTAAATAAAACAAGGCAAATGACAATGCATTCCTTGTAGTCTATCAAGTGTTTGATTAGTTGAGCTTACTACATAAACACATACAGTACATGGACTTACATCATGTCCTGCTAAAAACAGAACATTCAAATTGCTCTATTTAAAGCTAGTTAGTAATTAGGGTATTAATCGTATCCAAGTGATTACTTACTTTCAATTCTTCATCTGACAGTACTCCTTCTCCTCGTTGCTCGCTTTCAATCAACAATGTCAACACATCTTTTTCGTTTTCTTGCAAGTTATCATTCTGAATACCAGAGGCAATATGCTCTCTCTTGTTTTTGATCACTTGCGAGAGCATGCCATTAAAACGTTCCATTTCTTTGTGGACTGCAATTCTCTTGGGAAACAACCACAGTAAAGCTTGATCAAAAATAGGAAAAAAAAAGAAAAAGGGGTCTTGTAAACCAGCACTAATGGTGTAGTAAGTATGAACCCAGGCACTATCATCATCTTTGATAGCATTAAAGTCAAATCCTAAATACAATTGAATTAAATAATCAGGTAAAATTTGCATTCATTTAATGTAAAGACTTACCAAAACCAGCTTTTCCAATGGCTTCAAGGGTCCATCGTTCCATCAAGTCTGGTACATCAACTGTTTCAGCCATAGTATCCATCTTTGCAAACAAATCTTGGGTTAATTTGCCAAACAACTGAATAGGTTGTGCTCTATGAAAAGCAGGATTTGCAACCATTCTTTGGGATTTCCAATGAGCTCCATTCAAGAGGACGAGATTAGGACCACCTATAAATTTAGAATTAAGTGCATCTTCTTTTCCTTGCAATACGTTGGCTTTTGGAAACAGATCTTGTTTACAATAAATGAGTGTTAAAAAAAAGTACATATCAAATACATTTATAGCTTTAAATACCTTGTTTTAAAAATATTTTCTTGGCAGCTTCGGGATTGGCAATATGGATTTCCCATCCAAATCTACCAGGTCTCTATAGTATAGTGTTGTTATTTATTTTGTAGCCTTGTGTTTGATACTAAATATATATATATATATACCACAAATAAACCATTGTTAGTTTCTGAATCAATGGTAGGAAGAGATATTCTATGAGCACGATCCCAGTAAGATTCCTTAGTTATCACACTCTTGATCACATCAAAATACCCTTGATAGGGAATATGGCGAATATTCTTTGGAGGCTTGAGATATCTATCTTTTATAATGTAGATCAAAGAAATAGCAACAGCAGTACTTATCGCAATGGTTTTATTCTTCTTTGTGAGCCGAGGTACGACATCTTGTCGATAGATTTCAATTGCTTTTTGTAAAGATCCTTGTATGAATGTATTATTTTCAATGAGATATGACATTTTGAAAATGTTATAAAAATAAAGGTAGACAAAATTGAAGGTTGATTGCGAAGCCGTTATATATTTATCAGTTTATCGTATATCGGAGCTTACAAAACTAACCATAAAATAAAACGTTTGTTACACGCATTCGGTGCTGGTGCCGTATATACTATATATTGGAACTTACAGAATTAACCATAAAATAAAACATACAGTATATACGTATTTTCAATAAACTAATATATAAATATAAATTACAGCGGATTTTTATTTTTGACCCTATGTTTATCACAATCCAGACTTTGAAGTATTTTATCTTGCCTCGAATAATAGTTTTCGATACGAAATCAGGCGGCAGTTCAATATTTATTTACAAATTTGGAAATCATTGACATGTTAACTCCGCTCAGGGTTAATTTTTGCGAGATTTTTCGTTCATGAGGATGCTAAAACAAAATACACCATATAATTACAGCAAACAAGCAGCAAAGTTTGCATACACCTAATTTTATAAATATTTAAACAAAAAATTTATTATGAGATTAAATTTTTTTTTACATAAAAAAGGGAAGTTGGGGAATATTGACCATCAAAGGTAGTTGAATACTATATCACAAAAAGAAGGAAAAAAAAAAAGAACAGGAAGTTTTAGATGAAATAAAATACGGTTATTATAATGGAAATAGATGTATATATAAAAGGCATGTTGAATACAATTACAAAAATAGTAAGAAAATAATGAGAAAAAAAAAAGAAATTAGCGAGCAACAGTATTAGATTGTAATAATTTACGAGAAATTTCACCATCAATTTCCAAATCAAAGAGCCTCCAGATACCATTTTCATCTTGGAAATCGTTGTGAACAATGTTAATCAAGTACCAATTCTTGGTAATATCCAAGATCAACTCAGCAGATTCACTTTCACGTTCGTAGATACGGGCCCATCTGTTCCAAAGCTCAAAAGCTTCATCTTTCCAAGCCATAAAAGCAACAGCTTCAACAATTGTAGGTTGAACAATTTCCTTACCAGGGAAGACACCCCAAGTAACAGCATTGGGATCATCACTTTGAGTATTAGTACGAAGATCACCTTGCTTATTGACAGCATAATAAGTAACTTGAGGGTTCTTGGCAACCTTTTCAATCAATTCATCCAATTTCTCGGGAGAAACAAAGAATTCAAGGTAAGCCTTTTGGAAAACGTAACCATTCTTGGGGCCCCAACCATAGACACTATGAGAACTCTTGACACCATTGACAGCAGGTTGAGAATTGATAGAAAGATAACCCAACAAGTTGATAGCAGCTAAACGTTGACGAATGATATCGGTTTCAGCATCAAGTTGTTGTGCACTCCAAGGAATACCGGCAATTTGTCCCTTACAATAACGAGCAAAAGTTTGAGCAATGTCGTCAACGGTGGTAGGATTTCCCCACATTTCAATACATTTTTCAACAGGATATTTAAGGTTAATTCCCCAGCCATCAAGTTCACCAAAAGCGGGAGAACGAGAATCACCCCAACGACCGTTAGGGAACTCATCCCAAGTTTCAGTACGTTGAATGTAACTCTTTGCACGATTTTTCCAGAAAATAGGACGAACATTTTCCTTGGCACGCTTGCTAGTAAGAGAAGGGTTCCAAGGTAAAGGCTTAACGCTTTCAACAGGAGCCATCAAATTTAAACGCTCCAAAACAAGACGAGAAGAACGTTCCAAATTGAAGGTATAAATGTGGAAACCATTGATTCCAACTTCACGGAATTTCTGGATAAATTCGACAGTCAAATTAATACCATACTTCTTGACAGCAGTATCATCATCCTTGATAGGTTCAAGATCATCCCAAATCTTTTGAGGGACAAAGTTGTTATTGAAAGAAATAACGCGCTTAAGACCAGTATAATTTTGAATAGGGAAAACACCAGGCAAAATAGGAACAGTGATACCAATAGCACGAGCCTTTTTGTAAAAAGTCAAGAAAGAGTCGATATCAAAGAAAAGTTGTGTTACAACAAGATCAGCGCCAGCATCGACCTTCTTTTTCAATTGCAACAGATCATCTTCTTTGTCGGGGTTATCAATATGACCTTCGGGATGACCTATTTGAGAATGAAATATCAATATATGCCGCTAAATAAATTTAAACATAGATCAATCAAAGCTTTACCAGCAACTGCAATACAAAAGTAATCATCGTACTTTTCACGAATGTAACGAACAAGATCATCAGCATGTTCAAAACCTTCTTTACAAGATTCCCAATTGGCTTGTCCCTTGGGTGGATCACCACGCAATGCGAGAATATTTTGACATCCACAATTCTTTGCAGCCTATGATAAACGTTGATTAGATATTTTAAACTTGCGCAATGTTGTGTGTCTTAGTTTTTTACCTCTAAAGCATCATCAATTTGCTTAACTGGCATATTGGTACAAGTTAAATGCATCATGGTCTCTAAACCATAAACAGATTGTGCAGTTGCAACAATTTCAGTGGTCAAATCAGCAGAAGTACCACCAGCTCCCCAAGTTACATCAATGAATTCAGGTCCATAACGTTGCATTCTCTCCATACGATCATACAAATTTTGGACACCCTATTCAAATATAATTAGACAATGTCAATGTCAAGATTGCAAATGTCCATACCTGGGATGTCTTTGGTGGGAAATATTCAAATGACCAAAAAGGACGACCTTCTTGCTCAGCCTTGTGAATCTTGTCAATGACCTTCATTATATATATCGAAAAAGTTTACGAGTACCAAAAAATAGTTTAAGAAGTTAAAACAGTAAAAACAAAAGGGAATATAAAGGGATGTAGCATCCATATATACCATTTCGGTGTGGTACAGGTCCTTTGCCTTCAAGGACGATGTGACCGCCAATCTGTATTTGATCATCTTCATCTTAATCTTAAAAGGACTGTACTTGCAAAACTAAATTCATGCTACTACCATAGCATTGGAATCGAACATTTTGATAGAATTCCAGTATAAAATCATAAAAAAATATTGTAATTTGATAGGAAAATGTCGGCTTTTTACTGATGCATTGCAATTCATACATGTATAACTGGATAATCATCTCATATTCAGGCACTTTCAAACAGAGTATTTGAAAAGCATTGGAAGAAGCATCTCATTCAATATCTATTGCAAGGCTGGGATTGGCTCGGACGCAATTTGCGACATTGCATCGTCCAATCAAATGTAACATGAATCGGTTTTTGATCTACCGATCTATCACTTTCTTCAGGGCTTTCATTGTCCCTCATATTCGTGATTACCTTATCATGTAAAGAGAAGGCTTCTATATTATTCATAAATATACAACGCTCTGTAGTTAAAATAATCAATTTGACTCTGATTTAATATACCAAGCTGAAGCATGGCTGTATCCAAGAAATTGCAGCTTAATAGATAAGTAATTCCCACAGCAAATTATACATTCATCAATAACGAATCAACCTGTGTAACTTTTGCCCTTTCAAGGGCAAGCCAATCAAACACGAACAACATCTGCACTCTGAACGATCTCACACTTGTAGAGTAGAGGGAAACGCTAAAAAAGAAGCTTTCCGCCAATAACAGATCATGTAGCTTTCGTCATTACCTACAATCATCCATAAATTTCAATGAAAATTTTCTTTTACTCTAAAATCCCTCTTATATTTTGCATATTGCTACCGGTAAATATTGATAAATATATGTTAAAACTGTCCCTATATTTAAATCTGCTGTCTATACATTTGGCAGCAGCTAAATCTGCATTGATTCCAAACCACATTATAGATACATTTTCAGGTCTTTTTTACATGTAAAAAACTGTCCATGCAAACTTATACCAATTTACATTTTACATATTGTTTGAATTCACCATTTATTGAATAGCCATTTTGCTATTTGATTTTTAAATAAGCTACAAATTTGAATTTCAACTTTTTCTTTCACAGACCTGGAGATTTCAAAACGACCAAAAGTACGATTGAAACTCGAGAAAGATGAAATAAAAAATATGGTGCGATAGATTGAAACTTCAAAAACACAATAATTTAATTTTCATAGGTTTAACTGTCCAAACAAGTATAAAAAAACCCTTTAAAACTAATTTTCTCCCAAAAATATTATTTGAAAAAATGAATGTTTCATTATTTGCAATTCGAGATATGTATGAAAATCGTGGAAAATGTCAGTTTAAAAAATACTTTATAGTATTACAAAGTGGTTAGAATCATATGGTTGCTATATAACGCCCAAACTGATTGAAGTGGTACCAAAACAATACTTCAAAATAAAAAAAATGTGTGTCAGAAAATCTTAAATTTCATAAATTTTGGCTTAACGCTCAGTGTTATTAAGCCAAAACTATTAAGGAGTTGATCTAATATCATGCGTTTCATCGTTAATCAGTGGCTTATTGTATTTGTTGTCGAAAAAGCAAGTTTTTTAAATTTAAAGGTATCATGTGCTGTATGATATGGTCAATTTCTTTTTCATATTGACAATTCAAAATGAAATCTAAACACAGGAAACCTGTAACTGTGAAAAAGGAATGGCAAACTTCACTTGATGGCTTCTTTTTATCAACTAAAATAAATCAGCCTACTTGCTCACACGATACTTCTGCCACTGCAACTACATCTGTTGCTAATCCTCTCCCTGACCAACAAGTGTCAGAATGCGAAAGTAATATTGAATCTACTTCCAAAAAGCGTGCTAGAGATCAAGAAGAAGAAGATGCAGCCACAAGCAATGGAAAGCGTAAATTAAGAGTTACATTCGATTTGCCTTTGGATGGTGAATCAGAACCTTCAACAATTGCAAATCCAACCATAAATGAAGCGACTCCGGTGATAGTAATGCCTGACATTCAAATGGCAGAAATGTCCCTGTCAGATAAACAAGATGTTGAAATTATAGAGAATAATAGTAGCTCACCATCAAGTGTAACAGCAGAGCAAGTTCAGACTTTGGCTGTAGCTTTACCTGAAATCATTGATCTTGAGGATATTGAAGAAACTACTACTGATGTCAGCATGTCAGAGGTGCCAAATCTTAAAATAGAAGAAGGAAAAGAACAAACAAAAGTGAGTTTTGTTGAGGAATTGGCGGAATGCAGTGTCGAGGCCAGTTCTGTAACAGTAAAAAATGCCGGCGCTATTGATCCAAGTATGTAATTGTAATATTTTCTAATCTACAGCACTATGCTAATGTATATTATAGCCCTTGAACCAGAAGAAAATGACCCCAATTTTTATTGTCGTAAATGTAATAGAACCTATGGAGATAATACGAAATACAGAAATCATCTAAGGCAATATCATAAAATGAAATTGACAAAAATTCCACCTGCTACATCTATCAAACATCCTGATCTGGAGCCTGATATTGATGATCCCAACTGGTCTTGTCGTTCATGTGAAACACAGTATCCTACCAGAGCAAGATACAGAGCTCATTTAAAAGGTTGTCATGGTTTAGTGTTAGTGCCTTTATTTGGTGCTGATAAATATGTACCTGATATTGTTCCTGATGAATTTGATCCCAACTTTTATTGTGCTGCTTGCAATATAACAAAACCATCTAGATCAACCTACCGTGGTCATTTGAAACACTACCATCGTATGAAGCTTACAAACATGAGATTCAGAGTTCCTGAGGACCCTAATAACATGCCAGATATTGATGATCCAAACTTTTACTGTCGTACATGTGATTTAACCAAAGCATCTCGTAAAGAATTTCGTAATCACCTTCGTGACAAACATCTAATGAAATTACCATCGCTCATCAGAGGCCCCAATGCAAACCCTAGCCTTGAACCAGATATTGAAGACCCCAACAACTATTGTCGTGCTTGTGATACCACTCATATTTCTAGATCAAGATATCGAATTCATCTGAGACATTCTCATAAGAAAGATTTACCTCCCACAATAGTTAAAACGGTTTATCATAAAAATCCTGATCTTCTACCGGATCTCTATGATCCCAATTTATGGTGTCGCTCATGTTTGATTAGAAAGGATACGTTAGCAAAATATAGAAATCATTGTCGTACTGTACACAAGATGAAATTTAATCCTATCAAAGGAAAACCAAAGATTGTCTCAAAAGAGTTACCAGATCCAGATGATCCCAATTACTATTGCAAGGTCTGCAAAATTACTAAAAAAGACAAAACTACATATCGTTCGCATTGTTCAGTTGCACATTTTATGGTATTAAATAATCCTCGAAAAGGTCCTAATGCACGACCAGATCTTGAGCCTGATATCGACGATCCCAATTGGCATTGTCGTACTTGTGATATTACAAAAGATTCTAGCGCTGTCTATCGACAACATTTACGCACTGTTCATAATATGGTACTAATACCACAGTGTCCAAAACCTCCAGTTCCTTTGGAAACTCTTGAAAAGTTGCCTGACCCTGAAGATCCCAACTTTTATTGTTGTATCTGCGACAAGACAAAAGAAAATCGAGGAGTATTCCGTACTCATCTTCGAGATACACACAAGATGGTGTTTCCCTCAGAAGCTCGCAAGTTTGACAAAGACCTAAATATTATCCCTGACATTCATGATCCAAACTTTTATTGTCGTTCATGCAAGATTTACAAACCTGACAGAAGACTTTACCGTAAACATTTACGAGCTGCTCATAAAATGGTCTTGAAGCCTTTGAAAGGAGATGAAAGTAGAGACCCTAATGCCGTTATTGACATTGACGATCCCAATTTCTACTGTGCTTCTTGTATGCTACACAAGCCTAGTAAAATCAAGTATCGTAATCATTTGCGCCGTGTCCATCATATGGTGTTGGATCCTATTTATAAACAATGGCCATTTCCAGATGCTGTTATCAATATCAATGATCCCAATTTTCATTGCGCCAAATGTGATGTAACGCTCAAAAATCGAGGAAAGTATCGCCACCATGTTCGTTATGTACACAATATTATCCTCAAGCCCATCACCCGTCGTAAATACACTAATCCAGATATTGAGCCTGATGTTGATGATCCTAATTTCTACTGCAAATCATGTCTTATTACCAAGGAAACTCGTAGAGATTATCGCAAGCATCTTGTAACATTCCACAAGATGAAACTGAAGCCTATTGTAAGCAGACCTAATCGAAAAGTTGCTCCAGATATTAATGATCCAAACAATTATTGTAAATCTTGCAATATTACGTTTGCGGATCAACCCAAATTTCGGTTTCATTTGGTTGGTGTTCACAAAATGAATAGCCTTCGACGTACAAAAGATAAGAGAATTTTGCCAGAAGTCAAGGATCCTAATTTCTATTGTAAAGTATGTAAATTGATCTATCCTGACAAGGAAAAATACTGGAATCATTTGAGGAATAAACATGAAATGGATCCCGAAGCTCCGTTCTTCGATGGTCCCGCTGATAATTCTGTCGAGGAAGGTATTCAAAATGATGATCAACAAGAAGCAAATACAGATGAAATAAAGGTAGAGCAAGAAAATGATTCTCCTGATATGGAAGAAGAGGATATAAATAATATTGAATATGGCGATGGAGAACAAGAAGAACAAGGAGAAATGTATGAAGATGAAGAAGTCTTTAGTGCAGAGAATTCTATTACTGGCGATGAAGAAAGAAGCCAAGCTTATTATGAAGATGGTGATAGCTGGAGTGAAGCGTCTCAAGTTGGTATTTATTCTGGAAATAACTCTAATGCTGCTGATAATAACAATTCATTGATCCAAGAAGAAGAAGAAGAAGAAGAAGATGATGATGATGAAGAAGAAGAAGAAGATGAAGGTGATGATAATAATGAAGAAGATGAAGATGAAGATGAAGGTGAAGAGTATGAGCTAGAAGATAGTAGCGACATAAGAGATGATTACAAAGAAGATGAAATAGAAAATGATAGTGACGTGGACGATGGTTATAAAGAAGATGCTACACCTGAAAATGAACAAGATTTATCCGATATTTCTGATCATGAAGGAGGTTTATTTGAAAATAAGGAAAATTTGCCTTGATTATAAATAAAACTATTCACTCGATACAATAAAATATATTTATATATATAAATTGGTTGATCATATTTTTTTACTGCAAATTCTCGATGGAATTTTATTATTGTTAGGAGTATACTCCTAAATACTCGATGCAGTTTATAAGTACTATTTTAGTAAATTACTCTTCTATCAGACTTATGGTAGAGTTAGCATATATTATGACTTGCAGTAAACATGAAATGTAGATCTTACTTTAATAACAATTGGTGGTTCCTGAGTATTTGGGCGTGAGATCTCAGCCAATTCCCTCCCAGCCTAAACAATGAATGCATTATTACTCCCACTGTTCTCCAAATCGATATTTTTAACTTACACTAGTAGTTCCACCTTCAATTAATTGAGTCAAAGACAATAACTTTTTACTCATTCCAAACGTGGCACGTACCCGATCCGCAACGAGGTCCAAATACGCAGTTGTAAGCGCTCTCCATTCTACTACAACCGGATCCGACATTTCAAACATTGGAGCAACTTCAACCTTTGGTTGCCCTGGCAATAATGCATTTTCACGGTAATTTTCGATGCCTCTCTCATAATCTTGATCCTTTAATGTGATGAACCCGGTATCTATCAACAAACCACCTTTTTTTTTGAGATAGTATTAGTAAATTAAGGAGATGTGATTATAAGGAGAATTATATAAATATATACAAAATATTACCATTTGCATAATCAGGTAGGGGCGTCAATTGCTCAGTTCCTTCTATCATAGCACCTAGTAATTTCTCCATAGGTTCAATTAAGGAATAAACCATCCATTGAGATAACTTATGAAATGATACCAGTTGAGATTCATTACCAAGAGCAGCACATGGCCATACATCTCCTAATTGAAAGGTTCCACCTTTACAAAAAGTTGAATCTTCAACTGTCCAAATTTCGCCAATTTCTAATATAACGGGCCAAAGGGTTTCTAAATGAATCAAGGGTCCTTTTTTAGTTTTGATTGTAGTTGGGTGGCATAAAATATAGTCTAAAAATATAAAGTTTTTAATATACAAGCAACATAAACCTTGCAAGTAGGTCTCCTTGTTTTGACCCCTTCTCCTCTTTCAATTAACACTTTACCCATCATATTTCCAGGTCGAGGAACATGGCCTTCTTCACCTCCAAAATAATCAGGACGCCGTTGTATAACTTGAGCTAAATGTTTCAATAATTCAAATCTATCTTCTAATCCAATCAATGATGAAGTTGTATCTGTTTTGAATCCTTGTAATAAATCATCGATTGTCAAACGTACTAATGCCTCCGCTATATATAAAAATGGGGAGGTAACACAATAACATTTAAGTAAAAAGGAAAAAAAAAAAAAGCTTATTGTTATTAAAGATATATATATATATAACTTACAGTCAACTCGGTGAGGCTGATTAGGATTAGCAGAAAAAGTACCCGCCATAAACATTTCAAGAATAGCAATAGCAACACCTTCTCTTCTTTTATAAAGTCGATTTGTACTAGATTCACGGAAAGAATAGCATTGATTTGGATCAATATCCAATAATACAGCTACTACAAACAGGTCCAAGGTCCGTCTGGTCTGTTCGGTGGCATCAATTCCGAGACTAGCCCAGGAATTAATTAAAGTTTGAATACGAGGACGACCACCAGCATCAAAGTGTCTCCAGCGACCATGAGCAGGAATTTGAGATGGATCATCATAATCTCTTTTGATTAAAGATACAACAAATTGAACCATATCTTGTAATTTTGAGGTATCAATATCGAAATGTTGGAGCTTGTTCTTGACAGCTGCCTCTTGTACTTTAAAACAACTTTCACGTACCGCATGCAGACTTAAAAGATATTCATTGTTTGTATTGTTATTATTATTGGTACTGACAGGTACCATGTTGAATATATATATAAATATTAGTCGATTATTTTACTTTCAAAATAAAATAAAGGAAAGGTTTGTAGTGTATAAAAAAAAATTGGTTTAAGAAAAATGAAAAAGAAGAGGGAGGCTAAAAAATAATAATAACAAATATATATATACTCATCATGATAATTTAAAGGAGAAAAACTAATCATTTACACAATGAACTAGGAGGTATATTTGAGGCAAACATCATAACCACGCTATGACTATAAAGAACCGCATTAACATGGAAGAAAATCAAATGCTGAAACTCCTTTTTTTCACAATACATTTTCATGTATAATTGCATGTAGATCCATAAAGCATGCTTTATTTGTTTCTTTAAAAGGATCTTGTCAAATTAAGCATCTGCTTATAATATGGCGTAGGTGCGATTTGAATATCTTCTTTGTTTGTCAGCAATGTTATGCTCCATAACAACTGTTGTAGTAGCAGAGAAAAGAAAAAAGATACACTCACAAATTATAGGTGGGCACGCCAGTTACAAAGTTGGAGCATGAGGTATTTTTTAAACAAAATCTAAAAAAAAAATATATAAGCATATATCTAAGACGTCAGCCCTTGTATTTCAATATTTTTCTCTAGTTTTGTATAGAATGCTTGTATTTAATAACTCTTTACACTACAAAAATGACCATAAAAATTGATTATATTATTTCATCGGGGCATGAAAATTTCGAAAATACAGTGGCGGCCACACTTCATCATTCAAGTCCAATTTGACATTTTTAAATTTTTTTTCGAGCTTTAAATAATTTTTGCATCCAAATTTTTCTAATAATGTTATAAAAATCCATTAATTAGACAAATGTAACTTAATATTCTTTATTTTCTGGTATTTTATTTTTACGCATTTTTGACATAAATTTTTTAGATATCTTTGAAAAAGTGCTTTTTTAGTTTTTCAAAGAAATATCAAAAATGTTGGTATTTAAGTGCAGAATAAACGTCGCCATTAAGTAAAGAGCACTATTTAAAACTTATAACACCAATAAACACCTTAGTAAAAAATCTCATTTTTCGACTGAAAAATTGAAATTTGTGAAATTTGAGATTTTAGACGAGATATCATAAGGGAAAAATCAGATGAAAATAAAAGTGAAGGGAAAAGCGCAAAAATGATTCAAAATGAATCTTCTGGATGATAGCAATCGTTCGGTATGCTTTTAGGCGCTAGATATGGTCACAAATCAATACAATGAAGTAATCAAGTAACGGATGTAAACCAAATTTGGTGGATTTTTGGAGGTTATCGCGTGTCATATTGGATTTATATGTATTCAGTGATTTGATTTTATGATTTCTCGACATTCTGCATTTAACTATTGCATAAACAAGGTGATATATTGGGGTCAGAACCATCGTATTCAAGTTCAATAGCCATTATTGATTGAATCAAAGTTCATATTGAAAATCCAACAATCTCGTTTAAGAACTGATGAATACTTTATCCAAGAGTAGTGAGGCAAAAATAAGTGAAACAAATCGTACAAACACATATTTTAATTCATATTGGATCGAAAATTCCTCCGTGCCGGTTTCAAATTAACCGTTTTATAAAGAGCAAAAAGAAACAAAAAAAGATGCCCCAATGCTATTTTTAAAGGGAATATTTTATTCTTTAATATATATTCTTTACAAAGAACCGAGGCACAATGACCCATAGTACTAGTATGATGTTTTGATTTAGTGTACTCGGATATATACAACCTTAGTTAGTTTGTTCAATTGAGAAGAATATCGTATCAGCGAATCAAATAATCTCGGTAAGAAATTTTCCGTTTTCAATGCTGAAGACGTCTTGCCGTACTTGTGTTATTTCATTTTACTGTTTAGTGCCAATGATAAATAGTCTGTAACTTATAATTATTTATACAGTTTAGAAGCAGGAAATATCTAAATATTGTTAAATAAAACACAAAATGTCGATATATTTCCATGTACACATATATGCGTGTAAGGTTTTTATACCAATGTAGTACAAATGTCATCACCAATATGCAGAATTCCATTATTCGATCATTGGCCTATATAGCTCATTTATCAGCATTGTATAATGAGATTAGTCTGAGTTGGTAACAAGTCTATATCGACTGTTGAGAATAACATCATATTGCAAATTATTTGAGCTAGTATTTAAAGAGAAGGAGATGACGGGTCTTTATTTGCCGTAAAGATTTGATATTTACAATTCAATATTTCCATCCGGAAAATAATGCATAAAATATATACAATTGAATTATGTCTAATAGAAGTTCTATACGTAGATAGAAGCTATAAAAAAGAATTATGCATCTTCTTTTATATACGCACATCTAAGGAAATGGTAGAATCCAAGACAAATGGTCCAGAATGGACTGGCTGTGTTTCTGTTGAAACTTTAAGTTTTTCCAAAAAAAAGTTTGGGGTTTTATAAATAGGCATAATTTCGAGTATCTCTTTTTATTCTTTTTTTGAAGAATAAAATTTTATATGGAAGAAAACCCTACAGATCGCATAGAGGTGTCTAATCACCCGAATTATAATTATGCATCATCAACAGAAGACACAATTGCGCATGATTATAGCTGTGGACGAAATGGAACATATGGAGAACCAGATGTAAATCAAGTTAATATCCAAGGTAAACATTTAAAAACATCGGTTGCCTAGCAACAGAATTAACTTTTTTTTTTTTTTTTTTTTTTTTTTTTTTGACAGGAGCCAAAGATGAATATCAATCTTTAAAACGAGAGCTTAGTCAAATGAGTCGTCATAGTGATCCATCGAAAGCTGAAGAAGGTCAAGTGGAGACAGATGATTTCAATTTAGATGATTTTTTACATGGCATTCATAAAGAACAAGAAGAAAATGGTCATAAACGTAAACATCTCGGTGTATCTTGGAAGAATCTTCATATAGAAGTAAAATACCTATAAAGTTTCGAAAATTATAATTCATTAATTATTTACATGAATCTCTCCCTTTTTTTAGGGTTTAGGTGCTGATGCTTTTACAATCCCAACTGTATTTTCAAATGTAATGAAAGTATTGAAATTTTGGAAACTCTTTAAAAAGTCTAATGCAAGTACAAAAGTAATCGTTGATGATCTTACTGGTTGTTGTAAGGATGGTGAAATGTTGCTAGTATTAGGTCGTCCTGGTGCTGGTTGTACTTCATTTCTTAAAGTAATTGCCAATATAAGAGGTGCTTATACTCATATCGGTGGTGATGTTAATTATGGTGGCATTGATCCTAAAGAATTTGCTAAAAAATATAGAGGTCAAGTCTGCTATAATGAAGAAGAAGATCAACATTATCCTACATTAACAACTAAACAGACACTTCAATTCGCCTTGCGTACAAAGACTCCTGGTAAACGTCTCAATGAAGAATCGAAAAAGGAATTTGTTGATCGTGTTATTTATGTGCTGGGTAATATGCTCGGTTTAACCAAACAAATGGATACTATGGTTGGTAATGCATTTGTGCGTGGTTTATCTGGTGGTGAACGTAAACGTCTTTCAATTGCTGAACAAATGACTACTCGTAGTACCATCAATTGCTGGGATTGTTCTACTCGTGGTCTTGATGCTGCTTCTGCGCTAGATTATGTACGGTCATTAAGAATCATGACTGATGTATTCAACATTACAACCATTGCAACTCTTTATCAAGCTTCAAATAGTATTTTCAACTTGTTTGACAAGGTTTTGCTTCTCGATGAAGGTTATTGTGTTTATTATGGTCCTACTAGTGGAGCTAGAGAATACTTTGATGCACTTGGTTTCCATAGACCTTCAAGAAAATCACTCCCTGATTTCTTAACTGGTTTATGTAATCCTGTAGAACGTGAATTCAAACCTGGATTTGAGAATACAGCACCAAAGCATGCCTCTGAATTCCAAGAGGCTTATTTAAAATCTGAAATCTATCAAACCATGATGCAAGACTTTGAAAGTTATAATGAAACAGTAGAAAAAGAAAGCAAAGCTAGGAATTTCGCTGATGCCATTCATGAAGAACATCAAAAGCGTGCACAAAAGAATACGCCTTACATTGCATCCTTTTATCAACAAGTAAAGGCTCTCACTATTCGCCAACATCATTTGCTTATCAAAGATCAACAAGCTCTCATTTCTCGATATGGTACAATTCTTATTCAATCTTTGATTACTGCTTCTTGTTTCTTTCAACTTCCTTTAACTGGTACTGGTGCATTCTCTCGTGGTGGTGCTCTTTTCTTTTGTGTTTTGTTTAATTCTTTCATTTCTCAATCTGAATTGGTTCGTTTCCTTACAGGTCGACCTATTTTAGAAAAGCATAAACAATATGCATTGTATAGACCATCTGCATTTTATATTGCTCAAGTGATTATGGATATTCCGTACGCTTTAGTTCAAGTATTACTTTTCGAAATCTGTGCATATTTCATGATGGGTTTGAACTTGACAGCTGGTAGATTCTTCACCTTTTTTATAGTGCTATTCTTTTTGAATATGTGTATGAACGGTTTCTTCCGTTTCTTTGGTGCAATTACTTCTAGTTTCTTTTTGGCTACTCAAATCACTGGTGTATTACTTATTGCTATTACTTCCTATACAGGTTATACAATTCCTTACAAGAAAATGCATCCTTGGTTGTTTTGGATTTATTATATTAATCCAATCACCTATGCTTACAAGGCTTTGATTTCAAATGAAATGTCAGGTCAAGTCTATTCTTGTGAAGGTATTGGAAATGCTGTTCCCTATGGTCCTGGTTATGATGATTGGAACTATATGGTCTGTACCATGGCAGGTGGTGTTGCAGGTGAAAACTTTGTTAGAGGTGATGCTTATCTTTTGGAAGCATTGAGTTATAAACCTTGGCAATTATGGGCTCCTGATTTCGTAGTTGTAGTTGCTTTCTTCATATTCTTTACCTTTCTTACTGCAATGGCTATGGAATTTATAGGCATGTCGAAATCATCTACTTTAACTAAGCTTTATTTGCCCGGAAAATGTATGTATTTATTATTATAAAATCAAGGTGTATATACAATAACTAATGGTTTTAAAAAAATAGCCCCTAAACCTCGTACTATCGAAGAAGAAGATGAACGCCGTCTTGCTCAACAAAAGGTTACTGATAGTATGGACAAAATGTCTACTGGTACTACTTTCTCATGGCAACATGTTCATTATCATGTCCCTTTCAAAGGTGGTCCACTTCATCTTTTGAATGATATTTCTGGTATCGTTAAACCTGGTCATCTCACCGCTTTGATGGGATCTTCTGGTGCTGGCAAAACCACATTACTTGATGTGCTCGCTCGTAGAAAGACCATTGGTAAAGTTGAGGGTAATGTATTCCTCAATGGTGAATCTTTGATGACTGATTTTGAACGTATTACTGGCTATTGTGAACAAATGGATATTCACCAACCTGCTGTTACTGTCCGCGAAGCCCTTCGTTTCTCTGCTTATCTTCGACAACCCTCTGATGTACCCAAAGAAGAGAAGGATGCCTATGTTGAACAAATTATTTTACTTTTAGAAATGGACGATATTGGAGACGCTCAAATTGGAGATGTTGGTAGTGGCTTTGGTATCTCTGTTGAAGAACGTAAGCGTCTTACTATTGGTATGGAACTTGTTGGTAAACCACAGTTACTCTTCTTGGATGAACCTACTTCTGGCCTTGATGCTCAAAGTTCTTTCAATATCATTCGTTTTATTCGTAAACTTGCTGATGCTGGCTGGCCTGTGCTCTGTACAATTCATCAACCTTCTGCTATTTTGTTTGAATATTTTGATCATTTGTTGCTTTTAGTTCGTGGTGGTCGTACGGCTTATTACGGCGAAATTGGTCAAGATTCTCGTACCATGATTGATTACTTTGAATCGAATGGTGGACCTAAATGTTCTCCTGAGGCTAATCCTGCTGAATATATTCTTGAAGTTGTAGGTGCTGGTACTGCCGGTAAAGCTACCAAGGACTGGGCTGACGTTTGGGAGAATTCCAATGAAGCCAAAACTCTTGCTGCTGAACTCGATGAAATTGAAAAGACTGCTGATAAAAATCCTACTCGTAAGGCTGATACATATGCTACTCCTTTGAGTACACAGTTCCGTTTGGTTATGACCCGTATGACTATTGCTTACTGGCGTGCTCCTGATTATAACATTGGCCGTTTCCTCAACATCATGTTTACATCTTTGGTTACTGGCTTTACTTTCTGGAAGCTTGGAAATTCCTCTTCTGATATGATGAACAAAGTGTTTGCTCTTTTCAGTACCTTTATTATGGCAATGACAATGATTATTTTGGCTCAACCCAAATTCATGACAGAACGTTTGTATTTCCGTCGCGAGTACGCTTCAAGATACTATAGTTGGTTACCATTTGGCGTCAGTGCTGTACTGGTTGAAATCCCATATATTGTATTCTTTGCTGCTTCATTCATGGTAGGCTTCTATTGGACAGCCGGCATGAATAATACGCCTGAATCTTGTGGTTATTTCTACATTATATTTGTGGTTCTAGTATGTTGGGCTGTTACATTAGGTTTCGTTATTGCAGCTGTTGCCGAATTACCTACAATGGCTGCGGTAATCAATCCACTATTTATTTCTATTCTTATTCTTTTCTGTGGTTTGATGCAATCACCAGAAGCTATGCCTCATTTTTGGAGCTCTTGGATGTATTGGATTGATCCTTTCCATTATTATATAGAAGGCCTAGCTGTGAATGAACTAGCTAGTCTCATAGTAGTATGCTCTGACGAAGATTTACTCAAGTTCCCTCCTCCTCCAGGTCAATCATGCGGTCAATACATGGCCAACTTCTTCTCTAATGGTGCCACTGGTTATGTTGCCAACCCTGATGCTGTACAGCCTGAACGATGTGGTTATTGTACCTATAGCTCAGGTCCTGAATTTTACGAAACTGGTATGCAATGGAGTGCTTCTCACAAGTGGCGTAACTTTGGTATTCTTATTGCTTTCTTTATATTTAACGTGTGTGTTTTCATTTTACTTGTTTTCTTGAGAAGAAAGGGTAGACGTTAAATCAAATATACATATATATATATATATATTTTTACATTTAATGTTACACACTTATACAAAACTATACAAAGGCGCAATGTCTTCTAAATTTATATGGACTTTGCTGCCATGCTTTTTGATTTAACACATAGTGTTCTATACTGTATATATAATATTTCTTAATTAATAAATTATATTTCATCTGGAATAATCTCGATAAAATTAAGGAAAACCTTTGAATGAAAGCTTTTAAATGTACAGTATCTAACTATCTGATTAGAGAAATATGTACTGTAGTAGCGGAGACATGGTTTCAGACGAGCAATGTATTTGATTCCAAATCTACTGGTGCACATGTCAATATTTTTATAATAGCGTGGACTTTTTCTATGAGTATACCATTTTATTGAATCATAATATGCTTCTGGAGCACAACAATTATGCTCAACTCCTCCAGATAGAACAATCATAATAATAAATCGAAAGTCCATACTGTATTTCAAGTTATTTAAAAAAATATTCGAAATAAACATTAAAAATGCGATTGCCGCTTGCATATACTGGTATACTATCATTTGCTTGTGATTCGAGCCTATATGACCCATAGTATTGTATATGTTCATACACACAAAGACTACAATATAATAAGGTGAGGGCTTAGTCAGTTGGTTAGCCTCATAATGACCGTTTTCTCCTCAGTCTACTGAGGGAAAATTTACGGTTACTTAAGGAAGAAGAAGCAATTTGCCTTTTGTCTTATTCTTGTTTTCTTGTTTTCTTTTTTTCTTTTTTTACTTGTTTTTTACTTGTTTTTTACTTGTTTTTTACTTGTTTTTTACTTGTTTTTTACTTGTTTTTTACTTGTTTTTTACTTGTTTTTTACTTGTTTTTTACTTGTTTTTTACTTGTTTTTTACTTGTTTTTTACTTGTTTTTTACTTGTTTTTTACTTGTTTTTTACTTGTTTTTTACTTGTTTTTTACTTGTTTTTTACTTGTTTTTTACTTGTTTTTTACTTATGTTTTATGAAAGTTTTAGGGGTTTGGGGCATACTATGGCATTTTTTCACTAGAATTACATGGCATTTTGGTCATGGAAAAGGTTAAAGTCATCATACAACGAATGTTAAACCACAAGATTTTGTCCGGCCGATGTAAGTAATTGTGTATCCCTGTTGGAGCTGTACTTATAGAGATCCGAAATTTCTTTGATATACTTCCTTTTGTCAATACTATTTCACATTTGAATTATTTTAATAAAGGCTTGGAATTATTATAAAGCTATAAAGTCTCTGTGCTTCGTTTGTCAAATGGTTATGTTTTTCTTGCATTTCAAATACATCATAATCTACAGATTTAATAAAACCTATATTCTATCACACTCATCTCTAAATATATCTTCTTTTCTTTGTAAAAACAAACATGAAAAATATATTTACGTGGATTCTATCTATTCTGCAGTAAGCTACACATATCAAGTTTGTTTAATAATTAGGTTTATCTTGAGTATTATCTAAAAATCGAAAAGTATTAAAACGTCAAATTGTACCACTGGTACTTCCAAACTAGGAACTAAACCACGAAGATCTAGTTTTAAGATCTTATTACTAATTATTAATATATATATTATAAAGATGATGGTAATCCATAAGCTTTTATTTTACTTCTAAAACATCTTTAAGTTAATAAACATAGAAGTGTAAAAATTGTATTCCCATATTGCTCTTTATATGTTTTTTTTTTCCTCATATTCAAACATCTTCAGCATCTCATGTTGATGGCAGCTAACCTCACATTAAAAGGTTGCAAGATAAGAAGCATGTGTATTTTTTCCTTTGTACAACATATTTAGGATACTAAAAGAAGCCTAAACCTTATTCATAAGATATACTTCATCAACTTTTATATGATCATTTTTGTATCCATTTGTTATTACAAAACAATTATTCCAATTATCATCCTATTCAACATTGTCCCGGCTACAAATTTTATTAAATAAAGCAAGGATGGTTACTATAGTGATTGTTTCATAAATTTGAATGATGCAGAAATGGCCAGCTTAAAATTGAGAAAGCGCATTTGAAATGAAAATAAGTGGAGAAAATACTAAGGTATTGCAATGATGGGTATTAAGTAAAGTCTAGATTATTTTTCATTCTCTACCAGGATATTTAGGTTTTGGATGGCTGTAAAGACTTTTTTTATTTTTTTATAAATTTTGTGAGAGCACTTTTTCTGTTATAGAGATCCATGAAAGGATGACAGGTATGCAAAAATAGAACCATAGGATAGTACTCATTAGCATCTATCTAACGAATTTTACCTCGTCAAAAAATATTGATTTTTGGTCGAGAAAATTGAGATTGAATGATTGATTTTTGGTGATACGAAAAAGGATTCATTTTGGACGAGGATATACAAGGATAAATTTTCGGTTTTACAAAAAAAAATTCAAAAAAATGTATATCCCCACAAAAAATAGAGCTACAGCTACGTATAAATACTCATTTTGTAGATAATTTTGTTGCGCATAATATAAAAATAAAATATTTTAGGGTTGCATTTGAATGAAGGGTACTTTTTGATCAAAAATTGTTAACATTTTACATTAAATTTACTAGAGATTTTATGAGAAAAACATTTTCAAAGCCTACACGGATCGATTCAGAATTAAAAGCTGAACCCAAAATATTTAATACGCTAGTTCGACTTACTATGCATTTTTGTGAGCAATTAAACATACAAGGTTTTTTTTGGATTTTTTTGGATTTTTTTTCCATTTGAACACTTTTTTGAATTGAAGCTCAGTCACCTGTGCATATCTGATTATACAATTTTATATGGTGATATTGAAGACAGTTGAAAATTTTTTGGAGCCGTATGATCCTAAAGATATACTAATCTTTGACAAAACCAGATTGTATTATGAGCAGCAACCAGCTCGTACAATTTGTAGAAAACCAATGGGCGGATCAAAAAAGCCTAAAACAGGTTTACTGTAGGATTGCTAACTAATTATGAAAAAATCATAATCTTTCAAGTCCTAGTGTTTGGAAAACTATTCAAATTTTAGAAAATACATAAAGCATTTGAATGTTGACGAAAAAATTGTTATTTCGATCCACAACGTTAGCAATATCAAATTGATTTTCCTTTCAGCAAACATTACTGTAAAATTACAGCCCTTAAAAGCGGGTACAATTTAACAAATATCTCACTAATAAAATCCCAATGTACTCACGTTTATTAAATATTATAAGGTATTATTTATCGTATCAATAAGAGAAAATATGAAAGCATTAATTAATTCAAAAGTAGCAGAAAAATCTAAAAGGTGTAAAGATACAAGCGAAGAATTAGAAACCACCAACTTTTCAAGCCTGAAAAATGGAAAAGATATAATGACAAAAGATCAAAAGAAAGATAATAAGGAATGAATTGCATTGAAGCATATATATATATATAGAATATATAATTCTGACATATATATCTTAATCGTTCATCCATATACCGCATCCCAAATGATATGATTAATGTGGAATACAACAATGTGTGGAGTGAAAAAAATACGAAATGTATTGTTCTCATAATTGTTGCAATATTAACACAGACTAAATACTATAAGTTAAAGGTTCTAAATGCTATACAATTTAACATAAACGAAGCTGCCTATATAATGATTTGTATAAGATGAGCTTTGTGCGATGAAGAAAGGAGTTCTTTTTGATCATATTTCATCAAAAAGATATAATATGTTTTAGGTCCCGAACCAAACAAATGTGATTCACTGATCTGGATCAAGCGTTAAAGGATCTAGATGTCTACTAAAAATGTAGCACGTAATGTATAAATTAACATTTTTGATATTCGAAATCATATTAGTGCATTTCAATTATATTCATGTTTAAACATACGTTTTCTTTTGAACAGTTGGAAATCCTGGCATTACCCTAAGAAAAAAGATTTAAAATTTATTGTAGATGCCAAGTTTTATTATAAAATCGATTTTCTAAGCGACTGCAAATAATTGGATGTGTTGAAAAACCCTTTAAAAGTTTTGCATATCTCTTAAATGGCCAGATCAAGAAAGAGCGACTGTAATAATCCGATGCCTCAACTCCGATTCAGGGGTAATTTTTGTTTGCTTTTCACAACCATATCAGAAGGCCCCTTTACTCGACTTTGCTGCCTACTATTCCTAGTCCTACATGTCTAACAGACAGTTGGAGTAGAATATAATCGAATAAAGTAATTTTCTACGCTAAATTATTCATTTATATCAAGAAAATAAAACTTTGTGACCAAATGTTTGCTACAACGACAGCATTTAAATACACCAGTAGACGTGAACAATGTACTATACATGATAAACAACGTATAACCGAAAGACTATGGTATCTGGGTAACCTGATCTAAATTATTTGTGTGTATACACATTAATAATAAACAACAATAAACTTTAAACGAGAACAATTTATATAGCAAATCACACATAGCACCGTTTTTGCCGAATTTCAATAATATATTACAATGTTTCATTGTGCAGGATTATGATAATCTTGCTATTGTCTATAAGTTACAACGCTGCTGTTATGTCTATAATAAAATGATTAGCATACCGATTAATATCAGAAAAAGGAAAAAAAAAAAAAAAAAAAGAAAATAATGCGGAAATACGCTTGTTTTAAGCATAGTTTTTAATATATCAATTTTTGAGAAACCACAGCATCCTTGTTTATGTGTCTTCTGATGTTTGTTGTGCTATGTGCTTTTAGCATAAAGGGGAAATAAAAATGTATTATAAAATAAAAACTATTTCACTCGCGTTTTATCTTTTGATAATTCCTTTTTTTTCTTCTTCTTTTTAGTTTATCTAGCAAAAATGCCAGTAGATACAGAACAAGATGATGGTTTCTTGCGTGGATATAAGCCACGTTCTTATTCAACACAACAGCAACAGCAACATCATCATCAGCCTAGTACACCTTCACCTGCTACCCGTCGTACTGGTACCCGTAATAGTTACAATAATCGTACAACATCAACCAATGCGGACCATAACAACAGCAAAGATGAATTTTCGTCTTCCATTTCATGGCCTATTATATTGGCAGTTATCCCCACTTTGGGTGCATTTGTTGCAGGAAGTGCTGAAGTATGGAGTGACCTTATCATGATACTCTTGATTTTATATTATGTTTATAAGTGGATTACAGGTAAAGTCATGTCAGATATATCATAACAGACATATAACCCTTTTTATATATTAGTTCCATGGTCTTATTATGAAAGCGCAAAATCAAGACGAATGATTCATTAATATGCTGCTCAACAACAACAACAGCAATCTTCAAGTCATTTCATGGATTCTAAACGAAAAGAATTTGCCATGAAGCGTAAATCATTCGTTGAAGAAGAGTTAAGGAGACATGAATTGATAGGTTTAGCTTGGGTCATCATGTCACCTGCAATTGCCGGTTATACACTTCAATACAGCCGATATTTCCTGAGCAATTATGAAAAATACATGAGCACATTTAATGTTACTGTATTTGTATTAGCTGCAACATTAAAGCCATTGGTTCATGTCATGGCTCTCTTGCGTGAAAGAACATTGTTTTTACAAAGTGAAATGCAAGTAGATGAAACAGAAATTGAAATGTTGCAGAAAAAGGTTGAAATGATGGAAGATGAAATGGATGTATTAAGAAAAGCCTTTGCTACAAAGCGAGATCTTGGACAAGTATGTTTATTATATATATTTCAAAAATGCATTCGGTATTGACATGGATTACATAGGTTGCTCAAGGCATTACTCCAAGTATTCAACAGTTAACTAAAGCAATGAAACGATTTGAAAAGAAGGAATCATCACTTCGCTCGTGGTCTGAAGAACGATTTACAGAAATTGACCAAAAACAACAAGATTTTGATCAATTTATATGTTACAGTATTGAACAAGATCAACGTAAATCAGCACAACGATTGTTAGTAACATTTATGTTTTTACCAATGAATGTATGCTTTTGGGCAGCAAGAAGAATGACAGGATTATTACCAATTCCAAGAGCTTTATTAAATTTAACGACTTCACCGCCTGGGATCAAGACAAGAAGAGCTAGACATTTAACACATACGGATTTAACAGGCGTTTACCGTGGTAATAATGTTAATATGAATACAACTATTAGAGATCCTTCAGAAGTAAGTTACTCGGGTGAAGAATCGGCATTTGGTGATGGTGGTAATGGTGGTGGGATAGGATCGAGTCATCATCATCATCAACCCCGTTCATCATCCTAAATCAAAGATTAATCAATTTTTCATACAAAACACTTGCAAAAATATATACTATTATTAACTATACCCTATCCTTTTTTACTTTCTCATCATCTGTGTGCTTTATTATTTCATTATTAAAATCCTTGATACTCTTATTTTTTCCCTTAATAGTGTGGCGTGAATCAAATAGAAAAAACAAACATACAATGATAATATTAGGGATAAAACGTAAAACTTTTATTAGTAAACGGGCTTTAGTACAAATTAAATGAACAAAGCACGCACGCACGCACAGTGTTTATATGTATCATCTCAATATGAGATTACTAAAGAAACTAACTAGAACTTATTTGTGTAAATGGAATATTTCATCATGCCGTTTTTTTTTTTTTTTATGATTCTTTTGTGAGAAAAAAATTTTTTTTTGGGTCTACTTCTTTTTTGGGCTTATTTCTTTTTTGGGCTTATTTAATCTCTTGACAAGTAATGGTATCAGGTTGATCCACTGGTCTAGTTGGTAATCAAACAATCTACATTGCTTAAACCTTTGTATATTCGATATCCTATGATGTTAGATACCCAAATACGCTTGATTCACACTGCTTGCCGCTGTTGCTGTCTAATATTTTAAGCGCCGCTGTAAATATTGGCGCTTGCTGCTTTTGACGATGATAATGCCAAAAAAAAATGTCATAATGCTGTTTGTAAAGGATTGTTAAAAGCTAAAATCGCATGATACATAGACCCCTTTATAATAAAAAAATATAAACAGATGTGTCTTTTTCACATACTATTTTTTGTTTTTGTTATTGCTTTGGAGAATTCTAGTATGATGTATTTTAAAGACAAACAAGGTATTTCTCAGTTACAGCATTTTTGTTACATAAACCATCGTTTTGAGGATAGATAACTTCCCTTATATCTCAACTAATAGCTTAAATTTATTGTTAATATATACACTTAAACATCGTATATTTATATCAGCAATGTTTAGAATAGATCGTGAAAGATGACTCAATGAAATCGCAAGCCACATAATGGAAAGATGGAAAGCAGCATCAAATCCCCGAACACAATCCTCTAAAGCAGCAAGGAAACGGCCTGCACATTTAATCAATACTTGTGTTTTGCAATATAAACATTATTTTTCACTTTAAACGAAACTGCCATGTCTAGTTTCAGATTTTTACGTCCTTTATTGAATACAGCAAGAGCTCAACCTATCGCTCGTATTGCTTATAAAAATGCATTTATTCGACCTGTCATGAAGAAAACCTTCTTACAGCCTGCTATCATAGCTAGTCAAAGAGCCTTTACAGCTGGTGTACCTCGTTTCAGTAGTGGTGATGGTAAGCTGGTTGTTTTATACTTTGTATTCTCATCAAACTAATGCTTTAAATCTCTAGTTGATCCTGATCTTGTTCATTTGTTGGAAGAAGAATTGCAGTTTGAAAAAACCGAAACCGAAGCACCTGCTTTTATTACTGAATTTTTAGAATCTAATTTATTTCAAGTGAGTAGTGTTAATCATCCAAGAAAAAAGTTTCTAACAATTTATTCTATTAGATTGAAGATAAACTAGGCCATGATAAGGTTACTTTAACACGTACATTTGGCAATGAAAAGTAAATATATTATATAAATCAACGGAAAAAATTCGATAATTCATGCAAACACCTTTCTAGGATCAATGTCATTTTTTCAATTTCTGACATCAACAATACTGTAGAAGAATTTACAGAGGAAGAAATTCTAGAAGACGAGCATCCTATATCAAAAGATACAACAGATGTTGTAGACGAAAAGGAGAGAGAAGAAGAGGTTACAACAGCTATTAAAGATCAAGATTTAGACGATGTTTCATTCCCTGTGCGTGCGACAGTTGTCATTGAAAAGGAAGATAAAGGCAGCTTGGTATTAAATACAGTTGCTCAAGACGGATATTTACACATTGATGCTGTTAGATATTTCAAACAAGGGCAAATGATTCAAGATGTTACATCTGTAGATGTTGGAGAGCAAAGACAAGATCTTTATATGGGGCCTGTTTATGACGAATTGGATGAACAAATTCAAACAACATTTACTCGTTATTTAGAAGAACGTGGTATTGATACAGCTTTAGCTACATTTTTACCAGATTATGTTGATTATAAAGAGCAAAAGGAGTATGTAAATTGGTTAAAAGATGTAAATGATTTTGTTTCAGCTTAATTATTGAAATAATCCCTATCTCCTAATAAACTCGATTCCTGCGAAAGATCGCTAAAATTGATAATTTCATCATGTTCTTCATCGCTGTGATCATTTTCATTGCTGCTGCTACTATAATCACTGCTGTTATTTCCATCATCGTCGTTGATGCTTTCCTTTTGTTTTAAAACTACAATATTTCGAACCAGCTTTTCATCGAGTTTTGGTAAATGAAACTTGAATTTCAAATGAGCTCCTTGCTGAATAGAATTCATTAAACTTTTTTTTTTATTATTATTATTCATGCAAAAATTTGTTTCGTGATTTTACCTTGTACCCATCTAATAATAAATCAATTTCATCTCCATCTTGTAATTGATAATCTTGATTGACTAATATCCCAGCACGATTTAGTTTGATTACTTTATTTGTGAGCTATTTGAATGCATTAATAAAAATATTCCTGCAACATGACATGTATTATTACGTTTGTTATAAAACATCGATTGTCCTGTTCAAATACAATTTTAACTAGACAAAAAAATTTGAGCTGAGTAAGTTTATGCATTATTGATCAAAATGGAAAACTGTACGCTGTCTTTCACTTATGTATCTCGACTCAATTCCAAATTTATGTCTTCCTAAAAATGTAGGTTGATCTTTTTGTAATGTGTATGTTTCGTTTGTTGTTAAGTTTGTAAAAGACATGATTTCTAATTATTAAAAAAGATATAAAAAATAAAAAAATAAAAAAAAATCCCATCAAAGCCCCAAATGTACTGACTATAAAATCATATAAATTAGGGGGATTAAAGGGGATGGCCGGCTGGTTTATTTACCTTTTTTGTTGTTTTTCCTTTTAAAATTAAAGGGTTCGTTTTGTTATTTAACCGCCCCTTTTTTGTTTCCATGGCAATTCGTTTTTTTGACAACAAAGTATAATGGATTCTAATACATCAAATTGGTCCTTGGGGACTACTGTTAATTACATTCTTGCAACTTGGTATTGTTTCATGTGTGGCCTGAGTTTATTTGGCCAATATATAGGGTAAATTATTTAATATTTAACTGCGCGTATATACATGTATTTAATCCGTCAAAATCTACACAGACAATCCAGATATAATAATCAACCAAAACCAAAATCATCGAAACTATCAGCATCAGAAGCAGAAGGGGTTTCAATCATCCGACCTTTAAAAGGGGTTGATTTGGAATTGGAAGCAAATTTAATATCATCATTTATACAAAATTATCCTAAATTTGAGATTATATTCTCTGTGGCATCTGAAAAAGATCCTGCTATTAAAATTGTTGAGAAATTAAGAAGAGAATATCATCATGTAGATAGTCGGTTAATCATTGGTATGAAAAAAGAGTTTCATATGATGATGTCTTGTGTCACTAAAGCATCTATTGTTTAAACAGGTGATCATCAAGTTGGTATCAATCCCAAGATTAATAATATGGTAGAATCTTATAAAACTGCAAAGTACGATATAGTCTGGGTGTTAGACAGTAATGTTCATGTTGATAGAGATACATTAGGAAGGTCCGTCGATCAATTAATGTTACCTGGTATTGGATTGGTTCATCACTTGCCTATAGCTGTTCAACCGGCAAATTATGCTGCCGAAATTGAACAAACCTTTCTTGATACAAATCACGCTAAAATGTATTTAGCGATTAATGGTGTTGGAATAGCTTCTTGTGTTATGGGCAAATCTAATCTTTATCGTCGGTCCGACTTGGACCGCGTAGGCGGTTTAGAGAAATTTGGTAAATATATGGCCGAAGATAATATCATTGGAGAAGCTTTGTGGCACCAAGGACTTCGACATCGCATGAGTGCAGACGTAGCTTGTCAAGCATTAGGCCCTATATCCATTCAAGGTTATTGCGCACGTCGCGCAAGATGGGTACGTTTAAGAAAATACATTGTAACTGCTGCTACCTTGGTTGAACCTATTACGGAATCTATTGTATGTGGTTTCATGGGAGCATTTGGTTTTAACTACATTTTCAATATACCAATGTCACTCTTTTTTGCCATTCATTGGACGTGGTGGTTCATAAATGATTGCATATTATACCGCACTTTAGTAGGTGCTAGTTCGTTACACACATTTGATGCACAGAAACCACTACCATTTCTTAAATTTTTACGTGCTTGGATTTCAAGAGAAGTATTGGCTTTACCACTTTACCTTTATGCTATGGCAGGTACCAAGATTTCATGGCGTGATCAAGAATATAGATGCATTTCAGATGGTACAGCTATTGCTATCCCTAATAATAACAAAGATTCTCCTACTACATCATTATTAACACCAACATCTCAACAAGATTAATCAAAACATTTTTAAATTTAATTATTACATTATTAACAAAAAAAAACTAATATTTTATTATTCTTTTTGATATTTTATTATAATATTTTGCAATAAAACTTCGGTATCATTTAGTTATTTAATATTATTTGCATTTACAATTGATTGAATAGAAAGATTTATTCAGGTCTGAAGTTAACTTCAAAGTGAACTTCACCATGGCTAGTAAGACCCAACTTGGCAGGGAGCTTGGCCCAAGTAGAAATAGGAGCACCCTTGAAAGCCTCAGCGACATCCAAATGACCTTCTCCGATCTTGTCCTTACCAGCTACATCCTTATCAAGGACCTTGAAATAAAGCTTATGCTTGGAAGAACCTTCTTCAATGTTGAAGGTAAAAGTTTGGTTCCAGACAGGGTTTTCAGAATCCTTGACAGTTTCAGTACGTTGCTTGTAGTCTTCATCGAACCAGAGTTCAAGATAAGAATCGTTGTGACCAGCAAGGTCTTCCTTGTGAAGGTTACGGGCTTCAACAACGTTAACAGTGAGAACACCACGGGGAGCAGAGTGAGAAGACAACATTTTTTATATAAGTATTTAAAGAATCAAGAAATTGATAATGGAAATTGGAAAAAGAATTGCGAAAATTGTATCCTTTATATAGCTTTTTTTTTTTTGGTCTCCAATGCATAAACTCAATTTTGACATCACAGTGCTATTAGTTGATAAACTAAAGCCGTATTCATGTTGTGCAAAAGTCGGATTGGCATGAATTATATTGATTGGCTGATATAAATAATGTGTGTTCCTTCACCATGACGTTCATGTTAGTGTATTTTACTACTTTGTTCGCTAAAGGGGACCTAAGCAAAACGTTTGTTGCACATTGAATTAAAAAAAAGCCTCTATAATTCTTGAATACAATCGTGGTTTCGACTATCGTATAACTTGTAAATTAATATAGTTTATTTATTATTACATCATGATCTCATCAACTGAACTAAAATTTATCTGGAGGTTGTTTATGTTGTTGTTGTTGTGTATTTTGTGTGTGTGTGTGTGGCGTATAAAATTTCGTTTGAAACCAATCAATATTATATCCCCAAAAATAATAGAAAAGAATACGTGGAATATCAAAATAAAACACAGAGCTTTAACCATCTCGCTCTTGATGTTCATTTTGGTTATAATCAATGATGAAATGTCATGTACATCGTTACATTTTAAATTGAACAAGAGTTTACATCGTCGTGTAACAGCTAAACAGAAAGACCATCGCGTTACAAAGGCTTGCTTTGATGTAATTGAATAGATGTTGCATAAAACAAGTTGAAACAGTTTCGTTTAATACGTGAATAATGAAGGACCTAGGTACATATATCGAATATAAAGCGCGTGCTTTCTTTAGTAAATATTATCTTTATTCGTCTGTGAACGATGTAACAATAAACAATATTATACATTTACAAGTCTAGGTTGAAACTTGCTTGTTTATTTTTCAGTGAATAAATATATGCAATGTGTGTTTGTAAGACAGCATCAACAGCAGGTTCAGAATATGAGATTTGATTATTTCATATAAAACGAATCAGTTTTCTCTCTACCTTCCCTTCACCCAAAAGAAAAAAAAGATCTGCACTTTAAGAGCATTAACACTACCATTTGACCTACTTCTCATCGTTGTAAAAGCTTGGCATGAATCTTATTTTTGCAGGAAATTAACATTGTACAACAATTTCACTCGGCTAATCATCTAAAAAAGGAATTTCATATCCAAGACGGGTGCCAATTTATCGAGCTGACACACAACATGAGGCTATTTTATATATCATCTTTTTTTCTACATGGTTCCATAACCCTTTATGAATATACACTTTCTTCTCATGATGTCAAGGTATTAGTAGATACAGTTTTCCACTAAACCTGTCCTGGAACTGATTTTTTATTAATTTGATATGCAACAGCTCATAAAATTCAAAATACCGTATTACGCGCATAATGAAATATTCTTTTCGTGCATTTCATGACATAATGAATCACAATCCATTGATCGTAGCTCTGATATTTAGCTTATCCAACTAGCCAAATATGTGTAGCATTTACTCTTTGCTGCATATATCTAGTGCTTGCTGCTAAAAATTACTTCAAAGTGCTCTTAATATTGAAAATCTGAAAGAAATGATTTTTTAAGGTGATAGATATTCAAAATTGAAGCGTTTTACATTTTTAATAATTAACACCACAAAAAAATACAACCTAAACATGCATCAGATGCTAGAAAATACTGTAAAATTGACCAAACCAAAAAATCTTGTGTTTTGGGCAAGAAACAATCTTTCAAGTACATCAAAAAGGTTACGATAATAATAATACGCGAAAACGAATCTTGCGAGTATAACAATTACCATATTAGTAAATGCCATATAGTTTAGCCAATTTATACTACAGCTTACCAAATTTAAATCTCCGCTAATGCAGCACCGCTGCTGTCCCTATGCTCGTTTATTGAACAGAAAGTGTTGGTCTTGATGAAAATACCAGTATAGGATTGACTGGGGTCAGGATTAAACACCGGTAATGGATCATTTAAAAATCAAACTAAAAAGACCAGATGCAGCAATAGCCAAAGCGAATGTCTTGTCTCTTGATTGAATTGGCTTGTGAGATCTGACAGAAACAACATCTTGGATTAAGGCACCAGAAAGCACCATTTACTATCTTTTTTGCTGGTTTATCTTTACTAGTTCTTTTGAAATGTATGAGTAGACCAAAAAAAAATATACAAGTTTGGGGCGTCTTGTATTCATTTGTAAAATGGATAGCAGAGGAAACAGCATGCAGCTTTGGCTTCCATTTACCTCCGTAGTTTAGATGGCCTTTCAACCTCGAATCAACGCAAGCACCTCTATCCCCAATAAACATTATAAGGGACATTTGTGGACATCTACCAATACAAAAATATCTTCCTTTGGAGGCAGCACCAGAGCGAAATCCTTGTTGTTGCATGCAATATTTCTTGTTAAATTAATCATTTTCTTTGAATGGTAGAATGCACGGAGCGTTTTGATATCCTTTTTACAATTAACCAATCTGCTCTGAATTTTATCAACAGTCCTTGATAAATATACATCATATTTGGGCGGTTTGATCTCAATCATCTTTGCCTCTTTGCCTTCTATGCTTTGTTTGCCTTTCTCTATCAGCTTTCTCTTTCTGAATTGACCAGATTCGAAATCAATATCATTGATATACACCTTGTACAATTCTGGAAGGGGCTGAAAAAACGTCAGATACTGCATCAAGATCATCGTTGTCATTACCAAAAGCAAGAGGAGAATATTTTTTATGCAGATTTGAGTAGTATTTATGCTTATTAATGTCAACAGCAACTGTTTCAGTCATAGTTTTGAGATTATTGTCTGTTCCTGAGAATATCAAATTTTTGAGGAAATCTTCATTATGGATTTCTTCAGTCCTTGCAATACTTGGTATATTCTTGTTGCGATACTGGATGGCTTTTTTTGAATAATATTGTTGACTTCTAAGATCAGCAAGCTGTGGCTTCATCGCTTGTAAAGCATTAAAAGCATTGAATCTATCTGCTTTCAATTTTTGGATTTCCTGATATTTATTATGATCATTCTTCCATTAAATTTTTAAATCTTTGATTCTTGTAGAAAAATCGTCTTGTCTGAATTGCGTGCTGTGCTCTTTTGATAGTGCAGACACATTCTGAATCTGTTGTCCTATACCAGCAATGTCTGATTTCAATTCTTGATTGTTTCTCGACTGTAAATCCTTGACAGTGTCTCAATCAGCGTTGATCAAGCTTGTGTTGATGTTGGTAGCTTGATCTTTGATAGGTCTATTTCCTATAATTCTTGCAGATTTAAGTCCAGGTGAAATTATCACATTATTATGAGCAAAAGTTAATTTATATGATTTGCAAGCATTATTAATAGCACAAATGTCAAAGAAAAGTTCAATACTGCATCTTTATAAGTACATGTTTTAACAACTGAATCAATGACGTATTTGAACGTCAAAAATGGCCATCTGATTGCCTTCATTCTTCTGACTGCATAAAGCACGGAGCATCTAATTATAAAGCCTTCAAATGGGTATAATGGAACTTTTTAAGCGATTCTGAGACACCAGAGTAGCTATAATTTGCAAAAACGTTAAAACTGAAAATGAGCATAATCTGTAAAACATTGAGTGTTTGTGCACATTTTTACAAATAATAATGAGAAGAAAAAAGATGGATGGTACGCTTGAATCTATTAGGGACAGATATAAATAATCATAATTGTCTTGGCATGTATAAAAAGCTTGCAAAAATCCTTTAAATTTGAATTTTTGCAGTTCAATCATCACATACACTGTGAATATTATGTATTGCAATAATCGTAGATATGACTTTACGTATAATTATTATTTATTACTTAAATTACAGTAAATCAAAGTGCAATCAAGTCATGTTAAGGCGCGAGGATCGAATTGAAATCATGATATGAAATAAGAGCACACCAAATGCATCGGATCAAATCTACTAAATATAGTATTTGCTTGGCATTATACTTTTGAGTATCAAAAGATAATAGTAAATTGCGCATTTGATGATTACGCTTTCAGGTATTCTACATCTGGTAACTGCCCAATAAACACTATTGATTGGATCAGAACTCACGGTTAAACCTCAATTTTAGACAATTCAATGATAGTTTAGAATCGAAATACCTGTTGAGTTGGCTTGAAAGATCCTTTAAAAGTCAATAGCATTTATATGAAAGGTTTCCACTTGGATCATAGAACTCTTTCAAGGATAATGAAAGTACACATTTCTTATTTTTTATTGAGATAATCAATTTCTTAAATTAGCAATATCGTTACGCACCGCATTGCTTAATTTAGTGTATTTACGTAACGAACCAAAGTAGGAAACTCGACTGAATGGTATAGCTGCTGATATTTTATTTTCCTGAAAGTGTGTGGTTGATTTCAGTAATATTTTGCTCGGAATCCATAGATCATGGTCATATAATTATTATTCTGCAATTTATAGTAGGCTTCAATCTGCTTCAAGTTGCACATGATTGGCAATCGAAATGAGGAATCACTGAGATTGTAGGTAAATGGTTTTCATTGACGGTACTATTAGTTTAACCGCCCCCGCGAAACCACTTACATGTACTTTATATAAGAATCTTTTTAATCAAGCTTTTCTTTTCTTTTCCCTCTTTTGCAAAAATAAACCGTTTAAACCTAAACATTAGAACTTATATAATCAACCATGACAAATTCCGAAGACATTGCATTAATTGTGCTTTCTCATGGTTTATGGGGTGTGAAAAGTCATATGGATTTCATTGAAAATAAATTAAAGGATAAATATCGAGACAAAATCCATATTGTAAGTTTTTGAAAAAGACCATATTTCGATTTAGGTATTAATCGGTGTGTATTTAGTTGAATTCAAGTGTAAATGAAGCAAAATATTCTTACGATGGAGTGGATATCTGTGGAGAAAGATTGGCTGAGGATGTAAAAAGATAATTCGACATGAGATTTTATTCATAAAATACTAAATTGCCCTATATATACAGATTGAATCAACTGTTGTACGACTCACTAAGAATGGCAAACATGTTAAAAAGATCAGTATGGTTGGTTATTCACTAGGTGGTTTGATTACTCGATATGCAATTGGACATTTAGGACAGAAAGGATTTTTCAACACAATTGAGCCTGCAGTAAGTTATTCAAATGTTTGCATCTAGAAGCGATGGTTTCTGACTTCTTTAGTAGGTTTTTGTTACTTTTGCAACACCTCATATGGGTGTTCGATTACCTTCTTCAAATGCTTTTTCATTCATATTTAATCTCGTCAGTGGTAGACTTGTATCCAGATCAGGAGAACAGCTTCAATTGCTCGATAAACATGATAAAACTCAAAATAAGGCTATGCTTGAAATTTTATCTGATCCCGGTAAGTAATTGACATTTATGGTAAATGTTACATTTTTATTGATTCCTTTATCAGATCAAGTTTACTTTAAATACCTTTCAAAGTTCAAAACAAGACGTTCATATGCAAACATTGCAAATGATAGAACAGTGGGATACTGGACAGCCGGTTTAGAAATAAGAGATTATTTTTTTGATAAGAAGGGAAAGATTGATTTGTGAGTATTATATTACAAAATTACATGTTTATAGGTACTTATACATGTATTTAATTAGCACATTGGATGAGACTTATAATTCAATCATAACATCATTCGAAACTCGCTTACCCAATACAGGCAAAGGCAACAAAGTGAGTGATTTAGAGGCCAATGGCAAGAAGAAAAATAAGCCCCTTAGACCCATCATCATTAAATATGCATTCTATTGTGCATTACCCATACTTGGTTCTATATTCGCTATACTCGCATTGTTGTTTATCGGATTTCAGGGTCTGGTTAGTCGGTATCGTACATCTCAATTACTGAGTAAAAAGGTATTACTTATTACCAACAATAGCAGTGATAACAACACATCAAAAGAAACGCTGGGACGTCGATCTAGTGAAGCAGATCGTTATATGAATGGCGAAATATTAGCAGGAGCTTTAGATGCTGTTAATTTACCTGGAGAACAAAATTCACCTCCAAAGAAACAATCCACTACACATGATTTCAATGATGAAACATATTTTTACAATGTTGAACCATCAAAACTGTTAGACGAATCATCAAAACCATTACCCTTTGAAGAACCAACTAAACGAATTTATAACAATTTACGATTATTAGATTGGGAAATAGTTTGGGTTTATATTAGAGCATTTAATGCACATGGAAGTATAGTCTGCAGACAAAAAAGATTTACTACAGATGGTGGCATTGCTACTATTCAACATTTCTTAGATACCACACAACTTGATTTGTGATCAGTTTTATTATATTTAATATTTGTACAAATAAAAAGGGAGGGGGTTATTATGTAATTTAATGGAATCTTCCGGGAACAATGGGATGACTGGCAGAAAGACCACCGTCGACAGCAATGGCTTGACCATTAAGATATGAAGCTTCGTCAGAAGCCATGAAAGCAACGACATGAGCAATTTCAGAGGCAATACCATAACGTTTGGTAGGATTCAATTGTCCAATTTTGTGGGCAGAACCCTTTTGACGAGCATAATCAAATGTACCCTTGGTCATACCAGTTTCAATCAAACCCTATATTTCAAAGAAAGTCAAAATTGATTTTTATATATAGAATAAACTATTACTTACAGGGCAAATAGCATTGACACGAACATTAGTTCCGCCGTATTGGAAAGCACTTGTTTGACACAAGTTAATAACACTAAATTGATAGAATATTAGCAAATTATGTAAAATTTATGCAACTAGTAAAAAAAAAAAAAACTTACGCTGCTTTAGATGCAGAATATTCAGGTGAGCCAGCACCAGATCTGATACCAGCAACAGAAGCAGTACAAATAATAGAACCACCAGTTACTTCTTTACCACCTCCTAACTTTAACATGGCGGCACCAGCATGTTTACAAGCCAAGAAAGCGCTCAATGCATTAATGCGCATCATGTTCATAAAAGACTCAGCATCTTCATCTTGCAAGCGATCACCACTAGCAACACCAGCATTTGCAAAGAAAACATCCAAGCGACCATATTTAGCAACAGCTTCATCAATGATGCCTTCAACAGCTGATTGAGAAGCAGCATCAACAGCACGAGCAATACAATCAACCTTGTAAGTATCCTTAATTTCCTTGGCTAACTTTTCCAAGTTTTCCAATGATAAATCAGTGACATAAATGGCTTTAGGGCCACGCTTAGCGAGATCAATAGCAGTAGCACGACTAGAAGAAATATATATAAGTTTTCCATTGTATTTTATATAATAATTCTAATTTACCCAATACCGAAAAGAGAACCAGCTCCTGTCACAATACAAACTTTTCCCTCAAGGGAAGGTGTAACTTTAGTTAAATGACCAAAGATTTGTTGAGCACGATCATTTGCAGTAGAAGCCATAGTATTTATTATTTTAATTATCGACTAGATAAAAAGGATTAAAGAAAAGCAAAAAGAAAAAAAAAAGAAGAGGGAGAGAAAAAAAAACTATTTAAAAAAAAACAAGCAAGGCGTGGTATTTTCCTTTAGTCATGCTTAAAATGTGGGGGAGAAACCTTAAGAAGTGTCTGTGTAACTTATTAATCATCATGTTCCTGTTCCTCGTCGTCAGATTCTTGTTTGATGGGTCTATTATACTTTGTAGAAACCAAACAAATGTCTGGAATATTTCCTTCAGGGTTCAAATATTCATAATCATCACCAAGATGAGCATCTAAAGATGTCAAATAACCATCAAATACGTGTTCTTGGTTTTCGGCTTCAAAAATCTTTTTGTAGATCCATTCTTCTTTGAATTCATTGATTACATCCTTGAATAAATCAAAATCAACAATATCTCTTTCGACTTGGTTAGCTTTAACTCTCATTTTATCATTGTAAACTTGGAAGATTGGGCGCTCTAGTAAAAGACCTAATGCAGGTGCCTTTGGAATATTGATCTTGTTCTCTTCAAATGTCTTGGGAATCAATGAGATAGGTGTGTTTGAGCGAGTGACAAGCATACCCATTGCTATATTTGGTATATTAGTATAGAGTTATTTCAAGGGCAAATGTACAACTTACAGATCATTTTACGGATTTGATGCAAAATAAAGGATTGGCCATGTAATTTAATGCTGACCCATTCTGATCCATCAATATACATTGGTTTGGATACATTAATGCTCATGATATAACGATAAGCACTCTTTTCCTTGAACGATTTACCATTGGTGTAATTGTGAAAGTTGTGTGTACCTTCAAACACTTTCATTGCTGCAGCAAAAGTATCCAATTGCTGTTGTGTTGCTCTATAATCATGTCTTTGTTGCTTCAATTCTGGTGTACTACGAGTAGCATATTTCACAATGGGATCAATTACATTATTGTTGGAAATAACTAAATCATCTTCAAAGGTAGGTGTATCTGTCAAAATTTTCTTTTCGGGTGTCATAAAGGCACAAGTTGGTAATAAATACTCGTAAACTCGAGAATCACACAAATTTTTGGCATGGAAAGAACGAATACAAGGCACATAACCCCATACACGAATTTGAGGAGGCAAGAAACTGTTGATACGCTCAACAACGTCGTAATCTTCGGGAATTTGCATTTTAAGAGAAATCAAATTACCAGCAGCATGGACACCCTTATCGGTACGAGCGGCACGCATCCAAGCTGATTTCTTTGGATCATCACCGTTATCTTTGGAAATAGCATTAGCCTTTACCATGGCTTCAAAGAGAACACTCTCAATGGAATTACAATTGGGATTTCTGAATAATAAATCAGATCAATATCTAAAACCATAGATCAATTCCAACTACATCAACTTACAATTGCATGCCTTGATATCCTGTTCCGTTAAATCCAACCAAAAGAGCAACCTTCTTTTTAGGAATACGAGGTTCTCTAGGACCCAAATGTTCAGGTCGTGTTTGAAGGGTCTTTGTTTGCTTTTCGCCCTTTTGTTCTTTTTTGTTGTTTTTGGCTTTTTTAGCCCAACCATCCTTTCTCTTGGACTTTTTAGCAGGTGAGTTGAAACTTTCATCTTTCACGTCATTATCATCGACAGGTCGCTTAGCACCAAGTTTGGTGGTGGTTTCTTCCTTTACAACAGTAGTAGTAGTGACAACGTGAGTCTTTGGCTCTGCCTCTGATCTTGACCAAACGTTTCCCATGATTGTCAATGGATTTATTGTGCAGAAAGAATACAATTAAAAAAATTTTTAATCAATTCTTTTGCTGCTTGTCAAACCAATCAAAACAGCTTGGGATTCAGTCAGTAGGTCGGGAAAAAAAAAGCCCCCCATTCAGGCCCACTTTTTAAAACGGGCCAATACAACTGCCTCGTTTTGAACGCTGAAATCGATTATGGTTAAACAAATAAAATGTCTATTTGGGCATTAGTTCAACAAAATTCGGTATATTTACATACAAACTAACTGAGCTCAGACCCCTAGAAACTAAATAATGCATAGTGTATTTCGCCACCTATTCTTGAGGTTATTTTATACCTTATGAAAGACTCAAAAACAAGTAAAATCCATTGCTTTCTCCTTGAAAACTGGGTCTCACTTTTCATCCCTGCTCTACTTTTTTTTTTCACTAAATAACACCAAGAAAAAACTATATGCCAATGTACCTGAGATGTTCAACTTTAATACAAAAACAAGTATCCAAAAATATCCTACTTCTTGCTATTGATATAACTTTTTCAGCGCTAATGTTTCAAATTTTTACAGGTATTTCACTGGTAAAAGTAGAAAACTTTGAGCCTTCATATCTCTACAAAAAATTAAGCTATACCAACAACTTTTAATAATAAAACTTACTTATTTTGAAGCATTCTATAGCATATTTTAGTATAAAAAAATTCTGAGCATTTTTATTTTTTTTTTATTTTTTTGACATTTTTGTAGTAGATTTTAAAATATTAACTATATTGAGCAGCATTTTTTTTTATATATTCATGTCATCAACCTCGTTGAGCTCTCTCGGACCCAATTTAGTTTCTAAAAAGCATTTATTTCTATTTAGTAGCCAACAGCTAAGAAGAGGAAAACAAGATGTTGTCTTGTATGTTGTATATCACTACCAACTATCAAAGGTACACCATAATTATTACTTATTAGCTTATTATTTTAATAATTGATTTTACTAATAAATCAATTTTTATAGGCCAAAAGTAAGTTTGTTCTGGTAAAGCATTGAATAAATTGGCTTGGGACAAAGAGGGTAAAAAGGTGGCAATAGGCCCCAGTGATGGCCATGTTTATGTTTATGATGTTGGACGGGGTAGGACTAAAAGTTAATTTAAATCATCTCTAGCGCATTAATTATCAAGTGAGACTATAGTATCATCAAATAAACTACCACGCAATACTAACATGTACAACTATTTACAGTAATAAGCTTGAATCAAGTGGGTATAGCATCATTATTCTTGAAAAAGTTCTCAAGTATTATACAATCTCTTATTTTTAAGACTTACAAGGCTTATAAGCGGAATATTCATTTTAAAAATTATTCTTGTCCAGATCATCAATTTTGACATTTTTTAATTTTTTTTTTCTGATTTTGCAAATCTAGAGTTAATTGTACTACCAATTATAAAAACAAAAAATATACACATATATAACATTTAGCGCTCTATTTGCTTAATAAAAAATAAAAAATAAAAAATATTTTTATTGCAAAATATTACATAAAAATTCTTTAACCAAAATCCCGTTTTTGGGGCAAAAGTACAAAATTTCATTATTTAATATTTAATATTAAGCTTTCATAAAATCTGTATCAGTCATGGCTACAATTTTCTCTCATAATGTAGTATATTTAAACGTTGATTTGGGTATCAAAATTTGATTTTTCTGTTTTTTGATCAAAATCATGAGTGTTGGTAAGGATAAAATGAGTCCCCAAAAATGTCCGCTACAAATTCTGAATTTTCAGACCGTACGCGGTTAAATATAAGAAAAGTTTAAAACAACCCCGCTTTTTTATTTAAAACTTAGATATATACCATAGTATAAGAGCTAGCAGTTCAATCTTGTTATTATGCACAATGACGGCGTCGTTCTACGGGCTCGTTTTTGCAATTTTTTAATGAATGTATGATATGACAGACAGTTTTTCCAGTAGAAAATTTTATTTTTCTATTATAGTAGTAACAGATATTGCCTATTTTGCTTACTTTATAGTTCAGACGCTGTAATGCTGCTTTTACATTGGCTGAAATGTGCAATTTAGCAGGGTTTTATTAAATGCGCTAAATAGTGTAAAGCCTTGAAAATCCTTTTATACGTGTGTTGTTTCTCTCTTTTTGTTTTCTTATTCCAAGGATATATTTACCGTTTGATAAGGCATATCAGACTATCAAGCTGGTATTCTTTTCTTGTATTGGAATACGCATTCTAAGCGCCATATGATAAATAATGTCAATCTAAAATTAGAAACATCCCATTGTCATTGTTATAAGCTATAAAAAGCTTGATTTTTAATAATACAGCGATCAAATAAAAAACAAAATGATACTACTAATAGCATATGATGAGTATTTAAAATCTAAGTAAGTTAGATAAAGTATGCTTTTAAACCCTTATAGAAATTCAGAGGCAAACAACACAACATCTTTGTTTAGGATATTGACTAAATATTGAGCTGGGTTATGTAATACTAATAATGAGCGCAGAATGTATGGTTCATCGTAAGTTCTTAATATGTTATCTGGACATGATCATTAGAGTTAGGAACTGGAAGGAATGATTCATATCAACTTTATCTCAATTGTGGAATAAGGTGGAGTGATTTTATTATATATTATATTTAGTCTAAGATGAGGTGATATTATTGAAGCTGAGCCAATGGAAATCGTTACCGACGATTCACATTGGTTTGTTCTGTTATAAAGAATATTCTATCTACTTAACTTTGCCTCCTCCTTGTCGGATCTGATTCTGGTCATATCTATTTACATCAAAACCTCATACAACTGGTCTCCCAACTTATGAAATCAAGATCCAACTATCGAATGTTATACCCTATATCCGCGCTCCTAAAACATATAAATACCTGATCTTTATACTCATAGCTTGACATCATCATCTTTTTTCCTTATACATATACTTAATAAATATATCTAGTTCTAATTGTATTTTAGCTGATTATCTTAAGTATATATATAAACAATCTTGGTCCTGTAATTTCTATCCATCAAATGTTGCAATTTCCACTACACAATGAATGCACTTTTTATCAATCTTGAGCTAGTAGATGTACATTGGGCATCAGTTTTTTACCGGTTACATTTTCCCTGATTCATTAATATTCAGTTATATTGAACGATAGATAGTGTATTAAACTACGATTTACTAGCATACTGTAGATAGTTTTTTGTTATTACTTTAAAAACTTGATTCTATTTGCAGTAAATGACGATGTTATTTACTAAAATAAAAAAATAAAAAAGTAAAGCAGTAGAAATACAATTATAATAATCAGCTAAAGTTTTTATTACAAAAGATTTCTGAAGAGTTAAAATAATTGAAAAGTATGAGGGTATTTATAGTGATTTGGAGAACTTGGATACCATCAGACTTGAATGGATGTATATTTAGTAATCTTCCAGTTTTGAGTACATTGTTATTGATTTGATATTTTAAGGGGTAAATTGTGTAGAGCATTGACCATAAGGGATTGTATGTCAAGTGTGACAATATCGACCTTTTGGGAAATGGTTGTTTTGTTTATTTCTGTTATATCTATGTTATGTAACCTTGATTTTTAAGGGGTAATTTTTATATGCTTGAACCTTATTTATATTGATAGTGCAACTTCGATATAGATGAGTAGTTGACTAAATTGATATCTTTGTTTATTATCATTATTGATTTGGATAGAATCCTGTTTTGATATATATGTCATTTGTGTAATTGATTGCGCCGTGATCAAGGGTGCTATCATCTACACGATATGTATGGTTCAAAAAAGGTAATTCATATTTTTAGCATGCGTTTGTTATTGTGTTCAATTGAAGCGTTTGTTTATTATTATTGTTGTTCACATTTCAAGTGGCATCATATCTTATGAGCGACACTTGGAATTTAGGTTGTTTTATTTTTATCAAGCGTTTTTAGTATTTAATTCCACTACACTATTATTATTATTACCATTAATTATAATTGTCAAACTGATTGATTCATACAACAGTATATTATCATCATATTACTATTTTGCATTGGTAGAGATTATACAATTGATATCTGCGTTTAACATTGGTGGATTGGAAGTTGGTGTATGTCTTTAGTTTGATGAATAATGCGTATTTTCGTTTTCCAGTATAATTCTAGGTGTTTCTACTCCTAAAAACTGAATTTTCTAATGCAACTGCATCTGTTGAATATCACTTGAGTTTCTATGCGTTGTAGATAATGTTACACTAATTCTCATTTTGGCAAAGATTGTTTTACATTCATCCATATTCAATTTTTATGTTATGCAGCTTAATATTAATGTACTAATAAGGGGAGTGACAAGCTTAACGGGTACCGCATGCGCTACAAATTGAGTGAGACACATATATTTGTGAATTCAAACCCGCCAAATAGGGAAGCCCTTTGGTATTAGGATATAAATTTGGAAAGAGAATCTCCGATGACCTTGCTTCTCATCGAATATGATCCACCTTTTTTTTTTCTTAATTAGTAAGAAGTTTTGCATATGTCTAGCAAATTTCTTCTTTTTTCATTAATGCATATGATATGCATACTAGTAAATTTAGCTGGCAAAACCCGGCTCGACACCAATACTACCAGCATCCATGGGTCATTGTACGTTCAGCCAGTTCGAGCAACAAGTTTGTTACCTGATACTTACACCTACTAAGATCAGCAAGCCCATCAGTTCTTCTCAACGAATACGAATCCAAATGACCTCCCGTTGCAATGGCAGGTACTTCTAGCACTGATCCGCAGAATTGCAAAAGGTTTAGCCTTGTCGTATATTTTCAGGTTTGATGAATAATACTTAAAAAAGAATACAGTTAAAAAAGAATGAGTAATGAATCAGTTATTCAACTGTATAATAAAAACAAGCTATCGTTTATTTAGATATAAAAGCGTGGCCTTTTACAGTATATTGATTTGACATCATTGAGATCCTGTGATGTAAGTTAAAGCACTATTGAGCCACCACTAGATCTGTTTGATAGTAATCTATGGATTGAAATGGACCAATCATAATTTAACCGTTCTTGCAGAGCTTCTGAGTTGCCTTGTTACAATACTGCGTTAAATGTGCTAGGATGTTGATTTGATAGCTATTTGATTGATTAACAGCTGGGATGAAATAACATGGTGTCATAATTGAGGTCCAAGCGTTCTTGGTAATTACTGGATTAAAATTTGTACGCTAGGGGTTTCTTATATCCGATATCAAAACTTTGCACTTCAATACACGTCGTAGTCAATAGATTGTAAGATGTATTGATAATTGATACTGTAGAAGGTGATAACATATGGTACTTGGTGGTATATATACAACATAATATATGATTCATATTTTTGCCAATGGTCACTCTTCCAAAAAAAAGCCGAACAATCTCCGGAAGCGGCCATCTAATGATATTTCCAGGCTTTAAATTTTTAGAAAAAATCACCGGACAGCCCGGACGCGTTTGTTTAAATATTCCAAGCAGCTATAAGATGCAGGTATCAAAATTTCATACAAAGATTAAGGTTCAACCGTATTGCTATTAATTATTCAAAGGCTTATTTTAAGTAAAGCGTAAATACAACCTACAACGTTATTAGCCTAATAACGGGTTTAACTTGAAAAATATAATATTATGATACAACCGGATTCAAAAAAAGTCCATAAAATCACAAATTTAAAGGATTTATATATAAAAGCACTACGGCCGACCTGTGCTGCGCAAGATAATTTTGCTGTGTCCAGGTGGGCTGCACCCTATAGCCTGATGAGTTATTGCGCCCACTGGTTAATGGCTAAAAAAATAACAACAAGATGCACATGGGCACAACAAAAGAAACTGCACACGACCATAACGAAAAGCCTGTATGTGTAGACTTATAGATTCTGTCCGTGTGCATGACATTAATCCTATGTGCGCATAATAGTAGAATTGCCCACCATAAGCGTATCATTATTCCTATTTGTGCATAATGATAAAATCTGACCATGAGCATAATGAGTTGATTGTATGGGCACATGGGCACAAATTGATTTGTACATAAGCATCGTGCCGTTCTCAAAATTCCATTGCATTTTTTTTTACTGGAATGGGTTTTTATAAATTATTATTTGCTTTTATTAATATAGATTATAGACAATAATACAATTCAATACGTTGTTGATGTAGAGATGTAGAGCAATACATGCAAGAGCCGCTATATTTACGATTATTATTATTTATAAATATGTTTATATAGTTATAATAATGTTTATAGCAACAATAATTTTTGCTTGAGCATAAAATTAAATAATACTTACTGCTTAAATTTATATGCAAGCCAAATTTAAAGCTATAAATGTTACTTTATCACTCATGAAATTTAAACAAATTAACCTTCTTTAAACTTACTATTTTGGTTTACGATTGTCAGCTGTAAAACGATTTGTTTTCAAGTATAGCTACGATCAAAACTATGGTTATTAGACAAGTAGGCAAAACATTAGGTTATTCTTTTTTTTTGTTTCTGTATTATTTAAAATTCTATCACTTTTCTGGAACATTTCATGGGTTTGTAGCCAGTTCTAGCTTCTCATTGAGTATATATAAATATCATTGCCTTCATTTTTTTGATCTGGTAATCAAGAAATACGTTCAACAATACAGTAGTAAATAATGATATTTGATCTTAGAACGCGTTTAAATAAAAATATCAATCTTTAATATAGACTGCTACTTATATTAAAAACATTAGTTTCTTACGTTGTTAGAATGCGTATTCAGATAAAACAAAAGAATGCCAGCTTGATAGTCTGATATTCCTTATCAAACGGTGAATATATCATTGGAATATGAAAACAAAAAGAGAGAAACAACACACATAATAGAAAAGGATTTTCAAGGCTTTACATTATTTAGCGCAATTAAAGCCCTGTTAACTTGCTCATTTCAGCCAATGTAAAAGCAGCATCACAGCGCATAAACCATAATAAGCTAATAAACAAAATAGGCAATATCTGTTGTCATAATAGAAACATACATTTTTGTTACCAGAAAAACTATCTATTATCATATCATACATTCATTAAAAAATTGCAAAAGCAATTTCGTAGAACGACGCCGTAATTGGGCATAGCAGGATTGAATTGCTAAGTCTCTTATACTATGGTATATCTAAGTTTTAAATAAAAAGGCGTTTCTTTTTTTTTTAACTTTTCTTATATTTAACCACGTACGGTCTGAAAATTCAGATTTTGTAGCAGACATTTTTGGTGACTCATTTTATCCTTACCAACACTCATGATTTTGATCAAAAAACAGAAAAATCAAATTTTGATACCAAAATCAACGTTTAAATATACTATATTGTGAGAGAAAATTGTAACCGTAGCTAATACGCATGTTATAAAAGCTTAATATTAAATGTTAAGTAATGAAACTTTGTACTTTTGTCCCAAAAACGGAATATAGGTTAAAGGATTTTCATGTAATATTTTGCAATAAAAATATTTTTTATTTTTTATTGAGCAAATAGAGAGTTAAATGTTATATATGTGTATATTTTTTTTTTATGATTGGTAGTACAATTAACTCTAGATTTGCAAAATCAGAAAAAAAAATTAAAAAATGTCAAAATTGATGATCTGGACAAGAATAATTTTTAAAATGAATATTCCGCTTATAAGCCTTGTAAGTCTTAAAAATAAGAGATTGTATAATACTTGAGGACTTTTTTAAGAATTTACGATGCTGTATCAACTGGATTCAAGCTTACTATTGTAAATCTTTATACATGTTAATATTGTGTGGTGGTTTATTTGATGTTGATATAATCTTACTTTATAATTATTGCACTAGAGGTGATTTACATTGAGTTTTAGTCTTACCTCTCCAATATTATAAACATAAACATGGCCATCACTGGAACCTATTGCCGCCTTTTTGTCGGTTTTCGAGGATATTAAACTGCCAATTCAATTTCTAACTCATATTGAAATGTAATTCTTATAAATAGTCTTTTAAACCAAGACCTAGAAGCTCTTGGTTCTTTCTTTTACCATTAGTTTTTCTTGTAATAAAGCCTACGTTCTCCATGGTAAATTTTACTATTATTTATTATTATTCTTTCTATAAATAAGATTGTATGTATCCATAAACTCTCAAGGAGTTTAGCACAGGTTTCTAAACGAAGCCTCTCTTTCTCTGCTTAAAATAAATGAAGCAACCAGGAAAATACTTGCAACTAATGTATATTGAATTAAACAAGCTGAGAATTTTAAAATATGTACTATAGCCGTAACAGTATTCAAAATTATAAACCTTAGCATTCATTGATTCATTGCTTAAACAGTAGGAGTAGAGCGCCCACTTGTTTAGGTTCTGAAAAGCTGTGTGTAACATTTTACAACTTGAAGGATGAAATAAGTGTCATGAATTTGATAATGTGATCCGATTACCCTCAAGGTACCTAAGATGATTTTTGAGATTATAATGCGTTATATTGCAATTTGAATATATCAAGAGGTATAGTTGAAATAAAAGCTAGACGTCTGGCGCACATGTTAATAAAGAGTTATAGGACTAAAACAGCATGTTATTTTAGTAGTTTTATTACGGTATTGCAATATCAAAGTTTTACAATGCTTCCAACATTAACTCAAATTTTCGCATGTAGATTGCATACTTACTTGGTACGGTGTATATATTATATATTATGATTTATAGGTCTTTTAAAATGGTAGATTTACCAAGGATTTAAAAGCAGAAATTTTTGTATTTTCAACGTTATGTAAGTGATGTAACGAAGGAAATTTTTGAGTGCAAATGTCTAGTTGTTCATAGCATCTAATTTGTGCGGCAGTTTCAAACTTCAATAATGGATCGAACGTATATGCGCAATTTTTTGAAGAAACATCGTTTTTTTTTTTTTTTTTTTTTTTTTTTTTTTTTTTTTCGTACGTACCGTATACATGTATTAGTTTGAAATTTTGAGTTATATAATTAACCAAAATATCGAAATGTAAAGCAAACAATATCGTTTTCTGAGGATAATGTTTCGAATTTAGTTAGCTATAGCTTCCAATCATAAGATTAGATGCCCTTTTAATTTTTCTCGAGCAGTATATATATAATTCCACGATTCCCATTTAAGCCGTGGGGCATACTATATAAACTAGAAATAAAGTTGGGATATCTTCCATATGCATGTTATAATAAACTATTACGAAATATGTATATAGTATTTTTTAATTAAAATCTCGCTTTATTTTATTGCTGCTTAAATTTTAGATATCGTTGATCATTTTCATTTTAAAGCCCAAAAATTCACCGGAAGCTTTGATCTCTTCCAAATAGGTAATGGGAAAAAGCAGGCGGATGTTCATTGCATGACTAAATTGTTCAAGTTTGTGGTACATGAACAAAAGGGGTACCATTCACTATATACTAGAGGGCAGCTCAATCATGATGTTTGAAGCTTTTCTCTTTTTCCCCCCTTCTTTTTGTAAATACAGAATGCTTCCGAGCTCTCTCTTACATTTTAGCAGCAAGCATAAAAATGACAATAGTGTCAGTAATTACTCGACATATATAGATACAATTGAGGATACCCTTAGAGCGTTATCATTATTACTGCCTGGTAATATTAAAAGAGTTTGAATTAAAGTATATATTAATGCTGTGTCTTGTAGGTAGATTTGAAGATAGCGACTTTTGCTCGCAAGCAGGTAATTTTATTGTGTATTACATGATAATCACATGTGTTAATTTTTGTAATAGTTCTCGCAGGATTGAATTTGGTGTCACTCTATCACACAAAGTTTTTGGTGCAAAAATCAAATTATCTTAGGTTGAAGAATGACAGTGAATCAACAGAGACATTCAATGGTCAATTTTTACAGAACAATAATTCAAATTGGTCCTGTAAAACGGCTTCTTCAGTTTTAAGTGTGATATCATATACTGAAGTTGTGATTGAGATGCTATTGAATAAAAAAGTATCGAAAAGTTCGAAATGGAAATTCATTGCAAGTTTAGAGGGATTAAAGTAAATTTACATGTTGACTTATCGAGACTATAACGCTTAATGTATGTAAATAATAGAGGGTTATTGCGGCTTATAATATTTTACGGTACAAGAAGAAAAATGATCTTACACCCAACACATTTTATTCGAAATGTGGATCCAGTTTCACTAGAGATTGCACAGGATGAAAAATACGAATTGACGTCAATTGACCCTAGAACTGGTACGGCTTTATCAGCATCTCATGACTCTAGCCAGATTAACAGTAGCCGGAATAATAATCGTGGAGGATGGGCTCATCTAAGTGAGTTATTATGGATTGTTAGACCATTTATTTACGGTAAGCAATGCCAGGTATATAATTCTAATGAATAGGCGATTAAACGTTTGTGCATATTTAGCGCTTATGATATTTTTGAGGCAAAGAAATACACAAAAGAATGAATTGATTCGATTAAAAGCTAAAAGAGATGATGATGATGAGGAAAATGACGAAGAAGAGGATGAAAGTATTGAAAAAGATGATGAAGGGTCATGGAAACCATGGCTTGTTTCTTTTGGTATTGACATGGCATCTAGAGTTGCTCGACACATGCAGCCAATGTCAGCCTTAGAGCAAGACGAATCTAGAAGAAGAGACTATCTGTTCATCTACTACTTGTTTAGAGGTCCTTTATATCTCAAATTTACAAGGTAAAAATGATACATAATTTGATAAAATAATAAAATCTAATTCCTTGAAATGTAGAATTATCCTTGACAGATTTTGCAATGCAACAGAACATCGACCGCTTGTATCCATTATCACTGCCGCTATCAATGATTATCGTCCATTTTGGGAAGATTCGTATTTTTACACTGCTGGTTCCTAAGTCAAAGGGGTTTTACATCATGGCCCAATCAAGATGTTTTGATCTCACACTTACCTCATTATTATTATGTTTTTAATTTTTGAAATAAATAGACGCACTTTTTCAAAATCTCTTATTTTTCTGCAATACTATTATCACATCTAAACATATACAAGAAAAGAAAATGTCTGCATTACACCCCAAGAATAATCAAGAAGCCAAAGCTTTACAAGAAGATGGCGTGAAAAACCAATTAGCCCAATCTACTGAAGCTCAAGAACGTATAGTCCATGATTTGAAATCCGATAAAAACGCTAAAAAGGCAGATATCGAGAAGCAAACCCAAACTTTAGAGAGTTTGAAGAAGGAGCAAGAGTTGTTGGGACAGAACAACAAGGATTAGTTTTGATAATCAAATAAAAAGAGCCAATTTATTTACTGTAATGCAAAATGTTATTATATGGAGTGTTTGTTGTTGGGAGATTTAAACATTATTTCCATGGCAATTATTGAAAAATACTAGCATATGAATACATTGATCATCTACACATAAAGTGCATGAAACTATGGTTGGATAAATGAACTGCAAAATTAGTAATAAAAAGTGTCAAATTTCAAGGTATCGAAAAGACGCTATGTATAGTTAAAACTCAATGAACTAATTGATGAAATGATATTTATATGATATAAGAAATGATTTAGATTGAATTTATAGTGACATTTAAATTATGTATGATTTACTTCATAAAATGTCATGGTGACGATTGCATAATAATTCTTTGGTATAAATAAGAGCCCTACTGAAGATTGTTTCTCTAATAATATTTATCATTAATCGAAACCAAATATACAAAAATGTCTTCAGATAAGCAACAAGCTCAAACAATCCAAGATCAAACAGATAAGATCCAATTATCGCAAGTCCTTGATACCCAACAAGCCAAGGTTAATAGCATGAAATCTGACAAGAATGCTAGCCAAGCAGACATCAATGCAGCTGTTGAAACATTAGAAGAGGTCAAGAGAGAATTAAACAAGCTGGAGAACGGTAGAGGTGGTGTATCTCAATTGAAGGATATGTAATTAGTTGATATAGTGTAAATAAATGAACATTTTGCTGGGATAAGTTTCACAGAAAACCTAAATGTTGATTTCTGTTATCATTCGAGTTTTTGATTTGACATGTTTATTTAAGTTTTAATCAAGGGGTAAAAATGTATTTATAATGTTTTTAAAGTATCCTTTCACTGAATAACTATGCTATTAGTCATTATTAAATACGTGTTTATTACCTCTGGGATATCTTTTGATATTGATCTCTAAGCAGAATTGCCTTTCGAGTCACATAAAACCCGCTTGGGAAAAACATGTTCTTGCGGGGTAAATCATTTTATGTAATGCTATTTAACAAAATAGATGAATAAATACAGCTTCAACTAAACCTTTGTGATATTTTCTTTTCGTTTAGTTATACTAAAAATGTCTTCTTTGCCTTTCCCTATTACTTTGCCTACTTTGGCTGATTCTCAACTCACTCGTGTTGGTGTTAAATCACCTGAAGATGTTGTTGTTGTTTCTGCTGTCAGAACTGCTCTTGCTAAAGGTCGTAAGGGTGGTTTCAAGGATGTATTAGCTGATGGTAATGTCAGTAATTATAGGACTTCTAAAACTGTAAATTTATAAAATATTATATATAGAACTTTTGGCTCATGTCTTTAAGGCTACTATTGCTAAAACTGGCATCGATCCTGCATTGGTTCAAGACATCACTGTGGGTAATGTCAGTGGCAAAGGTGGCCTTGCAACTGCCTCACGTATGGCTGCCCTTGCCGCTGGTTTCCCTGAATCTACTTCAGTCAGTACCTTGAATCGTCAATGTTCTTCTGGTCTCCAAGCCTGTGTTCAAATCGCTTCTGCTATCCAATGTGGTCTCATTGATATTGGTGTTGGTGCTGGCGTTGAGTCCATGAGCTCTGATTACTTTGGCCGTGTCATTCCTCTTTCTGACAAATTAGCCAAGGATCCCGTTGTCAATGACTGTAAGATTCCTATGGGGTAAGTTTTATGAAAAACAGAAAGAGGAGTTTATTATTAACAGAATATGGGATATTATAGTATTACATCTGAGAATGTTGCTGCTGATTATGGCATTACTCGTGAGGAACAAGATAGTTTCTCTGTTGATTCTCACAAGAAGGCTGCTGCCGCCCAAAAAGCCGGTTTATTCAAGGAAGAAATCATCCCTTGTACTGTTACTACCCTTGATAAGGACGGTAATGAAAAGACAATTGTCGTTGATCAAGATGAGGGTATTCGTGCATCTTCTACTGTTGAAGGTCTCAGTAAATTGAAGCCTGCTTTCAGTCCTACTGGTAGCACTACTGCTGGTAATGCTTCTCAAATCTCTGATGGTGCCGCCGCCGTCTTGCTGATGAAGCGTAAAACTGCACAAAAGTTAAACTTGCCTATTCTCGGTAAGTATGTCACTTCAGCATCCGTTGGTGTTCCTCCCAAGTTAATGGGTGTTGGTCCTGCCTATGCCATTCCTGTTGCTGTTGAGCGTGCTGGTTTGAAGCTCTCTGATGTTGACATTTATGAGATTAATGAAGCTTTTGCTTCTCAGGCTCTTTATACCATCAAGGTCCTTGGTCTTCCTATAGAAAAAGTGAACCCCAAGGGTGGTGCTATTGCTATTGGTCATCCTTTGGGTTGTACTGGTGCTCGTCAAATTGCTACCTTGTATCCTGAATTGAAGCGTCAAAATAAGCGTATTGGTGTTACTAGCATGTGTATTGGTAGTGGTATGGGTATGGCTGCTGTTTGGGAAAGAGAGTAAACTTGTTGTATAACATCTCAAATATTCACTTGAAATCTTTAATAATCAATAAAAAAATTAATGTATATAGATAATTTATCAGTTTTATTTCATGTTTTATTTGAATTTGGGCGTTTTGTAACTTTAAAATGCTTTATGTGAAAATAGCAGTTGAGGCCCAATTTGGTATTTTTTTTAAAAAACACTGGATATTCAAAGGATTTTTACAAGCAAACTTTTATAATAAAGCTCCATATATTTAGTAACAAAATATTTTTAAACCAAAGTGCTCTATACACTAAGATTTTATTTCTTCAAAAAATTTGATACAAAATATTCAGATATCTATATTGAAGAGCAATTTTTGTTTTTGGGGATTATTGAAGTTTGTTAGGATCTCAAGCGGGAAATAGTAAGGCAAAAACTTGAGTTCATAGCATGATTTGAACCCAAAATACATCAGTCCAAGTTCAGTGAGTACTGCTATTCATTTAGTAAACATTTTGAGTTTTAGAAATGGCCGCAAACTATGGGATTGAAGCATTCAATTACAAATGCGGGCTAATTTTTCTATATTAACATAAATAAATGGCATTATAATATTTGATTTCATTTTATTCGATATTCTACATCTAGCAAATGCATAAAAAGATGGCGTATGAAGGCCAAAACTCTCGTATCCAAGCTTAAAGGCTATCGTAAAGACCAAATCTCATTAACCAAACTTAATAAACCCTGTCTCTAGCTGTTCGAATGGTTGTTTAAAACTAAAAGTTCTGTTGTATTAACATCTTTAAAAGCCAATAGCCCCTATATTAAAGGTTTTCATTCGGATTGAGGCCCTTTCAGCAGTGAGCGATCAAAGGAATTGACTCTATTCAACTGCTGAATGGCATACGTTTTATTGTTTTAAACGTCGCACTTTCTTTAGATTACTACTTTTATCAATTCAAAGAATATTTGCTCCTCTTCCAATACATCAAATCCAAAATGAACAATGAAAATCAACTTTTTACCTTCTAAGGTTTATATTGAGATTTTTTTCTTCAAGAAAAACAGATAATTAATTCATGTAATTCTCGTCCAAATTGCAACAGGTTCAGATATTCTTCAAACGCAGACGACGAAAATCATTCATCAAAATGCTGCTGTTATGGAGTATCATCATAAGCTCCTCGAAATCCATAGTTTTAAAAGAACAGAAACGTCGTTTTTATAACCCAACTTGAACCAAGTATTATACAAAGACGAAAAGAGCAGGGAGGTATTATTATTTTATTTTAATCCTGAACTGGTTGCAAATCCTGAATTTGCTTGATAAGAAATGCCTTTTCGTCGTTAAATTGTTCATCATCTAGTAACAAAGAAATTAGCTTACATTAATAGAAATTGGAAATCATATTACCTTGTCTATCATTATGGAAGTTTCCAAGAAAATGAATGAGTTTTTCTTGATTTTTCACCAAAATATCAACAATAGGTCGAGTTTTGTGAGGATTAGCAACAAATACTTTAAACACATGAAATGCTTCAAATTGAATATTTCTACTACGATCTCTAAGCAAATTCATCATCAATTTCAAATTGTCTGCACTGCTAATGTAACGAGTCATGACAGTGAAATTCGATCTGTCCAGCAAGATCTCCCCCAATAACTGATAAAGAAGATTAATTTACAAATAATATAATTTTGATAATGAAAAATCACCTTTAATGATTGTCTCTTTGTAACATAATTCTCTGATTGCAGCAATCTCTTGTAATGATCAAAAAACTAAAAAAAAAAAAAAAAAGAACAATGAGAAAAGGGTTAAAAAAAAGGGGGAGATTGTCTCGGGAGGAATTGCTTTAACTGAAAGGGGGGGGGGACTTTACCTCATCATAATTCAATTCCAAGAAATCGGCTACCATGGGCTTATGTTTTGTCAAAATTTCCTTAAAAGAAGCAAAAGCATCAGAAGCAATATCAAAGGTACTCATTTCAACATAATCAAAGAATTGATAAAATTTGTTTGAATACAATAAAATTTTGGCCAAAGCTTCATGGCGAATGCATTCACGTAAAATCAAACCGCAATTTAAAGCAACTTCGGGTTGTTCGTATCTATATTAATGTTAATAAATTACATGTTTATCAGTGCTTTAAATATTAATTTACCCATTTAATAGATTAAAAAGGATGTCTTCGCGAGCACATAAATGTTCAACTGTAGGCCATCGAGAACCAATTTGTCTTCTCAATAAGTTATTAAATATTTGAGCAACATCTTTTTTCGCCTAATAGGATATTTCAATATCCACACGAAAACACACAAATACCCAACTGATTTTTTTTTTTTTTACCTCAAACTCGAATTTTTGAATATTCAAAACTAGTGATTGCAACAAATCTGTTCTATAGACTTCTGAAGCTAATTGAGCAACAAGATCAGGGCTTGGTTCATGATCTTTTGATATGTTTAAATACTTGAATACGCGCACAATTTCAACAAATCTTCAATCTTACCATCTTCTCCATATAATATGTTCTTCATTAATACTAAATATTTTGATATTTCTTCTGTTGCCTAATATAGTCGTTCGGGTCAACAAAACTAAAAAAAAAAAAAAAAAAAAAAAAATAGGTGTTTCTCAAACTCACTTTGCGTTTATCTGGTCCGTCTAATTTTTGAATAGAATCTTTAACATGTTTAACAAGATCATGTGGCGTCTTTTGTTTTGTCTTGAAGATATTAAAATTCATTTTCTTTGAGCAAAAAAAAAGGGGAATAACGAAAAGAAAAAGAGAGAAATAGAATGAAAAGAAAAATACATAACAAGCAACATCTCAGTACGAAAAAATTGAACCGGATAATAGATTATCCATCAATATATTCAACAAAGGAGAACATCCAAAGTATATGAATGGACTGGGTTTTTATTAAATCAATTAAGATGATTGCTTCTTTTTACCCTTCTTGGTTACAACAACTTTGAAATCATCATCATCTTCGTCTTCTAATCCAGCTGTAACAATATCCAATCTACCAGCAATGTCAGCTTTTCTACGCTTCATAAATTCTTGAGCAAATCTCTTTCCATCAATACGCAATGAATTGGCATAAATCACATCTTCAATAATCTCGGCTGCACTTGAATCAGCAGGGAATGATAACAACATGCTAACAATCTCATCTTGATTAACTCCCGAATTTAAATCTCTTAATGCCTTTCTACACCAACGACGGAATTCTTCGCTAGGACCACTAGAACGAGCAGGTGTGGCTGCAACACGAGTGGGAGCCTTGACTGGTGTCCATTGAGTAGGTTGGGGAGGAGGTGGAGTGACGGCAGCGGGTGTGGGAGCAGGAGATGGCTTAGTTGCACGAGTATTAGTTACAGTAGTCCAGGCACCACCAGCAGAGGGAGTTGCAGCATAGGCCTTTGATGAAGAGGATGAATTGGTAGTAGCATTAGCGGCAGCAATGGCAGCAGCAGACTTTGTAGCCTTTGCATTCTTCTTCTTCATGGCTAATTCCTCTTCCAATTGGATCTCTCTCAATGTCTTTTTAGGACCAGTGGGTGCTGTCCAAGCAGCAGCATTGCTAGCAGAAGGTGAGGCACTAGGAGTATTAGAAGAGCTGGATTTACTATTAGGTACAACAACTCCCCAAGAAAGAGTACTAGGAGTAGCATTAGCAAGTTGTTCTTGTTGAGCCAAATATTGAGCGGCAGATGCCTTTTTGGTTTCGGCTGCTTGCTTGGCTTCCATTTCTTGAATTTCACGAAGAGAAAGAGGTTTATGAGCAGGTTGAGACCATGTACCATTAGTAGTAGTATTCAAGGGAGTGTTATTAGATGCGGCCCAAGAAGGTGTGGTAACAGGTGATGGAACAGCTTGCTTGGCTTTAGCTTTCTTTAAATTAGCGATACGAAGCTCTTCTTCTTGAATTTCACGTAACGAAACAACAGGTTTAGAAACTGCAGCTGGAGTAGTAGGTACAGCTTTAGGAGAGATATCAGCATTGGTATTTGAAGTAGCAGTAGATGCGGATGCAATTGCGGCAGTCTTTTCAGCAATTGCGGCAACCTTGGCTTCAGCGGCAAGTTTGGCGTCGGCAATAGCTTTAGCATCAGCAGCCTTCTTTTCTTCGGCTAATTGAATATCGGCAAAGGATTCAACAATAGTTTTAGCTTTGACAGGCTTCTCAATTGGCTTTTTAGTAGGAGATGATGGAGCACGAGGAGATTGAGCACCAGGAGCCTTGGCTTGCAATTCTTCGGATACCTTATTAGGGATTGCAGTGGAAACAATAGAACCCCATGGGCTTGAAGGAGGTTCATTACCAAGAGGTGTACCAGGAGCAGAACCCCAACCACCAGTTAAGATGTTTGATCTCATTACAGGTGATGCATGATTACTACCAATTATACCTGTATTAATGCTGGAAAGATTTTCTAATGGGGTATTTTTAAATGTATTTTGTTGAGGAGGAGATTGTCCTTGAGGTATTTGTGATGGTTGTTGTTGTTGAACAGACTGTTGTTGTTGCTGAAGAGGTAGCTGTTGTTGTTGTTGTTGTTGTTGAGCAGGGAATTGCTGTTGTTGTTGATGTTGTTGATCTTGTTGAAATTGCATTTGCTGGAATTGTTGTTGAAATTGCATTGATTGTTGTTGTTGCTTTTGCTGTAACATTAAATTATATTGTTGATGTTGATCCATTGGATCCATTACAGATCGTTGATAGTCAAATAATCCAGGTGAATTCATGTTTGAGCCAAACATTGGATTTAAACCAGGTTGTTGTTGACCCATGAAAGGAGACGCAAGAGAGTTATTACCAAATAATTCAGGTGTTGTAGGATTTAACCAAGAGGGAGACGCTTGAGGTTGACTATCATTAGCATTATTCCATCGATTATCCCTTAGTAACGAGCTTCCAAAATTATTGTTATATGGGCTTTGGTAAATTGGATTTGATGGCATTCCACCGCCCAAGAAGCTATCTCTAATACTTCCGCCTGGAGTTGTTGGAGCTGCAGATGCACTACCAAAAGGCATATATTTGGATTGTAAATCAGGGCCATTTCTAAATAAATTTGCACCTTTCTCAGGCGATCCAAACATGTCTACGTTGGTCAATCCAGTAGGAGCACGAGTTGCACGGGGTGTTAAGAAAGGTTGATCATCATTACCGACCTTTTGAGTCAAGACCATCAAGGGCTCAAAAACAGCTTCATCATCACGACGAAGCATCAAAGTAGGAGTAAAGAAACCGGCCTTGTACCAATCCTGCATTTCTTGAGCTTCAAAGGGGCCCTGCACTTGACCAGATGGATCACGATAAAACCACTTGATTTCCTCAGGCTTTCGAGCATTGGATGATGAATTCAAGCCACTCAATTCAGAGGAAGGAGGAGTAGCAGCCGCAGTAGTAGCAGCATTGCTACCTCCAAAGAGCGCATCAGACTTGAATGCAGGAGCATCATTACCAAGTCCACCACCAAAAGTACCGAGACCAGAACCTTCACTGGTTGCCCAGTTTGGCTCCCTACCTTCATCATCTGCCTTACCCAATGATAAATTCATGTCTTCGCTATGATCGCGTCTTCTCAACAAATCACTACTATCACCACGCTTACTGGGTTGATCCTTTGCAAAGTAATCATTACGTCCTAATGAGCAATATATTTCAATTGGCACATTCCCATAACTTTTTAAAATGTAAAAATCTTACCTTTACGTTGACCTAATCTACTTCCACCAGGTGTAGCAGGGCCATTTTCAGAAGCAGGGCTTTGCATTGGGCTAGAATACAAATCGTTACCTCCACGATGTCTTTGAGACTTACGAGAAGACGCTTCAGAATGGACAGGGCCAGAAAGAAGCTATCACAATAAAGAAGAAGAAAAAATCATATCAATGAAAATGTAGTAATTTATCATGTAATTGAGTTACCTTTTTCTCAGCATCTGTTAGCTCTTCAAAGGCTAATGGAGCAGTGCATCCTTCCATGGTCACGTATTCGTGTTGCTTGAAATCAGAAGGTAACTGTAAAGCAGGTTTGAATAAACCAAGCATAAATTCTTTAGAATATTTGAATGGATTTTCTTGTTGATTTTGTTGTTGATGTTGAAGATGATTATTATTATCATCAAAAGGCATAAGGGAATCTAAAATATCATTAGACGCGAAATCATTGCTATTGATATTGTTGTGCTTGGACAAATTACCACGCATCCTTTTTTTTTTCAAGAAAAAATTGACATTAGAATAAATACAAAAATTTGATAGATGCACAAATTACCATTCGGGACCAAAGTTCATGTTTGTAGTCATTTTTGATTTAGTAATACAAGTTGATTGAAATTTAAAAAAGTTGTTATTGTTTGTATTTTTCAAGAGAAAAAGTGTGATATTTTCTTTTCTTTTTTATTTGATTGAAAAAGAGAGAGAAGAAGGAAGGAAAATGAAAAAAAAAAAAAAAAAAAAAAAAAGAAAAAATATTTTTCTTCATTTCTATTGCAAGCCAGAATAATCACATCTTGCCATGATTGGTTTAAAAACTCAATGTTAAATAGCCTTTTTATAGTTCACAACGCATCATTATATTTCATTATGGTCTTTCATTATTCAAAGAATTGGTTAAATTACTCTATTACATATATTTTGTATTAATTACGTATATCAAAATACCATGAAAATGTTACGTCGAACTATACCAAAAAGAAAAATGAGTGTTTTCAATAATTGGACTGTCTCTCGCGTTACTATCAGGGCTTTATCTTATCTAAAGACACAAGTACTGCTCGCAGACATTTTCAAAATTGTGAGATCATTTGTCTAGATGAAAACTAGTTAATTTGTCTTTATCAAGCCTGGAATTGGTGTTATTCATCTAGATAGGCATGGGTACAAAATTATTACAAATCTTGAGCGAGTAGTTTTCTATGTTTTGTTTGTGTATGCCATTTCTCAAAATTAAAATCTCTCCCGAAAAAGTAAATGGAATGGTGGAAGAACCGCTGCCTGTTCTATTTACTTGCAATAATATTGATATTTGCTGTCTAGTAAAGATAAACCGCATAATATCACATATAGTCATTGTGATTTGGAAGTAATATCGTAATATCGTAATATCGTAATATCGTAATATCGTAATATCGTAATATTGAAACTTTGCACTGCTTTTAAAGATATAAAAATTGAGTATTTCTTACTGAAAGCCTTTCAAAAAAAAAAAAAGGAAAATATACTTTGTTGAATAGGTATACAGTATATACAAGCATACCAAGTTGAAGAAAATTGGGTCAATTTTCCGAGTTGCCAATCTTCAAAATTGTAGCGTGCCATCTTTTCAATAGCAAACCTCGTATTAAATACCTTTTAGGATGTATCTTAGACACTGCTAAACAGATATGAATTGGTCTCATCATGCTATATATTCCTAAGTTTATTTTACGTCTCACGGAAAACTCAAAAACAGGTAAAATTCATTGCTTTCTCCTTGAAAACTGGGTCTCACTTTTCATCCCTGCTCTACTTTTTTTTTCACTAAATAACATCAAGAAAAAATTATATGCCAATGTACCTGAGATGTTCAACTTTAATCCAAAAACAAGTATCCAAAAATATCCTACTTTTTACAGTTGGTATTAATTTTTCAGTGCTAATGTTTCAGGTTTTGCAGGCATTTCACTGCTAAAAATTGAAAACTTTGAGGCTTCATATCTCTAGAAATAATTAAGCTATACTAACACTTTTCAATAATGAAACTTACTTGTTTTGAATTGGTCTATAACATGTTTTAGTATAAAAAAATCCTGAGCACTTTTATTTATTTTTTATTTTTCTGATATTTTTGTAGTAGATTTTAAAACATTCGTTATATTGAGCAGCACTTTTTTTTATATTCATGTCATCAACCTTGTTGAGCTCTCTTGGACCCAATTTAGCTTTTTTCAAAATATTGATTTTTCGTAGAGATATCCTCAAAAATGTGTACAAAGAGATACCTTCGTTTTTAACTTCAATTTTCCCCTTGTATACCCTCATCCCAAATTCTGAATTTCAAAAAAAAATTGGACAAAAATCTCGTTTTCTCTACAAAAAATGTAGCTAAAAGGTTAAATAATAGCTCGATCAATAGACAATTTTGCTATGCATTATCTCCATTATTAAAATTTAAAATATGCTTATAAAAAGTGTTCTGTATCTTCAAAAAACCTTCAAAATTTCAATTACATTTTGCGCAAAATTTTACGTGAAACATTTTTTTAAAGTTTATTTAGATGGATGCAGAATTTAAAACTGTACAAAAATTATTTAATACGCTAGGTCTACTTACTTTGTAGTTCATGAACTATTAAACGATTTTATTTTTTTGATTATTTTCTGATCGATTTCACACATCGATTTTGGAACCCAGTTATGATAGGTCGTCTTAAGCTGTGATAAGAATTATAATTTTGATTATCTCGACAAAAATCAATATTTTTTGCTGAAACAAAAAATGCAGAATAGCTTCAAGTTGGATCTGTCTTGTGAATACGAAAAATTAATACCTCAAATTAGGTGATTAATTTTTACAATCAATTTTAGGTCAATTTTAAGTTAATGTTAGGTCAATGCGCTTATATTCTAGTATTAGCTCTTTTATTTTCGGGCATATATCGATGGTCCATAGAAGAAAAAATGCACACGCCGAAGACTTCGCATTATTCGATTCAATATTGGGCGAAAACATTCGAAAATTATCTAAGTTATAAACTCTACTTTTTACAACAACCTAAAATACACAAGATTTAGAAGATAAATATTGATGCAAGGAAAAATGCATAAGTTAATAAAGAAAGTTAAATCAAATTATGCACAAAAACTGAAGGGGATCTTTATTTAATATCACACTACGGCTAAATGTTTCAGCTTTTATCAACTATTACTTGCAGTTACATATAATAGCCTATAAAGAAAACAGACAGATGAACACAAAGCAATTTATAAATTTAAGAAGAAGAAGCTAAAACCACGTTAAAATAATAAAAATTGATGGTGAATCAATCCTTTAAATAAATACATACCATCGCATTATCAATATACATCCACCAACATAAAAAATAACATTTAAATATTTCTTCTGATCATAAGCATACAACTGGTTTTTTTTTAGTACAGTATACAGTATATACTGTTTTTTTATTTTATGTGTATAAAAGTACAGTAGTTTACTATAGATTCCATCAGGTGTAGCTAAACAAATAAAAAATATAAAAATACATTATCGATTAATAAACTGTAATTCATTTATGCGTAATTGCGTTAGTTGTGTTATAGAAAGAGCTAAAAAGAATATTTATTGATTATATATATATAGTAGAATTGAAAAAAAAACGAGGAGAATCAGCCTAGAGATCAGGGACACTGCCAGCAGTCATTGACATATCTGTTTCCAAAACATGAGAAGGTGCAATAACAGAAAATTTGGTTCTGCTTCCAACGAATTGAGTCAAACCAACTTGCAGCTTAATGTCATTGTTAACAGAAATGACAGCAAATTTGTGGGCAGCATTTGGACTTCCCTTGTCAACAACAGGAATTGATTTATCATGAGCAGCAGTAGTATGTCGCTTCTTCATCACCACGGCGAAAAAATGTTCATAAAAATCGAAAATATGCCAAAATGTTCACAAAACGTGCACATTCGTTGCATAAACATGCATAAATGTTCACAAATGAACATTTTTTTTGCTTTTTTTTCTTACTGGTCAATTTTTTTCTAAAAAAAATGTTCATAAATGCACAAATGTTCATAAATGCACATTTTTTATAAAAAAAATGCACAAAACCCGAACTTTTGTGCATTTATGAACATTTCATGTTAGAATTTATTCCATTAGGATGCGCTAATTTTATTGATGCATATTCCACTTAAGTAATGTTGTCAATTAATAGAATATATGCTACTTTTGAAGTATATACAGTCGTGATTCGATTTAGTAGTGGAATCGTTGGGAGGGAGAAAAGTGTCCATTAAATCGAATTTTCCACCAAATCGAATAAATCATTTTCCGTAATATTGGATCAAAAAATAATAATAAAAAGGCTTTACTAGTTTATAGTATTAAATAATATTTTTAATAAAGGCTTTTCATATTCGAGCAACTGAATTGAACAGTGGATAACAAGAAATTTAATGAAAGACTGAGGTAGATTTGGTTACTCTCCATATTTCTTCTAATTTCATGGCTATCAGATCAAGCTATTGCCGGCTAAATACAGTTTTATACAATAGTATTTATATTTTACTAATATAGTGGACTTGTAGAAACAAAATTGTCCACTATCCACTGAATCGATTCAGTGAATTTAGGCAGTAAAATTATTAAAAAAAAAACGGGAGATTTCAAATTGTCCATTAAATCAAAAATCCGTTATTTATGAGTCCCCTAAATCGAATCACGACTGTACAGTACTTATGGGCTGCATCTATTTGAAGCGTACATCTGATACTTTATGACAGTTCATCTCAAAGCAGAATAAGTGAAGATTATAAAAACTAATAATAAAAACTGTTTGTAGCAAGTACTATAAAATCTGCATCGAAATACCTTATGAATGCCCTGCCTAAATCCTCTTTTTTTTTTTTTTTTTAAAAAAAAACAAGATATTGAAAAGTTGCACCACGAGGATGAAAATTGTATTTACCACTTGTAATCCTATTTTATTTTATTCCATTAGTGCATTACTTGTAGGAATTGTACTATTATGATGCTTGTATTTAAGATATTGGTAAAATAATAACCACATGTGCAAGTACAATTCATGCAATAATAGAAGGTTCTGTATTTCGTGAAATTTATAGGCGATTATAAATGCATTAATTTACACCTTTTACAAGAATTTTTAACAAACAAAATATGCTACAATATTTTTCAAATATGCCAATGTATGTATGCAAAACCTCAGTCATTTAGTTACCTTCAAAGGAGCGTGAAGACGTTTTGAAGTTGTGTAAATAGGAGGGGGTTGCCATCATATGCATAATGAGCACACAGCCATTAATTACTTTTTCTGTTTGTTTATTTTCAAGGTTTAACTATTCTACTCCAGGATGATGATCTCTAATGAGAGATAGTGTAGACAAATAGCCAAGCAATTCTAAGTATATGATTTACGTATGTTATGTGCAGCTAATATCTATTTTTCAACTGCAAATAAACTATAATATACGAACAAAAAAATAAAAAATAACAGGGCAGATCTTTTACATAATACTGATTTTTTATAAACACTATGATAGCGAGAATAGTTTAGTGGCTAAATGTGGCATATCACTCAAAGATGTCATTATTCTGTTGAAATAAGTTCTTTTCAATGTAAATCTGTAATAATTTATATAAATGTAAGAAAGAAAAGCAATACAACTTTGATGATTAAAATCCAAGCTCACCACACAAACCCACAGGTATCGGAAAATTAAGGTCCCTACATAATGTATTTGGTAGTTTCTGAAATCACCATAAATTTCGCGCTTTTATCTATTTCTTTTGGCTTTCTTTCTGCTCTTTTACCATCTGGACAAGCCAGTAATAACCGTATAATTTGAATCAATCAACTTGGAAACTACCAGCCTCTTTGTTATCAGCTTTTACTTATTACTTTTCTTACTGCCGCACGACTATTAGCAACGGTCTGGTAAAAGACATTTATTATATCGCTCAAGCTCAAATAAAAATGAAGCACGTATTAGATTTTTCTTTTAATAATTTTACTGATTACGGACCCAAAACATTGTAGTAAGGTATATAAAAAAAATTCTATATATGCATGAACGATTAAAGGTGGGCTTTATTTAAATGTTACTGACTGAACCAGCAGTCGAAGCTAGGCTTTTTTAAAAAACCTTGTGCAATATTACAGGAGAAAAACTACTGTCTAATACTTTCAGCAAGCCTACAGAACAGATAATGCCTTCAAACCGTATAACGCAATATTTCTTCTGGTGCCGGTTGCTTCTAAATTTTGCAAGAAGAATAGTACTATCAATCTTGATACCTTGTTTTCACTAGCCAACTCCACCAAAACCAAAAAGAAAACTTCATCATTTACTTGGAACCCAAAAAAAAAAAAAAAAGTACAGAAACAAGATACCAGTTCATTACCAGATTATTTCGCTGATTATGACCAGCGGCTTCAGATTCTTGTAACATTAGCCATCAAAACAATCTTCGCAAGTAGAAGGCTTAGATTGGTATTGCGAGCGACATTTCATCAATTCTCTTGTTTTAGGATTAGACAACATCATTGACATTTGTTGGCCAACGGGAACCATTGTCATTTCTCTTCGAATTTTCATATCATTGGTGAATCGAGGCTCCTTGCACTTTTCATTTTTGCAAACAACAACTGAAGAATCATCTTTTGGAAAAAGCATGCATCCATTTTTACATATTTCATATTTCACTGGTTTTACAGGCGATTTTTTCTTCATGACGTTTGTCAACGTATCAGGAAGCAAAAGTTTACATGATGCATTTTCTATTGGTGCTGGTATGGAGAAGTTAGTAAATTTTGAAGCTGTTTGTGGTGAAAGGAAAAAAAAAACATATACCCAAAGGGACATTGTTGATATTCAAATTATCTTGCAGCATGGATTCAAATAAACGGGTGATTTCTCTGGCTGCTTCTCTGGGGATAGCATAAGTATCAACAATGTCTTGGAATACTAAGCTGAATAATTGAGATTTTGTGAAATCTTGTGATTCAGAGGACGAAACATTGAAAAGAAATGGAAGCTCTTATTGATCCTGGTTCCTTGCAACTTTATGTATTCGAAAAATAAAAATTAGGAAAGGTATAATAAATAATTTTATAACATATAGTACTTACGCATATTCATAGAATTGTCTGCATCAAAACTTTCTTGAGTATCTTGAACAGAAACATTTCTACTATGATTTTTATGATGGTTTCTATAGTGGTTTATGCGTTGTTTGACTTTATCAAATGTCTGTAAACGACCTTTTTCACAAGGATATATTTCGGTAGCATTAATTGATACTTTGGGCATATTATATTTTAAGGTAAATGTACATTGGGGAGTTGTTCAGATGGGAAGAAATAAAATGATGATTAAAACGATGAAGATGCCTATAAGAATTTGAAATGCCTAGAAAGTATGCGTTTAGATCTCTATAATGATATAAACAAGTTCTTTTTTATTAATTTGGTTCAATTTTCTGTTTAATTTCGGGAAAAATTTACATGAATATTATTTAATTTACGTTTTTTGAAGTAGATGCAACATGTAGTAAAAGAACACTTTAAGTATGCGTCTTTTATTGTATCATTATTAATACACACTACTGTATGTTGCATTTAAATATTGTATTTAGTTGAACGAAAACTGCTTTCATCTCTTCACATACCTTTACATTGCCATTAACAGATTTCTATTATATATGTTGTACATTTGTCTGCATTTTCTGCAGAATTTTTATATTAATGCATTCTGCTTCAAGTCATTATTGTTATAGCATAGCATCAGATATAAATATAATTTATGCTTTCCATTTCATAATCATCAAAACTATATATGTAACGACATCAAAAGGTACACATGATGAGGGTGTTGATCACACAAATATATCTAAGACAAATACATAATCCTCGTATCAAATAACAGCATGTACATACATTGATAATTTTTTTGTGAAATACGCAAATTAAGGCATTATCAAGATTGGACTTAAACCTACCAGAGCTGGCTACTACTGTAAGATGTTAAGCGATTTCTTTTAAAGCAGCCTTCAACAAAAAAAAAAAAAGAGTTACAAGGTCTTTTCTACCAAACAGTGATAGTGATGTTTCGCTGCAGCTTAAAACATTAAATTTCTGTTCTATTACAGAGCACGTTTCATGTTTCAGTATTAGAGGTGAGAAAAAGTCTTTTAAACTAGAAAAAATTTCTTTGTTTCTTTTCACTTTTTCCTCTTCTATTAAACAATCTTTTCATCAGAAGGTAAATTTTGTATAGATTCTTGTAGTTTTCAATGGACAATATGACGGCAGTTACCATCAAGTTTTAACTGGATCGTTGGAGCTTCTGTTTCTTGCATAAATTGAATCCGATTATTCAATGTGCTACAACATTTTCTGTTATCTACTCTTGTCAATTTAGTTTTCAAGTTGAATTTTTGCACTTTTAAAACTTTTATTTCTCATCTAGAGATATTCAAAGGTAACAAAATTTGTACAAAATACAATACATATATTATAACATCCGTTTTCTTTCCCAAAATAGCTTTTTTTTTTTTTTTTTTTTTTTTTTTTTGCAACTTTGCAGGTAAAACAGCACACAAGATTATTTACATAAACTAATTGCATATAATTATGCTTGTTTTTTATTTTTAGTTTCTCTATTATGTAAAATACTTTGAAGAAATCAGCCAAATTACCTTCCTTTGCTATTGAACCGGATTTCCATGCCGCCCAGTGAGGAAAATAAACGTACAACAGAAAAGATCTTTTTCTGAGCGTTTTCTGAGCTTTTTTTTTTGGCTGATTAGTGCTTTTATTGCCACTTTTGCTGCTTTTGCTACCTTTTTCTACAAAGGTTTTGTAAAATTGCTTTGTATTTTTGATATCCCCGTTATATATATATAATAATAATAAACCCTAATTACTACCCTGTACCGTATTTTCTATTTATGAGCATTAAATTTCATGAATATTATTGGCTGCCAAAATGTGCACAAATGAACGTTACACTCTATGAATGCACAAATAAACGTTACACTCTATGAATGTTCATGGACGAAGAAATGTGCCGTGAACATTTCATGAACATTTGTTCACGAAAAAAAAATAAGGGTCTCTTTTTCGCACATTTTTGGCTGAGAAAATGTTCACAAAATATGAACATTTGTTCACGAAAAAAAATAAGGGTTTCTTTTTCGCACATTTTTGGCTGACAAAATGTTCACAAAATATGAACATTTGTTCACGAAAAAAAAATAAGGGTCTCTTTTCCGCACATTTTTGGCTGACAAAATGTTCACAAAACATGAACATTTCTTCGCCGTGGTGCATCACTTGAACAAATGCCAAAAAATAAAGATTGCCCCGAAACCGATGCTTAAAAAAATAAAACTTCCCCAACAAACCACCTTCTTCTTCCACTTCCAAATCCTTGTGAAAGATACAACAGGCATTCAAACATTATATAGTAGCCAGCACGACGATAATAGTTTCGTAAAGCTTTCCTTAATGCACCAGAACTGCGTACCCTTAGATCTTTTATTATCATCACACAATTGAATGTTATCGATAAATGGAATCCACAACTGTGCAGTACAGCTTTCATCATCAGTATTGTCCCAAAAGGAGTCATTAGCATAGGAGGGTAGACGGATTATGTTTACGGCAAACAAACGATATATGAGATAGATAATGTGTAATTGGCTTGAAAACACTAACAGAAAGCTGCCTTTGATCAATCTTGGAGTTGCAGTACACAAAAAACACCTGGAAACAAGCATCCATTTCATTCAAATCATCTATTGACAATTTCCATTGCAATGCAATAGAACAGCCTCTGATCAATTTGATAATAGCTTGCTGTGCAGCACGAGTACGGATCTTTGGAACAATGTATAGCATAAAGTCGTTATAATCCACAGATCTTGTCCCTCTTGTCTGCTTAATGATGTTTAGAACAGACCCTTCAAACGCAACAGGTATATATTTTCTTGTTGATTCTATTTGTTGACCAATTTCCTCCATTGTATGTTTTTCGATAAAAAATGGGTACATTTCTCTTTCATAATCTTCCAGATACAGACCCATATTGTGATAGTACTTTGTTGTCTTGGAGTTATCAACAGTGAGCATAGTATATAAAAGAAAACCAATACCACGACATAATGTGTGAAGCTCATCCATAGGGAAACTAAGTGGCCCTTTAAAAGTGTTTAAACCAGAAAAGATGCTCAAACCGAAAATGTCTCTTCTAGCAGAATCGCTGTATCTATATTTATCTAAGGTTCTCATTTCACTATCAGTTTTGCAAAGATACTGTCGGTTTTCGAGAATATTAATCATCCAATTTTGAAGTCAATTTCATTTCTAACCCATATTGAAATGTAATTCTTATAAATATATAGTCTTTTAAACCAAGACCTAGAAGCTCTTGGTTCTTTCTTTTACCATTAATTTTTCTAGTAATAAAGTCTACGTTCTCCATGATAAATATTACTAGTCTTTATTATTATTCTTTCTATAAATACAATTATATTATGTATCCATAAACTCTCAAAGGCTTTAGATTATTTAGCGCATTTAAAACCCTGCTAAATTACACATTCCAGCCAATGTAAAAGCAGCATTACAGCGTATGAACTATAAACTAAGCAGAATAGGCAATATCTGTTACTATAATAAAAAAATAAAATTTTCTACTAGAAAACCATCTACCATATCATATATTCATTAAAAAATTGCAAAAACGGGCCCGTAGAGCGACGCCGTAATTGAGCATCATAGCAAGATTGAACGGCTAAGTCTCTTATACTATGATATATCGAAGTTTTAAATAAAAAAGGCACTTTTTTTATAACTTTTCTTATATTTAACCATCTGCAGTCTGAAAATTCAGTTTTTGTAGCGGACATTTTTCGGGGCTCATTTTATCCTTACCAACACTCATGATTTTGATCAAAAAACAGAAAAATCAAATTTTGATACCAAAATTGACGTTTAAATATACTACATTGTGAGAGAAAGTTGTAGCCATAGCTAATACGTATTTTATAAAAGCTTAATATTAAATGTTAATTAATAAGAATTTGCACTTTTGCCCCGAAAACGGAATTTTGATTAAAGGATTTTCATGTCATATTTTGCAATAAAAACGTTTGTTATTTTTTATTGAGCAAATAGAGCGCTAAATGTTGCAGATGTGTATATTTTTTGTTTTTATAATTGGCAGCATAATTAACTATAAATTTGCAAAATTAAAAAAAAAAAAATAAAAAATGTCAAATTTGATGATCTGGACAAGAATAATTTTTAAAATGAACATTCCGCTTATAAGCCTTGTAAGTCTTAAAAATAAGAGATTTTATAATACTTGAGAACTTTTTCAAGAATTGATGATGCGGTACCCACTTGATTCAAGCTTATTACTGTAAATATTTATACATGTTAATATTGTGTGGTAGTTTATTTAATGATAATATAGTATTACTTGATAATTATTGCGCTAGAGGTGATTTATATTGAGTTTTAGTCTTACCCCTCCAACATCATAAACATGAACGCTCATGTTGTAGTCATTTATAAATTCATAATTTATGGTAGCGAAACAAAAAAACAAAGGTGGTTGGAGTCATTCTATACTTTAGGATGTTATAAAGTATTGCAAAATAGGTACTTTTTATTAGAGTTATACTGTAGCTTATTTTCTCGCTGAGATGTTCTGCATTAAGCTTTTGATTTTTAGGCGGTAGAACTACAGATTAGATTTTAAAGAATTTATTTTACCTCACAATGAGCTGTGGAAAAGCAAGAGTTAATTGCATTCAGCCGTAACATCTCAGGTATTTGTTAGTATTTTTGTATAGATTATCACTATCTTCAATAGTTAAAACTTTGCAGTAACTTAATCATACTATAAGCTGTTCAGTCATATCAGAGCACTATAAGAAGATGTGATAAATAAGACATAAAGCTCCAATGTCTACTAAACAAAGGACCAGAGACAATTCACTCATTAACAGCAATTTCTCTAGCTTTTTCAATAAATTGAAGATAAAAGAAAAGGCGTTACCGCTGAGAGAATTCGCTTTCAATAATTAAACGTACGGACACTTTCTGAATTTGGAATCACCATAGGACACTTTGGAAGTTATGAGTAGCTATTGTTGTAAAATATGTAGAGTAAAGAGAAACAACAGTTTTTGTATCATTGTTGTATGTACTCGGTGGCCCCTTGAAGTATTACAGTACTAGCATTCTCATGACAAACAGGTAAAAATAGTTATATATCTCATACGATATACCAAAAAGAGCCTAGTACAGTTGCCTTTTTCCATTGAAATACATTTACATTTGTTTTGTGTAATTGGAATAATCGTATGTATAAGGTATACAAAATTTCAATCTCTTACCTTTGGATTGGATGGAACTTAATTTATATTTATGCTAATATATTAGTTGAATTATGGATTCTAAATAAATTAGCATCGTTTATATCAAACAGAATACTACAGAATTGAAATCTGAATTGGGCAATTTTTTAAGCAGTGTAACAATAATGTATCGGTCACCTGAATGGAATGAAGGGTTCTGGGACCAATCTATCTCGATCACCCTGTTTATGTGATCAATAATTCAACTTTTAGTGGAGTAAACAAATCGAACTTGAACTTTAACAATTGTACTATTAACTTTTCAAACAAAAAAATCATGGGTGGATTTCTGTTTCGATGAAAACATGTATACAGTGTAAAGTATAGTGCGCATATTTACCAACTAATTTCATCACTACTTTTGTTCCGAGCTAAATCAGGTAAAGAAAATAATCAGGTTGATCACGGCATGCATTCGTAAACCGGGAATACATTCGGTATATATACATGAGTAATATTACAATGCATTGCATATGATGCTGCTGTTAAATTAAGCAATTGTAATATACTCTGTTCATGCATTAGCAAAATTTATTAATAAATATTCAATTTGGGTAATGAAATTAATACAAGCTGGATTGCAATGGTTACATTCGAGAATTTTATGTGAATTTGAAACAGGTATTTCCGTCTGTGAACCCTTTTTTTTTGCAAACGGGATAGCGGGAAAAGTTCATAAGTAGAAATCATAAAATGCATAACACACTTTACAAGGAACAATCATTATTTTTGTTGTCCTGAATATCAAATAGATATATATACAGGTTTGAGGATATACAAAGCAAATGCAATTCCATTGTATGTTATGAGGCCACTTTGTTTTAGTTTTTGAAAGCTAGGAACACAATATACAACCAGTGTACAAACCTAAATGAAACGGCATTACAGTGCTACTTACACACGCCATGCAGGCACCATTTATTTCATTATTCATCTATTAAAATGATGGGAATTGATGTTGATGACCTCGATTGATTTCCGAGTAGTCCAGTTTATTATCTAATGACACCAAAGTAGTAAATAGATCATTCAATTTAATGCCAATTCTGTTGTACGATGTTACTTTTTATAAGATATTATATATAAAAGGGCCCTTTTTAAAACCCTGTTTTTATATATCATTTAAAACTAATAAACAATGGTTTCATCTAAATTATCTATTCTCTCTGCATTGGGCTTATTATCTGCTGCTGCTAGCGTTGAAGGTTGGACATTAGCATCTACTTCACAAGGTGCATCTTTCTTTGATGCTTTCAGTTTCTTTACTGATAGTGATCCCACTCATGGTTTTGTTCAATATGTTGACAAGGCAACCGCTACAAGTAAGGGCTTGATTTATACTCAAAATAATCAAGCAATTATCAAGACTGATAATACTACCACTACCACTACTGGAAGGCAATCTGTTCGCTTGGTTTCAACTGCTTCTTATAATACAGGTCTCTTTATTTTTGATTTCGAACATATGCCAATTGGTTGTGGTACCTGGCCAGCTTTTTGGATGGTTGGACCCAATTGGCCAAACAGTGGCGAAATTGATGTAAGACATTCACAAACGCTAATTTTTTTCTGTGTCATATGACTTAATGATATTATATATTTCATAGATCCTCGAAGGTGTCAATAAACAAGCTCAGAACCAAGTTACTTTGCATACAAGTGCTGGTTGTACAATGGAAGGTGTTAGCCGTACTCAATCATCTTCTGTCTTGACAAACAATTGTGATGTCAATGCTGCTGGACAAGGTGCCAATGTTGGATGTGGTGTACTTGCACCCGATTCACAAACTTATGGTACGGGTTTCAATAATAACAAAGGAGGCGTATATGCTACTCAATGGTTAAATGATGGTATTTATGTTTGGTTCTTCCCTCGTAATTCTATTCCTAGTGATATTACATCCAATGCTCCTAACCCAAATAACTGGGGAACACCTTTAGCTTCGTTTCCCTTTGTCAATGGTAAATGCACGCCAGATAAATTTGCCAATTTACAAATTGTCATTAATTTAACTTTTTGTGGTGATTGGGCTGGATCTGTTTATCCAACATCTGGTTGTCCATCTGATTGTAATACCTATGTTGGACAAACACCAAGTGCTTTTACTGATGCTTATTGGCGTATTAACTCACTCAAAGTATATCATTAATCGACTGAAACAAAAATTCATGCCGGAATTATATCATATTTTTCCAGCATGAATTTTCCTGATATTTTTTTTTTTTTTTAGTTTAAAGACCCCTTCAATAAATGTGATTATTTTTTTCTTTTTTTTTTCTTACATTATTATTTTTTGTTGTATTTCACTAAATAAAAATATAACGATCACCATGGCAACCGCTACTAGTACAAATCAACACCACTCACCCCCATTTTCACCGAATAATCAATGTGAAATTCCAAGTAAATGTTAGAATATTCAATGAAGATTTAGATTTGTAATAATATTCAAATTTAGTTGGTCCAACTGATAAAGTCAAACGATGTAGAGACTCCGATGTAGATTCCAAAGAAACTTGTTTGAAATTTGGTAAATATATACGCTTGATTAAGTGCGTCATGTAGTTTTTTTGTACAGTATATAGATAAAAACCATAGATTTCTTTGCTTTTTATTCTATAAGGAAATAAAGAAAAAGAGAGAGAGAAAAAAAAATAGTGACCACTTAAATAATAGCAACCTGACGCTAAACTCATCCTATCCCTATTATAGAACAATTAACCTGTGAATCGCTACCACATTCACCGCCGCAAACACCGTTTGGATCAGTTTCCAAAAGCAGAGATGAGATTGGTGAATTATCAACTCATGTTGATTTATCAGAAAAGCAAGAAAATTTACAAGATATCGAAAGAAAACCAAAAAGAAGATCATCTGTAGAATTAAATTTGAAAAATTTCACATTGATTCGAACGCTAGGGACAGGATCGTTTGGCAGAGTTCATCTTGCAAGATCAAATATGAATCAAAGATTTTATGCAATTAAAGTATTACGAAAAATCGATATTGTCAAATTGAAACAAGTTGAACATACAAAGAATGAAAGAGCCATTTTGTCCAGTGTTAAATACTCATTTATCGTCAATTTATGGGGAACATTTCAAGATGATGCCAATCTATACATGGTCATGGATTACGTACCAGGTGGGGAGCTATTCTCTTTTATGAGAAAGAGTATCGTAAGTTGGATCAATTAACCTTATTTTTTTAACTAATGACTAATGAGATCATTTTGCAGAGATTACAAGAAGACGTTGCCAAGTTTTACGCTGCAGAAGTCTTATTGACAATAGCTTATCTTCATTCACAAGATGTAATTTACAGGGATCTGAAACCCGAGAACATTTTACTGGATTCAGAAGGCAATATCAAAATTACTGATTTCGGTTTTGCAAAAGTAGTACCTGACATTACCTGGACTTTATGTGGTACTCCTGATTATTTAGGTAAGTAATCTCGCCCTATTTAGAGAAAGAAAATATTAACATTTTATAGCGCCCGAAATTATTCAATCAAAAGGATATGGCAAACCTGTTGATTATTGGGCATTGGGTGTATTAATTTATGAAATGTTGTCTGGGTAACTACAGTATTTTTTTTTAGACTATCATAAAATAACACTAACATGATTTCAACATCTTCCCACTTCTTCCCAGTGTTGCACCATTCTACGACGATAATCAATTTAAATTATATGAAAAAATCGTAGCTTGCAATCCGGTTTACCCGAAATATTTTAGTGAACAAGCGATTGACCTATTAAAACACTTGCTAACTCCGGATCTCAGTAGTCGCTATGGTAACCTCAAAAATGGTTGCCAGGATGTGATTCAGCACCCCTGGTTCCAATCCATTGACTTTGACAAACTGGAAAAGCGTCAAATCAAAGCACCATATATCCCAAATATAAATGGTGAAGATGATACCAGTAATTTCGATGTATACGATGAAGACTCCACACCTTATGGACGACCTGAACCCGATCCATATCGCAAGTACTTTACTGAGTTTTAAGCTGTTGGTTTTGTAGGGTCAAATACATGATATTTCTTTTGTTCTCTGTCTTCTTCTCTGTAATCAAAATCCCTTAATTCATCTGCAATTTTTATATAATCTTTTTTTAGTGTAATATTCATCATGACCCTATAATTTTCCTGATTTTCCCTGCTTTTTTATACATATTTTTTCTTTTTTTTTTTGCTTACCTTACCTTTAGGACCCTTTTTTATATCTTGATTAACATGAATCATGTAAAATAAAAATCATTATATAATTTTTTATGTATATAAAACAATTACGTATAAAACAAACAAAAAATCTGGGTCCATATTGACGTCAAGCATACTATAAAAGGAAATTGATGTGGGTTAAGTAAGTTGAGAAACCCGCTTCGGTTAACGAATCATTCGTTGATTTTACTAAATATGGCCTAGTAATTAAAAATTGCTTAGATCCAGAAAATAACCATTACAGCATTCCATAAACATGCGGTAAAAAAATGATCAGTTGCACAAAAAGCTTATGCTGTGATCCCTTTTTATATTTTGACGTTTATTTTAGGAAGCATATCACCATGGCAACCATAAAGAAACATCACCATGGCAATCCTCATATATTATAGAAAAATAAGAGTTGTAGATCCATGAAAAACAACATATATAGAAAACCAAAAAAAAAAAATCTTTTTGAAATGAAACAAACTAACGGACCATTATGTCTCATTATATTTTTTTTTTTTTTTTTTTTTTTTTTTACGAAAATGTTATGGTTACCAACCACCACGAGGCGGTGTTTCATTGAAATAGATGCAAATGTATATAAATAAGAATCCTTTTTCATCATCTCGATCTCATTTCAACACTTTTTCTTTATCTTTTTTTTATTTTAAATAATGGATTCTCGTGAATTAAATTTACCAAAGTATATGGTATACTGTGGTATTATCGCAGGTATCGGTGCTTTCTCTAATGGTTGGACTATTGGTTCTCCCAATGTTCCCGGTGATATAACCCATAACTGTCCCACCGGCAATGCTCATACTGTAAATCCTGCTTTTCCTGATTGTTTGCCCATGGATACTGCTTTATGGTAATTGCAATTCTTTTGAAAAAATATAATTTGTATACTAATCAATGTTGAATCTTTAGGGGTTTTGCTGTATCTTCTTTCTGTGTTGGTGGTTTGATTGGTAGTGCTGTTGGTGGTGCTATTCAAACTAGATTAGGTCGTAGATTAACAATTATCGTTAACAATGCTGGTTTCATTTCTGGTGCTATTTTGATCGGTTGTTCTGTTCATACCGCCATGTTTATTATTGGTCGTATTCTTTGTGGTTTATCTTGTGGTCTTGGTTCTCTTGTCATTCCTACTTACCTTGGTGAGATTTCTACTCGTAAAGGTAGAGGTTTGCTCGGTTTCTTTAACCAGTAAGTGCATGGATCTACAATTTTCATCATCTGAAACATTTTTTTTCTCACATTCGTTTTTAATTTTTAGGTTTTTCGTCGTAACAGGTATTCTTTTGTCTTCAGTCATTGGCTTGCCTACTTCAAATGTTCCACTTTGGCGTCTTAATTATGCTATTGTTGCTATTCCTTCTATTTTCCAAATCTTCATGATGGGTACTTGTGTTGAATCTCCTCGTTATTTGATTTCTATTGGTCGCATTGAAGATGCTCTCATCTCTCTTCAAAAGCTTCGTGGCTCCGCTGATGTATCCGAAGAATTCTTTGATATCGTTGCTGGTCAAGTCGGTAAAAAGAAGGCCGTTCGTCTTTTGAAGGAAAACTCTCATGAAAAGACTGTCAAGAATGTAAACAATTCTCTTGATGAAGGTTTTGATAACACTGATAATAACTCTCTTGATCAAAATGCCGGTAGCAACAAGGAAGAGTATAACGCTGCTGGTGTCAGTGGTAACGGTGATATTGAAAACGATGACAGTGACGAACAACGTCCTCCTATGAGCATCATTGAAATCTTTAGAGATCCTATTATTCGTAAGATTACTTTGATTGTTCTTTTCCATCACACTATTCAACAACTTTCCGGTATGAACGCTGTCATGTACTACTCTACTACTATCTTTGAACAAGCTGTTAGTAAGGAAAATGCTCAATACATGGCTATTTACACTACTGTTGTCAACTTTGGTATGTCTATCGTTGCCATGGCTTTCATTGATCGTTCTGGTCGTCGTTTATTATTGATTCTTTCTGAAATGGGTACATTTATCTTCTCTGTTCTTTTGGTTGTCGGTTACAGATACCAAATTCCTAACCTTCTTGTCGCTTCCGTCTTTGTTTACGTTGCTTCCTTCGCTATTGGTATTGGACCAGTCCCTTGGATGATTACTTCTGAAATGACACCTATTTATGCTAGTTCTTCCGTTGGTGCTGTCGCTACTGCTATGAACTGGGCTATGAATTTCTTGATCGGTCAAGTCTTCCCTGTCATTTTCGCTGCTATTCAAGGTTGGTCTTTCCTTATTTTCGCTATTATTTGTCTTATCTCTGCTATTGTCACTTTCTTCTTCTTGCCTGAAACTAAGAACAGAGCTATTGAAGATATTGTTGATGGCTTCAGAAAGAAGTAAATTGACTTCGCATTTTTTGTCTCATTGTAAATTAGTTTTTAGTTATCCCCTCTTTTTTAATCAATCTTTTCCCCCCTATTCTCCCTCCTCTATAGAAATAATTGATAATATTTTTTTTATATGTAATTCCTTTTTTTCAGTCTATGACAAGTGTAAATATAATAAATCATGAAAATCGAATATACTACATGTAGGACTTGCTTAATTTCAATGTGATGGGTTTAAGAGTAGCTTGATTCAGAATATCGGAGTGAGGAAATATCGCCTAATTATTTTTGATTTGAAACAAGGATTGTTTCATTTAAGCAATTACTTCAAAGCATGGAAGTTATTGTGTGAAAAGTGCATAACCTTCGCAAAAGATTTTGATATATGGCATCGGAACTACTATGTAAGTTTTTGAACTCGAGTAGTTCTCGGCGATAGCAAAAATTGATACCGAAGAAACTACATGATACAGCATTGTTTGTGTGTAACACTCAAATCGTTTTATCACAAATGTGGAGATGACTTCATCGAAAACATGTATTTTTTTCCAATAGATAAACTTGGGGATATACTTGAGGCGTTGAATAAATAACCATAAAATAAGCAATTATCTGATTGATCAGTGATAATGGCAAAAAAAATACACTCTCTAACAATTTATCGTTCGGAATTTCTTATTTTGATCAAAATGAATCATTTATGAGTTTTGAAATTTGCTATTTGGGTTTAAATCAATCCAACGAGGCACCTTATAATTTACTTAATAAACCAATTGAGCTCAGGCATTTAGTTGTTTGAAAATGCATAGTGTGTTATGTTACCTGCTCTTAGTAAAAGTTGTACGTAACCCAAACTCACCGAAAAAAATCGAAAATAGGCTTTTTTTCTTTAAAACTGGATCCGACTTTTCATCTCTGCCGAACTTTTTTTCCACTAAATAATACCAAGAAAAAATTATATGCCAATGTACCTGAAATGTTCAGCTTTAATCCAAAAATGAGCATCCGGAAATATCCTATTTTTTGCAGATGTTATTAATTTTTCAATGCTAATGTTTCAGATTTTTACTCGCATTTCATTACCAAAAATTAAAAAAATTTGAGGCTCCATATCTCTACGAAAAATTAAGCTATACTAGTACTTTCTAATAATGAAACTTACTTGTTTTAAAGCACTTTATAACATATTGCAGTACAAAAAAATTCTGAACACTTTTATTTTTTTTTCATTTTTTTGACATTTTTTTGACATTTTTGCAGTTGGTTTCAAAATATTCATTAAATTGAGCAACGCTTTTTTTTACATTCATATCATTAATATCGTTGATCTCTACTGAACCCAATTTGATTCTTCTCAAAATATTGATTTTTCGCGGAGATAACCTCAAAAATATGTACAAAGAGATAGCTTCGTTTCTAGCTTCAATAACTCCCTTGTAATACCCTCATCCCAAATTCTGAATTTGAAAAAATCCTGACAAAAATTTCATTTTCTCTATGAAAAATGCAGCTAGGAGGCTCAACAATATCTTGATCAGTAGATAATTTTGTTATGCATTATTTTCATTATTTAAATTTAAAATATGCTTATGAAAAGTGTTTTGTATATTCAAAAAACCTCCAAAATTTCAATTGCATTTTACGCAAAGTTTTACGTGAAATGTTTTTTTGAATTTTATTTAGACGGATGCAGAATTTAAAACTGTACAAAAGTTATTTAAATTGTTAGGCCAACTTACTTTGCAGTTCATGAACATTTAAACGATTTGGTTTTTTGCATCATTTTTCATTCATTTTTTCAAATCAATTTTGAAACTCAGGTATCACACGTTTAAGCTGTAATGGGAATTAGTATTTTGATTATTTCGATGAAAAATCAATATTTTTTGCTGAAACAAAAAATGCAAAGTAACTTTGGGTTGGATCTCTCTTGTGAATACAAAAATAAATACCTCAATTTTACAATTTAGGTGCTCAATTATTTATAATCAATTTTAGGTCAATCTTGATCCATTTTGGTCAATGTTTGACCAGTGGACTTATATTCCGGTATTAATCCTTTTATTTTCAAACAATCATCATCATCCCTTGCGTTTGCGAGACTTCTGTCAAAGCTCTATTCTATTAAAGTCATTTTTCATTTTACTTGTGCCAAAAAAATTACCCTTTAACTTGTTGTTTTTTTCCCACCAATGCAAAATAACAACAACTACTCAGGAGAGGAGAGTCATCGTAAAAACAAAATCCATCTTCAAGGATGTTAATTAACTCTATAAAATCTTACAAAATATTACTGATGAGGCTTATCGAAAATAACCAAACATTAAAATCCAGTACACTTATTGATTATAATAATTATAATATTGATGATATTTCACAATGGTCGGTGAATCACAACGGCCCGTACCATCTCCTAACAAATTGTATGATTTATGGAGACGTCTTTTTGTAATGGCAATTTCTGACAATTGTAAAATTTTTATGAACATAGTCTCAATTTGAGTAAAGCAGCAACCTTTTTTTATTTGGCATACTAATAAATAAAATTGATGTACTTTATAGCAAGGTAATAATATTCAATGTACAAAAAATGTGCGGCAATAAACGATAATTTATTTGATGCAATTTTACGTATAAAAAGATATCATATTAGATGCTCTTTTTCCTGATTAATTAGAATAATGCGAAGTATAATATTCAAAAAGTAGCTGATGTATCATTCTTAAACCGGATCATGTCAAATCCAAAAAAGTAAACAATAACAGATCCGGAACCGGAAGTTCCTTAATTAAATATTAACTATACAATGCTCCTAAAAGCATGGTATAGAAGCATGGTATAGAAGCATGGTATAGAAGCATAATACAAAAGCATAATACGCCAGTGCGATATTCCAACATGATATACCAACATGACACATTACTATTAAATAACATCTAAACTACCTTACCACACCATTAATTCCCCAAATCAAATAGTATATAAACCCTATCAATTTCATTCCAATAAACGATATCTCTTTACTTGATTAAAAAATTTCTAGTTTTATTTAACTTAAACATATTTTGATAAATCAATACGTATCCGATATCAAGACTTTGCACTTCAATACATGTCGCAGGCAATAGATTGTAAGATGTATTGAAACTGTAGAAGGTGATAAAGTATGGCACTTTATGGAATACAACAGGTTGTTTCCGATATTTTTTGAAATTTTTTGTAAAACCAAATAATGGCTCAAAATTAAATCTTGAAGCTGTACTTAACGCGCAATTAATTTATAAATAATTCATCTTGATTTTATTAGCTAACAGCTGTTTTTGAAGGGTTTTTGCACACGTTTTCGAAAAAAACTCTCTTTCTCTGCTTAAATAAAATGAATTAACAGGAGAAACACTTATAATCAATGAATATTAATTCAAATAAGTTGAAAGTTTCAAAATACATTCTACAACTTTAACTGTATTTAGATCTATCTTTTTGATCTTCCATTGATTTGCGAATTAAATCGTAGGAATCAAACGCGCCTTCTTTCCAGGTGGGATTTGTAGCTCAACAGACTATTTAAAATTAGAAATAGCGCTAAATCAGCCAAAATCAGCATATATGACAATGACAACCACCAAAATTAATAAATAAACGTTATTTTCATGCATAACAACAGCTGTATTGCTATGTAGATTAATCATCACTCCATCATATATTTACGCAGCTAGGACTTAACGAAACAGTGGAAATAAAATCTGCGAGTTATACTGGTCTGATATCATAAGAAAATCACATAAAAATGGCGGTAATATCATATTGTTTGCTTGATTTTGATTAATTAAAAAAGGTTAATTATGTAGCAATTTTAACATTTATAGAAAATAAAGATACCAGAAGCTTTAGACTATTTTAAAATTGATGCGAATTAGATATTGTAAATTATATCTTGAAATTAATATAGTCTGGTCTCGAAAATCTTTGAAAATGACAAAAACGATCAATGCATTTTAATTCAGAGGCGCTTGAATAGTAATCCGGCTGGTGGGTTCAAAGAGACTGAGAGTAAGGAGCTAGATACAATGTTGAATGAAGGATGGAAACACTGTTTGTCCTGCCTTTAAGTTCTTCTCAAAAAGTGTTAACTAAATGCATGAGGACTTCCACAAGACCCATATATAATAAGAGATTTATCATAAGCGGAAAAAAATGACCTAATGGGCAGTAACTAAACAGATCTGCCGCTTTGGTTTTCGTAAGCTTGGAGCCATCGCCGAGATAACACACAGAATTAACAGCAAGGATATTGAGCCAGATGTTTTTACCACAGATAGAGAGATGTACATGAATCCTATAAAAAATGATGATATAACGTCAACCATATATGCCAAAAACGATTTATATTTTCCAGGAGGTAGAAGAAGGATTTTTCACAATGTGGCAACAATAATGCTGTAAATAATCTATCAAACCATTTCCTATTATTGCAACATTCTTCAAATAATTATAAAATATCAAATTATAAATCGCATAGAAAAGAAAGATGATGTATTTTACTTTATTACAATGTACTAGAGAATGATAATGAGATGAAGAGAGAGTAAAAAAAGAACAAGAAGCTTAGAAATCAGCATCCAAAGAGAAGCTACGGTCTTCCTTATTAGACATGACACCAGCACGTTGATAATCAGAGACACGCTTCTCAAAGAAATTGGTCTTGCCTTGAAGAGAAATCAATTCCATAAAATCAAAGGGATTAGAAACATTGTAATGCTTGGGGAAACCAAGTGATACCAAAAGACGATCTGCAACGAATCTGACATATTGACACATCAACTTGTCATTCATACCAATTAAACGAACGGGAAGAGAATCGTTAAAGTAAGACTCCTCAATGTCAACTGCTTCAGTGATGATTTGAAGAACGGTTTCATGAGAAGGTTGATCAATTAAATGATGGAACAAAAGACAACCGAAATCAGCATGAAGACCTTCATCACGAGTAATAAATTCATTAGAAAGAGTCAAACCAGGCATCAAACCACGCTTCTTGAGCCAAAAGATGGAAGCAAATGAACCAGAAAAGAAGATACCCTCAACAGCAGCAAAAGCAACGATACGAACACCAAAAGGTTGGTTTGATTCATTAGAAATCCACTTGAAAGCCCAATTAGCCTTTTCCTTGATAACAGGGATGGTTTCAATAGCATTAAACAAAAATTCCTTCTCGACAGCATCCTTAATATAAGTATCGATCAAAAGAGAGTACATTTCCGAGTGAATGTTTTCAATCATGATTTGGAAACCATAAAAACACTTGGCCTCTGCTACCTTGACTTCATCACAGAAATTCTTTACCAAATTCTCATTAACAATACCATCAGAGGTGGCAAAGAAAGCCAATACACGAGAGATAAAGAAACGCTCATCATCATTCAATTTTTCCTCCCAATCGATCAAATCCTTCGACAAATCAACTTCCTCAGCGGTCCAAAAAGAAGCTTCAGCCTTCTTGTAAAATTCCCAAATCTAAAACCATGGAATATACACATTATTACACAAATCGAAAACCCAAAAAACTAGCAAAAAATCTTTACCTCATGATACTTGACAGGGAAAAGACAGAAACGTCTACTATTTTCCTTCAAAATGATCTCCTCTCCTGGTTCCAAGTCAACCTTCATCTCTGCTAAACGCTTCAAGATGGTGCTTCTTAAACCTTGGGCGGCAAGTTCAGATTGAGCATCGAATACAGTCATTTTTATTGATATATTAGAAAGATAAAGTTGTGATATTAATAATAGAATTGATAATCGTTTTGCTGCCCTTTTTATATGGTTTTTTTTTCACAAAACCAGAAATCCGCATATTTAAGGAGGAGGTTAGATTCATGATTGTTTAGAATTGTCATGCCATTTAAGTGTTCGTCTTTTAGAGTGCTTTGCAATAGGCTTTTGATCACACACCAAATAGCTGGCCTTATCGCCGCTCATAGATTAGTCCTGAGACATTCAGTATCTAGTTGGGTTCATCGTTTGGTTGCCATGACAACCGAAATTCATTTACAAAAAAGGTAATCATATATTTACCTTTTGCATTTGGTGCCATAACAATACAAACATTCATTCTGAGACACAATATATATGTCATTTTCTCTATGGGTATACTAATTTTTGTTATCGTGCATATTGTAAAATGGAATCATATATTTCAATAATGCATAGTTGTTCTATATTTGTCTGAATAACTGAATCGGTAGCCTAATTCAAGGTTTCTCATCAATTTTATATAAGCTTGAAAAAAAAATATTAATATGAATGCGAAACCGTTTAGTGACTTATCGACTGATGACAAACTGAGCAATCATCGATCATCGTTTCAAATTTAGAGCTTTCTGATCTTTATTTGAATAACTGAGGGGAGAACTGCAGTTGATATTGGATAATGTGGGTTAAACACAGCAAATAAATACATGAAAAAAGTCGCGCAAACATGATGTATCTCGATGATCATATCCGAAGCTAATGACGACGAATTGCCTGATTTTTACATTTTACGCAGTTCATGTTGTACAAATTGCAAGACATTTATGCTACACAAACACATTTCAAATGATAAGTATTGTAATACACGAATAAAAAAGTGGTTTATTGACAAATATAAAATATGAAATAAATTATTAATGATAGAGTAGATTAGGTGAATAAATAAACAATTTAAAATAACATGAAGCCGAAGCTTAGAAATCAGCATCAAGAGTAAAGCTACGATCTTCCTTTGCATTCATAACACCAGCACGTTGATAATCCGAAACACGCTTTTCAAAGAAATTAGTCTTGCCTTGAAGAGAAATCAAATCCATGAAATCAAAAGGATTAGATACATTGTAATGTTTGGGGAAACCGAGGGAAACCATCAAACGATCAGCCACAAATTCGACATATTGACACATCAAATCATCGTTCATACCAATCAACCTTACTGGCAATGCTTCTTTAAAAAAACTTTGCTCAATTGCAACAGCTTCGGTCAAGATTTGAAGGACAGTTTCATGAGGAGGTTGGTTAATCATGTGGTGGAATAAAAGACAGCCAAAATCAGCATGAAGACCTTCATCACGAGTAATAAATTCATTAGAAAGAGTCAAACCGGGCATCAAACCTCGCTTTTTGAGCCAAAATATGGAAGCAAATGAACCAGAAAAAAAGACGCCTTCAATAATAGCAAAAGCACAAATACGAACAGCAAAAGGTTGCTTGGATTCGTTGGCAATCCACTTGAAAGCCCAATCAGCTTTAGTCTTGATTTGAGGAATAGTCTCGATAGCATTAAACAAAAATTCCTTTTCAACAGGATCCTTGATATAGGTATCGATTAAAAGAGAATACATTTCAGAGTGAATATTTTCAATCATGATTTGAAAACCATAAAAGCATTTAGCCTCACCAATCTTTACTTCGTCACAAAAGTTGGCTACTAAATTCTCGTTGACAATGCCATCAGAAGTTGCAAAGAAAGCCAATACGCGACCGATGAAATGACGCTCATCCTTGTTTAACCTTTCTTCCCAATCCAGTATATCTTTAGATAAATCAACTTCTTCTGCTGTCCAGAAAGAAGCTTCAGCCTTCTTGTAAAACTCCCAAATTTCATGATACTTGATAGGGAAAAGACAGAAACGACGAGGATTTTCTTTGAGAATAATTTCCTCTCCAGGTTCAATGTCGACCTTCATTTCTGTCAAGCGCTTCAAAATGGTTTGTCTTAAACCTTGAGCAGCAAGCTCGGATTGGGCATCGAATACAGTCATTTTTTGAAGGAAAAATTAAAATTAAAAATTAAATTAATTATAAAAAAAAAAAAGAGTATTAATGCCTTATGGTTGAGAGGTAAATTTATATACTAGTATTTTTTTTCTGATAGGTTTCAAATGGCAAATTCATGGAATAAACAATCAAGCGTTCGAGATAAGCCAATCAACTAATAGTTTAGGAAAATGCAAGCTTTCGTAAAAAGTGCCCGCTCAAATAAAGCGTAGTTAAAATTAAGAAAAAATGGATACAATGAAATCAACCTTTACAAGTTTAGTTCAATTTTTGATTTACCACAATATAAAAACTAATATTACACTTTTGAAATGTCAAGCATTCATTTGATATAGTGTTTTCTGATGTTATATACCAAGAAAAAGGTAAAACAATCCTGTAAAAACTTGCATGATTTTTTTTTGCGAATGAATTTTTACAGCACGGCACTATTTTTATACCAAACATTTAAGCTCAAACATAAATTGCTCATATTTTTTGTTCTTTTTTCTTGTTAGTGCGCGCTAGATAATGTCTGAAAATAAGTTTGTAGCAAATTTCACAGTTACTGAATCAGTTGCAGTTCAGCAAATGAAAGATGATTTACCTGCTATTCTAACTGAAGCATTTGGTACAAGTGATGTATATAGGCTATGGGGCGTTCCATTGGATAAAGACTCCAATGATGAACGTATCAAGGTAGTTTTAATAAAATTCTTGAGAGCAAGGTAAGACATAAACAATTTTTTTACTATTTCATCTGTCTAAATGCTTGATTATCATAATAGAAATATGGAAATTCCCGTTGCAAAAGAAATGCTCATCAACATGCTGAAATGGAGAAGGAAGTTTTCTACTGATACTATTCTAGACGAGGAATTTGATAGTAATATATATAATGATAGTATTGGATTATTATATAAAACTGATCATCAAGGTCGACCTGTTACGTACAATTTTTATGGCGGACTCGATCAAAATAAAGTATTCGGAAATGTTGAAAAATTCATTCGTTGGAGAGTTCAGTTGATGGAAAAAGGTGTGAAGCAAATTGATTTTATTAACACAGATGCCATGGTTCAAGTACATGATTATAATGGCGCTTCTATTTGGGGTCGTACAGCAAATACCAAAGAAGCTACTAATTTGTTGATCAAACTGATGCAGGATAATTATCCAGAATTTTTGTCTAGCAAGCTGTTTGTCAATGTACCGAAATGGGGAAGGTAAAATAAAAAGTAATTTCAAGTATACTGTATTAATATCCTTAAAAAATAGTATGATTTTCAAATTACTTCGTCCGTTACTCCCCGAGGCAACTTTAAACAAGTTTGTTATTTGCTCTAGGTACAGTAAACTTGATCTTTGTATTGGTTGATTAGTAACTGATTATATTTTCAACAGTGACGAATTAAGCACTACACTACTTGCTCATATCAATGAGCAAAATTTACCACCTATTTACGCTAATACTATTACCAAATAAACCTTTTTTTTTATTGTAATAATCAAATCTAGTATCTTTCTGTTATAACGAAATCAGTCTTTTGCTTGCCTACAAGGTTCAAGAATTCAGGTGTACAACTCCATCCGTTATTATCTATAAGAAATGAATTGTCAGTTATATACTACAAGAAAAAAATACTAATAAACGTACCCATACTATCTGCTGGATCACAGCTACATTTTTCTGCTGCAAGCCATCCAGGCTCACTAGGACAATTCTTGAAGGGATTATGGAAATAACCCATATCATAAAAGAAATGTACTTCAGATTTCTTCAACATTAAAGCAGCAGCAATGCTATGAACAGGAGCATCACCCCATCGTTCATAAAAGAATCCACCTGCCTTGTCAAGATAATTGAAATAATCCAAATAAGCTTGAGATCTCAAGAACGCCAAGGAAGCAATCTCAAAGTTACTCCAAAAGTGACACAAATTATATGTATTTCCGCCATCATTGGTAACCCAACTCATTAAACTTTCAGAATCATTTGCAGGTACAATATGTTGAGGATATTTGGCCATAAACTGTTTTGTTGTTTCCCATAATGTTGGAATCGTATTTTCATATTCATGCAATGAAATAGCAAATCCATATTTCAAATCTTTTTCTTTCATAACTTTAAATGGATCATAATCAATATCACAAGTAAATTTGACATCAGGTTCTACACGCCAATAGTAATCAAATTGGTCCATTAAAGGATGTCTAAAAAAGAAACCACTTTGGAATCTATCAAACCTATATTAGTATATGACTTTTACTTGGCATTTGATTTAGATTAAGCATTACCGACACATGTGGCGATAGGATTCAAGACCACCATAAATAACTTCTGCTGCTTGCATGGCCTCTCTTGATTCTTTTGCTTTTTGTTGATCTATCCAATCAGGATATCCCCACATTTCTTTTGTTAATTCACCGTAATAGGTTTTACCAGAAGCTAACCCAGTAGTCCATTCCTTGAACTTGTCATCAAATGGTTCATTATTTAAAAAGACCCAAGGATAATTGAATTTTTTATTGAATCTATCTTCCATCATTTGCATAGACTCACGAAGACCGTTCAAGTCTGAATTACGAGCTAAAACGACAAAAGCAGCATTTTCTCGTTGACTTTCATTTTTATCTTGACTTTTATAATCATATTTATAAGGCGGATATCTTTGTTGATTATTATAATATCCATAATATACCATTAAAAGGATACAGAATGGCAATAGAATAAGTAAGCCAATCCTACCATATCTTGCAGTAATCATTTTGAAAAAAGAAAAAAGAAAAAAGAAGAGAAAGAGAGAGAAAAAAAGAGACTAGGCAAATATAAATAGGGCCCTTTTTATTTATTTTAAGGTTCAAATCATAGATGGGAAATGGAGTTTTAACCAGCAATGCTTAGCGAGAATAAGCAGGTGGTGGTAATTCTGTTGTGGTTTGTTGTTCATCTGTAGTAGTTGTAGCATAAGATGGTAAATTCATCATATCACAACTAATAGCATTATTGGGTATATCTTGTTGATGTACATGACTATGACTAGCATTACTGCTGCTGCTACTATCACTAGTCGTGCTGGAATTATCACTGTGTTGCTCATATTCTGGTAAAATACCATGATCTGATGCTGAAGCTATTTCCAATACATCATCTACAGTAACTCTTCCACTCACTTCGGATGCAACTGCTGCAATAGCTGCTCTTGATCCCATTCTTAACCTACTAATTTCAACATCTAAACTCTCGTTTACTAAACAACCGTTTGTACGTAAATATGCTTCTAATGTAATAATTTGATGATCAATCCATTCAATCACTCTTTGCTCATAGTGATACTTTGTTGTTGATAACTGATTTTCAAATCCATGCAAACGTGGGTTAACTTGAGTACGTAATGTGTATTCAATCTTGAGACGATAACCTCTGTAATTTGTCAGAATAAACACTACATTTGATTCGCCCTTTTGAACACTACTAGTTGGTATATTTGGTACATCATCACAAATATCATGTGCTTCTTGCACCAACTGATAAGATTGTTGAGCTATTTTTTCCGCATTTTTAATAGGATCAGCTACCGTAGAAGATATGGCTACAGCTGATTTTCCAAAGATGCTATTGCTATGGTTGTTATTTTGGCTTGCTACAATAGCCTGTCGATCCATAAATGTAGAAGCACCAGGAAGTGATTTCATTGCTGTTTCGATAAGTTCTCTTGCTTGATATAATTTTGCTTGGGCTAATGTATATATTTTAATCTTTTCTTTAATATTGGGTATATCAGCTGCTAATTGCTCAACATCTTTCTTTAAATGTTGCTCAAATATAAAAGAAGAATCCTCAGGGTCAGGAATAATAACTTGATCATATAGCTGATGCAGTTGAATGCATAAATTATCTAATTTTTGCTTTTCTCCATTTAAATCATCCATCATTATCTTTGCTTGATCAATCTGGGTTTGTATCTGTTGTATGGCATTCTCATAAAACTTTACAGATTCAATGATATTACTAAATGATTTAGTGTGATTATTGCTTTGTTGGCTAAATAAAGCACGTTTTGGTGTTGAACTATGATGATCTTTTTCCATTTGATAGTTTTTTCTTTTTAATATATAAATAGATTAACAGGTGTAAAACAAGTTAGAAGGTCATGGCTTACAATTCTTTCTCGGAAAATGTCTTTAAATGCATTTGCTTTTCTAATTTCTTTTTTAAACCTTCATAGTATTTTGAGTGAGAAGGTAAGGATTCTCTAACCCATTGTAACTGAGTGATATCTTTGACCAACTGAATATAGCGTGCTTGAATTTCAGCCATTTTTTATGAGTGAGCGTGTGAGAAAATAGGTATAAAAAGGAAAAAACATGAAAAATCACTTGGAAACCCTTTTTATTTCAGCAAAAGGAAAAAAAAAAAGCGATAACCCAATCAGGATATCTTTTCCCTCCTTTTTGTTCTATAATTTATCATGTTTATATGTTATAAATACTACAAAAAGATGACAAATCAATAGTAAATATTACTTTTTTTTTTTCTTTCTCTTTCTAAATGTTGATTATCAAATCATTACTTTACATTGTTATGTTTTACATTATTCATATTCAGAACGCACTTCTTCCTGAACATACCGAACTGGGTCTTGATGCATTAGATGTTACTAAAGATCGTGTACATGATATAATTGAAAAAGTTCCTGCAATCCATCATGATTAATCTCTTTTACCGAGAACAATAAAGTATACTATTTTATCCATTTTTATCATCTAAAGAACCTATATTTAGATGCTTTTTCTTTTTCTTTTCTTTTTTATGTGTGAATATATCTTATCTGCACTTCTTTCTCACTAAAAAAGAGTTATGTAATGATATGCATTACAAAAATAAAATAAAGTTCATATTTGCTTGAAATCTGAAATTATTATGCATTATTCTCAAATTATATCTTAACCTTATTTTTTTTATAAATTTAAAGGGTTTATGGTAAAATTATCCTTTTTAAACAAATGTTTATCGACAGAATAGGACGTATTCATGTAGAAATGGAAGCTATTCGGTCCAGTTTTGATACAGTAAATCACCCACAAAATCGGAGATCAATTTTGTATGTTTTTTTTTAGCAATTAAGCATTAGTATTCTTGGTTTTATATGCGCTATATAGCCAAATTCAATATAGTAAAATTGAAATAAAAAATATCCACACAATTTAGGTAAAATAAAAAACATTTTGCACATTTAAAATTAGTTTTAAATTTTTTCCAAGTGCCCCATAAAACTCTTTGAAGATTATATATAAGCTTTTTTTTTTCTTGCGGAGAATTTCCCCTGCCGGTTTTTCAGATTGTGCTTCACCTGTCAAAATTCTATTTCATTTTATTTTCTTCTTAGCAAACAGTAATAGGATCGTTTATAAACAAATTACACAAAAATCTATTTCTATACAAGTACCAAAATGCAAGTGACATGATCTTTTTCTTCTACATTTGATTATTTGCGACATTTACATCAATCAAGATCATATACTCTTGCTGGTTGAGACCAGCATCAGCCATCACTCATTGAATGAACTTTTGCAAGCAAAATAGTCACAAAAAAATTTTCACTTTTATATATTTCATCAAAGGATGTACTTTATAGCTCTCTCTCTTTCAGATACTGTCTATTTTTGACCATGAAGTACCTCGCCTCATACCTTCTTCTCGTTGCCGGTGGTAAGACCGCCCCTACTGCTGCTGATGTCAAGGCCCTTATGGCCTCCGTTGGTGTCGAAGCCGAGGAGGAACGTTTGACCTCTTTGATCTCTGCCCTTGAGGGTAAGAACGTTGATGAGGTAAATTTTTTTTTGTAGAATTTTTGAAAAAAAAAAAAGAAAAGTTATAGGTGGATTTTAATACGATTATCTGTAGCTCACTGCTGAAGGTTTGGAGAAGATGTCCTCCGTCCCTACTGGTGGTGCTGCCGCTGCCGCTGGTGGTGCTGCTGCTGCTACTTCTGATGCCCCTGCTGCCGAAGAGGCTGCTGAGGAGAAGGAAGAATCTGATGATGTAAGTTTGGCATTTGAGTATAATACCTGTACAATTTTATTGATTTTCTCTTTCTACGAATTGAATAGGATATGGGTTTCGGTCTTTTCGATTAAGCAATTAACTTATCCATCGATTAATCATACTTTGTTTACAAATAAATCCTCTGTTTTATACGTTCCTGTTACAGAACACGAAATCACAAACACATAATTTTATTTTGAGAGGATTAACACGCTCGAATTTTTTATATCTACAAAGAAGGGAAATGGTTCTAATTTGCTTTTGTGTACGGGTATATTGGCGTATTGTTTTTTCGGTTTTGAAGTGATATTTTGAATCTCACTTGCTTGTATAAATGTTGATTGCATGTCAACATCAAGGTTGAAAAAGAAAGTCGTGCCCGTAAACGCTAAAAATATACTTGATATCAGTTATACTACTCAATTTGTCATGTATGAGCTCAATTGTTCATTATAGAATATCAGCCGATCTCTTGATTATACTTGCTCAACATGAATTTGAATTTTTATACCTCTACCTCGCCTACACTTGATGTTTAGGTTTTATAATCAAAGCGAATCTGTACTGTTGTCCGAAAATAGACCGGGCTCCGTAGCTATATCGAACAAACTTCAGTAAATAAAAAGCTGACCAAACAATTGCTCTATTATTACTTGATGATACCATTTTGGATGCGATAAAATTGAAATCGTTGTAAATATCGTCATCGCATCAACAAGATCTACCATAATTCATAATTACCTAAATATTGAAAACGTTCTTTAATGAGAAAAATATCGTATTATAGATCGCTGCTTTATACTTGACTTTATATTACTTTACATATAAATATGACATGATACTTTCATCTTTCTCGGAATTGCATAAATTAATTATTTATAACTATCAGTATGTCGGCAAAACCAAACTAAAATCCAAAAGACAACGGAAATCAACACATAGCAGCATGAATTTTGCTACATACATTACTACATTAACGAGATATCTACCTTTTCAGATTTAAAAAATGCAATGGAATTTTGAGAACGGCACGATGCTCATGTACAAACCAATTTGTGCCCATACAATCAGCTCATTATGCTCATGGTCAGATTTTATTATTATGCACAAATAGGGATAATGATATGCTTATGGGCAATTCTACTATTATGCACACATAGGATTAATGTCATGCACACGGACAGAATCTATAATTCTACACATACAGGCTTTTCGTTATGCTCCTGTGCAGCTTCTTTTGTTGTGCCCATGTGCATCTTGTTGTTGTCTTTTTAGCCATTAATCAGTGGGCGCAACAACTCATCAGGCTATAGGTGTAGCCACCTGGACACAACAAAATTATCTTGTGCAGTACAGGTCGGCCGTAGTGCTTTTATATATAAATCCTTTAAATTTTTTGTGATTTTATGGACTTTTTTTGAATCCGGTTTGCAGTAAATTACGATGTGATTTACTAAAATAAAAAAATATAAAAAAATAAAAGCAGTAGAAATACAATTATAATCAGCTAAAGTTTTTATTACAAAAGATTTCTGAAGAGTTAAAATAATTGAAAAGTATGAGGGTATTTATAGTGATTTGGAGAACTTGGATACCATCAGACTTGAATGGATGTATATTTAGTAATCTTCCAGTTTTGAGTACATTGTTATTGATTTGATATTTTAAGGGGTAAATTGTATAGAGCATTGACCATAAGGGATTGTATGTCAAGTGTGACAATATCGACCTTTTGGGAAATGGTTGTTTTTGTTTATTTCTGTTATATCTATTTTATGTAACCTTGATTTTTAAGGGGTAGTTTTTATATGCTTGAATCTTATTTATATTGATAGTGCAACTACGATATAGATGAGTAGTTGACTAAATTGATATCTTTGTTTATTATCATTATTGATTTGGATAGAATCCTGTTTTGATATATATGTCATTTGTGTAATTGATTGCGCCGTGATCAAGGGTGCTATCATCTACACGACATGTATGGTTCAAAAAGGGTATTTCATATTTTTAGCATGCGTTTGTTATTGTGTTCAATTGAAGCGTTTGTTTATTATCGTTGTTCACATTTCAAGTGGCATCATATTTTATGAGCGACACTTGAAATTTAGGTTGTTTTATTTTTATCAAGCGTTTTTAGTATGTAATTCCACTGCACGGTTGTATCATATTATACTTTTCAAGTTAAACCCGTTATTAGGCTAATAACGCTGTAGGTTGCATTTATGCTTTACTTAAAATAAGCCTTTGAATAATTAATAGCAATACAGTCGAGCCTTAATTTTTGTATGAAATTTCGATACCTGCATCTTATAGCTGTTTGGAATGTTTAAACAACCGCGTCCGGGCTGTCCGGTAATGTTTTCTAAAAATTTAAAGCCTGGAAATATCATTAGATGGCCGCTTCCGGAGATTGTTCGGCTTTTTTTTTGGAAGAGTGACCATTGGCAAAAATATGAATCATATATTATGTTGTATTCCACCAAGCACCATATGTTATCACCTTCTACAGTTTCAATACATCTTACAATCTATTGACTACGACGTGTATTGATATCGGATATAAGAAACTCCTAGAGTACCAAGTTTAATCCAGTAATTACCTAGAACGCTTGGACCTCAATTATGACACCACATTATTTCATCCCAGCTGTTAATCAATCAAATAGCGATCAAATCAACATCCAAGCACATTTAACGCAGCATTGTAACAAGGCAAATCATAAACTCTGCAAGAACGGTTAAATTATGATTGATTCATTTCAATTCATAGATTACTATTATTAAACAGATCTAATGGTTCAATAGTGCCTTAAATTACATCTCAGGATCTCAATGTCAAATCAATATAAAAGGCCATATTTTATATCTAAATAAACTAACGATATCTTGTTTTTATTATACAGTTGAATAACTGATTCATTACTCATTCTTTTTAATTGTATTCTTTTTTAAGTATTATTTATTAAACCTGAAAATATACGACAACGTCCAACAATACAGTAATAAATAATGATATTTGGTCCTAAAATGCGCTTAAATGAATATATCAGTCTCTAATATAACGACTGCTACCTATATTAAAAACATTAGCCGCTTATGTTAGAATATCTTTACTTGTTAGCTTATTAATTGATTTTATTAATAAATCAATTATTAAATGTCAAAAGTAAAGGCGTATTTAATTTAAAACGCTTGAAACAATTCAATCATGCTAATTTACATGGTTTATTATCATCTCTTGCTTATTTAATTGCTATATTTGATTTTAATAGTATTTCGTTTATACGGCTACATCAACTCGTTCGTGTTCCATTAGAGTTAACTCACCATCCTTGATTAGAGTATCCATAATAATGGCTCATTATTAACTCATGACATTCAAAATTATCAAAAGAGGTTGCCTAATCTCAAATTTATCTGATTCAACCAAGATGATAGTCGTAGCACTTGGTGAGTATTTAACATCTACTAAGTAAGTTTATAAAGTATGTTTAATGAGTCAAACATTTCAGTTTCATTCATGCAAAATCTTGCCTCATTCCTTATTCCTTATATAAATACTACAAAAAAAATTACTACATAATCCCTTGTAGATTTATCTGCCTTGTTACACTCCCTTTACTTTTATTTATTTATTAACAGTTATCCAAATTACTAAGAGTATATGGATACATACAATCTTATTTATAGGAAGAATTATTATATAATAAAGACAAGTGTCGTATATTTTCAGGATTGATAAATAGTACTTAAAAAAGAATACAATTATAAAAGAATGAGTAATTAATCAGTTCTTCAACTGTATAATAAAAACAAGATATCGTTTATTTAGATGTAAAAGTATGGCCTTTTATATTGATTTGACATTGAGATCCTGAGATGTAGTTTAAGGCACTATTGAACCATTGGATCTGTTTGATAGTAATCTATGGATTGAAATGGATCAATCATAATTTAACCGTTCTTGCAGAGCTTGTGAGTTGTCTTGTTTCAATGCTGCGCTAAATATGCTTGGATGTTGATTTGATAACTACTTGATTGGTTAACTGCTGGGATGAAATAATGTGGTGTCATAATTGAGGTCTAAGCGTTCTTGGTAATTACTGGATTAAACTTGGTACGCTAGGAGTTTCTTATATCCGATATCAAGACTTGCACTTCAATACATGTCGTAGTCAATAGATTGTAAGATGTATTGATACTGTAGAAGGTGATAATGTATGATACTAGTAGGTGGAATACAACAACAAGGAACATTTATCATGAGAACGTAGACTTTATTACTAGAAAAACTAATGGTAAACGAAAGAACCAACAGCTTCTAGGTCTTGGTTTGTTTAAAAGACTATTTATAAGAATTACATTTCAATATGAGTTAGAAATGGAATTGGCTTCAAAATTGGCTGTTTAATATCCTCGAAAACCGACAAATGATACGTTTGATACTACTGTAGATGGAGCCACTCAATTTAATTTATGGAATTTTAATGCAAATACCGAGGAGCCATTTTTAAGTACTTATGTTGGTTCTTGTAAAGCATTGTTGAATAAATTGGCTTGGGAAAAAGGGGGTAAGAAGGCGGCAATAATAGGTTCTAGTGATGGCCATGTTTATGTTTATAATGATATTCGAGAGGTAAGACTAAAACTCAATGTAAATCACCTCTAGTGCAATAATTATAAAGTAAGGTTATATCAACATCAAATAAACTACCACACAATATTAACGTGTATAAAGATTTACAGTAATAAGCTTGAATCAAGTGGATACAGCATCGTAAATTCTTGAAAAAGTTTTCAAGTATTATAAAATCTCTTATTTTTAAGACTTACAGGGCTTATAAGCGGAATATTAATTTTAAAAATTATTCTTGTCCAGATCATCAATTTTGACATTTTTTTAATTTTTTTTTCTGGTTTTGTAAATCTAGAGTTAATTATACTACCAATTATAAAAACAAAAAATATACACATATAAAAAATTTAACTCTCTATTTGCTCAATAAAAAATAAAAAATATTTTTATTGCAAAATATTACATGAAAATCCTTTAACCTAAATTCCGTTTTTGGGACAAAAGTACAAAGTTTCATTACTTAACATTTAATATTAAGCTTTTATAACATGCGTATTAGCTACGGCTACAATTTTCTCTCACAATGTAGTATATTTAAACGTTGATTTTGGTATCAAAATTTGATTTTTCTGTTTTTTGATCAAAATCATGAGTGTTGGTAAGGATAAAATGAGTCACCAAAAATGTCTGCTACAAAATCTGAATTTTCAAACCGTATGTGGTTAAATATAAGAAAAGTTAAAAAAAAAGAAACGCCTTTTTATTTAAAACTTAGATATACCATAGTATAAGAGGCTTAGGAATCCAATCTTACTATGCTCAATTACGGCGTCGTTCTACGTGCTTGCTTTTGCAATTTTTTAATGAATGTATGATATGATAATAGATGGTTTTTCTGGTAACAAAAATGTATATTTTTATGATAACAGATATTACCCATTTTGTTTATTAGTTTATGGTTTATGCGCTGTGATGCTGCTTTTACATTTGCTGAAATGAGCAATTTAGCAAGGTTTTAGTTGCGCTAAATAATGTAAAGCCTTTGAGATTTTATGGATACATACAATCTTATTTATAGAAAGAATAATAATAAAGACTAATAACATTTATCATGGAGAACGTAGTAGACTTTATTACTAGAAAAACTAATGGTAAACGAAAGAACCAACAGCTTCAAGGTCTTGTTTAAAAGACTATTTATGAGAATTACATTTCAATATGAGTTAGAAATGGAATTGGCTTCAAAATTGGCTGTTTAATATCCTCGAAAACCGACATTGACATTTATCATAAGGGGGGCTAATGATACGTTTGATACTACTGTAGATGGAGCCACTCAATTTAATTTATGGAATTTTAATGCAAATACCGAGGAGCCATTTGTAAGTACTTATGTTGGTTCTAGTAAAGCATTGAATAAATTGGCTTGGGACAAAGGGGGTAAAACGGCGGCAATAATAAGTTCCAGTGATGGCCATGTTTATGTTTATGATGTTGGAGAGATAAGACTAAAACATGTCTATCATTTCGTTTCAAAGCCAAAAAAAACGACAAATTTCCTTGATATTCTTTAAGAATCATAATATTGGCATATATAAGCCAATTCCGAGAATAATCTCAACAATTTCTCATTGTTTTATTTTGCCATGGTATTTAAAATTCAAAGGATCCTTTATCATTTGGTGATATTGTAAATCAAGTAATTTGATGTAATATTTTGTTTTATTTGATATGCATTAATATAATTGACAACATGAGATGTAATCATTGTAATTGAGGAAGAATATGAACGGAGATTTACTAAATTTACAAATATATAAATAAATAAATATATATATATATATATATGTTATACTTTACAATTAAGGAAAGGTAAACCAAAAAGACATCAAATCAATCTTTACCAACAACAAACATCAAGACATGAATGTCATTTCGGTGGCCTATACGTAATTTTTTGTTGCTTGAATATAAAGAATATTTATTTGCTACTTTGACATTATTCCCATGGTTTCTTGAAGGGTCCTAAGATTAATAATTTGAGCATTAGTAATTATATAACATACTCAGGTACTTGTATATACCTGTTGAGCATCCTGAAGTGAATGCACTTTTGTCACATAGACTGCAGCACCAGCGGCGCCTACAGCTCCGATAGTTGATAATAAAGTAACAGGTCCAGGCATAATGTATGTAATTTAAATATAAAAGAAAAAAAGTATATATAGAGAAAGAAAGTAATTTGTTTATTGAGGTCAATGTATTTATATTTATATGTATTTAAAGGAGGATTTGGGATATCATATGTGTTTTTCATGTAGCAAAGTGTGAGTATTTCGATTTACCCAATTAGAATTCATTTTTTAGTAAAGTATACAATATTCCTCACATTATCAACAGACTTTATGCAAGATGGCTTAACCAATCGTCCCAATTCTTGTATTACAGCATTGTTATCATGGTAAATACCAAGCCATTTGCCAACCCAAGAAATGGAAGCTGATAAATATGCCTTTCGTAATGTAGCAATAGCTTTGATACGCATATAATCTGTACGATTATCCATGAGAAACCTAAATGCGGGATAAGGGTTATTATGATACAACTTGAAATATAAGATTGAATTTTGGGTAGAAACAGATTTAACTAAATCTTTCACAAACCGAGACTCATTTGTAAATGTTTCTTTTAGGCATGTGATACGTTTTCTTGCCAAATTTAAGTTTGGATTATAGCAAGTATGATATATAATATCCAAGGCGGTATAATAGGGTTTCGCTTTTGTGTAATCCTAAAGATTAAATTGCATTAGTGAGAAAACTCTTAAATTTAACCCTTTTCTATTTTTTTTTTTTTTTTTACCTGTAACTCATATAATTGCATTAAAGTAGATAAACTTTTGACAAGTTCTCCATAATTTGATGCTTTAATGGAACAATCGACAGATGATTCATAAACTAGTTATTGCTGTTAATTATTGTTGTTATCAACCAATCATTATAAATTGAATACCTTCAGTGGCAAATGCATAGTTTCCTTTACTCCATTTGCTTGCGAATATACCTTCTCGAAGCTTACGAAAAAGATCTACGATTGATTCCCATTTCTTCTTGTCTTGTACGTTTTGAATTTCTGCTATCTTTATCTGTATATATTCCCACAATTCATACTGCAATTTTACATTTCGTAGGCTAAAAAATTATTCAATTTTATTAATAAAAATTCAACCTTATATCTAACAAGTATCTTCTTTATCGCACCTCTTTTGACTGTTGCCATCAGATCGACTTACAAGAGACAAATCTTGCACTTTTTCGCCTTTCTTGCTTTGGGTATCACTTTCCCAATCCTTTGTTGATTGTTTAATACCATTAGCCGACATTTCTATGTAAAAAGTTAAGTATTGTTATAAAATAATGCTTAAGTAATTAATTCAATGTATTTACTCTGTTTGTTCCAGTTGTAATTTCTGTTTCTCAACTGATCAGAACCTATTTAGATGAACGATATTTTTAGTTTTTTGCATAACAACCAAATACACAGTTAAATCATACCAACTACTTCTGTGTATTCTCGATAACCTCTACTTCCAGATGCACTTTCTTCATTGTTTTTAGGAGGATCGAAAATTCTGACAGTTAAACCTTCCAACGGTTGTCTTGACATATTGATTCTTTACTGATTTTTTGATAGCAAAAGAGGTTTTTTGATTGCAATCAAAGTTTCCAGAACGAAAAATGCAAAGCAACATGGGGACTGGCTTCTCGTGAAATGCTTTGAAGGATATGATAGTCTTACTGCGTTCTATAGCTTCAAGATGTCAAGCTAATTCCAATTTTTTTATTATGAGTAGCACCTCTATATGCTGCTGCTCGAGCGAATATTTCTTGTGTGTAATATTGAAGCTTCAATTGATTGATCAGTGATGATTTAACAAGAGAAGTCTATCAGTAAGGAATAATAATAATAGCGCAACTTTCATTCTCAGCGCGACATTGGAGGACATTTCGCAATGCTTTGAATTGATTGTTTCTATAAACCACTCTTTGTCTGTTTATTTGATCACGATAAGCAACCTTGAATCGTTCGTATGCAAAGAGCAGAATCATCTACAGAAAGAAAATCAAAGGTAAAGGAGCAACCTTCAATTGATGAAGCAATTGCTCTTATCATCTCTGGCCAAAGCAACTCGGAAAATGCTACTACATTAGACACGTTAACATCAGCTCAATTACTCGCATATACTTCTGATGGTCTTGACCCTTTAACTGTTTTGAATCCAGTAACACACTCTTTACCTTACTTGTATTTCATGTAAATCAATACTCTTTTTTATTGTGCTTTTATTTGCCTTATTTACAATCTTTTTCATAGTGGAGCAAGAAGTCAGGACGCAACAGCAAGCAACGGCTTACATCTTTTCGAGATGCTTAGCCATTTCATTCAAACGTTTGATCCTGAAAAACTTCAAGCTGCACCTGCTCGTTGTAAGTCTTACGCAGTATTTAAATATTGACATGGATTTAATTGGATTTTATCTAGTTTCAATCATCGGAAAAGCCTTATTACATCTTGCTAAAGTCTTGAAACAAGTAAAATCATGTTTAATACTTTCAATTCCTTCTTTACTAAGTGTATTTTTATTATAGCCTCTTTTACCTCTTCAATCATTCAAAATTGCCATCGAAAGATTCTCATCAAATCAACATACATTGACATCTCTTCATGCACCATTTATTCGAGTAAGCACAAAAAGATATTGATACACTCACGATTACATGTACTTAATGAATAGCATTAGGCTTGTATTTCAGCTAAACAATATAGATTCCCACTTGATTTATTAAATCAAGACGTAGAAATCTTGGACACTACAGTAAATATTTATGCAAAAATGGCAATGCAACATTTACCTGATTTTTTATATATAGAAAAATGACATTAGCATTCAAAGCTTTTTGGAGTATTATTACTACGGTGCTATTGTATATATTGGTAACTTGAATTACGATCGTGCATTGGACTTTTTATCTATCGCAATTTCAGTACCTACTCAAAAAGCTATTAGTGCTATTCAAGTGGCAGCCTACAAAAAATTTGTACTTGCTTCATTGATTATTGAAGGCCAAGTGCGTACACTTCCTAAATATACAGCTCAAGGTGTAGAGAAAGTTTGCAGAACTCAAGCTACTCCTTATTTAAGTTTAGTAAAGGCTTTTACTGAAACTGATATCAACATGTTTCATGATGTAGCAACAAAAAATTCAGCTATATTTGAATCAGTAAGTGTGTGTGCGTAAGTGTGTGAATGATATATCTCAAATTAATATATTTTACATTTGATAGGATAAACATATTGGATTAGTGAAGCAATGTTTACAATCTCTTCGTCGTAAAATAATCAAAGAATTAACAAAAGTATACATTACAGTTGGATTAAATGAAATGTCAGACAAAATTGGTGGAGTAACGCCCCAGGAATTAGAATTGATTTTAATTGAAATGATTAATCAAAATCAAGTATCAGCTACAATGTCGATTACTGAACAACACGTCAAGATGGTTCATTTTATTGATCAAGAAGATAATAATCAAATCAACTTGGAAGATCGTATATTTAACATTGCTGCTATCAATGAACGTGTGTCTATGATGAATAAATTGGAAGGATTAAATAGAGATTTTCAAACAAAGGTAAACTAAATTATTTTCTAGACATTTATTTTATTTGAAACTAATTTTTATATATAGTACATGACACTTAGTGCCAATGGTGGACAATTAGCTTCTGCTTCTTATGATGAAGATTTCGATATTGCAGTAGATGATGATAGTAAGATATTCTCTTGAGTATACAAAAGTTGCTTTGAAATATAATATAAATAAAGGGGTGAAATTAAAGAACAAATCTATTTATATGAAAGAAAGAAGAAAACTACTTTTTATCAGTAGTTTTTGTAGTTGTATCGGTTGTAGTCTTTGTATCCGGGTTAGTTGAAGATGCTACTTTACTAACTTCATCTACAGCTAATTGGCCTGATTGAACACCTAAAGTATACTCTTTTAGTTATACAATATCAAAAAATAATAATTCCCAAATCATATTTACTTTGGCTAAGAGGTACAGCATGAACTGGTCTCTTGTGTGCTGCCTTCTTTTTCTTCTGAGGTCTAATAACTGTTACAGGAACCTACAAGAAACAAATAATCAATCAGTCAAATGAATCATAAGGGGAAATACACCTTTTTACTTACTAAAGACTTATGCACAAGGTAAGTTGAGATGGAGCCCATAAGTAATCTAAAAAAACCCAATGATTTTTTAGCATGAAAATAGTAGATCTTGTGCCACCGCATGATAAAATTTTTACCCTTTAACAGTGCCTCTACCTCGACTTCCGCAGACAACCATGGTTAATGGCAATTCTTCAATCTAAATAATGAAACTTAGCCAACAAATTCAAATAAGGATCATGTGAATATAAATACCAGATTGAACAAGACATCTTTTACTCTTCCACAGATGGCATATGTTATTAGTTCAACATCAAACAATAACATTTGTCCCAATGTCTTTTTTGCTTCTTCCGTTACTGTATCCGAGGCCTTTTTCAACTATTGAAATCATTTAATTACTCTTGCTCCATTTTTTTTTTTTTTTTTTCAAAAAAACAAAAACAAAACAAAACATACTTCCTTGGCTAAGGATAATCCAGCCTCTTTCACAGCTTCAGGATTATCGTCACGATTAACAGCCGTAACAACATATAGTTTGTCACCATCACGCATCATGGTACCCATAGTCCATTCAATTGCATGAAAGCTCTCATCACTGAAATCGCAAGCTACTAAATAAGATCTACATTTCCTAGTTGGTTTTAAATCATTGCTCAATGATCCTTCTGGTCCAGCACCATAACGATTTGACACTATTATGCGATCGGATTTTTTTGTTACAGTTGGGGTATCGGCAAAAACTAACAACTGACGACGAGTAGATACACTTTGGCTTCTTAGCGACTTTGATCGAGGTCTTTGTTGTTGTGTAGGCTGCGTATTCGCGGGAATAAATCGATTAGCCTCGGTAATTCGAATCAGCTCATCATCTGTATCTGACTCCTCTTCAACTTCTCTTTGAATAGAGGTAGGATTTACAATAGGAGAGATATCTAAAGCTCCTTTTACCGTTGTTGTTGTTGTAACAGTCGCAGCAGGCGCGTGATTAAAAGTGATAATTTTAGGAGGGGATTTACATGGACTTTCATCAATAATAATTTGTTGTTCTTCACCATAATCATCATCGCTGTCTTCATCTACTTCTGCTATCGTATCATGCTTTACATTTTGAAATTCTTCTACCGCAGTAAATGAATCTTCACGATGAATGTCTATCTTGTTAGGGTCGTCTTTATCAATGATAATCGCGGCTGGCACTTGCTTATCTATAGGATCTACTTTATTTATGTCTTTTAGTCCTTGGAGGAGTTCAGGGTTATTAATGACAGGATCCTCAGTTGTGAGTGGGTGATTCGTTATAGTTTCGTCATTTAATGCGACTGTAGGTATATCTATCATATTGTATACTTGAAATTACCCGAGAGAAAGAGGAAAGAAAGACAAACATTTAAATAGAAAAAGAGAAAACTTTTTGTTTAGTTGTTTAGAGTCACACAGAATCGAAAACAGTATGGAAATGATGCATTTTTACTCCAAATATGTCGTACTAAAAAAGCTCAAAAGTTAAAGAATCGCTTTTTTCATCAAAAAAGGAAAAATAGTATATCATGTTGTCAAACCAAGAAAACCTGAATACTGTTAGAAAAAAGTAAAAAAAAAAATACCATCACAATTTTGAGATGTTACAGAATATATTCAAATTATAAATATTGCTTTACTATCTCTAAACCATGTAAAACAACTCTTTAAGACTGAAAAAGAAGATCCATAATTCTTCGATTTCAAATGGCGACAGCTTAAAATGAAGATAAACAAACTTCTATATTCTTCTAAATGACATGGTTATCGTATTTATTCAAAAAATTTACAATTGTTCAAGTCTTGACTTGACTTCCTTGATCATATCAACTTGTTGAATGGTAACACCACCACCTTGAGCTTCGTTCTTGGATCTCATATCCTTGATACGCACCTCACCCTTTTCTAATTCATCCTTACCAATGATAATGGCTAAAGGAATCATATCTTTTTCACAAACATCAAATTGTTTATCTAATCTAGGCTTGTTCTTGAACATGTAAGATGCCTTGACACCTGCATCCCAAAGTTGCTTAGCAATGGCCATTCTTTCCTTCAAAAGACCATCACCAACAGCAATAACAAAGACTTCAGTTTCATTACTCTTAATTTCTTCAGCCTTTTGCTTGGACATCAAGATGGAAAACACACGCTCAACACCAATAGAGACACCGACACAAGGGATTTGAAGATTAGGTTGACCCTTCTTGTTTTTACCAGAGAACATACCAACCAAGTTATCATAACGACCACCAGCGGCGATGGAACCAACACCAACGGTAGATTCATCTAATTCACCGTTTTCCTTCTTCTTGGGTAAAACACCTTCAGCAAGCTTAGGAGGAGCAGACTTTTCAGTAACAGCTTCGTAAATAATACCGGTATAATAATCTAAACCTCTAGCCAAACTAAGATCAAAGGACATTTTATCTAAAACCTCGAAAACCTCCAAATAATCAAATAAGGTTTCCATATCCTTGATACCAGCAGCGGCACTAGCATTGGCCATCAAGACCTCATCCTTCTTCAACATGTCTAATAAATCACGACCACCCTTGTGCTTGACATATTCACCAATCTTGTCAGCAGCTTCAACAGCTAATCCCTTCTCTTCGACCATTTCCTTCTTGACATCAGCCCAAGGTAATTTATCGAGCTTATCAACAGCAGAAGAAATAGGACGAATGTTATCTTCAGGAACACCACAAACTTCAAAGATACCATCCAAAATCTTACGATGGTTCAATTTAACAGTGAATTTACCAACGTCCAAGTTAGTAAGAGCCTCAACCAAGATTCTTAAAATTTCAGAATCGGGAATCATGCTGTCGTAAGTACCAGCAATGTCAAAATCACATTGATAAAATTCTCTCATACGACCCTTGGTCATAGCAGGTTGATCACGACGGTAAACCTTGGCAATTTGATAACGCTTGATGTTTTGATATTCTTTACCGTTCATGGCCAAGAAACGGGCAAAAGGAACGGTTAAATCATAACGAAGAGAACATTCTTCACCACCTTGATCGGCCAAATCGTAAATCAATTTACTGTCTTCACCGTATTTACCAGCAAGAATTTCCTGTATAAAGTTGTTAAATTATATGCCACATGCATATAAAAAAGAAGAGGCAGTTCTATTACCTTGAGCTCGAAAACAGGTGTATCAATAGTGACAGCACCATGCTTCTTGAAAACTTTGGTGATTGTGTTGAAAACCTTTTCACGAATAGCCATGTCTTTATCATTATAATCTTTAGTACCCTAAATCAAGCAAAGAAAAATGAGCTATTAAACTATAAAAAAAAGTCCTCAAAATGTACATACCTTGGCAGTCTTTAATGTAAAGCTGGTCTTTGAAGGTTTGCTAGATTTCTTAGCAGGGTCAGCACCTTCAAGAAGAGCCAATTCCTTTTTGAGACCAAGTAAATTTTGAACTTCTTGATCAATTTCAGCCTTATCAGCCTTGGCAGACTTTAATTGACGAACTTTAAGGCCTTGAGCTTCAATGCTTTGTGAAAGCTGTTCTTTAAGACCTGCTTCTTGTTGTTGAGTAGCCATGATGGGTATGTATAAGGAAGAAGTTTCAAATCCTGACAAGAAAAAAGTTTTTTATACCACCATGACTGGGTTCTAATGACATTTTGAACAAAATATGAGTCAGAAGAATACTTGCAATGGTAGTTGTTTAATCCTTTTTGTGTAGCAAGTTTGTTTATATGCAAAATAACTCTAGGAGTATAACTTTGACTGATCAATAGTCATGGTTGTAGGCGCAGTGATGTTGGTTTAAAGTGTGATTTTATATCATGTGTAGGTTTATTTGGTATGAACATTTGGTACGAAATTTGTTGGAGCGAGTGTGTTTTGTATCCTTCAGATGTTACGAGATATACTGTCAAGATATATTGACAAGCATATTACCAGTTTTTTATACGGTAGATAGATTAGCAGCAAGATTTTAATATGAAATACTCAATCGTAACGCAATATACATATTTCTTTTCATCAGAAAAACAAGGCTAAATGTAGTTTCTTGACTTCTTCTTATAATTAATATACGTATTAAACTATATTATTACATAATCCAAGAGATGCTCGTTCAGGATCGTTTCATTATTCAAGAAATACAACCTTCCATGCAAAATGTTAAAGTATTCCCTTGATGGTAGCTTTTGAAACATAAATTTGTTCAAATCCCGAATCTTCAATTTGTAATTTTGAAGAGTTTTTAAACCATTTTGAAAAAGGTCCAAAAACTCGAACGCATTATAAAGTTATTTTAATGTATATCAAAGACACTACGAATTTTTTTATTTTGATAATTTAAAGCAAAAAAAGCAAATTCTAAGCTTCATATTAATAGCGCCTCTTCTGAAGAATTTCGAAACGCCGCCATTTTATCATCTTCACTTCCTATAGAACAAATAGCAAAATCGCTTAATTTATAAGGGATTTTGTGAAAGTAAAATTATACAAATATATAAAACCCTAATAAAATGGTATTAGATACTTTAAATACGTCTTTGTTATACAGATAGTAATATAAAAATCCTTTGAAGAGAGGGAGTTGAGGCATCGGAGATAGATTGAGGAAGTCGTCTTCTTCTTTTTGCAACAATGGTATCGTTTAAATCAAGCGTTTTTCTATCAATGTGTGCCATTTTCATTATCTGACCTGTTTCAACTTTAGTTGGTCTTTACTATTTCGATGTTATAGTATAAAATAACTAATTTATTGCAAAATAAGCACCTCAAGACAATATGCTTTCAAATGACGTGGTTGTCACTTTTTGCTCCAATTGAATCCTTTAAAAGGATAGCTATCAAATTTACACTCAAGAAAGAATATAAAAAAAAGTTTTATTCTGTAGGCCCTTTCATCTTTTATACTTTAAACATAGTTTAAAATGAGTTTAACTAAAGCAGATCCCAATAAGCAAGGCTGGGAAGATTCTGTAAGTAGCTTAAAACGATACAAACCCAATTGCCTTTTTAATTTACAAAATATCTAGGAATTCCCTATTGTATGTGAAACTTGTTTAGGTGATAATCCTTATGTTCGCATGGTATGCTTGTTATATATATACAACAAAAATGCATCAACTTATTCATTATCAACATTTTATATTCGTAGACTAAACAACCATTTGGAAAAGAGTGCAAGGTATGTTTTGGATATGCTGATTTGACTACGCGCGTTTGCTAACATTGTTATATTGTAGATTTGCCAACGTCCTTATACTGTTTTCCGTTGGTTACCTGGTACCAATGCTAGATATAAAAAGACAGAAATTTGTCAGACTTGTGCCAAGGTCAAGAACGTTTGTCAAACTTGTGTTTTAGATTTGCAATATGGTAAAAAAATAATAATAGAAAAAATAGATTTACAACTGTCAGTTTCAATTACTAATTGTGATTTTTTTATATATAGCTTTGCCTGTCGAAGTGAGAGATAAAGCATTAAATCTTAAATCAGAAGCACCTTCCACCGATATCAATAGACAATATTTCGCCCAAAATCTCGCTTCAAAGGTAAAGAAAAAACTACGTTGATCTACAAATTTAGGATGTAAACATTGAAATTATTTTGGTTGCTAGGTTGAAGATGGAGGAGATGGAGAAGGAATTTACGATGCTGCTAAATTGACACCTGAAAGTCGTGATATTTTAAGCAAATTATCTAGAAGCGAACCTTATTATAAGCGTAACAGAGCTCATTTATGTTCATTTTTCCTCAAGGGAGAATGTAAGCGTGGTGAAGGATGCCCGTATAGACATGAACTTCCTGGAGAAAATCATTCTACTTTGAAACAAAATATTACAGATCGTTATAATGGTGTAAATGATCCAGTTGCAACCAAGATGTTGAACCGAGTTCGTGGTAGCAATGGATCATCATTAGCAGCACCTGCCGATAAGAATGTGGTAAGTTATGACAGTGTAATTTTGGTAAATCATATTCTAAAATTGTTTAAATAGACTACATTATTTGTTACTGGTGTCGACTCTGAAATTACTCAAGATGATTTACAGTAAGGATAGGGAGAAACCAAAGGGGGAAAAGAGATGGAGAAAGTTGGTTAACAATTTAACTAGGGGTTTCTTTTATGTTTTTGGTGATATCAAATCAATTATAGTTGCACATAAAACAAAATGTGCATTCATTAATTTTTCTACAAGAACATCAGCAGAATTAGCAGCAGATAAAGTGGCCGAAATTGGTTTGAAAATAAAAGGACATTCACTCAAGGTTGTTTGGGCTAAGCCTAAACCCCAATCCAACAGCAATAACAGCAGTAAGTTGTAAAACACATGTTATAAATTGGAAAAAGACTAAATTTTCATATATAAAAAAAGAACCTATAGATGTAAACAAAATGCAACCACCTGCCCCACCAAGTATTTCTGGTAAAGATACACAGAAATATCCTAGTCAAAATCCTAGTGCCCAAGGATCTACTTAATAAAGTTTTGTGTAATGCTGCCAAGTACGGTATATGTTTCATTAATTTTTTTGTTGAGGAGTATGCTGATTAGAAGGGGTTATAAATTGAAATTTTTTCATTCTTCTTGCTTCCATTTTCTTTCTTTCTCTTTCTTTTTTTTATTCATTTTGAAATGATAGTAATCAACTCGAATCAAAGGAAACCATTGTTGCTAACAGCAGGATGTCTTTTATTCTGTGTTTTCTTCTTTTTCTGGCCTTTGAAAGCACCAAATAACGAAAAAGCATATAGTTCGCATTCATCTTTAATCAACCATCCCAATTTACCTGACCCATCTTTACCACCTGCTTGGCATAATACAACTCGTGTGAAAGCAGCTTTCGTTATCTTGACTAGAAATAGTGAATTAGACGCTTTAAGAAAAACTATTCAACAACTGGAAGCTAGATTTAATCATAAATTCAATTATCCCTATGTATTTCTAAATGATGTTGAATTTACTCAAGAGTTTAAAGACTTGACTTCGAGTTTAACCAATGCAGAAACGAAATATGGTATTGTAAAATCATAATCATTTGCTATTGTACCACTAAATTTAACATATAATTAGGTGTTATTCCACAGGAACATTGGAGTTATCCAGATTGGGTTGATGTTGAAAAAGCAGATAGATTACGTAAAAAGATGGGTGATGAGGGTATTATTTATGGTGATAATCTTTCATATAGGCATATGTGCAGGTAATTAGCAAAGGAATCTTTGTATACATATATCGAGGCGAAAATCATTTAAATTATTTGTACAAATTGGCTAGATTCGAAAGTGGATTCTTTTTTAGACATCCCTTAATGGAGGAATATGAATTTTATTGGCGTGTGGAACCCAGTGTTGAATTTTCTTGTGATATCGATTATGATCCATTTTTATATATGAAGGAAAACAACAAAAAATATGGTTGGACAATATCTTTGATTGAATTTGAAGCTACTATTCCTACTTTATGGGAAACCACAAAAGCATTTATGAAAGAAAATCCTGAAATGATCCCAAAGAATAATTTGATGAATTTTGTTTCAAATGATAATGGAAAGAATTACAACTTGTGTCACTTTTGGAGTAATTTTGAAATTGCTGATCTCAAGTTTCTAAGAAGCCCAGAATATACCGCATTCTTTGATTATCTTGACAAATCTGGAGGTTTCTTTTATGAAAGGTATGTTTAAAGCATTAGGATTGTAGAAATTGGTGCTAATCATTGCTGCTATTATCTGTTTAGATGGGGTGATGCACCTGTACATTCAATTGCTGTAGGTATCTTTTTAAACAAATCAGAGGTTCATTTCTTCAATGATGTCGGTTATAAACACGACCCTTTCATGCATTGTCCTGTGGCTCGAGAATTACAAAAGAAATGCCATTGCAATTCTGATGATAATTTTGGTATATAAAAAAAGAAGAAGGATAGCATGCAAGGATTCATATTTACTAACCTATTGAATATTAGATCTTACTCCAAATTCATGTATGCGCAGATGGGTTGAGATTTCCTAATTAATATAATATAGATCTTACATTTTATGTATACGTTTTTTACAATGTAATATAGCACTAAAGTATTTTTACCATTGAATTATATATTCTTTCCGTTTCTATAACATTTAGAATTTGCATTGTGTATTTAAATGTCTAATATTTACGTAGAACTCTTCTAAAATTATGTTGCAGCACCAATTCTTTACCATATTAATACAAAAATTCCATAAGTAACGAATTCTGAGCTTAATTGGCAAACATTTACCTTTTGAAGGTTTCCAACCTTACTATTTACAATTTTCAATAAAGTGATGCCAAATTATGCTTTTAATTAACTGTTTCGATGCTCCTCAATCCGATTATTTCCTTTTCAAACGTATTTGCACTGATTTTCAGCTGATACATGTCAAATAGCGCCAATGTTACACATTTGACATTAAATAGGCGATAACTTGAGATATAATAGCTTTTGGACCTTACTTTCTAAGCCAAATCATGTTCTTTTGATCATATGAATGCATACCTATACATTTTTGTAAAAAAAAAGGAGCTTTTTTTTCTCATCAAAATCGACCATTTTCCCCTTATACTTGGTCGTCCAAAATTCGAAAATTTTGAATATTCGCGATATCTCCACGAAAAATCAAAATATTTTCGCGAGTAAGTACTCAAAATGTAACTAATTAAAATTCTCATGATCTCCAAATGTTTGTTACACAATTGTATACTTGAATTGCAACGTTTTTTACGAAAAACTGAATTTCAAGTTTTTCGATCTGGAGGATGAAATTATACTAGAAGGCACATAAAAGCTATACCATTAGATTCAGAAAAAAAATTCATATAGACTTTATTAATGTAGAGATGGTGACTAAATATATGATATGTTGTCAATTTTGAAAAAGAAACTTTTGAAATTCCAAAAAATGGGTTTCGTCAAAAATGAAAGCTCCCTTTTCAAATCGTATTCAAGCCCCGCCTTCTTTCTTCTGAAAACTATGTATCCTTCGAAAGAGATGCTTTAAACCAATAACTGCAATAAAAAAATGCAAAATTAAAAAATGTAAAACTATTTTCCATATGTTGAAAAATATGAAATTAATTTTAAATTGTTTTTTTTTTAGTTTAATTAAAGAATGTTAAAACTATTTAAACATTAAAGATGAATATTTCTATTCGAAACACTGCCTAAATTCAAATGCACTCAGTAACATATGAAATAACAGAAAGCTTCATTCAAGTTATAGTATAACTCATATCCAGAACTCATGGAAACTAAAGACATTATATAATAATAATATATAACCTTCTAAGAAATAAGAGATAGAGTACAAAATATTCACATTTTCATGTGAAAAATCATCGGGTTAACAAGCTGCTGATTATTGCTCATTTGGATTGATAGCTTTAGCAGTTTATACATTTTTTAAAATATCATTCTTTTATAATTGAGCATATGTTTGTGTAAGTAATTTTTCCAAAAAAAAAACCCCCCAATAAAAAATCGTTGTGGAACTAATATTATTTCTTTCAAACGTGCTATTCATGCAAGCAACTGCTAAACTAGGTAATTGAATTATAATATTGCCTGATACTGACCAGGTATACTCATATATTTCAAAACGCAAGATCTTGCCAATCAAAGTAATAATTAGCTATTGGTGATAATATAAAAAGCAAGCTTATTTATGCTTTTAATTAGTGCAATGACAGACATCCTGCTTTTCATGTGACACAATGAATACATCATACCATCAAAACCTTATCCAATTTTTAGCAAGCGTAGCTCAATTAGTCAAAATAATAATAAAAAATAAAAAAAAAACTTGCAGATTCCGTTTTTCTTTTTTTCATTTAAATTTTAATGGAAAATAATAATAATAATAGCATTAATAGCTTATTTTCAAGATATAATAGAAATGGACGAAATAAAACACTGCCCGTGTTAAAAACTGATAAAGATTTAGAAGCTGAGGGATTAGCAAGGTTATCTATTGATTTGCCAAGTTTTCAAGTAACTGATGAAGCTGACCGTCCACTTACTTCGTCGCCTTCAACTGCTGAAATTGCTCATGCTTTTGTAAGTCGTACAGAAGGCGCACCTGCACCTGCATTTCATAGACCCCAGCTAGACGAGAACGGTGGATTTGCAAATAGACATAGTGTTGGTTTTGATGTTCCTGGCGCTGTACATACCATTATTACTCCAAGTAAATGTTGGAAATGTTCCTAGAGTATTTGCATTATACTAAAATTTATAACCCCAAAAAATAGAATTGAAAACAGAGCGTCAAATTGATAGTAAATTAGTTGTTGTAATGGGTAATTTAACACGTTCATTTCATACATATTTTCATTTACTAAATATTTATATAGTTGGTTTACCTGCAAGAGGTAAAAGTTATATTGTTAAAAAACTAAGACGTTACTTGAATTGGTTGCAATATGAAACAAAGGTACGTAATGGGTGGGGATATTTCTTTTTGAAAAAAAAAACACGGAAATTGATATGTAAACAAATCACATAAACAAAGGTTTTCAATGTGGGTAATTTGCGTCGTGTCAACAAAGCATCTCAACAATTAGATCAGTCAGCCAATTTCTTTGATCCAGATAACAAAGATGGTAATAAAATCCGTGATGATTTAGCCATCATGGTGCTTGATCAACTTATTGATTGGTTGAGAACTGGTGGAAGAGTAGCTATTCACGATGCAACTAATTCTACTATACAAAGAAGAAAGCTTTTAATTGAGCGTTTACAACAAGAGCCTGAAATTAAGGTACTCATTTTGGAATCCGTGTGTACAGACAAAACGGTAAGTAATCAATAAATCAAATTGTAATGCATTGCTAACAAGTGCATTAGGTTCTCGAGCGTAATTTCCGTTTGAAATTATCAGGTCCTGATTATAAAGACAAAGATCCTACAAAAGCTTTGTCTGATTTCAGACATCGTGTCGCTAATTATGAAAGAGCTTATGAGCCAGTTGGTGATTGGGAAGAGGAACATGATATACAATATTGTAAATTAGTCAATGTGGGCAAAAAAGTAATCGCTCACAACATTTCTGGTTATCTATCTGGTCAATGCATATTTTATTTGATGAATTTTAATCTTGCAGGTAATTATACTATATTATCTTTATTTGCATGTATGATTGATTTTTTTTTTTTGGAATTAGAACGTCAGATCTTTGTCACTCGTCATGGTGAAAGTGAAGATAATATTACTGGACGTATTGGTGGCGATGCACCTGTAAGTCATTTATGTATATATTCCAACAAAAACTAGTCTAAATGTTCATATGCATAGTTGTCTGCAAAAGGAAAAAAATTCTCGAAAGCATTGGCAAGATTTGTAAAAGAAAGAAGAATTGCTTTTGCTTTAGATCTTGCAAGGAAAAAAATCCAAGAAGAGAAAGAATCTAAAGATCCATTGAAAGATTCTGACGATGAAGAGCAAGAAAATGAATTAGAACACAAAACAGAAAAGAAACTGAGAGCAACAGCGGAGGCTATTTCCAACTCGCAATTCACTATTTGGACAAGCATGTTGAAACGATCTATGGAGACAGCTCAATCATTTGATCCTGATGAATACGATATCAAGCATATTCGGTTCTTGAATGAGATAAATTCAGGGGTAAATTTGCATAAATCAATTTTATTATACAATACTAATCGAGCACACAAATATATAGAGCAGAGAAGGAATGACATATGAAGAAATCAAATCACAATTTCCAAATGAATTTCAAGCTAGACAAGATAACAAATTATACTATCGCTACCCTGGAATGGGAGGAGAATCTTACCTAGATGTTATACATAGATTGCAATCAATGATCATAGAATTGGAAAGAATGAACCAATCCTGTTTGATTGTAACTCATCGAGTTGTTTTACGTATTCTATTAGGTTATCTATTAGAATGGTCTCAAACTCAAATGCCTCATATGCTTGTACCAATTCACACGTAAGTTTTTAATCATTCATGATGGCTATTCACTTTTACTCACTTTTTCAAACCAATAGTGTTTACGAATTAAGACCTAAACCTTATGGCGTAGAGTTAACAAGTTGGTGTTATGATGAAGAAGCTGATGATTTTAAAGAATTAAAAGAAGATACACAACAAGAATAATATATCGCACATCATGAAACACATTTTGTTTATAATAAATCAATCGTTACATATAACCTAATTCTACAAATATATCCACCATCATATACAATTGAGAGATAAACTTAAAAACATAATTTTATCTTATATATACCCAAAACTCCATTTTTACATTAAAAAAAAGTCTAAATAAAAAATACACAGCGGTGTAGTAATATCTGATAGTCATTTTTTATATACATATATTTTAATAAATTTTGTCTATAAGGGTTTGAAAAAAACCTTCAAAGAATAGAACTACGTATTTGCATCGCTTTTTGAACGCACGCATAGGACATCCCTCAATTATCAAATGTAAAGAATACACTGTGACTTATATGTGATGCTTCTATGCAATAATCCTTTTGAAGGTTTGAGTTTTTCCGTTGATTCTTTTTTCTCTTCTTCTCATATCATCGAAAAAAAATGACTGACCAAGCACCTCAACGTACTCGTCTAACAAAGTCAAAGGCCACAGCTTCAACAACAGCCATACAAACATTGGAAATCACAACAACTGCTGTTGTGACAGGTTCAACAACTAGCAATAATGATAATCTAGATCCTTCTCCAGCAACTACTACAGCAACTGAAGAAGAAACTACCAGTGATATACAAAGAAAACAATCACATCATCACCACCATCATCATATAAGATCACCTGCTTTTGAAGCTCATTCAAACATGGCTTCACCATTGCCTTCCCCTCAATTTGCTGAGAATACAACACCCGTGTCTGCAGAATTAATGTTACCACCTCCCATTGTAAAAGGTCCCTCTGAAGCTATAGTAGCGCTTCAAGATGCTGCAAATGGTAATTAACAGTCTTTTGCATGTATTCGTTGTCTAATTAACCCACCGATTTATTCTCTTTAGCAACTACAACAAATTCAAAGAAATCTATAAAAAAGGGGTCGAGTACTGCCAGTTTAGCTGAACTAAAATTATTCGAATCATCGTTTTTCTCGGCAGCCATGTTGATTCAATGGTCTAATCTTGTAGGACCCAAGGTAGAAAAAATATGGTCGGTTGAGCCGTTAGAAGAAAAGTTACAAATGATGATTGGAAGACAAGTTTTAAACGGGGAAATGGGACGTACATTGAAGGGCGTAGAACCTAAATGGATTGTATTACATCGTCAAGCAATAATTTGTACTGCATTTTTATTTAATGATCCTACTTTGGAATCTTTGTGCGCACTAGTGTTAGTGGTTCCTGTGCGGTATTTAAGAAATTTCTCTCAGTATTTCCAAGTTTTGTGTGATCGTATACCAATACAGCTGGTTGAACCATTAGTACAGTTACGCAAAGTCTATAAACGTCATGCCGTCGTAAATATACTGTGTTGCTTTGATAAGATAGTCTATCATATCTAATCTATATATCTACTTTCTTTGATAGTCTTGGTTGATGGCTTTGAAATATTTCAAAGTAAATCATCTAATGCCATTTGTAAAATCTGTTATGGATTTGGAATCTGTTTCTTTGCCAATTGATTGTGTCAAGGTACCTAAATATGTACTATTGATTGATAATTGCATAAATATTAACTAAATACAAATAGACGAGCCACACGATTTTAGATCATGAATCAAGGCAAATGTTAGAATCTCCGTTTATTGCCAAGTTTGTAAAATACACATGTTGAAAATTTATTGTACAATCTTAACTGACTATCATACAGAGTAATCACATCGCATTTGCAAACATTTGGCTCAACCTTATTAGTTGGTAATACTCTAACAAGTATGAATATGGTGATAAATACACTTGCTTTATTCTTATCTCTCGAAGAAAGAAGTAGGTCAAGCCATGCAAGAAAGCACCATCATTATATGCCTGATTTATACCTTCAAGGTTTATTAATACAAGATGCTGAAGAGATGGATACAAAAGTAGAAATTGCAGTTCTAGATTCAACTGTACCAACTACACTTGTGGATATGACTCGATTGATTGTACGAAAAACACCGTTATTCAATAGCTATGGTGAATTAAAATCGCAATATCACACTGCTTCATCACTCAAATTGGAAGAAAACTTTGTCAATTTCATCAATGACAATAACGCAACTGTAAATAATATGAACGATTGGAGTAAACGTCAAAATGTATTTGAAAAAACAGATTGTATTGCTCCCATGGTGCAAACTTTACTAGATGAAACTCGTAAAATACCAACACGAATGAGAGAGTCTTTTGTTAGACAATGGAGAAGATCGCTGATTAAAAGGGCTTTAGCTATGATAAAATTTGTAGAGGATGAAACGTAAGTATTGAAATTATGTTGCACATTTTTAATCATCTCACTCACACAGCTTTTTCATCAAGACCCGTTATATTATGTCAACCAACTGACAACGATCTGACTACTCGAATAATGAATGCACTTGCTCTATATCATATGTCTGATTTTACAATTGTTTTAACACAGGCTGAGAAATTAAGGCCTGGGATGGTTGATTTCATTACCACCTATTCAAAAAGATTATCATAGATACCCTTTTCATGTGCATACCCTTTTTTTTTTTCATGTTTATAATGGCGGCACGCCATATATAGTTTCCCTATTTCAAAGATTTTTTGAAATTATAACTTAAAAAATACAAAATTATTACCAGATCATTTGTAGCATTTTCTATTTTTTTCTGTCGTAATCGTGATCAGATCCTGCAAGTGTGTGACACAAAGTATATATTGTATTTGTTGTATGTCCATTTCGCTCAATTTTTTTTTTTTTTTGTAATGTTTAATAATTAATGATTTAATACGGACGTATAGTGCAATTCGCAAGCTATTAAACCAAACAAAATTAATTTAAATAACGTAATAAATTATTGTACATATATCAACTGAACACTTGTGTACTGTATACCCATGCTTGCATGCATATATACGAAGCAGAAAGTACAAAGATAATTCAGCCATCAAATAAAAAATGAAAAGCCCTGTTCAAAAAAGTTGAATTTAAGAAAGCCAAATCTCCAAAATCGCAGGGTGCCGCATTTTCTATAATTATACTCATACTAACCATTTTTCAGGATGTACTTTAGACACTGCTAAATACTCATTAATTTGTCGCATTATTCTACTTATCCCTAAATCTATTTTATATTTCATGAAAGACTCAAAAACGCGTAAAATTTACTGCTTTTTCCTTGAAAACTGGGTCTCATTTTTCATCCCTGTTCTACTTTTTGTTTTCACTAAATAATACCAAGAAAAAATTATATGACAATGTACCTGAGATGTTCAGCTTTAATTCAAAAACAAGTGTCCGGAAATATCCTATTTTTTGTAGTTGGTATTAATTTTTCAGTGCTAATGTTTCAGTTTTTTTACGCGTATTTCACTGCTAATGGATTGAAAGCTTTGAGGCTTCATATCTCTAGAAAAAATTAAGCTATACTAACATTTTTTAATAATAAAACTTGCTTGTTTTAAAATACTCTATAACATATTTTAATATAAAAAAATTCTGAGCACTTTTATTTTTTTTTCATTTTTTTGACATTTCTATAGTAGGTTTCAAAATATTAGTTAAATTGAGCAACGTTCTTTTTACATTTATGTCATCAAGCTCGTTAAGTTCTCTCAGATCCAATTTAGTTTTTTTCAAAATATTGATTTTTCATGGAGATATCCTCAAAAATGTGTACAAAAAGATACCATCATGTCTAACCTCGATTTTTCCCTTGTATACCCTCATTTCAAATTCTGAAATTCAAAAAAATTTGGATAAAAATCTTGTTTTCTCTACGAAAAATGTAGCTAAAAGGTTAAATAGTAGCTCGATCAATAGATAATTTTTCTACACATTATTTTCATTATTTAAATTTAAAATATGTTTATAAAAAGTGTTCTGTATCTTCTGAAATGTCAAAAGAGTCTATATAAATAATCTTGCCAGAATATTACACTTTTATTAACAATACATCCTTTGGATATATTTATATACATTAATTATAACTATTACTAGGGTTTTACTATCTAAGAATATGATGTAAGTCAATGATCCACATTGATTTACTGTAACACTAATTATAGACTGTGACCTTGGATGTGAGACATAGGATGAGTATTGACATAACATCTTCAAAAAACCTTTAAAATTTCAATTGCATTTTAGGCAAAATTTTACGTGAAACATTTTTTTAAATTTTATTTGGATGGATGCAGAATTTAAAACTGTATAAAAATTATTTAATACGCTGGATCTACTTACTTTGCAGTTGATGAACATTTAAACAATTTTGTTTTTTGAATCATTTTTTGTTCATTTTTTCAAATAAATTTTGGAATCCCGTTATTATTGGGTTTTAAGCTGTAATATGAAGTATTATTTTGATTATCTTGATGAAAAATCAGTATTTTTTGCTGAAACAAAGAATGCAGAGTAGTTTCGAGTTGAATCTATCTTGTGAATAAAAAAAATTGTTACCTCATTTAGCTGTTCAATTTTTACAATCAATTTTAGGTCAATTTTTATTTGGTTAATGTTAGATCAGTTCATTTATATTTTGGTATCAATTCTTTTATTGTCAGACAGATATTAATAACTATATGTTGCGTTCACAGGTCTGCGTACACTCCTTGGTTACGATTATGGTACAGTTTGATATGATAAGTAGTGGTAAGCTCTACGTTGCTGTGTATTATGTAGCGTTCGCAAAATAACCGAGCCCAAGCGAGTGTAAGCAGTTTCAACAAGCATTTGCCGAGTCTGAAATACTTGAAAGTTCGTCAAGTAAGCCCAAGCCTAAGCAACAGCTCGTCGAGCAGTTGTATATCAAGAATTCTTAGTTTTGAAAGCAAACAATCAAGCATAAATCAAGCATTATCTAATTTTTCAAAAAGTCAAGCAAGTCGAGCTCGAGCATATAAATAAGCTAGCAAATCCGAGTGCAAACGCAAGAATTGTACTATATATTTTCAACCTGATATTGGTTCAAAATGTGACGCATTTTGACATTTATTTTTAAAGCTAAAATTATGTAAAGTGAATACATTTGCGCTGTGTTACATGTTTGTCTACTTGATTTGAAAGCAGGCAAGCAAGCAGGTTTACATGCAAGCAAGCCTATTTCAATTTGAATCATTTCGAGTAAGCATAGGGCTCGCTCGCTTGCTTATTATGCTCGCACTGCTCGATTGCGGTCAATAGTATTATGCTATAAAGCTCAGTTTATATTGTATGTATTAAGGAATATGGAACTAGTGTGTGTCACCTAGACTTGATTGAATATACTGTATATATATGTAGACTCATTTCAGATTAGTACTATAATTAGAGAATGTAAATATGAAAGAGGATGTTTCCATCTTTTAATAAAGTTTTTTAGTTTTAATGCGCTCTTTCATTTTATAACAATTCTCCTTTATTTTTATAAAATGATTTAGTACATATTATTTTAGCTTTGAGATTGATATAATCTCCTGGCGTAACACTATGGGTGGAGAGTACACCCTTTTTAAGGATTTGGTATAATTCGACTCAATACTGGGCGAGAAAATTCGAAAATCATCTGAAAACCATCTGAAACTTACTTTTTTACAACCGTAAAAAACCGACAACAAAAACCCTGTCTTGATGTTGAATTTTAACCCTAATAACTTCCAACTTTACTTGAAAGTAGATACACATCTTTGACCTAATGATCTCAAAAGACAACTTTCACAACGTATTGTTTGTTGAGAAAACCATGACTAAAATTCACCTATAGCTTACCGCACACTTTTATTGAAACAATTAAAGAAATATATATGATCTCTATAAAAAATACTAATCCAAATGAGCTCCCATTGCAATAGTAGGTACGTCTAGTGTTCATTCAATACAGAAAAATTGCAATTTTTCAGCCCAAGTTGCTGTGGAAATGGGAAAATGAAAATACTATGCACCTTTTTTTTACTATTTTGTATGAGCTGTTTCAGATATTCTGTGAAACTTTGTATTAAAATCAAATAATGGTTTGAAGTTGAATTTTGAAGCTGCACTTAATGCACTGCAGTAAATATACGAATAACATATCTTGATTTCATAAGCTAACAGCGGTTTTTGAAGGATTTTTGCATAATTTTCCAAATGAAACCTCTCTTTCTCTGCTTAAAAAAGAATAAATCAACTGGAAAAATGCTTGTAATCATCGAATATTGATCAAAATGGGTCACAAATTTCAAAATATATACTACAGCTGTAACAGTATCTAGGGCTATATTTTATCATTCCATTGATTTGCTGGTTAAATCGCAGTGATCAAACGCCCACATTTTTCAAGTGAGGTTTATGCCTTGGCGGCAGACCTATTCAAATCAGAACTAGCGCCAAATCAGCCTAAACCAACATATATGGCAATGGCAACTACCGAAATTTATAAGTAAACATCCTGTTTGTGTATAATCAAATTTTTAATGCAATGTATTCTACATCTATTTTTGAATGATAGCCCGATTTCAAATATCGATTTAAATAACTGTAAGCAAATAATTAACAAAAAAAAAAATACTAGAAAATCATAACCCTTTGTTTCCTGAATGACTTGTTTTACCGAATGGTCAGCAGTTAATAGTCAAACATATAGTCGGCAAAGGTATACTACTGGATACTTTTTAAGTTTTCAAAAATGTAAATTTCTGATGAAGTTATTGATAAAACATGGCTTCATGTTAGATAATTGGCTTAAATGCAAACCTGAGTGGGGCAAAAAATCTGTATTTATAAAACATTTCAACATAAAAGCATCATGTTCACAAGCAACACACTTGGTAACGCTAGGAATGATAGAATCTTTGGTAGGTTGCTTGAAAGGGTTACAAAGAGACGCACGCTAAAAAAGTAGAACTATTATAACGTAATGCTCATAACATCTAGGTTTTTATGAAACTATATTGTATATATACAGTATATATGAATGCTTTCATTTTGGACAGATAAAAGAACATATTTCTGAATAGATAATCGTCTTCTGTAATAATATGTAATAATCTTTTTATTATATATATAATTAATCCAATGTAAATGATTGAGAATATTTGATATTTCTACTACTAGAACCTAAATGTAAGACGAACTCGCCCTCGGGCACAACCCATTTATGAGTTTCAACATCAAAGTAGCTCAAGTCAGTCTTTTTCAAAGTAAAAACTGCTGGTGCTTGACCTCCTTTTGGTACAAAAACTTTCTCAAATCCTCGCAATAATTGAGGAGATTCTTCTGCGATAGAAGGAAATGAGAGGTAAACTTGAGGAATTTCAGCACCATCAAATTGGCCAACATTTCTAATCATCACATTTGCAGTTACTTCGACGTTAGGGTCTTGAGAATCACCATGAATGACATTAACTTTAGCGTCAACATATTCGAAATTAGTGTAAGATAAACCATAGCCAAATTCAAATAAAGGATCAATGCTATGCTTATCGAACCAACGATAGCCGACATCAATACCTTCAGTATAGTGGAACTAGGGATATATAATGTTAATTGATGCATTACTTCGTTTCTGGAATATACTTTACACTCATTTCGTTTGATATTTTAGCAGGATAATCTTCTAATTTTTTGGCAATTGTATAAGGAAGTCTTGCGGATGGATTAACATCACCAAACAAAATATCAGCTAATGAGTTTCCTGATTCTTGACCGGGTAAACCTGGCCAAACGACAGCCTTGATATTAGGATGGTCGAGCCATGGCATGAGCACTGGACCAACAGAATGAACCACTACAATGGTGTTGTTATTAGCATCAGCTACTGCTTCGATCTACAAAATTTAATGATTTAGGTGTATATTTTTGATTTTTTAAGAATGCAATCTTACCAATTTATCACCATCATGCCAAATATTGAGATGGTTACGATCACCCTTGTGTCCCTCAACAGTAATAAATTCTTCTCCAGAATTTGCATTGACAAATACGATGGCAATATCGGCTTCAGAGGCAAGTTTCTTTGCAGTTCCAGTGTCTGTATCGCTGAGAAGTTCTGTAATGGTCATCATATTACCAGCTCTATGCTTGATTCCATCTATGGGCTATTTTAAATTGTGTGAGTTAATCGTTTGATCGCTTTAGACATATGATAATTGCACTTACAGTAATCAAATATGGATAGTTTGCTGTTCCTGAACCCCAACCTTGTGCTAATGAACCTTCGCTACATCCATGATCTTCACAATTCAAGCCCCTGTAATACAATAAATTTAGTCATTTCGATCATTTTACTGCATCTGTAAGGTATTTACTTGGGATTTGGGCCTGCATCTGAACCAAGAATGGCCAGTTTCTTTGTTTGTGAGCTACTTAAAGGTAAAATATTGTCTTCGTTTTTCAATAAAACTGTTGATGCAGCTCCCATTTGCCTGATTTCTGTTCTGTGGTCACCTTGTACATCAAGATGCATACCCCTTTCAGGTTTGAAACTATCGAAATTTGGTTGAGGGAAGCCCTGTTAATTGAGAAAATGTTAGTATTCAAATCAGTAAATGAGAAACCAACGACATATTTACCTGATCTTGTCCCAACTATAATATGTATATCAATGATTGTCAGTAATATTTTCATATATTTCAGTGTGTATTGCATACCTTATACCAAGCAGCTACAATTCTCATTGCCATGTCAGTTACTCTGTTTTCGTGAACAGTACCAATCTCGACAGCCTTTGTCAAGTTTTTACCAAAATAAGAATCGCCCGAATTGAATGTAACATCGCCTAAAGCAATCAATTGTCAATCGACCAAAAGATCAGTTGTTATTAAATATATAATTACCTGGCATAGTCATGTCTAATCCATTATTTGCACTGTCTTCGGTTGAATGAGTAGCAGACCAATCGCTTTGAACATAGCCTCTGAACCCTAATTGACCTTTCAATAATTGGTTGATAGCATAATCACTTTCGCATGCGTATACACCATTAATTTTGTTATATGAACACATGATTGATGCAACATCAGCTTCTACAGATCTAGCAAACGGCCATAAATAAATTTCTTGCATTGTTCGCTCATCAATATTAACCGAATGCTAAAGTAGGATATGTTAATAAAAGTGTATAAAACGTTGTATGGTAATTTACCAATTGACGGTTTGTTTCTTGCTCATTTCCGATTAAATGCTTTGCTACAGCCATCTATAAAAGATATATTTATTTGAATCACCATTTTCATGCTATTAAATTACAAATACTTACCACGCCTTTACTTTGAATACCCTGAATTGTCTCAACAGCAGCGACACCTACTAAATAAGGGTCTTCTCCGAATGCTTCCCAATTTCTACCACCTTGAGGAGCTCGCATCATATTCATAGATGGACCAAGTTGAGCATTAATACCTTTAGCGCGGAATTCAGAGCCCATATACTCTCCTCTTCTACGAATCGCCTCTTTATCAAAGGAAGCAGCAGCATTTATACCAGCAACACCGGAACTAACACCATCTGCAAAACGAGCACCTAAAGGAGAATCTTGAAGACACAATTCTGGGAAATCAGGGCCTGTTGTACGACCAGAATTACCAACACATGGACCTGCCATCCAGCCTACTCCTGTAGTAATATTGACCTTTTGTTCAATAGACATTGATTGCACTAATGTTCTTGCTTTATTGTATGCATCATCCCAACTGAGAATTTGAGCATTAGCCTCAAAAAGATTTTGTTCTTGCTCTTTGAAACCTTCATTAGCAGAAGACAATAATTGGTGAGTATATGAGAAATCCTCATCCAAATAGTTGGGAGATGGTTTAGCTGTAGAATGACATACAAAGGCTGTTAAAATAGCCGAAGTTATCAAAATGGGTCTCATTTTTTTAATATATTCTTTGATAAGAAAGCAAGATTAAAACTTGTTATGTGTTTATAAATCTCACTAAAGTGGAGGATTTTCCATTAGTAAATTTTACGATAGTCAAAGAATAAATAGTTTATGTTTGCTTGTTTGTCATAAATTGTTTGTTAAATGTAGAAAATCAAAAGATTTAATACAGAATTTTGAGATGGACAAACAAAAAACTTTAAATATTCAATACAAAGATTTATTAAAAGCAAACATTCAGTGAAAACCATGCATACATATCGTGTATATGTTTGTAATGTACCATTAGTAAATCTGCGACTGTAATCAATTCATGGACAATTACACTCTCCAAAGAGTTTTTTCATGCTTTGACAGCATGCATGTATATGTAAAAGCAGCTATAGGCAGTTTAATATCCCTAGTGTTCCTTGTTGTCGCGACAACGCGAAGTAAGCCTATATCTTTTACCCTTTGATCAAAATGAAGAGAAGTATCTTTAAGCTAATGCAAAGCCTTTTTACGTGCCTCTTATTAGATTGCCTAGCATCTCAAATAATGGTTGAGAAGAAATCCAGCAGATTGTGAGCCATATATCGTAAGATCAAAACCGTTTTGCTTATTTCAAGGTGAGCACTGAAGCCGTTGGTCCTTTCCAAACGCTATTCGGATTGTTACTTGGTCAAGAGAAAAGATTGTAGCAAAATTTGCTAATATACGTCGACTTGAAGGTAGGTAAAATGCTTCAACTTGCCAATCAATCAGATAAAGCATGATGATTCAAGGGCACACAAGTCTATACTAATCGATGAGCTATTTGTTCTTTCCAACCTCAAAAATTGTAGAAAATGCCAACTACCACTACACAAGACGTTATTTTGGTAATAAATAAAATCAGGTAATCATACAACATGAAAATTTTTCGTTAGGTCTTTTAGTTATTATTGATCTCTTCACAATATTTCTTCTACACTAATGTTCTGAGGTAAACGGATAGGCACTCAATCATTCAACAAGTCAATAACCACTAAGGTAATTGGAGGAAGCATCAGCCTTCAAAGAAGGTGTATGGATTCGGTTTCCAGTGAGATCGTTTCTTTCGCAACTATATTTTGAGGTATTATTGCCTTCTGATTTGCTTACAAAAGCAAGCATCAGTTTTTGTTAGTAATGTGGTGTAATCCCGGTCTATTATATTTAATAATTTGTTGTATATCTTACATGATTCATTTCAACTAGCAATCGAACTCGATCGCACACAAACTCTCGATCCTCCCCCCGATCGAAAACAAGAAGTATCGTTTATTGGCTAGCAGTATAAGCTTGTTTCCAGGCTTTACGGCCATGGAGCTTCAATTTTCTTTTGCCGTTGGTCATTGTAATTGCTCTTGAAAAAGAGACACAATTGAAAATTTTTTGATAGAGATCCCTCTTTTCCTTTATTCTTTTATAATACAATGACTTCCTTGAAGGCAGAAAACTTTCCCGAACTCAAGAATGATCTCATTCTTCGTGCCTCTCGTGGTAAATATTAATGTGGCATATCATCACTGACCTTGTACTAAGAAAAAAGACTTAATTTAGGTGAGAAGGTTGAACGCGCCCCGGTCTGGATTATGAGACAAGCTGGTCGTTATTTGCCAGGTAAATATATAAAATATATAGCAATCAATCTCATGATATTAACATTGTAAATATAGAATTCCAAGCTTTGAGAAAGAATCACAGTTTCTTTGAAATTTGTCGTACTCCTGAACTTGCTTGTGCATTGACCTTGCAACCAATTGATCGTTATGGTAAACTTTTAGATGCTTCCATTATTTTCTCAGATATTCTTGTTATTCCTCAAGCTATGGGTCTTGAAGTACTCATGGTTACTGGAAAGGGACCCGTATTCCCTGCTCCCCTTGAAACTCCCGAATGTTTTGCTCGTTTGACTGAGAACGTAGATGTTAAAAAGGAATTGGGTTATGTTTATGAGGCTATTACATTGACTCGCCATAAACTTGATGGTCGTGTACCTTTATTTGGTTTTATTGGTGCTCCTTGGACATTGATGGCTTATATGATTGAAGGTGGTGGAAGTAAAACATTAGCCAAGGCAAAGAGTTGGTTGTGGAAGTATCCCAAGGAATCTCATGCTTTATTGCAACGTATTACAGATATTGCCATTGAATTCTTGGTTGGTCAAGTTAAAGCTGGTGCACAAGTAAGTTTGTTACATTATTCTCTACCTACCCCCCTGGCCAATTGGATATTAAACCTTAATTATTATTAGATGCTTCAAGTTTTTGAATCATGGGGTGGTGAACTTTCTCCTCAAGATTTCAAGGAATACTCCCTTCCTTATATTAGACAAATCTCCAACAAAGTTAAGGAACGTTTGACTAGTGAAGGATTAGAGCTTGTCCCTATGACCATTTTTGCAAAGGGTTCTTGGTATGCTCTTTCTGATTTGTCTGAATCAAACTATGAAGTTGTTTCTCTTGATTGGACTATTGATCCGGCTTTTGCTCGTAAAATGACCAATGATAAGGTTGCTCTTCAAGGTAATATGGATCCTACCGTTTTGTACGGTGGTTTTGATGCTATTCGTGAAATTGCTACCAAGATGGTTCATGCATTTGGTAAAGATTCCAAGCATATTGCTAATTTGGGTCATGGTATTTTACCAACTGTTGATCCTGAGGCATTGAAGGTTTACTTGGAAACTGTTCAAACTGTTTCTGCAGAGATCAGAAAGTAAACATGTTGTATACATAGAAGAAAAAAAATGCGTAATGATTTAGCGCGCAATTTTGTATTATATATAATTATAAAGTAGCATATCAGTTTTAATAAAGATAACAATGAAAACACAAAACAAAAAATATAGACATGTAGAGCATATTGATTACTCATAAAGTCAATTGACAGTTAATTAAAAGTGCAAGATTTGTTCATGAAATAATTCCTAAAAGACGCTATGTAGCTTAAAATTTAGTTTATTATATATGATATAGTCTAAAGCGGTGATTTGATGAACAAAATTAATGTAGTAAGTATGTATGTATAAAGAGTAACTGCAATGATATTTAATCCTTGAATCCAGCTCTGATTCTCATCTTTTCACCCCAGAATTTAAGAATAGCCAAGATGATGAGTCCAAGAACCGATAAACCGGCCAAAAAGACACATGTATATCCAGGGCCAATACTAGCCACTAAAGGATTAGCAACAAGGGTCAAAACGCAAGCCATTATCATACGGATCAAATTAGCAGAAGCTGTAGCAGATGCACCTGAGCCTGGGATTGAGTCAACAATGTAAGCAGATGTAGCTGTCATAACTTGATTCATGCCAAATGTTTGAATACCGAAAGCAACAATACCACACCAATAACTAAGGTTCTTCTCAATACCCCAGCCAAAGAGCAAGATACCAAAGATAATAAAAACGAAAGCAAACCAAAGATTAGCAGTTAAACGATCTTCACAAACAGCACGGCCGCCACGAAGACGACGAGAACGCAACAAGAGCTTATCAGATGTCATACCACCAAGCATTGAACCAAAAAGATTACCAACACCAGCACCAAGATAAGATAAACCTGTTTGCCAAGAATTGAATCCATAATGAGCCTCGTATAAATCAGGAATAATTGTTTCAACAGCAAACATACTACCAAAGGCAATACCAGAGACAAGTGCGGCACAGAGTACAAATGGATGTCTCAATAAAATGAATGCAGCAAAAGGATTAGAAGGACGATTTTGTGGTTGCACTGTAGCAGTAGTAGTAGGGTTTGATCCTACAGCACCATTGCTTTGTTCAATTGAATCAGTTTGACTCTTTTCAGGAATGTTTTCTGTTTTAGGTTGATTATCATCCTCAAGAGTTGTAATTGTAATTGAAGATGAGTTATCTTCATCTTTTGTAGTGGGTAACTGCATATCCCATTTAGCATTATCACGATAAGTTTCAGGGAAAAAAAAGAAAATGTTACATGCAATAAACAATGCAAATGCAACGCAAAACCAAAATGTAGCGCGCCATGATAGAGCACTCATAATCAAGAAACCACCAATAATTGGACCAAGTAATGGGCCAAAGAATACACCGAAAAAGAATTTACCAAATGCAGCACCACGTTGTTCCAATGGATAACAATCCTAAATAATAAATAAAAATGTCAGATCAAAAAATATATGCGTTTTCAGTAAATATATGCACAAACATACAGCAATGACACCCGCGCCGACAGATTGTCCGCAAGAAGAGCCAACAGCTTGCACACATCGGAGTACAACAAGACCCCAAATATTATTGATAAAAGCACATCCAAGTGATGCAACAGCAAAGATAATCATTGATATAAACAAAACAATTCGTCTAACATGGAAGTTATCCGAGAAAGAAGCCCAAAATACAGGGGCAATACCCATCAATAAGACGAATAATGCTGCTGTCAATGTTGTAGCAATTGAGGGTGCATGTAAATCCTCGGTGATAGCGGGTAATCCTATAATTGACCATTAGTTTTTTTTTTTTTTTTTTTTTTTTTTTTTTTTTGATCTATCTTTTTTTAAATAATAATACCTGGAAAGTAAATTGTACTTGAAAAACCAGAAGTACTAGCACATAATCCAATGCACATCAAAATGATGCCTTTAGTCGTTCGACTAAATGTTCTTGGATCTTGAGTTACTGGTGGTCTAAGATATAATTTTGATTTAAGCAATGCTTTAATAGTTGATTTCTCAGACATTTTTCAGACAAAAAAATATTAAAGAATAAGAAAAAAGAGAGAGATACAAAAAATCTTGCGCTATATTTATGCAATTTGTCGTTATAACTATTTAGTGGGGAAATCTTGTTTTAGTCACACATGTCCACTGGATTTAGTTCCGTCTTCTCCGCGCCTTATTACCCATTACCGTGATGGCGCGCAAGAAGCATGTATGGCATAAATTCACCAATATATAAATTACGTCTAGATGTGTACTCATCTACTGTGTATATAAGTATGTGTCAATTGTATGCATATTTCCTTGGTTGATAGGGATATATTTCCTTGAACTCTACTAGATCAAATTTGTTAATTTTCTTTTCCTCTGATAAAGTAATTGATTATCAGCAAACCAGAATAATTCAAATTAACGATACATTTTAGCATGTTGAATCAATGTATATTCAGTTGTTTGGACAGCTTTGATTTATCTGATTAACCGAGGAAATGTTTAAAACTGAAACTTATTCGCATTATTTATCCGACGCGGACGATCGGCATGGCCCGTTGAATCAGATCTGTCATGAAAAAAAAAAAAAAAAAGGATAAAAAGGGGCATATCTTACTGGTGCACATATTCATCATAGTATGTTGCATTGGATAAACTGTAATATCCTTTACAGAGATTCTTTTCTGAATTAAATCAAGTACTGTACTACTATATATCATCCATTTCAAAGAATGCACATGCTTAAAATTTTTTACGATTACCGAATTAAATGATGTATTGCCGTGAAATATTTGTTTCTATTTACTAGTTACATTAAATCAAATTTTCCAATCAAAGAGTATACGCAAAATAACAGTAAGCTTGTCATTTAGACGAGCGGCGCGGTCGAAGGGCATTTAGTTGATAAATCAGGTACATTTAGCTATGTGTGTCACATCAAAAAGAATACTATTCAGAAGATCTACCAAATGACCTTTTCAGATAAGCAATACAATTAGAATTAATATTTGTGATGTAAAAAACGTTATAAATCAACACAACACAATTTGAATATAGACTGCCGACTAATCTTACGGATCGCTATAATTTTTAGTAGAACATTATTATTAGCTATAAACTACTAATACTAAACAATAGACTAAGTAATTAACCTCTGCTACATACCACGAGACTAATTTTTTAAACTGGAAGCTTGTAAACTGTCCAATTTACCTTTGGCGATTAGTACAGACATTTCAAACATGGGTTTTTTTTAGAGAAATGACGAGATGTTCAATGTTTAAAATTCAAATGCGCAGTATTTTGATAATAACTACTATAGAAAAAAATTCACGGCAGTAACTGAGCATTAAAAAAGCGTTTATAAAAAAATTTAAAAGGCATATCTTGCAGTATAGATGAGAAACAATTCATTTAGTTATCAAAAGTATACATAACCCTCGCTTGGCGGTCGTTTAAATTCATTGATCCGGATTTTTTTCAGTTTTGAAAAATTTGATATAAAAAATTGATTATCGATAAATTTATGAGAAAAACGTAGTTATTTCTTTTTTCTTTTCTAAGATTTTTTATGCATATTTTTGTTTTCTATCAGATGAAATAGGTTTCAGTTAAATTTGATCACTCAGTAAAGCTTGAATTACAAAAAACCTAAAATCATTTCTTTCTACAAAACTCTATTTTTAGACTAGTAACTTTTCAAAAAAACGTTTGAAAATAAAGGACATTGCTTTTGCGGTCATTTCATACTAATATATACCTTAGGAAAAAATGTCGTTTTTGAGGTGAAAAAGCGCATTATTTAATTTTACAAAATTTCCATGAGGGATACCTCATGGAAATCTGGTCGAAATTGTCGATTTTTTTATCATCTCAAAAATGTCAATTATTTGCGTAGAACTATCCAACGATGATTCAGGAACATGTTTGTACACATTTTGAGCTATTCTGAGTTACCACAAGCGTTGTTTTAAGGATAAATGTTGTAGCTCAAAATACTAGTAATTTGCACTGATTGAATGATCCAGCATGATTTTTACAGATGCCTGCGAGAACAAAAAATTGTATACTATATGTTGAACTCTCAAAAATACTTGCAACAAAAAAAAATTGGTTTTAATGTAGATAAACGGCTCAAAACAGTTCTTTAAGGATGCATTGTTGCAATTCTTACGCTGCATACAACCTTTAAAATCCCGCATTTTTTGTCTTTTTGTTTAACGGATTATTTATTGGTATGGATTACATAGAAACAAGTATATATTTATATATTTATAGATAGCATAATATGGATAAGGTAATTTAGTGTAGATGGCGTATAAAGCATATTAATTGGGGTTTTTTTTTCGCATGCATATAAGAAATGTACACCTCTATTGATTAAAAATCAAGTAATACATCTATCCAAAATTACTAAAGTCCATTTTCAGGGCAATCGTAGGCTGCTTACTATCTTCATATGCTGCCTTTAACTGTTGTTCCTTTTGTTGTTGCCTTTGTTGTTGTTCCTGGCTAGCTAAAATACTATAACGCATAGCGGACTCTAATTTGGTTCTTACATTGTTTGGTAATTTTGATACTGTATCACGGAAAACAGCTGGAGTACTAGTTGCAATAGCTAGTAAATGCGTCAGTGTAGCTTCATGAACCTTGGTTTCATGACCATTATATGGTGGCTCATCCAGTAAGCATGTCAAAGTTGGCAAAATAACACTTAAAACTAAATGTTCTGATTGAATTTTGAGTTAGTTTGGTTACTTATTTAATCGTTTGTGAAATGTAAATAGCTTACTTTGCTCCTCTGGAACACCGTTTAATAGAGTAAGAAGGGTTTTGGTGTCTTCATCAAGCTCAGTAAGCCTTACATCAGTTAGATTGTCCTTATTATCCTTAAATCTAAGTATACGTTCAATGATAAAAGATAGTGTTGAGGTAACAATAGCTTGCCCCAGACTAGCCAATGCAGGAACGCTACTCTTCTTTTCGGGAAGACTGATAAAGTTACGAAGACATTGATGTGCAGTAATTGAAAGCTATTGCAACAAAATACGTTAATATATGCAAAACAGTAACTTTATGTTGAAATTTACCTCTACATTATCTGATGCTAACGATTGTTTGAGTGTATTTACAAATACAGTGATTCCTTCTCCGTCTCTCAGTGTAGCAGAAGGACAACCTATCATAATTAGTACTACAGCTAAAAGTCTATTCTTTTGAGAAGGAGCAGATTTTATCCTATTGAAGAAGGTTAGCTTATTATAAAATCGCAGCTTATATCATAAAGAAACTTACTCAAAGAAACCGTCTAATAAAGTATGAATTATTGCGCATGTTACTCTTGATAAGGAATTTACATCCTCATTAGTCAAATCAGATTCAAAATTATGGAATACTGTCTTGAGAGAAACAAGAACTCTTGGTGCAAGTGTTGTTTCAAACTTGCTTTCCGTCAAAATTTCAGAGAAAATGTAAAAGCAAATGGCTAATAGATCCACTTTATAGCTCTTTGGTGTGATACCCACAAGAAGAGCGAGTGTATCCAACGAAGGACCAAGTAGTAATGGGAGATTCTCTCTTGAACTATGAGCAGAACGACGAGATGAAGCAGGCTTATTTGAAAGTTTAGGAACACTTTGCAAGAACACATTGATCAAAAGTCGTAACAAATAATAGAGCTTTGCTGTTGCAGGGAAAGCATCTGGGTCAAGTGTAACATCCATAATGTGATAATCAGTTTCACCTTCTAAATCATTACAAAGGTAGGCTGTTCCATAACTTTGAATCAATCGTTGTATAATCTCAATGATGATAAGTTGGATACGATAACCTTCTGTTTGAATCAATCGATCAAATACATTCATCAACTCCAAAAATACTGATTTGGGTACAAATTGCTTTCCAGCAAGAGAGGGCTGTACAAATGTTCGAAGAGCTCGAAGACAGATTGGGATAGTAGAGTTGTCGTATTTGTTGCTACTAGAACTTGAAATGCGAGAAAGACTTTCTATACATAAACCAAACAAGATGTAGAATAGATTTGATGGATGATCGTCTGATTGTTCAGAATCAGGATTACTATTGATGGCGTCTGTCATAGATGGAGCTTTTGTTTCAATCAATGTGGCCACTGCTTCCATAATCTTTAACCAAGATCGACGATAATAAGGCAACACAACATCTTTAGTAGCAGCAGAATACATGGAATCAATTCCACTATTGGAAGAAGCTTGAATACGATCTGTTGAACGACTTGATAATGCGACAATATCAGATTCCAAACGAATTCGAGCATAATCTTGAAGAGCACGCAACCACATTGGACTCAAAACAGCTAAATTAGGTTGCAATACTTGTTTCAGGTAAGCTTGCTTTTGGCTTGCTACCTGAAGTTCAGCCCAGGCATTCAAAACAGACAATTTGACCATAACAGAAGCATGAGGACTCAAATCTTTAACTTCGCCCACTCCAGTTAATTTAGATTCACCTTTACATCTGTCTAAGGCCGAGATCAAAAGCTTTAAAACACGGCCTAATTGATACAAATCCTTTACAATACCACTGCCAACATAAATAGCACACACTCGAACAGCAGCAGATACAATTTCAGATGAAGAATCGGCACCAAATGCAGGTGTAAGAGCAGCACCAATTTGAGCAGAATATTGTTCCAAAAGCAACATGTCTTCCAAATCAGCGTCCAATGTATTAGAGAATTTCTCAATGACCAATTTAAGCAAATTGATGCCTGCTAATCTCAATTCATTAACATGAGCAGTAGCAGCAGTAAATGATAATCGAATCAAATCAGGAACTCTGAAAACCAAGAAATCACCTAAACCAGCTTGTTGTCTACGTTTACGAGCCAAGATCAAATCGAAATGTTCACGAATACCACTTGCATAAATCAATTCAATAGTTTGTTGAAGGCATTCAAGTGCGAATAATTGTGTTCTCCATCTAGGTGGAATTTCAACATTGACAGATAATTTAGCTGTTATTCCAGAAGCATCAGCAACAGTGGTTGCAATATCTGCATTATCTTCATCATCTACAAATCCATCAGCATCATCATCTCCAAAATCTTCGTCTTCACCTTCATCAGATGTACGCTCACGAGCGGCTGGTGCTGATTTAACAGTTCCATCTGCATTACCTGCGCTACCACTAGATCCAGTTACTATACGTTTTGTGATGTTTACCCAAATGGAAGGCTCTGCTACTGCGGTTTCTTGTAACCAACTTCTAACAACATTTTTTACGTCTGAAAGTTGAGGATCAGTATCCAACATTTTGAATAATTCAGTATCTAAACCAGGTTGAGCTGCTTTGAATACAAGTTCTGAATCACGTTGGACTAATTGATATAAGCAAGTTACAGCAGCTTTTTTAAGAGGCAAATGTAGACTAGTAATTTGGTTTTGGAGATATGGAACAAGTTCACGAGTATCAAGATATTTAGGTGCAAACATCAAAAAGTGTTGAATACAACGAATAGCTTCTACATTCACTCGTTCATCAGGTTCTAATTTGAGTTCCTCGACCATGTTAAGGCAGAGCTCTCTTACTTTAGACGAAGCCTGAAGTTCAGGACCAAGTGTACCAATCAATTCGTAAATGATACGACCAAATTCTTGATAAGCAGTAAATCCCACAGACATGCCTGCATTAGTAACAGCAATAGATCCACTTCCAGGTTCATGTGTCTCGCTCAAATACAATTTAGCAACCATACCAAGTGTACTATTAACGTAACCAGAAAACATGAGGCCAGCAGAACTAACTGTCATTGCCATGGCCTCCAATGCCCAAGCATGAACAACAGGATGAGGATCACTACTCAAAGATAATAGTATACCTACAATGGTTTTTAAATGAGCTGCTGCTGCCATACCACCAACATGAGTGTAGATATAACCAATAGCTAAAGCACAGCCTGCACGAACATCAGGATCACGATTTGAAACAACTAAATCAACCAAAAGTTGCATTTGTGCAGCTACAAATGAACCACCAACAATAGAAGTAAGGCGACCGATAGTTTCACTAGCAGCATTTCTCAAGTAAGGGTCAGGATGAATAACAACCTCCATAAGAATCTCTTGGACAAGCTGAGTAGCACGAGGGCTAAAAGCAATCGATTCACCCTTTCTCTTTTTAGCAAAAGCTGCAATGTTCTTGAATGCACCCAATAATGCAACTACAATATTCACCAAAACTGCAGCTCTTTTAGGCGAATTCTTTTCTAATTTAGGATCCTTTATAACCTTCACCATGAGTTCAAATGTTGATTCTTGAATAGGAGCAGGTTGGTTAGCAAACAAAGTAGCAAAGAGTTCAATACTTGCATTGATGTAGGAAGTAGATGGTGATACAGGTTGAGGTATAACGTACTTTTTCTTATTTTGTGGTGTTTGTTGTTGAGACAAAAGCTGTTGAGATGTACCACTACCATCATTGGCAATGTTGGTATACGAATAAAAAGGATCAAGTTCCAGAGATCCAATAATTGGTCGCTCAAGAAGTTCCTCAATACGCTCAAATCTATCTTTTGTCATCCATTCTTTACCTGAATTTGTTGATTCTTCACTATTATCTTGGCTTTGAGAAGCTACATCAACATGATATCCTTGCATTTTACTTGTAACACCATAGCCATGTCCATCAGCAGTATTCCATACACTGACGTATTGTCCAGGAACGGTTGCTGTTACTTGATGATGAGCCCCTGATGATGGTGAGATTCTGTCGGGTTCAGTAAATACAGATAATGAATTTCTAAGCAAACTACTGAGTGAAGATTCGTAGGTTGATAAAAGAGGTCTGATGGTGATGAAACATTGGAATATACGTCTTCTTAAAGAATAGAATTGATCAATTAATCTCGTTTCATATGGTGTACAAGGCGACATTGTTGTTGCAGTAAAAGTAGTAGGTGCTGTAGCCAAAAATGCTAGTGTATTGTTCAATAAGGCAGCAATTCTCTTTGCTATATCCAATGTTACAAGTGATTGACTGTTGTGAGCCAAGAAACTGTATATCGAACCAGTTACGCATTCACGAGTATGAAACAAAAACGACCATTCTGGCTCTGATCGAATAGCATTTGCTTCCTTTCCAGTGGGTTTAGGTAATGCACTCTTCCAAAGCAATAATAGTTGTGGCAAATGAATTTTGACTAGATTAGGGCCTAAACACATGATTGATCCAATTAATGTCCATGCAACTTGAACCTGAACACTAGCAATCTTGGGATCTTTGTTGGTCTGTTTGATAAGTTGATTAGCAAGTGCCATTGCTCTAGCACTCAATTCGAATGATGTATAGATAGGATGTGCTGGAAAAACACTCATAATTGCTGCAACAGTGTAAGAATATGCAATTGTGCGTTGAAATACTTTGACAGTAGTAGTTTGATTTGATAGATTTCCGAGGTTTTTCTCCAGCAAATTGAGAGATTTGGGTAATAAATACAACAAATTTGTTGGTAAAGCATTACAAACACATCGAATACACCAAACTGCTGCCATTTGTACAGAGAAACTTGTATGTGTCAGCAATACAAACAATGGCTCCACCAAGACATCCTGTATTCAAAGTTTATATGAGTAATTGTACACACATTACATTTGACATTTGTATTTACCTGCACAGAGCTAGATGCCCCTTCAAGTTCACATACTAATTCAGAAACTAAATTTGTAACACAAATCAAGATATCTTTATTTGGAGCACTTTGATTTGCCATGAGTGGAGGCCATTTCTTGATCCAGTTACTGACCAACGATCGAATTGCGTTTGCTTGACCCTGTTCACTTAATAATCTTTTTCCAATCGTATTATGAAGTAAAAAATTGACTTGAGATCTTAAATAAGCACCTTCTGATGCAGTGTTTATCTTGCTTATATCCAAAATTTCGCATAATATATGCTTTGTGATCACTGTATAATTTGCTTCCACGAATTCTGTACCTAATAACACAAATAGAGTAGCATATGTCTCTATGATTCCAGTCTTGAGTTCTCTTGGAGCATTTAATCGATTATAACATGATGATAATTGACCAAGCATTTCCTCTATTGACATTAATGTTACTCCTTTCCCAAGAGATTCCTCTGTCTTTTTCGATCCCTCTCCTGTTGATGCATGTTTAATATTGGATTTATTGGGGTCCACAGTTGCTTGTGATTGAGTGAATACAAGTAAAGTTGCACATAACGATGATATGGCTCTACGGACAGGAAATGTTGAATTATCAAATGCTTTAAAACAATGTTGTAATAATCCTTCGATATCATGTTGTGTAAATGTTTGAGTAGCATGTTGAATGACAGCTTGCATACACTAGATATATTAAGGATAAGTTATAACAATTTTGAATTATTGTGTTAATTATCCTCACTTGTGCAGATGCAATTCTAACAACTAGTGCTTTATCTACTAGTCCATATCGTAACTGTTTCATCAAATCCTTCAAAATTTGATCAGTAGCAGCTTTTCCTGCACCTTTTAGTAATAGTGTAAATGCTGTAATTGTTTCTAATTTTAACAATAATGGATTCTATGTTTATGCAATTAGTGCATTGCTTTCTCAAAATGTTGAATATGTTCACATACGCTGCTACTCTTCATCACTTTTAAAAATATCAAGGCTGTTTCTGCAAATAAGGATAAAATCTATTCAATGAATAATGAGTAACGCTATTTTGCAATCCAAATAAATATTCAATCTTACTTTTCCACCAGAAGTACCCATAATTGCACCAGTTGTGGATATAGCAGCACTATGTAAATATCAAATATGTGTAAGTGTCTCTTAGTTTTTGCGTATAATTCATTGAATTTACATTCTAGTTTCTTTATCAATATTCTTATTTGCGCCTATCAAACTATGCAAAGCTGTAACCGAGTCGAATAATGTCCTAGTATCACCTCGAGTGTAAAGAATAACATAACATCTTCCTATTAAAAAGCGAATCGGTCTTCTAGGCTTCGCTGTTGCAAGAGAAATAAGTCGAAATAATGTCTTTTCTATAATAGGTTGTGCTTTTTTCAAAATTTCCTATAAAACAAAATCAATATTAATCATATAAAATGCTTTTTAAACACTTACTACATTGATTGTTTTGCTTTCGCGTTCAACTTGTGCTAACCATTGCAGCACATATAGTTCTTGCTTTTCTGTATTTTCACTAGCCTGAATCTTTTGTTCATCTAAAATAAAAACATCTGGAACACCACTTGGTATTGGCGTTGGTGTGGTTGGTTTGCTTGTAGGTGGCATTTAATCGCTTTCCTCTTTAATACAACTAAATTATGAAACTACAAGAAAGGTAAATAAATAATATACTACAAAGGTTTAATTTGCAATCAACCTTATTCCGTTTCCGCTCTGTGAAGAGCTCCTCGAGGAATGCATTGTGATGAGAAAAAATGGCCTTTCTTGGTTGAAATTTTATGGAATTTGCTTATTTTTTACAAAAATGAAAACATTATGAGGTACTCAGCATGTCAAGGATTAAGCTTGAGACTTTTTCATATCTTGTTTTATTGTTTCATTGTCTGTAAAAACTCTTTAAAGATGATGATGATTCTTGGGAAATGTATCTGAATTTCAAATTTGAAATCATCAAAAGCCTTTCTTCATTCTGTTGTGTCAGTTACACACAACTGTTGCTTTTCTGTACAATATAATTTAGCTTTTATTGAGAAAAAGAAAAAAAAAATAGTAGAATTACAAAGAATTATTGATGAAATATATATATATTAGATATTAAAAGCTTTTACTTCCAGAGGAATGTAACCATTGACTACTACTGTTCTTTAATCGACTTGTTTCCAGTGCTTGTCTAACAAGTCTTACATCATTTGAGCCATCTTGCTTGGATTTAGGTAATTTTACGGTAATTGCAAACTTTGAAAATGGATTATTTTCATTTGTAGGCTGCTGATTATAATGAAATGTGCTTGAGGACGAAGGATGTATTGAATCATCCATGACATATCTTGTAGACTATTAATATCCCTTTTGCTTTAGTAAAAATTATTTATAGCAGCACATGTATACCTCATCAACTTACTTCGGATCTACTACGGCTAGGTTGATTAGTTTCTTGCATTGTTGTAGTTGATGAGCGATGACTGATAGAGTGTCTTCTACTATCGATATGAATTGATCTTCTATCTGGCAAAGAATATCTTCGCTCAAATGAATCCGGTGAATCTGGATATGCATTTTGTTGCGAAGGAAAGCGCCACATGGGCTGTGGTTCCGGCACTGCAATGGTTTGAATTTCGGTTCCACTATTTTTTCTCTCCCACATGTCTAATTCATCCACACCTCTTCTACGATGAGGATCAAGCCAAATTTCAGAGCGAGGCACTAACGTCAGTGATGATTTATCAATAGGTACAAATGTAGATGAAATAGGAATATTTAAATTATCAATAGCCTGACGATCATTTCCAGAGAATAGAATCGGTAAAGACATGTGTCGCCGTGATTGACCTGAGAAATTGAGAGTTGTAGAAAATTTATTGGGAAGGATTTTTGTCAACCATGAAGGCGCTAAAGAAGGTCGTCTAGTTGATACAGAACTATCATCATCCATAATACGCTTCAAATCTGATTTCTCAAATCGAATCGGTTCACGCTGTTGTGGTTGAAAATCTACATAATGCTCCTCTGTATCAGTTGGATGCCTTGTTGGTGAAGGTATAGCTAACCATGGTATAATATTGGATAATGTAGCCGAAATTGGGCTAATTGGTTTCTTTTCCTCATCCATATTATTATCATTCTCCTCGGCATTTTGGCGGCGGCGTTGACTTGAAGCTTGATAAAAACGATATACCAAATAAACAAGACTTCCGAGAACGGCTAAAATACCAATGATAGCAAAGGCTAAGATTACTGGTAAGTATCTCTGAATACGATGCTCCCAAACATCTTCAGCGTAAATATTTGTTTCTGTTTCAGGTACAATTGTTGTTGGCTCAGGTACATTAGATGCAATGATGGTAGATGTGACATAATCAATTTGTGTTATTGTAGCAATCGGATTAATAAATAATGGTTCAAAGGTACGTAATGAATTATGTTGATCTAGAGTAGTCGACCGATCAATCAAGGTTGATCTGGTTGGATTAAATGACATAATATAAGTGAATAAAGAAAAAGAGAGAAAAAGATTTCAATATACCAAATGTTTGCTTGCAATAATAATAAATTTTAACTGAAAAAGGGAGATATTTCACACTGAACCATTCATATTTTCTGGGTATTCATGTTGAAATTATGCCTGGATTGGCATATATTTACGCTTGTAAAATGTTAAATTTGATACCATTGGGAAATGTTGTCAAAAACAGCAAAAAAAACTTCATGTTTTTATTATCATTAATGTATTATCTGAAGCAATCAAATATTCTTTTGTTAAGATTGACTACAGGATATTCTATTAAAATTTGACAACATTTAATGATTCAAGTTTCGAGCTTAAAGATGGTGCAGCATAATAATAACAACATTCCTGGTTCTTTTTATTTTAAATTTTTACAATTATGAAATAAAAACATATCTATAAATTGATTGTAATGTTTAATAAGCGAGATATATAAATGCATTGATTTTTTCTATTTGTAGTTTGGATATTTGATGAAGCTTATGCCGTATTTTTAAGTTTTTGCATAAAATTAACTATGCTGCGTAGTTTAAACCAATTATTATTATCGTTTCAGTTGAAAGCATCTTTAATCAGGTACCAACATGATATTATATTTAATCTATTATGTCTCTTATTAAAGGCCAAAAAGCTATTGAGAATGTATCCGGAGAAATTGATATCATAAACATCGAATCCCAATGTACACAATAAAACACAACAATACAGTATATTTACGTTTGATGGTTTTTTGATATAAATACTAGATTTGTAGGCAGATACTATTTACAAAAGCGCTAAAATATTTTGGTAGAGTCTTATCTCTTAGTCAAATGCATTAGTTCTGGAATACTTTCACATTTTAATTTTACTAGATAACAACTACACGATAGCTAGTTGAGATACCAGGTCGAAAAAAGGGATGCCCTGTACATTTTTCCGTCCAAAATGCTTATTGAATATCACGTAACAATTTGAAACTTTCAGGGCATCAGTATGCAATTTGTGCAAAATCCAGGAGTGTACAGCAATTTTTTTCTGTAAAGTTTATGACAAAAACCTTATAAATTTTATGTTTTTCTACTGTAAAAGTATTCAAATAACAAATATTGCCTTCTCCTTTATGCACATTTAGCTTAAGTATAATTTTAATTTTTTGTAATTTTTTTATGAATAAATGCATACATAGTGTAAAATGGAATGTATTATATCATATATATGAATGTTATATTTAATACTGTAATATATGGTCCTATGCATGTTTACTTATAACAGAAAACATAGATATACATATGTACCTATAGCGCTCAATAATAAGCCTATTTGAAGAAAATTCAAAATCGGAGCGCCTAATTTTTCTGATAACTAATCTCTATTACATACGTTTTAGGGTATACCTTAGACACTACAAAATAGATATAGATTGGTTGTCATATATTGCCTTCTGAATATATTTTACGTCTCACAAAAGACTACAAAACCAATGAAGTTTACTCCTTTTCCATTGAAAACTGGGCCTCATTTATCATCCCTGCTCTACTTTTTTTTTTTCACTAAGTAACACCAAGAAAAAATTATATGTCAATGTACCTGAGATGTTCAACTTTAATCCAAAATGAGTATCCGGAAATATCCTATTTTTTGCAGTTGATATAACTTTTCCAGCGGTAATGTTTCAAATTTTTACAGGTATTTCACCACTAAAAATTAAAAACTTTAAACCTTCATATCTCTACAAAAAATTAAGATATACTAATACTTTCTAATAATAAAACTTACTTGTTTTAAAGCACTTTATAACATACTTTAGTATAAAAAAATTCTAAGTACTTTTATTCTTTTTTCATTTTTTTGACATTTTTATGAAAACTATATAAAGAGGACATTTATTTACTACAAAAGTCCTCAAGTAGAATTTAACTTGATAATAAAACCGTAATGTTATCTAGTCGAACTCCTATTGTTTTTTTATATTTTTTTTCTGTTAATATCTCTGACTATTCCACAGAAATAACACGCGTAGAAAAGGATTTTCAAGATTTTACATTATTTAGCGCAATTAAAGCCCTGTTGATTTGCTCATTTCAGCCAATGTAAAAGCAGTATCACAGCGCATAAACCATAAATTAATAAACAAAATATCCAATATCTGTTATCATAGAAACATACATTTTTGTCACCAGAAAAACCATCTATTATCCTATCATACATTTATTAAAAAATTGCGAAAGCAAGTTCGTAGAACGACGCCGTAATTGAGCATAGCAAGATTGAACGGCTAAATCTTTTATACTATGGTACAGTATATCTAAATTTTACATAAAAAGGTGCTTTTTTTTAACTTTTCTTATATTTAACCACGTGTAATCTGAAAATTCAGTTTTTGTAGCGGACATTTTCGGGGCTCATTTTATCCTTACCAACACTCATGATTTTCATCAAAAAACAGAAAAATCAAATTTTGATACCAAAATCAACGTTTAAATATACTACAATATGAGAGAAAATTGTAGCCATAGCTAATACGCATTTTATAAAAACTTAATATTAAATGTTAAGTAATGAAAATTAGCATTTTTGGCCCAAAAACGGATTTTTGATTAAAGGATTTTCATGTAATATTTTGCAATAAAAATGTTTATCGTTTTTTATAGAGCAAATAGAGCGCTAAATTCTGTATATGTGTATGCTTTTTGTTTTTATAATTGGTAGTATAATTACCTCTAGATTTGCAAATTCAGAAAAAAAAATTTAAAAAATGTCAAAATTGATGATCTGGACAAGGATAATTTTCTAAATTAATATTCCGGGTATAAGCCTTGTAAGTCTTAAAAATAAGAGATTTTATAATACTCGAGAACTTTTTCAAGAATTAATCATGCTATACCCACTTGATTCAAGCTTATTACTGTAAATCTTTATACATGTTAATATTGTGTGGTAGTTTATTTGATGTTGGTATAACCTTACTTTATAATTATTGCACTAGAGGTGATTTACATTGAGTTTTAGTCTTACCTCTCCAACATCGTAAACATAAACAAACATGGCCATCACTGGAACCTATTGCCGTCTTTTTACCCTCTTTGTCCCAAGCCAATTTATTCAATGCGTTACCAGAGTCAACTTAAGTACTTATAAATGGCTCCTCGGTACTTTTATTTAAATTCCATAAATTAAATTGAGCAATTCCATCTACAGTAGTAGTATAAAATGTATCATCAGCCCGCCTTACGATAAATGTTAATATAAAATCAGAAACATCCCATTGTCATTTTTATAAGCTATGAAAAGCTTGAATTCTAATAATACACCAATCAAATAAAAAACAAGATGATACTAGTAGCAAATGGTGAGTATTTAACTTCCAAGTAAGTTTAATAAAGTATGGTGCTTTTAAACCCTTTTAGAAATCCTGAGGCAAACACAGCATCTTGGTCCTGTAATTTCTATCCATCAAAATGTTGCGATTTCAACGGCACAATAAATGCACTTTTTATCAATCTTGACATCAATATACACCGTTGGGTATCATTTTTTTACCAGTTGCATTTTCTCTGATTCATTAATGTTATATCAGAATCTAGATATAGCGCTACAGTAGTCGTATTATCAGGATAGGATATTGTTATTGTTACACTAGTAATAGCTGTTGTATCACTTGATAATCTCTTCTGTATATAATCTCATTCTCTACATTGAATAAAACTACACCTTTTACTCTTGTCTAATTCTTATTAGTTTTGGTAAAACAATTAATATTCAGTCATATTGAACGATGATTTGTAACACTGCCAAAAAAAAAGGATAAATGCTTCAAGAGTTTTCTGCATATCAAATTATGCGATTTAGTAGCAATGATTGCACTTAACCATGCTTTTTAAACCTATTGATGTTAATTAGAATAATTAGTATTTTCATTCAAAAATAAGCTTTGTTTAATTAGTAGATACATTTGATAATTAAATGCCTAAATTGCACTTAAGCCATCAAGTATCGCCACAAAAAAAATCTATTACAGGTCGACGAAGCATCACAATTTGGACCATTCTTTTGTGTTCATAGATCTGAGCTCACTCTTATATTCATCAATCTCTGCATATCATAAATTAATGCAGTATCTCTATCTGAACAATTTAACTGAAATACATTGAACGTCAACATCCTGCTTGATAAAACGTCTTACTTTATTGCGAGTCAACACAACTAAATTGATGCTAGTCTAGTATCAGCAGTTGAATCAGTTAAATTTGAGATTAGGCAACCTCTTTTGATAGTTTTGTATGTCATCAGCTAATAATGAGCTGTTATTATTATAGATACTGTAATCAAGGATGGTGAGTTAACTCTAATGGAAGACGAACGAGTTGATGTAGCCGTATAAACGAAATACTATTAAAATCAAATATAGCAATTAAATAAACAATAGATAATGAGTGTCGTATATTTTCAGGATTGATAAATATTACTTAAAAAAGAATACAATTATAAAAGAATGAGTAATTAATCAGTTCTTCAGTCTGTATAATAAAAACAAGATATCGTTTATTTAGATGTAAAAGTATGGCCTTTTATATTGATTTGACATTGAGATCCTGAGATGTAATTTAATAAGGCACTATTGAACTACTATTTGATCTTTTTGATAGTAATCTATGGATGGAAATGGGTCAATCATGATTTAACCGTGCTTGCAGAGCTTATGAGTTGCCTCGTTTCAATGCTGCGCTAAATATGCTTGGATGTTGATTTGATAACTACTTGATTGGTTAACTGCTGGGATGAAATAATGTGGTGTCATAATTGAGGTCAAAGCGTTCTTGGTAATTGCTGGATAACCTTAGTACGCTAGGGGTTTCTTATATCCGACATCAAGCCTTTGCACTTCAATGCATGTCGTAGTAAATAAATTGTAAGGTGCATTGATATTGTAGACGGCGATAAAGTATAGAACTTGGGTTGGTGGCATACAACAATGAGCCATGTAAATTAGCATGATTGGATTGCTTCAAGCGTTTTAAACTGAATACGCCTTTACTTTTGACATGTAAAAATTGATTTATTAGTGAAATCAATTGATAATAAGCTAATAAGAAGTGATATTCTAACATAAGAACATAAGGGACTAATGTTTTTAATATAGGTAGCAGTTGTTATTATATTAGAGACTGATATATTCATTTAACCGCATTTTAGGATCAAATATCATTGCAGTAAATGACGAAGTTATTTACTAATAAAATAAAAAAATATAAAAATAAAAGCAGTAGAAATACAATTATAATTAGCTAAAGTTTTTATTACAAACGATTTCTGAAGATTTGAAATAATTGAAAAAGTATGAGGGTATTTATAGTGATTTGGAGAACTTGAATACCATCAGACTTGAATGGATGTATATTTAATAATCTTCCAGTTTTGAGTACATTGTTATTGATTTGATATTTTAGGAGGTAAATTGTGTAGAGCATTAACCATAAGGGTTTGATGTCAAGTGTGACAATATCGACCTTTTGGGAAATGGTTGTTTTGTTTATGTCTATTATATCTATTTTATGTAACTTTGATTTTTAAGGGGTAATTTTATGTGCTTGAATCTTATTTATATTGATAGTGCAACTTCGATATAGATGAGTAGTTAACTAAATTGATATCTTTGTTTATTATCATTATTGATTTGGATAGAATCCTGTTTTGATATATATGTCATTTGTGTAATTGATTGCGCCGTGATCAAGGGTGCTATCATCTACACGACATGTATGGTTCAAAAAGGGTATTTCATATTTTTAGCATGCGTTTGTTATTGTGTTCAATTGAAGCGTTTGTTTATTATTGTTGTTCACATTTCAAGTGGCATCATATCTTATGAGCGACACTTGGAATTTAGATTGTTTTATTTTTATCAAGCGTTTTTAGTATGTAATTCCACTGCAGGTATAATAAAAACAAGATATCGTCTATTTAGATATAAAAGTATTGCTTTTTATATTGATTTGACATTGAGATCCTGAGATGTAATTTAAGGTATTATTGAACCATTCGATATGTTTAATATCAATCCATGGATTGAAATGAATCAATCATAATTTAACCGTGCTTGCAGAGCTTGTGAGTTGCCTTGTTACAATACTGCGTTAAATGTGCTTGGATGTTGATTTGATAACTATTTGATTGATTAACAACTAGGATGAAATAATATGGTGTCATAATTGAGGTCCAAACGTTCTAGGTAATTACTGGATTAAACTTGGTACGCTAGGAGTTTCTTATATCCGATATCAAAATTTTGCGCTTCTATACACGTCGTAGTCAATAGATTGTAAGATGTATTGATACTGTAGAAAGTGATAACATATGATACTTGATGGCATAGAACATAATATATGATGATTCATATTTTTGCCAATGGTCACTTCCAAAAAATGCCGAACAATCTCCGGAAGCGGCTATCTAATAATATTTCCAGGCTTTAGATTTTTAGAAAAAATTACCGGACAGCCCGGACGCGGTTGTTTAAAATATCCCAAGCAGCTATAAGAGGCAGGTATCGAAATTTCCTACAAAAATTACGGTTCGACTGTATTGCTATTAATTATTCAAAGGCTTATTTTAATTAAAGCATAAATACAACCTACAGCGTTATTAGCCTACTAATAACGGGTTTAACTTGAAAAGTATAATATGATACAACCGGATCCAAAAAAAGTTCATAAAATCACAAATTTAAAGAATTTATATATAAAAGCACTACGGCCGACCTGTGCTACACAAGATGCTTTTGTTGTGCCCAGGTGGGCTGCACACTATAGCCTGATGAGTTGTTGCGCCCACTGATTAATGGCTAAAAAGATAACAAGGTGCACATGGGCACAACAAAAGAAACTGCACACGAGCACAACGCTAAGACTGTATGTGTAGATTTATAAATTCTGTCCATGTGCATGACATTAATCCCATGTGTGCATAATAGCAGAATTGCCCATAAACGTATAATTATTCTTCCTACTTATGCATAGCGATAAAATCGGACCATCAGCATAATGAGCTGATTGTATGGGCACAAATTGGTTTGTACATGAGCATCGTGCCGTTCTCAAAATTCCATTGCATTTTTTACTGGACTAATGGATTTTTAACCACATTTGCTTTTATTGATATAGATTATAGATAATACTACAGTGGAATTACATACTAAAAACGCTTGATAAAAATAAAACAACCTAAATTTCAAGTGTCGCTCATAAAATATGATGCCACTTGAAATGTGAACAACGATAATAAACAAACGCTTCAATTGAACACAATAACAAACGCATGCTAAAAATATGAAATACCCTTTTTGAACCATACATGTCGTGTATGTTGTATTCCACCTACTAGTATCATACATTATCACCTTCTACAGTATCAATACATCTTACAATCTATTGACTACGACATGTATTGAAGTGCAAGTCTTGATATCGGATATAAGAAACTCCTAGCGTACCAAGTTTAATCCAGTAATTACCAAGAACGCTTGGACCTCAATTATGACACCACATTATTTCATCCCAGCAGTTAACCAATCAAGTAGTTATCAAATCAACATCCAAGCATATTTAGCGCAGCATTGAAACAACACAACTCACAAGCTCTGCAAGAACGGTTAAATTATGATTGATCCATTTCAATCCATAGATTACTATCAAACAGATCCAATAGTTCAATAGTGCCTTAAATTACATCTCAGGATCTCAATGTCTAATCAATATAAAAGGCCATACTTTTACATCTAAATAAACGATATCTTGTTTTTATTATACAGTTGAAGAACTGATTAATCACTCATTCTTTTATAATTGTATTCTTTTTTAAGTAATATTTATCAATCCTGAAAATATACGACATTTTTTTTAATCAAATTTAATTCCTGTCCTCGCTATCGTTTATCAATATGGTCCATCAACAACAATCTACTCCTGCTCTCTCCGAATCTCTTTTGGTTACTATCCCAAATGATTCTCTCAATTCCTCTGCTCCTCCTGCTACTGAAAGTGATACCTGCGCTACTGGGGTCAATTCCCAATCAGACATTGGTGCATCTGACATGGACGTTGATTCTGATACGATGTCTTCAGTTGCCAGTATTTCCAACCCTGGTCAATTACTGCAACTTCATCGAACTATCAATCAATTAACCATTGATGCTACCCTTGCCTCCGCTAAGGTATCATCCCTTCATGGTGAAGCTCGTCAGATTGCTGTTCGTGAACTCCAAGATCTCTCGACTACGATTCGTACTAGTATTGATTTACTCAATCATCTGCGTGCATCCAATGCCACCAGTAACGTACAATCTACGAGTCCCAGATCTGTTCCTGCATCAAAAGTTGTTTGCCCTAACAACTTGCCTCATTTCCAATGGGAAGGCTCTGTATTCGATGAAAGAAACACTATCTTTGTCGACGTCGACGCTTGCTTGACAAAGTTCCAAGATGTAATGTTCGCTTATAATCTTGACTTTGATGCCGAATTTGGCCGCCTTGTTCCTCCTATGCTGAGTCCTACTCAAAGAACATGGTACCAATCATTCGTAGCCAATTCTAAACAACCTACATGGGCCGAATTCAAGGCTTCATTCAAGGCTAGATATGGCTTAAGTGTTCTTGACGATCGTCAAAAGTGTACGTCAGATCTTGTTGACATCTCATTGAATCCCGAGGAAACTCTCGATTCATTTGTTGACAGGTTCAATGATCTTCGTCGTCGTGCTTTTGATCAAGTGCCTCCTCCTTTTTTGCTGGTGTCTCGATTTATGTTAGCTTTGCCTCAACCTCTGCGCAGTCAAGTTAATATCGTTCGCCAAAGCAAAGAAGCTCATGGTGATGTCAGTGTCGATTTCATTATTCGCACTGCAAGAGATTTGTTGGCGTCTACGACTCCTTCTGAAGCGGCTGCCGCTATGAGCCGTAAAGAAGTAGTTAAGCATGAAAAGGGTACCAAAGCCTCAAAATGGGCCTTTACTTCTGCTGTTGACAACTCTCATTCATCCATCCCAATTCAAGGTGCAGCTGCATCCAAGATCAGCAAGCCTAACATGAAGAAAAGTGCTGGTATCTCTGGTAGATTTTGTGATTATCACAAAAGCAAAGGCCATAATACCTCTGAGTGTCAAGCTTACGCTGCCAAGCTCGCTGAACAAGTGCCTGCTGCTTCCACTAGTACTCCATCTTCCTCTCCTCAAACTACTGGTCGCCCATTCAAGACAACTAGACCATCCTGTCGTGATTGTGGTGCTCCAAATTACGTATATGGTCACGTATGTAATACTGCAACTCGTACTGGTGAATCTCCCAAGACTCCTGAACGTCGTTTCGGAATGATGCGTATCAGTGATTCTGAACCTGCCACAGTTGAACAGGATAAAACATCCACTGTTACACCTGCTTCTGCTGCTACTAGTGCCTCGTCTCCTGCCAAAGTTACGGGTACCAAGAGTTCAAAGTTTTGCGTTTACCACAAGCGTAAATCACACAACACTAGCGACTGTAACGCCTACGCTGCTTACATTGCTACATTGTCATCCAAAGATTTGGATGGTGCCAAAGGTACCTCTGGTACTGATGCTGCTCCTAGTACTCCTGGTACTCCTTCATCTACTGTTACTAATACAGTTGCCCCTAGTGCAACTAGTGACACTACTACTACTACTGCTGCTAACCCTGCGTCTGCTACTACAACCCAATCTACATCTGCTTCTGACGATGCTATGGATGTCGATGTCGTTGTTGCAACCGAAGCACACAAATGTAAGTTAAACGAATTCTCAAATTTACCTATTAACAAATCTAACTCACTCCTCGTACCTTTAATCGTAGAATCCTACAAAGTGTATGGTGTACTAGATACTGGTTGTACATTCTCTATTTGCGCTCCTCAATTTGCTAAATCTTTGGGTATCCATATCGATCTATCCACTGATGGGCATATTCAATTAGGACACACTTCGACAACTAAACCTAGAATAGGCTCATGTTACTTAAATATCTTTTATAATAAACGAAATTTTAAACATAAATTTGAAATATTTGACTTTTACACTGACTCAAACGATTGCCCAATACTTCTTGGACTAGACATCATGTCTCAATTGAATATTGGCATTACAGGTCTCACATCATCATGGTTTGAATACACTGGTCCTGAACTTCCTTCACCCATTGATCCCGATGTTGAACCCAACAACGATCCTTATGGATCCCCAACTGAACGAAATCTCGCTTACGCACAAATTAAACCTTTATTGAAAGAAAATGCTAACATTGATCTTGCTTCTACTTACTGTAACCTTCCAGGCGCTATTGTCCAATTGGAAACGATACCTAACAAAATTGCTTATCGTGCTCCATATCCGGTACCAATCGTCTACAAAGAAGCAGTACTAGCACAACTTGATCAATGGCAGAAGGATGGTGTGATTGAACGAAGTCCTAGTCATACTGGATGGAATCACCCACTTTTAGTCGTCGCTAAAAAGAATTCTGCTGGTGTATATTCTTTCGATAAACCTCGAATTGTCGCTGATGTTCGTTTATTCAACCAAATCCTCGTCAGTACGGATAAATATCAAATGCCACGCATCGATGACATTCATCAACGCTTCAGTGCTGCAAAGATAATAAGTTCCATCGACGTAAAGAGTTTTTTCACTAGTTTTTTAGTGGACAGACGCTTTCGATTTAAGTTGAGTTTCTCGTGTCCATTTACCAATCAGCAATATATGTGGCGCAAAGTTTGTTTCGGGATTTCCTTTATTGGCAATTTAACGTCACGCTGTCTTTCAAATTTATTCTCCGACATGCGAGAACATGTTTGTCTCTATGTCGACGATATTGGTGTGCTAAGTTTTAACGATTCACTTGAAGAACATACGCAATTACTTGCAGAAGTGATTCGACGTTTGACTAACGCAAATCTCCAAATTAACCCGGACAAAATTGTCTTTGCTCAACGCAGTGTACATGTCCTTGGTTGGAGCATTATCCATAATCGCTTGGTACCTGATTCCCGTAAATTGACAAACTTTCATACATGGCCGCTTCCCAAAACTGGCAAAGATATCATGCGTTATCTTGGATTTACCAACTATTTTCGTAGTGCTATTCCAGGTTACGGTACACTTGCTGCTCCTTTGGATGAATTGCGTAATCATAAAAGCCTTGCTAGTATTTGGAATGACACTCATACAACTGCATTTTACAATCTCCAAAAAGCTCTCGCTTCCTCAACTGCACTCAGCCCCATTGATTTTCGATACAAAGTAAATGTTGCTACAGACGCTTCTGCTACTGCTGTTGATGGTATTATCTATCAAATCAAAGACAACACAGTACACTATATCACAATGGCTAGTCGCAAATTATCCAAATCTGAAATGGCTTATTCCACAACTAAACGCGAACTGTTAGCTATTGTCTACATGTTCACAAAGTTTCACAAATGGCTTTTTGGTATACCTTTTATCTTACATACAGATCACCGTAGTCTTGTTTGGTTGCAAACTCAATCGACTCCTAATATGATGTTATTAACATGGTATGAAGTTATCTTCTTTCATTATACTTATGACATCATTAATATTCCAGGATCGCGTAACATTTTACCAGATGCTCTCAGTCGTTTATTTCCAACTGATACACCAGATGACAATAAACTGGAGGGGGGTAATTTATACAACAACACGAGTATTTTTGTAAAAGAAAAACGACGAAACCACAAACGTGGCGACACCGATCTTTTAACACAAACAAACAACCGTGACTCATCTTTACTCAAACCTAAAAAGCAAAACAACACCTTGTTTAAAAAACGCTTTAAGAAAAGCAACTTTAAGTATTCATCATTCCCTACGAAACATGATATTAACTATCACACTCCTGTGAATAACGATATTGACGTTTTTGATGCTTCAACTTACAATGCTATTTCATCATCAAAATCAAACGATCACAACGATAATTCATTAACGAATAACAATAGTCCGTCTATTAAAAATTCTGATACATTACCACACAACCATAATATTCTCATTTCACGAGCAATGAAATATGCTGACTATATGACACCTCCAGAATCTGAGAGAATCGAACTCATTCTGAAAGTGCATTTGTTAGGTCATGTGGGTATTAATGCTATTGAGAAAATTCTACACAATGATTATGCTGTACATTGGACGCACATGCGAGATGATATTACTAGAGTTTTAAAAGATTGTCATGCTTGTCAATCACACGGAATTTTTAGTGTTGGATATCATCCACCTCGAAGTGTATTACCAGATAATGTATTCGATCACATTGCTGTCGATTTAGGAGATTTCGCTACTACATCAACTTCAGGCAATAATTACATTTTAGTTATTGTTGATTATTTTAGCAGATTTACTATATTGCGAGCACTACCTGACAAGAGCCCAGTGACTGTAGCTAGATCCTTGCTATCTGTCTGTTCTTTGTTTGGATGGCCTGCTCGTATAACAAGTGATAATGCTAATGAATTTGTTGGAACTTTCATACGAGAATTCCTCGAATTAAGTGGTCTTGATCGCCTAACATCGTTACCATACACGCCTACTGGCAACAGCCTGGTCGAATCATTTATGGGTGTTAGCAAACGAGCTATTATCAAATCATTAACGCACGATGCAGCAGAACCTGAATCATGGGATCTATATCTAGATGTCATTCAATATGCCATGAACATTCAGTATGCTCGTCTGCACAAATCTCAACCTTTTTCTGTCATGTTTAATCGTGCACCAAATCTTTTCAAAGATTATTCGAATTCACCTGCCCCTGCAATTGATATTAATAATCCAAATACTGAAATTATTGACAAGCGATTAAAATACGTTAAGGAAATTGTTATCCCTGCTATTCACAAACGAATCCAGGAAACACAATTAAAAGATCATGCTACTTTTGAACGCACTCACAAAATTGTATACGACAAGTATCCAATCAACTCAAAAGTTATGATTGTAAATCCACTTCGCACATCCAAACTAAGCCCTCGCTGGTTAGGACCATACCTAATAAAAAACTATACTAGACATGGCAGCTATGTATTAGCAGATTTAACAGGTGAACTTTTATCTCGAGATGTAGCTACTCAACATATACGAGTCATAGATTCTTCAGATAACCATCTCACACACGGGTTCAAAGATCGTCATTATGAAGTACAGGCTATCGTTAACCATCGTATCGACAAAGACACTGGTGAAATGTTCTATCGCACAAATTGGGTAGGATACCAGAAGTCAGATGATACATGGCAGCGCGAATCCGACTTTGACTCTAAGAAACCTATTCGTGATTATTGGGCAAGAATCAATCCAACTATAGGTGCGCCGCTACCTAATACAGTTAATAAACGCAAGTTGAATCGTCGTCGAAAGCACGCAGGACCTACTGTAAATCGTCGACATCCCAACAAGAAGCCTAATTCTAAAGCTACAAATCAAGAAACGTTGTCTCCACAACAAGCTTAATTCATCAAGCAAATAGTTGTAGTAATCTTTTCCTTACTTTTTTTATTTTTTTTCCTGCCAAGGTTTTTTACAAAGGTTTTTATCGATCACTACAAGCTCTTCAACACTTTCATCTTATACCAAATTTATACTACTTTACTTCTCTGGTTTTCTCATTTATACTGGTGCCTCATCTACTTCAAATTGGTCTTTTTTTTTCTATCCTGGTCATGTCAACTCTTTTCTTTATGCCTATCCTCATTTTTGAATTAATTTTCCCAAGATCTGCGTCTTTAAATTAATTTGAAACATGATCTACAAAACCCACTTCCCGGTTTTATCTCATAGAAGGCTGGGGGGGGGGAGCAATGTTGTATTCCACCTACTAGTATCATACATTATCACCTTCTACAGTATCAATACATCTTACAATCTATTGACTACGACATGTATTGAAGTGCAAGTCTTGATATCGGATATAAGAAACTCCTAGCGTACCAAGTTTAATCCAGTAATTACCAAGAACGCTTGGACCTCAATTATGACACCACATTATTTCATCCCAGCAGTTAACCAATCAAGTAGTTATCAAATCAACATCCAAGCATATTTAGCGCAGCATTGAAACAACACAACTCACAAGCTCTGCAAGAACGGTTAAATTATGATTGATCCATTTCAATCCATAGATTACTATCAAACAGATCCAATAGTTCAATAGTGCCTTAAATTACATCTCAGGATCTCAATGTCTAATCAATATAAAAGGCCATACTTTTACATCTAAATAAACGATATCTTGTTTTTATTATACAGTTGAAGAACTGATTAATCACTCATTCTTTTATAATTGTATTCTTTTTTAAGTAATATTTATCAATCCTGAAAATATACGACAGTGTAGATGATAGCACCCTTGATCACGGCGCAATCAATTACACAAATGACATATATATCAAAACAGGATTCTATCCAAATCAATAATGATAATAAACAAAGATATCAATTTAGTCAACTACTCATCTATATCGTAGTTGCACTATCAATATAAATAAGATTCAAGCATATAAAAACTACCCCTTAAAAAATCAAGGTTACATAAAATAGATATAACAGAAATAAACAAAAACAACCATTTCCCAAAAGGTCGATATTGTCACACTTGACATACAATCCCTTATGGTCAATGCTCTATATAATTTACCCCTTAAAATATCAAATCAATAACAATGTACTCAAAACTGGAAGATTACTAAATATACATCCAGTCAAGTCTGATGGTATCCAAGTTCTCCAAATCACTATAAATACCCTCATACTTTTCAATTATTTTAACTCTTCAGAAATCTTTTGTAATAAAAACTTTAGCTGATTATAATTGTATTTCTACTGCTTTTATTTTTATATTTTTTTTATTTTAGTAAATTAACATCGTAATTTACTGCAAATACAATTCCGTTATTGATGTAGAGCAATACATGCAACTGCCGATATATTTACGATTATTATCATCATTTGTAAATATGCTTATAGCTATAATGTATGCAGCAACAATGGTTTTTGCTCGAGCATAAACTTAAATAACGCTTAATGCTTAAATTTATATGCAAGCCAAATCTAAGATTATAAATGTTACGATGTTACTTTATCACACATAAAATTTAAACAAATTAACCTTCTTTAAACTTACTATTTTAGTTTACGATTGTCAGCTGTAAAAATATTTGGTTTCAAGTACAGTATATTTACAATCAAAACTATCGTAATTAGGCAAGACGTTAGATTGTTCTTTTTTTTTGTGTTTCTATATCATTTGAAATTTTATCACTTTTCTGAAATATTTCATGGGTTTGTAGCCAGTTCTAGCTTTTCATTGAGTAAATATAAATATCATTGCTTTCGATTTGATCTTGTAATCACGAAATACGTCCAAAAATACAGTAGTAAATAATGATATTTGATCTTCGTGATTTATCGAAAGGTAAATCGTATGAAAATTAATCAAATGAAAAAGTACTGTTTTATTATGAGCTTATTAGAGGGGGTTTATATACTAATTGAATGAGTGTAGTATTAAATGTGAGTGATAATATAATTAGAATGAGCATTTGGATATTGTGTGGATATATTGGAATCATGCTTCTATGATTCAATAGTAGCATAATGATAGACGCATGGAATATGACTTTGCTTAACTTGCATGTTGAACATCATGGTTTGCCAGATGTTCTAAATTGGTAATTCGGTAATTCCTAATTCTGATAGATCGCTTATAATGCAGCTAAATGAAAATTTCAGTCTATAATATAACGACTGCTACCACCTATATCAAACACATTAGTCCCTTATGTTAGCATGCGTATTTGGATAAAAGAAAAGAATACCATCTTGATCAGTCTGATATGCCTTATCAAACGGTAAATAATAGTATCCTTGGAATATGAAAACAAAAAGAGAGAAACAACACACGTAGAAAAGGATTTTCAAGTCTTTACATTATTCAGCGCAATTTGATGTATCATTCTTAAACCGGATCATGTCAAATCCAAAAAAGTAAATAATAACAGATCCGGAACCGGAAGTTCCTTAATTAAATATTAACTATACAATGCTCCTAAAAGCATGGCATAGAAGCATGGTATAGAAGCATGGTACAAAAGCATAATACGCCAGTGCGATATTCCAACATGATATACCAACATGACACATTACTATTAAATAACATCTAAACTACCTTACCACACCATTAATTCCCCAAATCAAATAGTATATAAACCCTATTAATTTCATTCCAATAAACGATATCTCTTTACTTGATTAAATTTCTAATTTTATTTAACCTAAACATATTTTGATAAATCACAATTAAAGCCCTGCTAAATTGCACATTTCAGCCAATGTAAAAGCAGCATTACAGCGCACCAACCCATAAACTAAGCAAAATAGGCAATATCTGCTATCACCTATCATAGAAACATACATTTTTCTACTAGAAAAACTGTCTGTAATTTCATAGATTCATTAAAAAACTGCAAAAACGAACCCGTAGAGCAACGCAGTAATTGAGCATAGCAAGATTGAACGGCTAAATCTTTTATACTATGGTACAGTATATCTAAATTTTACATAAAAAGGTGCTTTTTTTAACTTTTCTTATATTTAACCACGTGCAATCTGAAAATTCAGTTTTTGTAGCGGACATTTTTGGGGCTCATTTTATCCTTACCAACACTCATGATTTTGATCAAAAAACAGAAAAATCAAATTTTGATACCAAAATCAACGTTTAAATATACTACATTGTGAGAGAAAATTGTAGCCACAGCTAATGCACACTTTATAAAAACTTAATATTAAAAGTTAAGTAATGAAAATTTGTACTTTTGGTCCAAAAACGGTTTTTTGGTTAAAGGATTTTCATGTAATATTTTGCAATAAAAATGTTTATCGTTTTTTATAGAGCAAATAGAGCGCTAAATTCTGTATATGTGTATGCTTTTTGTTTTTATAATTGGTAGTATAATTACCTCTAGATTTGCAAATTCAGAAAAAAAAATTTAAAAAATGTCAAAATTGATGATCTGGACAAAAATAATTTTCTAAACTAATATTCCGGGTATAAGCCTTGTAAGTCTTAAAAATAAGAGATTTTATAATACTCGAGAACTTTTTCAAGAATTTACGATGCTGTATCCACTTGATTCAAGCTTATTACTGTAAACCTTTATATAGTATTAATGTCTTCTTGGTTTTGAAGTCAAAAGTTAGGTATATCGTATATCATACATGATTATCAGGTTTATCTAGTTCATAGTGAAGCAATTCAACATAATTGAGGCTTATATAGAATATTTATATACAAAAAGAGATTAATAACTTGTTATGTATCAATGAGTTTAATGTCAATAGCAACTTAAAGAGTTTAAATATTTTTATTTATATTTGGCTTTAAGAAATGTAGATGATGTAAAATATATAGATGTAACAGGAATAGAGAAATGTACAGTTTTGTTGGGGTGGTTTTATGAAGGCTAATTTTGTAATAGTTATTTTTTGATTCTTTCAGAGTCGCTACTACTACTTGAGATTGGTGGACTACTACTGGTACTAGCAACTTGAGTAGCATCACTACCTTTACTATGATAGTTTATAGACATGGGATGATCTTCAAAATTGACAGGTTCATTTTCTTGATGTTCGTCTCTCACTCTAGCTGATGCTTTTTGTAAAAGGTCACCACCAGTCGCGCGTGTTCCTGATGTTGTTCTTCCTAAAGGATAGGCACCTAAATCTTTAGATTGACCATAGTCTAATACTGGTTCTTCGATAAGATCGGGAACACCCTTAATGACGGTAGTACGGTCTACCATGAGTAGTTTTTTGATTCTATTTAAGCGAGGATTCTTCTTTTCATTGTTAGTTTCACTGTTGCTATCAGATTCGTTACTTCTACGAGTAGGTGAATTCATCTCTTCATCAAAAGGAAGATAGGCATAGGCACGTTCACCCATTTCGGCCCAATCAGTACCGATGATTTCATCTTCATCTGCCAAACGCAAATAGAGAGAAGGAATTCTATTGATTATAAGTAATATGATGTAACTGAAAAGAATAAATTATGTATAAGTATATCTGCATATGCATTAGAAAGTATTATTAACGACATACGTGACAACAAATGACCAGCCAGAGACGGCAGCAATACCAGCAAGTTGAACAGGAACTTGAATCCAGTTGCCATCTAACCAGCCACCCAAAGGAATATCAGCATCAGCTGTTCCTACAGGATAACCAAGGGCAATGATACTTTTTTGAGCAAAGATACCAGTTAAAATCAAGCCCACAAGGCCACCTACGTAATGAACTGTAAAAAGTATATTGATAAATTAATAAATTTGACGTAAATGAACATTCAGACATAATGAGACTTACCACCAAATACATCGAGACAATCATCAATACGCATCTTGTGTTTATAATGAATAGCAATGTAACAAATAAAGGAGCCAATTGCACCGAAAGCAAGTGAACTTGAAGGTGATACAAAACCAGATCCTGGTGTAATTGTAGCCAAACCTGCAACAGCACCTGTACACAAGCCGATGATACTCCATTTGCGAGTTTGAATATAGTCTAACAGGACCCAGACAACAGCAGCAGTACAAGCAGAAAGATGAGTACAGACAAGAGAATTTACACTACGAGCATTTGCAGCAAGTGCGCTACCAGCATTGAAAGCAAACCAACCTATAGTGAAATGTTAATTTATAAAGTTTTTTGATATTATGAAACAAACATTATTATTACCAAACCACATGAGGGCTAATCCGAGGAACACAAAGGAAACATTATGAGGTGTGTTTGCATTTTCATTATAATCGCGACGCTTTCCGAGAACCATCGCATATGCAACTGGATAAAGTAAATAGATGATCAATGATACGAATCAATATTTGAACGTAGATTATCTTTGCTTACCTGCTGCTAAACCACTAGAGATATGCACGGGAATACCACCAGCATAGTCCATGATGCCCATCTGGAGTAACCAACCATTGCTAGCCTGTGAAAATGATATTAGTATTGCTGTCAAATAAATGTTGCTTTATTTCTTATGTACCCAAACCCAATTGGTAATAACATCTATTAAATGTAAATGTGAGTTTAAATTGGCCTTGGTGATAATATCATTTATGATGCTTACCATAAACCAAGGTTGTCCAAACAAAGATAAACAAGATTGCCGGACCAAGCTAAAATAGAAAATTTGAAATGAATTAGTACCATGTGATGGGAAGCCAAAACGATAATAAGGATCTTACCGACATTCGTTCAGCCGCCGATCCAAAAGCCAAAGCTAAAAAAAATTATTATAGTTTTTTAATTTACATGTTTAATTCTAAATCACAACTGTAAATGTTTACCTGGAGTAAGAGCAGCAAACATGGCTTGAAAGATCATGAAAGCAGAAGCAGGAATAGTTTGACCTTCTACTGCAGGTTCTATGCCAACTCCTCGTAATAAGAAATGTGCTATTTAAATTACACAAAGATAAGATTATCATGGGTGTGAATATTGGAAACATTTCATGTATATACCAGAATCACCAATAAATCTGCTACCAGTTGCCGAAAAAGTAAGTGAATATCCAATCAGATACCACTATAAAAGTAAATTGATAAGATATACAATGGTTAAAACTCAGTGATTTTGATTTGGAATATGGAGACGTTACCTGAAATGAAACCACAGCAACCGATAAAATAGTTAAATACATTAATGATAATGCATTCTTTGCACGAGCAAGACCAGCATAAAAAAAACCAAGTGCTGGTGACTATAGTAATTAAGGGAGTCAATATCCATTGAATTAAAGGAGGAATTATAATGATTCGTATATAGAAATTTTCGCAAAAAAAAAAAAAAAAAGGGTTTGAAATGTTTACCATCAAGAAAACTAAACATGCACAAATCATAACCCAAGCAGTATCTCCACTGTCAATCGTGAATGATGTCTGGGTGGCATCAGGCCCAGCTAATGTTGAATTGTCCGGCATATTTTATAAAAGAAAGTAAAAAGAGAAAATGTAATGAATGCCAAAATAAAATGTTTGAGTCAAATGTGTTTATATATTTATATACGAAATTGAATATTTGTACTCAGTTTATCAAAACTAAAATTGGTAAAGTTTACTGATTTAATTTCAAGTGGAAATAAAAAGGATTGTATTTAAAAGGAAACAAGAGAACATCAATATAAATTAATTGGACTTGGTGGAATGATTGAGATAAGACAAACTGTATGAAAACGGTACTGATAAGGCGGCATGCAAATTGATAGGTAACAGCATTATTTATTGTGATTGGCCTGATCAAACAAACTTTACAGAGTGTTGTGTGATCAGTCTTAACAAAAGTGTAAAAAGTATGTCATATGTGTAGAGAGATAAGATTTGATTCTATAGTTTCATTGAATGAGTTGAATCAAAGATGATGCACTATTATCAAAATAAAAAAAAAAAAGATGAGACATTGAAAAAAAAAGTACTGTAAAAACCATATATAAAAAACTTGTTTATTTATACGATAATTTATGCAATACATTTTAATTGTACGATCAATAGATTAGCAGTTAGATAATTCGATTATTCGGCTGCAAAGGCAGCGATGCTCTCCTTTTTCTGCACATTTTTTTAGTAGTAATGCGTCATGAGTGATTTCTCTTTTTATCGCAGCAGTATGTCAAAACTTTGCCTAATGAATGCGCAAATTTCAGGTCATTGCGTAATGAGCATCATTTGTTATATATTACCCTTAAATTTAATTAAAGTATTTGCGTTACATGAAAAAATAATATGGATGCTTTTATAGAAAAATTATCACTATTCAAGCCCATAACATGGCTTTCTGTAGTAATCATGCTTGCTATGCCATTTTCCAAGGTTAACACGATCATGGTACACAGAGCCATGTGAAATCAGGGCCGCTGGACGGGGCATGAATACTTGGGGTTTGAGGAAAAAATACCTCCTGGTTGACCTTATCAACTACAATACCGATGCAAGAGTATATTTCCGGCTCAAAGGGAAAGCCTTGAAAAATAAACATGCCAAAAATTCATTAAATTTTTTTTTGATAGTGAATTTTCCGGATACATACGAAATATATAGTATTTGAAGAATAGCGACAAAATATACGACAGCGCTATAGCTGGCATCTAATACTGTACTACAGCTGTATATTTGAAGTAAATAATTTCATCCCTAAAAAGCCCTCTAGTGAAGTCGTTCCACTGCCAAACTGAGGGCGGGGAGGGAGGAGGGGGTCCGAATCATAAATATTATTTTTTCACCTTCAGAAAAAGTTAAATTCGCAGATCTTCAAATAATGATCACCCTCATTCAACGCATTGAAAGCTAAATAATTATTGTTTTTAGACAATGTTTCTGTGCTCAAATTGATATTTCTAAATGTTGGGCTTGGTCATCAAATACTGTCTGATCTCGCAACTTTTGTATATTTTCTTTCTGATTGTGATAAATCCTTGGATATGCTCTGTCGAATTTAGCTTTATTTCCACTTTTAACATTTTGCTTCTTTTTCCAACATTTAACAAGGATAATTTGATAGAACGTAAATAGAATTTCGTTACAAACAGAGTTTGATCATTAACATAAAAGTGTTGTAATGTAATAGGAGGGGTAGAAGTTTTACTTCTTGTTTGAAATATGTTTCTGAACAACATGAGGCAAACCCAAACTGGCCGACTTCACTAATACTTTCGTCTTTATCCAAACTCGTAATCATGCACAAATGATTCAATATAAAAGGAGTTAGGTTGGCACCAGATTTACGCCAGCCTTATGTTGTTCCATTAGGATTATTACCTTATATCATTATTACAGAGTAGCGCTACTCAACTGCTATTTTTACTGCTGCTACAATAAATATTTTGATTCTCAAGCCATCGAATAAAATTATTCCGAGGGTTTTTATTTTACACCAAAGCCTTTTTATTTGGCTTCCAACTCAATAAAGCAAATATTCAGCATATTCAATTATCTTCTAAATTTTTTTTCTCTTGTTAGTTGAAGGCAATTCACATTTTATAAGAGTATTTCTTGAATTCTGAAAGCATGATTTTGGAGAAAAATCGTATTTAAATGCCGATCATTTCCTGTTCTCCAGGTCCTGGAAAAATGTCATTTTGAAAAAAAAAATTACCTTTTCGCATTTTACTCCAAAAAGTATTATGTGAAATTGCTAGACTTACTAAAAGTTTTAGGTAGAGAATTGAATTCTGCGTCGAACAATAGTATTTGCTAATTTTTTTCTCACCAAAGAAATTGCACAATTTTGAAAAGTAAAAATATCAGTTTTACCCACAAAAGTCCAAATTGAGAATAATTAACAGCCAAATAAATAATTTTATATGAATCGCTGAAAAACTCTGGTCATTTTGATCTTAGGAAAGCCTTAGTAAAAAACCCCATTTTCGGGGTCAAAATACGCATTATACGAAATCGACCGATTTTTGCCTATACTTGTAAGGGTTTGGAGGTCGATCCTGACCATGTTTTTTATCACCTAAAAAACTAGATAAAAAAATATGAAAAGAAAACATTTGATCCAAGGACTAGATTCTACCTAATTTGAGCTTCATAGTTGCGCAAAATGCGCATAAAACAATTCTTTAAAAATGTCGACTTTTTAGCTGATTTCAGCATAAACATGCATAATTAAAGGTTTGTACTATATAATACAATTACATTTTTATATTTTAATTTATTCATTCGGCCAACAAGTAATGGATTAAGTCGAGATTTCATTGTATTTCATATTAAAACGCCTATTTTTTAGTAGTAACACAGATCTTGTTGCAACTTAGAATTGTATTAGGCTCTGATATTTTATATCTCTTCAATACTGCTAACTTTCAGCAGATTATGATTTGCCTATCAAAAATGTTGCTACTAAAAAAGAGACTCATACCTAAAGATTCCGATACTTAGAACAATATAATTTCATTTCGAAATGACGTGCCCAAGTAATCTCGATAAGTTTGTACGGTTAAAACGTTTGGTCGTCAAAATTCAACTTTTTTTATATATTTTTCTCTAAATAAAAAATGATTCTGTTCAGTATAAAGCTTATTACAGACTTTTGTAGCATTGGTTGTATAGTATTTAATACCATAGTGAAGTAAAAATCCTTTAATTCTATAAATTTCATTTGAAATTGACTTTTTGAAACTGAGCTCCACGATTGGTTGTCCTAAACAAATATCCAACAATCAAATCATGGTGTCACTGACAGCAGTGCAAATTCCCTCTGCTTTTAAGTATATGCAAATCACTCGGCAATTCAATCTGCCACATTTCATAGAGACATAAAAGCCAAATCATGTAGAATTTCACAACATTTTGCTTGATTTATAATGCTTTAAATGTGATTTTTTAAGATATTTAATTCTCATTCAAGCAAGATAACATTTACGATGAACATACAAACCTTTTGCTGCATCATACGCGTTCCTGTATCCCTTTATAAACGATGGTCTGTGACTCTTTGTTCCCAATACTTCATTGCCTGATTGGTTGTGGACATTGATATAATGGCTTAATCTTACGCTTCCTCTCCGCCTCTTCTCTCCCTTTCTTTACTTTTATTGAAACTTTCTTTCTAAGCACAAGCAAAAAATGTCAAATTCTTATAGTTTAGCTAGTTGTGCAAAGAAGAGAGTATCTTACTTTTATGACCGTAAGCTATCCTAATCTTTACAGTACCTGAATTGTTGCTAATCCAATATTCTTAATCTAGACGATGTTGGCAATTTTAATTATGGACCTGGTAAAAAAAAAAACTACATATTTCGAGATAATTTATTCAGTCTTAACCATGAATTAGGTCATTATATGAAACCCAAACGTATGCATATGGTTCATAACATGGTTGTGAATTATGGTCTATATAAGAAACTAGATATTGTGGTAAATTTGAGATGTATATTCCTTGTAAATTTAATTAGTAATGCTCAATTACATGTAGAAACCAACTCGTTGTACTGCATATCAAATGACCCGTTTTCATTCAGATGAATATGTCAATTTCTTACAAACAGTGACACCAGACAATTTGGAATCATTAGCTATGCAACATGGTGGTTTAGAACAAGGAATTGCACGATGTAAGATGAAGTAAAAATCATGGATCAGATAGCAAATGTATTTAAACTTTTTTTTTCTTTTTATTAGTCAATGTTGGTGAAGATTGTCCTGTGTTTGAAGGTTTATTCGAGTTCTGTTCTATATCTGCTGGTGGTTCCATTGGTAAGAAAAAGTTGATTTACACATTATCCAAGGTATATGTCTTAATTTCTTGATAGGTGCTGCTAATAAATTACTTAATGGTGAGGCCGATATTGCCATCAATTGGTCAGGTGGTCTCCATCATGCTAAAAAGACAGAGGCATCTGGTTTCTGTTATGTTAATGATATTGTGCTTGGAATCTTAGAATTGCTTAGGTATGATTCTTGATTTGTGCATATCAATTTTACTTATAGAAAGAATTTGATAGATATCATCAACGTGTATTATATGTCGATATCGATGTTCATCATGGTGATGGTGTAGAAGAAGCTTTTTATACAACAGATCGTGTCATGACATGTTCCTTTCATAAATTCGGTGAATTCTTTCCTGGTACTGGAGATATCAAAGTACGTATATTTATATATAAATCAATGCCAAAAAGTTTTATAATGTGACGACTGATTACATGATGTTTGAAGGATACTGGATTAGGAGGTGGTAAACGTTATGCAGTTAATGTGCCATTGAGAGACGGTATCGATGATGAGACTTATAGAAGTGTGTTTAAACCTGTAATTCAACATATTATGGATTGGTATAAACCAGGAGCAGTTGTGCTTCAGTGCGGTGGTGATTCATTATCGGGAGATCGTTTAGGTTGTTTCAATTTATCAATGCGTGGTCATGCTTCATGCGTAGAATTCATTAAATCTTTCAATATACCTATGATGATGGTGGGTGGTGGTGGATATACAATTCGTAACGTTGCAAGAACTTGGACTTTTGAAACTGGTTTAGCTGTAGGAGAGGATTTAACACAAGAAGAATTGCCTTATAATAATTACTTTGAATATTATGGCCCTGAATTCAAATTAGAAGTACCATCAAATAATATGACAAACCATAATACTCGTGAATATTTAGATCATATCATGTAAGTCGTTACATTCACTCTGATCAAAGCGCTATTTATTCATTTTATTTATTTGCTCTAGCTCCAAAATTGTCGATAATTTAAGAGATATGCCATTTGCTCCCTCTGTACAAACTCAAGAAGTTCCTCGAGATTTCAACATTGATGATTATGTCGATGGTGAAGACAGTGAAGCAGAAGATGCGGATGCCAGACAAACTCGTAAGTTGAACAATTTATTGATTTCTACGACTAGATTTATATATATTTACATATTATTTTTATATAGAGCGTCATAAATTGGAAAATATGGGTGTATTGTAGTCTATTCATCATTTCTCTTTCATAAAAAAAAAAAATAAAAATTATCACCTAATTTCATTTCTATCAAGTAGTAGTGGTAGTTGTTATTGTTGGTGTTGTTATATTAGGAAAATGATCATAAAAATCCAACAGATCTGTCACAACATCTCGTACTGCCTGTACTGATATATTTTCAGAGGCACCCCACATGTCGACATATTCGCTCATGGACATTGACATTTCAACTTCAGAGGTTCGTAGTGCAAGATACAGACATCCAAGTCCGATGCCTGGTATCGAGTGTGTAAGTGCAATCTTGGGAGAGCATAAACTATGTGCAAATCAAGATTAGTTGATCTTTGGCAGCTCAAATAACTGATAAATCTTGCGTAAAACCTACCTATCCCAAACATACATCCATGCTAATCTAGCAATGGCGCTCATTTCAGGTTCCATATCTACAAACAATGTTAATGAGAATGATTGCAATTGAAAATGCTATTGATTTTTTTTTGTACCATTTTCCATCTTTTTCCATACTTCCTTTTGAGCAGTGTGTGAATGATGATGTCTTTTTGTAGTTTTCTTGGCTTCATCTGCCATGAAATATCGAATTGACCCCAATCCTCGTAATACATTTAAACAATATGCAAAAGGTAGCTCTACTTCTAAATCAAATCCTAATGCTCTAACTAGTAAAAGTTCACTTGTTACTAGTGATGATCTCATTTTAAAATAGTTCTATTGGATAGAGAGTTGAACATGATTGATTCTATTTCGACATATATAATGGGTTACCTCGTCTACATCTAAAGTTGTTCCTTTGGGATGATAGTATCTATGTTATAGTTAATATAATTGTGTACGTAATGCTAATTTGTATGATGTAATCAAAGTACCTGTAGCCGACATTTACGAGATCTCTTACTTTTCTAGGTACTTCTGTTGCTTTACAAGCTAATTGCAAGCATGTTGTTGTTAATAGCTACAGAAATAATCAATATTGAATATCTATTATTCATCAAAATCGATTTCTACCTCTTCATTCTGATATAAAGCATCTTCTTCTGAAAGTGATCCATCTACATTTATTACTTTTTCTTTACTGTTCATGAAATCGTTAAAACGATGATAATATAATACGGCTGTTGCTGTAGTTCTTATAGGCCTAAACATGAAAAAATAAATAAAGGTCATTACAATGTTGCTATGCTTATATAACCAAAAATATATTTACAAATCTAGCATAGAACTCGACTGCCTTAAAAATTGTATAGAAGCTATGTTGGGTATCAGAGGCGCTGCTAATTCATTAGTATTATTAATACTGCTGCTGCTGCTACTTCTCGTGGACATGATAGCTTATAAAGACCAACTAAAATAAACCTGTCTCGTACGAAAAAATTTAAATAGAAAAGCTTTCTGATGTACAATTGATTGGTTGACGGACCATGTCTGTTTCTTTCAAATGTTCTGTTTCCGACATCTGTTATCGATTGTAAACGCTGTTAAATCTTGATCAGTTTTCATGATTAAATGTATAATTCTCTAGTTTTTGATAGTTTTGATGTAAATCTGTTTGCATCAAGTAATTCCATTGCAATAATACAATTAAACCATATATCTCAACATGATTCCTTGATCCATAATTCGCCTATTTAATATTTCATCATCCACATCTACTATTCATTTTGATTTTGCAGAAGATTCGATTATAGTGGTTCTTATATACATATATATAAACTGTGGTACAAGGTTTCATAGTATCTTAGAAAAATAAAATTAGTAGACAGATTATTAGTCGAAGCAACCTGAAATCAATCATAAAGTAAGGCAAACTGATTTTCATCGGCGTGTGAAATACAAATTTAATTAATATCTTGCGAAATGTATAACGTTTAAAGGATTTACAAATCTGTATACAGCATTTTTGAAATAGGTGATGTTTATTATGTAATATTATGCCACTTTTAGTGTATGATTGTATTTTTTTTAATAATATAAGGTGAAAATCGATGATTCTATGATCATTTTAAAATTATATATCAAATAACAAAAGCCAGATCAACTTGTAATCACCAACACATAATTTTCACCAAAAACCCAAAATGAAAGGGCTTTTTATTTATTACATATTAATATAAGGGGGTCAATTAGAAAGTGTAAGATGAATAAGTTTGTGTGCTTGGTGCATTATCTACTTGTTTAGGTTCTAATTTTAAACTTCTTTCGTATAATCTGTCCACATCTCGATCTTGATCTAATTGAGACTTGATATAGTCTTGGAATTCGGGTATAGTATGGAAATTATATGCAAAATTTTGAAATTGTTTGAGCTCTCTGATAACTTCTGCTGTCTTTTGTCTTTTAGCAAAATTGATTAAATTGCTAGATTTATAAAGGTAATCTGGATTACCATCCTCAATAAAGGTTAAATCTTGTAAATAAATACCGAGAAATGGTATACATGGCGGGTTCACTGAATGAATAATTTCACGGTATTCTGTAAAATTACGGTTAGCACCCAACAGTTTTCGGATTTGAGCAAGTGTTTGGGTTGTGCTTTTATTCGTCACCTTAAAACAAATGAGTCAATATTTTTATTTTTCGCATTTGTAACGTTCTACATTACCATCCACGTTTTTTTCAATCTACCGACTGCACTATTGTCAAAAGCGGACAAAACTGCCATACATGTATTGTAGTTATTTATACTACGGCAGTGCTAAAATATGATTTGCTTTGTAAGTTTTGTAATACATGACAAAACAATCAAAGGATAAAACTTACATCTGCTACTTGAACCCAATACTTGACAACAACAGCTCGTTTTTTACTTTCCTCATGCGATAAAATACTTTCAGTAACCCAAGCTGTAAGACGATTACAATATTGAATTGATTGCTTGATATTCATTGCTACAGATCCATCTGCACCATCTTGAGACCAGGCTTTTCCCAAGCATTCAATGGGTCGAATGCTGCTATATAATTTGAAATCCATGATACTTAATTGTCGTGACATTTCCAAAGGGTCTGTATCGTATAATTGAATATTCATTACATTTTTAGGGTATATAGGGTCTGGTCCATTGATAGGATTAGGTACAATCTTTTTCATTTCACCATGGGCACTTTCAAGACGTCTGCGGATAAGTTTTTGTAATTGGTTTGCTGCAAAAGCTGAAGAATCTCTGATACTTGTGTTTGTGAAATGTTCAATACGGCTCAATAAATATTCATCTTCATCGATATAAGAGTTTTCAAGCCAATTCTTTAATACATTAAAGACTCTATAGTTACATTGTTAATGTCATAACGTCTAAATTAATTATACATATGCATTTACCTCAAACGAATAAGCTTTTGTTTTCTTTCTGTCCACAATTCAAGCTGCTCAGGAGTTAATCTATCAGGGGGTAAAAGGTTGTAACGGCCCTCCAATAGATTGATAAACTCTTCAGTAGTACAAAACGAACGATATGTAAGTAAAAAGGTCGCAATAAAGTTTGTGTCTAATGTATGTAATACAAAAAATGTTAATTTCCATCACTAAATCGTTTTTCTGGTTGAGCAATTACCTAAAGTATCATGCACTGTCAGTCGTTCCACAAGGGCAGGAAGGGTCCCACCTTTGACAGTACTATCAACACCGAATTCGATATCATTAGAGCTAAGATCAGTGCCGAGGGTATCATTTACAACAGCATCATTGCTTCGATCGTCCGATCTAATGCTTTGCTGTCTTCTACGAGAATTGATATCTGATACAGTCATACGACGAATGTTTCCGTTGAATTCATTGCTGAATTCGTCCATGGTACTACGAGGACTTGTAGCAGCAGACATTGCGATATCCATTACTGAATCCACGGTTGTTCTATCGGAAAAGGCTGAACTTGTTGGAGACAATACGGATAACGTAGATGCAACTGAATCATCTCTATTTATGCCCATAGATATTTTGCGTTCATTAACCATGTTAATAACATCCTGCTGAATGCTTTCTACTGAACTTTCAACATGTAATATAGCTTGACTGATTGTATCTACTGCTTTTTCAACATTTACTTGAACATTTGTCAATGTTTGTATCGCTCCAAATAAGTGACCTATAGCTATATAAAGGCTTTGACGACTAGATAGATAACTATTGATAGAAGGCATTGTATTTCCATCCGAATCATCCAATTGTATGTTATCCAAAATGATAATATATTGAGTGATTTGACTTGAAAGTGTTCGAAATGTAAATACTGCTAAAGATCGCCCTTTATCGTCAACAGGAGTCTCATCTTGTGCTTCTTCATGCTTTTCCAAAATGCTATAAGAAATAAGTGATAATTCTTCTGTTGTACCATAAATTTGAAGAGAATAAGCTTTTAAATTTGATACCAAATCTTGATTTAATAGGTATTTAGTCTTTTGTAATAATGAAGTAGGTGTTGCAGGGTCTGTACTCTTATTCTTTCCTTCACTGACACCACCATTACTTCCATTACTTAATACTGCAACATTTACTTTAAGTGGGTGCGGTGTAGAAAGTGATGATTCAAAAGGTAATTGAGAAATATCATCCAGAAGACGAGGGTTCACAGGATACACTGTTACATTGTGCTGCTGACAAATAGTAACAAAATTTCGCACAGCCACCAACACATCATTAGCATCACGCTGAACTTTTTGAAACATGAATACGACAGATGAAGAGAATTCTGATATCTCTGAGCCCATTTTAGCAGAAAGTACTAATTTCGAGAGCGAAGACATGACAGCTCTTCTAGGCTCACGAAAGCTTGGGCCTTGCATTAATGGAGAATCTTTTTCTAAAGAGTTGGAAGCATACAACATGAGTCGTACACTTTCTACAATAATGGCCGTCTTTGATTGAAGATCTGCGTAAAGACCTTTTTGTGTGGATAGCGTAAGCTGACGAATAGCAAATGCAATATCTGTTGCAAGCTTGTTCCATGTAAATACTTCAGTTGCAGATGAATCATCTTGTTGAATCGAAGAATGCTTTGATTGATTGAGGTCGTCTTCTTGATCACTTTCGATATCATTATCAGCTAATTCTTTTTCTTCTTGGGTCTTTTTCTGTATTTTATAGTATTTGTATGACAAAATTAAGTGGGAAATACTACAAATAATAATAATAATAAACACATACCAAATGGCCTGTCTCACTGTCAATTTCATCGTAATCCCAAGTCGTCTCTTGGGTTACTAAATTACAAAAATAAGGTCTACCTTGAGGTGTCTTTCGTTCGACCCAATTGTCCATAAGCTATATTAAATACATTGTTAAATGATGAACAATTGTTGCAATTTGTAAAAATTACCTCTTTTACTGTGGGTGCTTCTTCGTGCTCTAATTCTTCGATTGGTTCCTGGACATTTTGAAATTCCCTTGCTTCGTCGTTTGAATAAACGCTACCTCGTCTACTAGTGTCAATTGCAGTATCATCGAAATTAAAAAGATTAGGATTTTGAGTAGTGGATTGTCCTGTACGTTCATTATAATAAAGCCATGATTTTCCATCGTCCGTCATTTTTATTATCCAACCATCAGGAAGATTGGCATTATTTCGACTCACTTCTGAACTACTAGAACTGTGTATCGAGAATCTATGTTGCATATTCGAAGGGTGTGGAGGCAATGATTTTTCAGGTGGTCTTGGATATACGGCTAATTCTTCAGAGATAACTTCGACATAATTGCTAGGGAACCAGCCTCTTTGACCTTTACACCTGTTTAATAATAAATTATCAGATTATTCATTTTAGTTTTTTTAAATGTATTTTTTTTTTTTTTTTTTTTTTTTTTTTACCAGCCATTCCACCATCCAGATTCCAATTTGGATAAAACATCTATTTGATCTCCTTGCTCAAAATTTAAGCAAGTGTTCTCTTCCGAATAAAATGTATAAAGAGCTTGTACTCGGCAAATAATTTTAGGTGGAGGCATAGGAAGAGTGGCCATTTTTTATGTATTTAAGCGAGAAAGAAAGGGAAATCAAGAATGTTTAAAAAAAAAATTATTGTAATATTAAGGAACTCAGCTTATAAATATTGATACAGTATTATAAAAACTGAGAGAGTTTTGCTTATCAAAAATCAAGAAGGTATGACAAAATTACACACTCAAGCAGAGTTTTGATTAGTTGTTATTGTTTATAGTCTCTGAAAAAGTTTATCTATATCAGTCAATAATACCTTTAATAAAAACAGATACAAATTATAACAAATTGCTTATCAATTTTGTAAAAAAAAACCAGTATGCTATTGAACGGATTAGATGGCTCTTTTAAGGCTTTGTGTTACTGAATCTGTCGTGTTACTAACAAATGAGATAGATTCTCTAATTATAGTGTTACGTAGATGGTTGAAAAAAAAAGGTAATTTAAATCAAACAATTCACAATATTGAGCTTCATATGAAATATAGATATCTAATCAATATATACATCGCATTTGACGAAATCAAATCGGATCAGTCTATTCCAACAAACAAGCCCAAAATCTCAAATTATCTACATGTCAATAGATGCTGTATAAATATTGTTGAATCTAACCATGTAATTCAAATTTTATTATGCAATAAATAAAACCACTTGAAGATATGCTTGTCATCTTATACAGTTTGTATCATGTTTTATAAAGGTAAATATCTCCTCTATAAATGTGCAATGCTTTTTCCTAAAAGCATAATTCAACCGTTCGATGCAAAAAGCAATTCAGCAGAAAATCAATTGGCTACTAACTATTCTTGTAGTATTTCCATGTAGAATGCATGTGCATATATGGACATTGCTGCATGCTGAAAATTAAATTTACGGGTGTTGTTGCACAACCTGAATTTTTTTATGACAGTTGTAAAACTCTAATTTGTATAAAAATAGGATCGTAATGTATTATTTGTACATTTAATCAGCTTTAGATTTGATTAAAACTTACTTATTACATGTTAGTTAAATTCTGCTCTTTCCTTACATCATGTAATATACATGATTTGTTTTATTTAACTAATTATAATTCAAGCTTCTTGGAACTCGTTTGCAAGATGTATTTCAATCGTCGTTCACATTCAAAGCAAGCGCTTTTTCATATCAATGTATATATCTAGTAAAAGCAGAGGCATTTCGAATTAGAATCTAGCCTTTTAACCAGAAATATATGATCTACAAGCATTTTCAATTTTGTCATAAAACCGATTTTCAAAAAGGCAATTTGCGTATATTAATTGTATTACATATCAAAATTAAGTAACTAATATAATGAATTAATTCAAGCAAATGATACATATTGTTTGATTCAAGAAATACATTGCTTGTATTTAAGTTTTAGTCACCAAATGTATCTAATTCAATAATGCAAATTGCTTTATTCCGTGGATATGTCAAAATATTGCTTCTGGATCAACAAATTGTATTGCTTGAGTAATTTTTTTTTTTTTTTTTTTGGTGAGATTGAAACAATAAGTGATAACCGAAATTTCGATAGCTTTCTTTGCATTGTATATTTCCTATTTGACTTTGTTTCAGGTATACGCATGCTGTTCACATTGTTCAGCATCACAGTTTCAATTCAGATATATATATATATATCTACGCTGCTTTAAGTAATTTTAAAATAGATAGTGTTTTACTAACCTGACAGGCTTATATTATATATATATATATTTTGCTATACAATAGACAAATTCTTTATATTTTGAGCTTATCACAATTAGTTCGATGAAGATATCTTTATCATATGACAAGATTAAATTATATGCCAGCATATGTAAACTAAATGGTTTGTGTAGTCCATCCAATGTTGAATCAACTTTTCATTGAAATCATAAATATTTCACAAATACAGATTTTTCTAGACTGCTGGGTTATGTTTTTAGGCCAAAAACCTAATTTCTATCCTTGTTTCATCAATTAATCCATTTAAAACTTACATTTTGAAAATTTAAAAAAGTGTCTAGTGGTTGACGATATCTACTATTTGTTCTACTATGAACTGCTGTACATGAAGTAAAGCAACCCCGTTTAGAAAAAAAGGTTTAAAATTTCTTGCTAGTATTGTTTCCATTATTTATTTGCTTATATTCGTTTAAATAGATCTTTAAAACCCGAGTTTTTTTTTTAAAAAAAAATAGGCGTAGAATGCATTGTACTATTACGTTGATTAAGCATAAAAATAACTTTTAAGTATTAATTTCGGTTGTTGTCACTGCAGTACATGTGGGTTTTAGCTGATTTGACGCTATTTCTAATTCTAAATGGTCTACGAAGCCACAACCCCTACTTGTGCAAAGTGGGTGTTTGAACTCTACGATTTAACCAGCAAATTAATGGATTGATAAAGCTTTAATTCTGGGTATTGCTACAGCTGTAATATATATTTTGAAATCTCAGTACATCTGGATTGATTACGAGCATTTTTCCAGTTGTTTTACTTTTTTTAAGCAGACGAAGAGGGCTTTTTTTTGTAGAAAACTAAGCTATATTCCTTTGAAACTAATTATTAGCTAACGAAATCAAGAAATGTTATTCATATATTCACTGCACATTAAGTGCAACTTCAAAATTCACTTTCGAGCCATTATTTGATTTTATAAAAATTTAAAAAAATCTCTAAAACAATTCATACAAAATACAATTAAAAAAAGTGTGCATTTTCATTTCCTTGTTTTCACAGCAACTTAGGGAGGCTAAACCTTTTTCAATCCTTTTTGTCAACATTAAAAGCACCTGCCATTAAATAAAGCAAGGATGGTTACTATAGTGATTGTTTGATAAATTTGAACAATGCAGAAATGGCCAGCTTAAAATTGAGAACCCGCATTTGAAATGCAAATAAGTCGAGAAAATACTAAGGTATTGCAATAATGGATATTAAGTAAAGTCTACTTTATTTTTCATTCTCTACCAGGATATTTAGTTTTTGGATGGCTGTAAAGACTTTTTTATTTTTTTATAAATTTTGTGAGAGCGCTTTTTCTGTTATAGAGATCCATGAAGGGATGACTGGTATGCAAAACTAAAACCATAGGATAGTACTCATTAGTGTCTATCCAACGAATTTTATCTCGTGAAAAAATATTGATTTTTCGTCGAGAAAGTTGTGATTGAATGATTGATTTTTGGTGATACAAAAAAGGATTCATTTTGGACGAGGATATACAGGTCCAGATTTTCGCCGACCAAAAAAAAAATGATCAAAAACAATTAATATCCCCACGAAAAATAGGGCTACAGCTACGTATAAATCCTCATTCTGTAGATAATGTTGTTGCGCATAATGTGAAAATAAAATATTTTAGGGTTGCATTTGAATGAAGAGTACTTTTTGATCAAAAACTGTTAAAATTTTATATTAAATTTACTAGAGATTTTATGAGAAAAACATTTTCAAAACCTATACAGATCGATTTAGAATTAAAAACTAAACCTAAAACATTTAATACGCTAGTTCAACTTACTATGCATTTTTGTGAGTAATTAAACATACAAGGTTTTTTTTGGATTTTTTTGGATTTTTTTTCCATTTGGACACTTTTTGGATTCAAGCTCAGTTACATGTGCATATCTGATTATACAATTTTATATGGTCATATTCAAAATCGGAGCGTGCCCCCATTTCAATAGATAATCAGGAAATAAAAAATGTAGGATATACTTGAGATGATACAGAATATTGACAAAAAAGTTATTTCTATTCATCTTGATTTTTCTGTGAGTATAAAGGCTTCAAAACTGAAACACTTGTTTCCCCCCCCCCGCTTAAAATCTCAATCTAAGATGTCAAATATCTCGAGGTTTTAATAAGCTTGTTGCACTTAAAAGCTGTTTAGCAAAATCTTCTTGTTTTTCAATGATTTATTATATATTAAAGTTTCAGGGGTGGTTTTTTTTGGATAATTTTTGGACCCCCTAAACCTTGTAATTGTAAATCCTGTTTTGTTTTGTTTTTTCTTTTTGTAGTTTTAACAATTTGGAGAATTTTCATATTTTTTTACAAAAGTATCGCTATGAATCAGGCAACCAAGTTTTCTGGGGTAAAATTGGCTGCTGAAAACGAATCTGCAATTTATTTTATTGTATCTATCAATTTCGCCGAGATTTTTGTGGTATAAACTTTGCTCAATTTTAGTATATACGCCTATGGTAACCCTTAAATTTCATTATAAACTCTTACTTGAACACATAATAAAAGTTGATGAACAATTTATTCCACACATTTTGATGTATGATTCTAAACGTTAAGTCTAGTGTCGTATATTTTCATGTTTGATAAATAATACTTAAAAAAGAATACAATTAAAGCAGAATGAGTAATGAGTAATGAATCAGTTCTTCAACTGTATAATAAAAACAAGATATCGTTTATTTAGATATAAAAGTACAGCTTTTTATATTGATTTGACATTGAAATTCTGAGATGTAATTAAAGACACTATTGAACCATTAGATCTGTTTGATGGTAATCTATGGATTGAAGTGAATCAATCATGATTTAACCGTTCTTTCAGAGTTTGTGAGTTGCCTTGTTTTAATGCTGCGCTAAATGTGCTTGTTGGATGTTGATTTGATAGCTACTTGATTGATTAACCGCTGGGATAAAATAATGTGGTGTCATAATTGAGGCTTAAGCGTTCTTGGTAATTACTAGATTAAACTTAGTACGCTAGGAGTTTCTTATATTCAATATCAAGACTTTGAACTTCAATACATGCCGTAATCAATAGATTGTAAGATGTATTGATACTGTAGAAAGTGATAACATATGATACTTGATGGCATACAACATAGTATATGATTCATATTTTTGCCAATGGTCACTTTTCCAAAAAAAAAAAGCCGAACAATCTCCGGGAAGCGGCCATCTAATAATATTTCCAGGCTTTAAATTTTTAGAAAAAATCACCGGACAGCCCGGACTCCGTTGCTTAAATATCCCAAGCAGCTATAAAATGCAGGTATCGAAATTTCATACAAAAATTAAGGTTCGACTATATTGCTATTAATTACTCAAAGGCTTATTTTAAGTAAAGCATAAATACAACCTACAACATTATTAGCCTAATAACGGATTTAACTTGAAAAGTGTAAGATGATACAAACAAATTTAAAGGATTTATATATAAAAGCATTATGGCCGACCTGTGCTACACAAGATGATTTTGTTGTGATCAGGTGGGCTGCACACTATGGCCTGATGAGTTGTTGCGCCCACTTAATAATGGCTGAAAGGATAACAAGATGCACATGGGCGCAACAAAAAAAAACTGCACACTAGCATAATAAAAAGCCTGTATGTGCAGAACTATAGATTCTGTCCGTGTGCATGACATTAATTCCATGTGTGCATAATAGTAGAATTCTCCAAAAGCATATCACTGCCTTCGATTTGATCTGGTAATCAAGAAATACGTTCAACAATACAGTAGTAAATAATGATATTTAATCTTAGAATGTGGTTAAATGAAAATATCAGTCTCTAATATAGATTGCTACCTATATGCCAACGTACCTGAGATGCTCAACTTTAATCTAAAGCTATGTTCCTGAAAATATCCAATCTTTCGCAGTTGGCAAATTTGAATGATGCAGAAATGGCCAGCTTAAAATTGAGAACCCGCATTTGAAATGCAAATAAGTCGAGAAAATACTAAGGTATTGCAATAATGGATATTAAGTAAAGTCTACTTTATTTTTCATTCTCTACCAGGATATTTAGTTTTTGGATGGCTGTAAAGACTTTTTTATTTTTTTATAAATTTTGTGAGAGCGCTTTTTCTGTTATAGAGATCCATGAAGGGATGACTGGTATGCAAAACTAAAACCATAGGATAGTACTCATTAGTGTCTATCCAACGAATTTTATCTCGTGAAAAAATATTGATTTTTCGTCGAGAAAGTTGTGATTGAATGATTGATTTTTGGTGATACAAAAAAGGATTCATTTTGGACGAGGATATACAGGTCCAGATTTTCGCCGACCAAAAAAAAAAATGATCAAAAACAATTAATATCCCCACGAAAAATAGGGCTACAGCTACGTATAAATCCTCATTCTGTAGATAATGTTGTTGCGCATAATGTGAAAATAAAATATTTTAGGGTTGCATTTGAATGAAGAGTACTTTTTGATCAAAAACTGTTAAAATTTTATATTAAATTTACTAGAGATTTTATGAGAAAAACATTTTCAAAACCTATACAGATCGATTTAGAATTAAAAACTAAACCTAAAACATTTAATACGCTAGTTCAACTTACTATGCATTTTTGTGAGTAATTAAACATACAAGGTTTTTTTTGGATTTTTTTGGATTTTTTTTCCATTTGGACACTTTTTGGATTCAAGCTCAGTTACATGTGCATATCTGATTATACAATTTTATATGGTCATATTCAAAATCGGAGCGTGCCCCCATTTCAATAGATAATCAGGAAATAAAAAATGTAGGATATACTTGAGATGATACAGAATATTGACAAAAAAGTTATTTCTATTCATCTTGATTTTTCTGTGAGTATAAAGGCTTCAAAACTGAAACACTTGTTTCCCCCCCCCGCTTAAAATCTCAATCTAAGATGTCAAATATCTCGAGGTTTTAATAAGCTGATGTATTGGGATATTGTTTATATTTATTTTTGAGGATGCTTTTCAAGTATGAGTCGCCTTTTTTTATCTGACTATATTTTATTCCGATAAACAAGTAAATGTTGTAATGCATCATGGTTTGTTTATTTGTTCGTTTTTGCTTGAAATATATAGATGGTGGTTTGTTTATTGAGATGAAGAATATGTTTATAATAACAATGAGTATTTTGCACAATTTATTTAATTTATCATTTCTACGAGAACTAAAATACATATATTAAAAATAGGATATTTTTGCAAGCGTGGAATGATTGAGAGATAAACATGCATTTGCATATATGCAACTGTTTGTATTTGGCCTGTTTCAAACGACTAAAATTTTTTATTTATTTTTGAAATGGAATGGAATGCTACTTGCATGTTTGCAGATGAAGTAATTTTGTCGTCTTATCAAGCCATTATCTAGTACTTTGCATCATATACTTTCATAATTATTCTTTGTTTTTTTTTCCTTTTCTTCAATTTTTTTTTCAGTTTGACATATTTTTCACTTTCTTTCGCTTATGGTTCACTTTTATGCACATAGTTTTCACGTTACATATTAAAATGGAATAAGGTAAAAATAATTTGATGATTAGTATATACACAACATGTCCCCTTGAACTAACAACTTTTATCATTGTATTATGCAGTTTTGAAGAAGTAAAAAATGGCATTATTTTCTTCAAAAACCTTGGTTTAAGAGCAAACCCAAGTACAGAATAAAGTTTTTTGATTATGTATTTGCACCAAACTTGTCTAATTTATATAATTTCATAGGTTTATGACTTTTTATTCCGAAATCTGTTTGGTGTCTCTTGCTGCTAAGAATGAAGGGGGTTTCAATCTTTTAGTGACAACAATACACATTTTGTAAGACTTACGGTATGTTGCCCATAGAAAACTAGCACTGGCAAAGGGGAAACCTTGTTTATCAAGACGGCTCTGTACAATAGATACCATGTCGATGCTGTGTGTCCTCTTTTTGGAAAGAAAAAGCCCACAGATTCGACTTCTTAAGTCTGGTCTCATACACAAGATAGCGCCCAATTTGTTTTATGAAGCATTTTTGGCTACCAAAAATGCTTTTCTTATTGGTCAAACGCCGTATTTCATTTGAAGAAAATTGTTGCTTAATTGGGTTACGTTTTTATCGCGAAAACTCATCAACTACACATTTAATTGAGATCAGTTTCTTTTAACGCGGCAAGGTTTCAGAGGTTATCGTATTATTCTGATGAAGAGGGAATATCAAGTGTCTTGCTGATTTTTCATTATACGTTTTGTGTGTCTTGGAAATGTTGCTGTATCAAGAATTGTTTTTACATTTCATTTGATTTCACACTACACACATCTCTGGTTGCTTTGGTTCTGCAAAATTAAGGCATTGCTATTAATTTTTTGAAATTTCTGCAACAACTATTGCTATTATTTCAGTTCTTATTCTCTTAAATTTCTAATAGCTGTATACTAGATTGCTCTAAATATAAAATCCTAATTAGATTCTATTTGTATCAGCTCAACTGCAATCAATAAAATTTTATACACGCATCTTTTATTTGTGATTAAAAAACAAGAAGTGTATACTGTAGTATTCAATTAGGACTAAGCAAACTATCGATTACATTTGCATTTGATTGATATTAATGAAAGAAGATCTCCCTGATATACATTATTTACATATACAGTATATATATACGTATTATAATAGCCAATGGAACTGCAATCATTTGCTTATTTTGCTATTTATTAAAATTATTCTTATGGAATTTTGTTATCGTTTGCAGCTAAACACACTCGGTGTTTGGCGTTTTATACTATATCAGCATGATAATAATCGATGTATATGTAGTATATACAAGTTGAGTTACCTTAAAATAAAGTGGATTACATATTCAAAAGGATACCATCAAATAATGATATTATTTTCAAGAATAATACATTTAGAAGCATACAAATACTTTATAAATGTAGATGGTAATCAACTTTTTTTTTCAATTTATATCAAATTTTACAAAGCAAAATAAGTTCATACAGTTTTCATACATGATTGTCTTTATTCAAGTATAAGAGTAATAGCGAAATGCCCTTTAAAAAGCGCGCCAAGGTATTATGAATTGTGAAGAATATACCTGATTTTCTGCCTAATGACATTGAACCCACACAGGGTTTCCTCTATCAGGAAGACTACCAGAGATGATACCTTGATCCAGGATAGTAAATTATTGAACAATTGCTCAATTAAAGGGCATAGTTACCTATAAACCTCATAAACCTCATAAAACAAAGTAAAAATAAGTAAAAATAAGTAAAAATAAGTAAAAATAAGTAAAAATAAGTAAAAATAAGTAAAAATAAGTAAAAATAAGTAAAAATAAGTAAAAATAAGTAAAAATAAGTAAAAATAAGTAAAAATAAGTAAAAATAAGTAAAAATAAGTAAAAATAAGTAAAAATAAGTAAAAATAAGTAAAAATAAGTAAAAATAAGTAAAAATAAGTAAAAATAAGTAAAAATAAGTAAAAATAAGTAAAAATAAGTAAAAATAAGTAAAAATAAGTAAAAATAAATAAAAATAAGTAAAAATAAGTAAAAATAAGTAAAAATAAGTAAAAATAAGTAAAAATAAGTAAAAAAGTAAAAAGAAATCAGCATAAGAAAAAGGGGGAAGCAGTGGCAATCTTATACCAAAATCCCATTCGGTAAACTTCAGTCATGAAGAATGTAGAATAAAAAAATGTGCATTCACTCTTGATTAAAGGCACTCTTTTAGTAATACGCAAATTTCTCAATGTTTATGTAATTAACAAATCTGTATTATTTTCTATTATATTTTATTAAATATCAATTTATAATGGGGAATAGGCCTAAGATTTTGTTTGGCTTTTTGTATTTGTGAGCTTTGATTCAACAAAAGTGGAGTTCTCAAGGTTAACGGCATTTGTTAATTCCATATTTCCACTTTAACGTAGAATTACTGAAAAGCCAACTATATACATTTATATACTGTACACGTACCCCCCAAATACATCGAATCTTCTATCTTTTGAATTACATACATTCCGCATTATCATGCTGTCCTTATACATTGATTACATTGTTTCGATTGATTAGTAGATACTACGTAAAGAATCGGATGCTTTCATTTTCATTTGCATATAATACAGTACATAATGCTAAAAAATTAAGAAAAACTTCTAATTTTTCTTCATCTTTATCTCTACCCATTTTAGAGACTTTAGATACCAAAATACACTAAATTAAGAGTATGATCTACTATATGGCATTTGAATTGATTTTAAAAAAGTTAGGAAGTTTATAGCACTTTGTTTATCTAAAAATGTAAGTGTTGCAAAATGGATGGATGTTCCACTAAATAAAATTAACATTACTAGCTTTTTAAACAGTATAACCATAACCCATATTTGCAATATTTTCATTAAGCTCATTACATTTGTATGTTTTTATTTATTGGTATTTTTTTTGGATATATAATTTATAGGTAAATATAATATGAATATCAGTTTGCTATTACTAGAAACCGCGAAGAATTAACGTAGAGGCGCATCAGTCGCAGGTCGTTGAGATACGAACTTGGCTATTCTATCTTCATCGCCATAAATTTGAGCTACCAAAATTTCATCACGGAAACGGAACTCGGGAACTTGCTTGCCAATTCTTGAGCATATGCTGGCTTCAAATACAACTTCATTGTTATCAGGTATCATGCGTACGTAGAAATGAAGACGATTGTTTTTGAAATTAACCATAGGATCTTCAGGATCCTTCTTGACATATAATTCAAATTGATGGATTTTCTGAAATTTGTCTAGTTTCACATTCTTCAATTCCTCATCTGTATGATATGTTTCAGTAACATAGATACCTACAAATTGTATTTAGAGCCTGATTATATTGATACACTTATTTAACTTACTAGCATAAACAAGACACTCATCGTGAGCAAAGAATTTCTTTTCAATGCCTGCAACTTGGTCTTTCTCCAAGACCTTTTTACCTCTAGGAATAAGTAAGGTTGAATCCTTGGGCCCTTTTTCTTCTTTGAGAGACGGGTTGAATTCAGGTTGGTAGAATAAGTCAACCCTTTCTTCTCCTCGCAATGCATATTCAGCTTCCAAATCGTATATTTTATCTTTCACATCATCATCATTTGGGTTCAACTTTGCTTCCTTTTTATAAAAGTCATCTTCAAAAGGTTTAACCTTGAAAGCTTCAACACCAATAACGTAGGTTTTTCTTGCAACTCTTTCAGTATAAGTTTCAGGATTTTCTCCGTAGATTTGAGCACCAAGGATGTGATTCTTCTCACTAATTTGATCAGAAGTTATAATAACGCTACTTCCAATATTCATCACCTCTGAGATGCTCTTGGTAATTACTCTTTCCAAGAATGAATAAGTTGCTGTACTTGCTTCAATGAGTTTTCCAATCAAGAATATATTATCTAAACGGAAATTGATGATATCAACTTGAGTACAGTAACGGCTAATATCTGAGACAAGATCACGAATAGCTGGTCTAAACACATGTTCCAAAAGATCGTATACAGAAATGTATATTTCACAACACTTTTCTTTTCTTATGCTAATTTTCTGAATGTGTTCGTTGCTACTAAAGTCTAATGTAGTCTAAAAGGTTTAAAATAAATTAGCTGATTTAAATCAAGTTAATTATGAACTAAATACCTTGATGTAATTAAGGAAGCCTTCTTTAAAATCAGGGTCAAATACATTATAATTAGTTTCATGGTCGTTCACTTTAGTGCAATTGATGCTATTATTATCCTTGACATATTTTTCCAAATTAATGAGAAGTTTTGAAACGAAGTTGAAAGGGAGAACAGCAGATCTTACGCCTCGAACATTTCTAAAATACTTTTCTTTAAATGAGTTGTCGTCTTTTGAAGCATCGCCATTGTAATCAGGATTGCTATTTTCATCTGATTCACCTTTTTCTTCGCGCTCTGCTTTTGCCTTTGCTTCAGCCTTTTCTTTTTGTTGCTGTATCATGGCATTTCGACTGTCACTATAACCACTAAGTTTTGTAGCTTCTTGTAAAGATAAATGGCAAGTATCATGACGGAAGAAGATTTGCAAAAATTTAGAGCTAAAGGCCTTCTTTTGATTAATTTCTGCCTTAAAGTGTTCATCTTCAAAATACATTGCTGCTGCATCTTCTCGCTTGACAAGCAAAAGACGCTTTGTGCTATCCGATTTATTGATTAACCCAGCATTTACAGCAACTTGACGCATTTCTGATTTGCGGAAAAAGAAATTGTAACTGTTTTCCATGGTGATACAATATCTGAATTTACTGCGATCAGTGCTGCCACCGTTCTTTTCGATAACACTACAAACATAATCCTGCATTGTACTAATGTAATTGGCAAGGTAACGTCTGAAATCACCTTTTACAATAGACATAAGCTTGCTAGGAACAACAAACTCTTCGGGTTTTCTTTCAGTAACATCAGAGACCTGGGCTCCCCATTTTGAGGCAGATTCAAATGCAGTAGGGATTCGAGTAGCCTTTTCTTCTGCACCAGGCCATCCATCAATATCGACAAATTGACGATCTTCACCATCTTTATTCAAATCAAGATAAGAACAGGATGTAAAGTCATAACCAATGTCTATCAAATGTATATTTTAGCAAGAGTTTGGTTTATACAAGTGAGCATTAGTAATATCATACCATAACAGATCAACGTATCATAATTTTCAGCAATAAAGTCATCACCATTAGAGCCTGTAGATTCCTTTTGTGTATAATCAGCTTCGATAATATCAGTTTGAGCTGGTTTACGACTGCCATCAAGACCATAATACAAAGCGCCTCTCATTGCTGCCAGGTTTCCATCATCATCATCATGAAGGCCACCGCATTTATAACCTGTAACTACCCCATTCTCTTCTATCTTGAAGGCTTCTTTGATTTTGTACTGCAAATAAGGATTTTTTCCAAAACCACCAACAAGAAATGTAGCTACAACAGGACCATAAATTTTTCTGATCTGTTTCTTTAACAATTCAACGGTTGTATCTACGATAGGATCAAAGATTTTTTTGGCCATCACTTCATAAGGTATGGTAAGTTGCATTGACCCAATAGTTGTTTCTGGCACAAGATCATATTCTACTCCATAGACCGTTTTGAATTTAATTTTATCGAGCACGGTTGCTGCTGTTATTTTGAAAACGGTAGCTATAAATTATCAGTTAGTAGCGAAAAGAAACATGTCTCTGCTATGCTGATTTTACCTGGATCAACATTACTTTCAGGTCCTTCTGTAGGCTCATCCTCTTCACCATAAGATTCATTGTCACTAGAATAAGGTTCATCACTACTAAGATAAGGTTCATCGTTGTCATAATCTTTACAACTATCTGCATCATCAGAAGAAGATTCATCCTCAGACTCCTGTTCATCGCTATGAGGTGCAGGAAATCCATACTATAAAACATGTCATTCAAAAGTGTAACGTTTGACAGTTATTGTATTAACATCAAAAGCTTACCTTGGATCCACCTTCAGAATTGAATTGTGACAAAAGTTCAGCAACTATAATATCAAGGTCCTTTCTCTCGTCAGAAGTGTACTTGATGAGACCATGCTTTTCAAATTCTGGTTTTTCTTCGTCGGTATATTCCATATCATCAGGTCTGAATAATAATTTCATAATCAATTCTCCCATTCTTTTGTCAAGATAAGTAGAACCACATCTTTCACCGCTGTCTGCTGTTAATTGACATCTTGGAAAACTCATGTTTTCCTTGTCTGGTATAGTAGCCACAAATGAAGCAATATCTACAGTGCCTCCACCAGCATCGCAGACGATATAATTTGCATTTTCTTCCAATAGATCGCCTGCTTTTTCACGTTCACAATACAACGTAGCAGCCAAAGATTCATTAATGATAATCAATCTATTCTCGTGATCATTTTCAGAAATGAGTCCAGCAGCAACAGCAACGTTTCTCATAATAGTACGTTCTACATCATTCCAGATTGCAGGAACAGTAATGACAAAACGAATTTTATCCTTGGAAAACTCAATATTGCTAACAGGTCTTTGGGCATGAATTTGATTGAAAATATGGTCATAAACTACGCGAAAGAAGTCAATAGTAGCTCTCATATTGGCTTCTTCATCATCTTGTTCTTTATTGCCAGATACGAGACCAGCACCTTTCTGAGAAACAGATTTGGGCAGCTTTAGTTTGAACTTTTCAAAGATGTGCTCGTTAGGGTTCTTCTTCTCACCAATGTGGTTTGTTGCTGCTTGTCCCCAATGAGATAAATGCATATGCTCATCATAAATAACAACGGTTGGCGTTTTGCGGCCTTTACTTTGATCCCAATCTCGAATATCAATAATAGAATCTTTGTCCCTATTTTTCATATTGGTTTTATGTTAATAACTACTAGAATATTCTATTTTATATAAAGCAATCATACAAATTTGCAGTATAAATGAATCTGGTGTCATTCTTAATATCGTTAAGGTCCTCTGTCGTTTTATCATCGGTTAAAGCATAGCAACTACCCGAAAAGGTTGTGCCGAAATCTATGAATGTTTATTGTAAATGATTTAAACTTTTGACAAATGTAAATTTGTTATTCATTTCTTTACCAATACTAATGATACATCCATACGCATCATAAGCAAACGAACCCATTTTGTATAATTTGAACTGTTGAGAGAGAACAGGAAAAAGGAAAAAAAAAAAGGGGGGAAATGTTTAAAGAGATTTAACCTCTTCATTATTGCACAACATCAAGCCTTGTGCAAGTATCAATTCTACAAACAGTGCCACAAAGATGTAACTCATATATTGTCAGCAGATAAACTTTAAACTAGAAAAAGCACATTCGCAATGTTGTTTTGGGTCAAATCAATGGATAATTATTCAGAACAATAATGTCATACCAGGCTGTAAATTTAGCACGTTGCCAAGTATCAATTTTACGAATTTATGTTGACATTGTATCTGAATAGAGAAACCAGATAGTTACACAGTTTTAAAAGTACCAATAAGTAATTACAGTATATAAATCCTCTTGCCTGGGAGAAATGGAGCACTAAAAAACAAATGTGCAATCTTCGAAATAGAGCTAAAAAAGACAAGCAAAATAATGACAAAAAGCCTTTCTTTTGCAAAATAAAAAATTGGATTATATGCTTGATATGTTTTAAGCATACTTTGATTTGTTTTTATTATCTAATTAGAAAATGAAAGCTTGCAAAAATTCTTTAAAAATTGATAAATATCATATTTCAGCCCAGTTTTTTTTTTCAAGTACGCCCGTTTATTCTGTTCTGTATTTCTAAAAAGGAACGCATAATTGTTTTCTTTTGGCGTATCTTTTTAGAGCCAAAGTAAAGTAAAAGTTGGTTGATTTCTTTATTTATATTTGGTCAAAAGATGTAACAATCTTGAATTCTTTACTTTCGGGACCCAAAGGAGCATTGCCTGGGCGGTCAGAAATAACCACTTGGTATCCAGCTTTTGTAGCGGCAAAGATTTCTAAAACACAAAATATATTAGATCTCGTTGATATACAGTATATCTTTAATGTTATTAAATTACCATTGATGTTGTCAGTAACAAACAAAATACTCTTGGTATCATTCTCTTTTCCAATTTGGCGGGCAATATTTTCATAAGATGTGCTTTCTGTTTTCAATCCAACACCAGTATCAAAATAACCAGAAAAGTACTTTTTTTTTTACAAGGAAATCAATATTTAATGCATGCCATTTATACAGAAACACTTACACTCGTCAAGTCGCCTTTGGTGGAATATCCAACTAATAACTTTTGGGCTGGAACACTGCCAGATGAATAAATGTAAATCTTCTTTCCTGCAGCCTTCCATTGATCTAATACAGGAACAACATCATCATAAACACTAATTTACGTCAGTTTTGATTCTACGTAAATAAATATTTCAAACACTCACACACCACGAAGAACGCTAGATTCATAGCCTTCCTTCCACATGTAACCTTGGAAAGATTTGAGAGCGCCAATTTTACGATCTGCCTTCATTTGCCAGATGATGGTTTCCATAACAGCAGATTTAATATCGGCAGCAGATCTGTATATAAGGTTAGTCAATGTCAACAGCTATCGGTTGTATCTATGATTTACATACGCCTCAGATTCAGTAGGAATAGTGATAGCTTGGTCAATCTTGGCATCTACATCTTTCTTTGCCTATTATCGAGAATCGCATCAATACCAGAAATTTATATCCACCATATAAAATCCTTAATTTACCTGTTCACGCAATAATTCAATTTGGCTTTTGAGTTCATTTGTGTCCCAAGTTCTGTCTAAAAATGCTGATAAACCAGAAGTGACATAAGGAAACTATTACCAAAAGTTATTAAAAAATAAGCAAATTAATAACATTTGGAAAATAATTACCAAAGTTTCTTTAACAAATGTGATGGGAGTAATTGTTCCCTCGATGTCGAGAATAACAGTGTCGTAGTTTGCCATGATTTGTTGGTTTTTACAAGAAGAGTATCAAATGAAAGAAACCGTCAACAAGGCCAGAGAAACATTGGTTGACAGAAAAATTTATCGTAGTCCGGATGAAAAAAGTCAATAAAGTCAGTATAAAACATCGCAGCCAAATCCCACAAAGCTTTTTTTGTTTTTGTTTTTTCTTTCTTTTTATTGAAAAATACTATATTCCATTATGTCTGTTATTTACTATAAACTTAGGTCAGCTAAAGATTCTGATTATGATGTATTTACATTTGATGGTCCAGGTGCTACCGTATTTGATTTAAAACGCGAAATTATCAGAGCAAAGAAATTTGGAAAGGGTACTGAATTCGATATTGCTGTTTATAACGCACAAACAGATGAGGGTTTGTTGACCAATAACAAATTCGGTTTATATACATTACTAAACCATACGTATAGAATACAAAGATGATGTGTTTGTTGTTCCAAGAAATACATCTGTCATCGTGAGACGACTACCAGCAGCAAGGCCCGGTAAAGGAACAGCACAACGATACGTATTGGGCGTTTTACCGACTGATGGAAAGGGAGCAGGAGGATTTGGAATCATGAAAGGAGGGCCATCAAATGCGCCAGGTGGTGGAGCTGGTGGGAGCGGTGGTAATGGCAGTGGTGGTGGTCCTCCTAATTTAAGTGGTGGTAGAAATATGGTACTTAATGCGCAGAGACCTCATGCACCAAATAAATCATCTCAATTGCCAAATAATGCTGGTGATGACAACAATAATGAAGGAGATGAGCCTAAAGATGATTCTGAAGAAGCTAGAATTCAAGCCATGTTTCAACAAACAACAGATCAATGGGGTGCAATGCAAGAAAGATTAGCAGAGTAAGTACTATTTTTTTTTCTTTTTGGGAAGGAGGGAGGAAAGAAGGGCAAAAATGGGAAAGAAAGAGAATGAATGTAGTTGAAAGATTGTAGTTTTTTTTTTTTTTCCCTGTGTAATATGTTTACTTAATTAAAAATGAAATTTGTCTATTGCAATGTATTGATTTTTTTTTGCTTTTGTTTTTTTTTTTTTTTTTTTTTGTAATTTCTTTATTGATCTGTTGGTTTAGACAACAATATATTCCTTATAATGCTCGTGGTGGAGATGCTAGACGTGGTAGAGGTGGGTTTCAAGGCTCTCCTGGTGGATTAACGCATAGAGATTCATCAGAAAATAAAGATGGCCAAATGCCACAAAGAGTGCCACCTCCTACCTATGTATGTTATCGATGTGGACAAAAAGGTAAGTCAATGTAATTCACATTTATAGACACTCTGGGTGCTTATTCGTATATGAAACATAAAGGTCATTATATCAATCAATGTCCTACCAATGGTGACAAAGACTATGATAAACATCCTAGAATTAAACGTACAACCGGTATTCCTCGTAGTTTCCTCAAGGTGATTGAAGAACCCAAGAATGCCGTGAAAGCCGGTACTGGTGGTTTAATGGTAACACCCAAAGGTGACATTGTAGTTGCACAAGCCGATTCATCTTCTTGGGATAAACATGTAGCCAAAGCCGCAACTACCATTGGACTTGGTGTCTCATCTGCTGGTGATTTAATGGATTGGTATGACTCTATCCCAGTACCTAAACATTTGCAATGTCCTATTTGTAATGGTATTTTGAGAGAAGCTACAATTACTCCTTGTTGTGGTGCTAGTTTTTGTGATGAATGTATTCGTGTGCATTTAATGGAGCATGATTTCGCTTGTCAAGATTGTCAACAGACAATTCAGAATGGCTTGGATGGTTTAATTCCTAATTTAAATGTGAGAGAATGTGTGGACAATTATGTTAGAAAGTTTGCTCATGACTTTCATAATAATGCTGCTAATGCTAATGCTGTTGCCGCTGCCGCTGCCACTGCTGCTGCCAACGCGGATGCCGCTTCCTCTTCCGACAACAATGATAACATCAATAAAGATTAATAGAAATTGTCAAAACACTTTTTGCAACAATAATGATATATCAATATAAACCAGATTTAAAATACAATTAGATTTGATAATCTAACGGTTTTTTTGAAGGCTCAATAAAAAAATGATTTTTTGATTTATATATTCAACATGTCTTTCGCGTTTACGGCATTTTAAGCTGTTTTTAATATGTATCGGGGGAACGAAATGCCCATGAGAGACTCAAATATAATAGGTTAAATTCACTGCTTTTTCCTTGGAAACTGGGTCCCACTTTTCATCCCTGCTTAACTTTTTTTTTCACTAAATAACACCAAGAAAAAGATATATGCCAATGTACCTAAGATGTTCACCTTTAATCCAAAAACAAGTATCCTGAAATATCCTATTTTTTGCAGTTGGTATTAATTTTTAAGCGCTAATGTTTCAGATTTTTTACGCGTATTTTACTGCTAAAGGATTGAAAACTTTGAGGCTTCATATCTCTAGAAAAAATTAAGTTGTACTAACACTCTTTAATAATAAAACTTACTTGTTTTAAAGCGCTCTATAACATGTTTTAATATAAAAAAATTCTGAGCACTTTTATTTTTTTTCATTTTTTTTTGACATTTCTATAGTATGTTTCAAAATATTGGCTAAATTGAGCAACATTTTTTCTGTATTCTTGTCATTAAGCTCGTTAAGCTCTCTCGGACCCAATTTAGAGTTTTTCAAAATATTAATTTTTCGTGGAGATATCCTCAAAAATATGTCCAAAAATATACCTTCATTTCTAGCGTCCATTTTCCCCTTGTATACCCTCATCCTAAATTCTGAATCTGAAAAAAATTGGACAAAAATCTCGCTTTTTCTATGAAAAATGTAGCTAAAAATTTTTGTAATAGCTCGATCGATAGATACTTTTTTTGCGCATAATTTTAATTTTTTATATTTTAAATATGCTTATAAAAAGTGATGCGTATCTTCAAAAAACCTCCAGAATTTCAATTGCATTTTGCGCAAACTTTAATGTGGAATGCTTGTCTGATTTTCATTTAGATAGTTGCAGAATCCAAAACTGTACAAAAACTATTTAATGCTCTAGGCCGACTTACTTTGCATCTCATGAGCCATTAAACGATTTTGTTTTTTTGAATCATTTTTCATTCATTTCAACAAATAAATTTTGGAACCCCGTGATAAAGGTCTTAAGCTGTGCTAAGAACTATCAATTTGGTTATCTCGATGAAAAATCAATGTTTTTTGCTAAAACAAAAAATGCAAAGTAGCAAGCCATTAGATCTATCTTGTGGATACAGAAATTAAGCCCTGAATAATTAGTTTTAATTTTAAAAAAATAATAAACTAATATTTACAACTGCAGAAAACAAAGAAAAAAACCCCCCAACCTTGTGAATATTGATCCAATTAATCTCCAATTATACATGATGGTAGATTTAAATATATCTTACATAAAAATTTATGTTTCTACTTTCACAGATCACTGTGAATTGAGGAAACCATTAGCAAAACATGATATTTCTGTCCAATAAACTACCTGTTGTTGTGTCCTGTTATATATTCATGTTTCATAAATAATACTTAAAAAAGAATACAATTAAAGGAGAATGAGTAATGAATCATTTATTTAACTGTATAATAAAAACAATATATCGTTTATTTAGATATAAAAGTATGGCCTTTTATATTGATTTGACATTGAGATCCTGAGATGTAATTTAAGGCACTATTGAACCATTAGATCTGTTTGATAGTAATCTACTATGTATTGAAATGGATCAAGTCATAATTGAACCGTGCTTTCAGAGCTTATGAGTTGCCTTGTTTCAATGTTGCGCTAATATGCTAGGATATTGATTTGATAGCTACTTGATTGATTAACCGCTGGGATGAAATAATATGGTACTATAATTGAGGTCCAAGCGTTCTTGCTAATTACTGAATTAAACTTAGTACGCTAGGAGTTTTTTATATCCGTTATTAAGACTTTGCACTTCAATACATGTCGTAGTCAGTAGATTGTAAAATGTATTGATACTGTAGAAGGTAATAACATTGAATGGTACTTGGTGGCATACAACATAAATTGTTTCTTGAGTGAAGAGTGGTATGCCTTTAATGGTATTGTTCATGCAGAAATAATTACCTTGAAGTCCATTCTTAAGGATAAATTAACGTTGGTGACAGACCAATTTCTAACTGATAATGATTGAAGCAGGAACTGATAGAAATCCAAATATGATTGACGATGTTATTCGCTGAACTCTTTTCAAGTCTTTCTGAAAAATGATTAACGATATTCCATCATGTATGCCTTTATGTTACAATTAGTAATACTCTATTTGTTACTTACTGGATTAAAATCAAAATTAAAATATACAGACAGTAGTAAGCTTACAATAAAGTTTACATTATTAAATTATTTGCTGAGTATCAGTAGCAATTTGGTTTCCAAAAAAATCTTTATTCCTGACAGAAATATAAAAAACAACCTGTCATCTTTGCCCTGTATAATGTATAATGTAATTATGCTAGGTACAATAATGTAAAAGCTGACTTTATCGCACTATTAGAGAACATAACTGAAGTTTCTAGTGAGCATATAATCAGTAAATACAAAATAGCGCTACGTATATATACAAAAATTTAGTAGTACATAAAACGTGTGGTATATGTAGTAACAAAAATTTTATAATCTATAAAAGTTACGGTCATCAATGTTAAAAATACCAGATCTCGTCCGATCTCCACAGGAAAACAATATCTGTTAATACAGTACATATAATAAAAAACAATTTTTAGGTTATTTTTTTCTATGTAGAAGCTAAACAATTACACTCTATGATATTTATGTAATTATTTTTCTTACTAATTAATCAATACAGTAAAAAAAAATTACAATTTATTTTGTTTGTTCTGTCCTTCACAACCTATTTTGACTTGCTGTAGTACACAAAAATCTACGCTCGATAAGTTAAAATGAATTATAATATTAAATTTGATTTTCAAAAAAAAATTGATAGTTTCAATCTTCAAAATCAGAATATGCCTTCTTTCTATAACTAACCTCATAATAAACATTTTTTAGGATATACTTTAGACATAAGTGAACAGACATAAATTAGTCGCATTATGCTACCTATTCCTAAATTTATTTTATATCTCACGAAAGACTCAAAAACGCGTAAAATTCACTGCTTTTTCCTTCAAAACTGGGTCCCACTTTTCATCCCTGCTTAACTTTTTTTTTCACTAAATAACACCAAGAAAAAGATATATGCCAATGTACCTGAGATGTTTAACTTTAATTCAAAAATAAGTGTCCGGAAATACCCTATTTTTTGCTGTTGATATTAATTTTTCAGTGCTAATGTTTTATGTCGGTTTTCGAGGATATTAAACAGCCAATTTTGAAGCCAATTCCATTTCTAACTCACATTGAAATGCAATTCTTATAAATAGTCTTTTAAACCAAGACATAGAAGCTCTTGGTTCTTTCTTTTACCATTAGTTTTTCTAGTAATAAAGCCTACGTTCTCCATAATAAATGTTACTAGTCTTTATTATTATTCTTTCTATAAATAAGATTGTATGTATCCATAAACTCTCATTTTATATTTTTACGCGTATTTCATTGCTAAAGAATTGAAAAATTTGGGGCTTCATAATTCTTGAAAAAATTAAGCTATACTAACACTTTCTAATAACAAAACTTATTTGTTTTAAACTACTCTCTAACATATTTCAGTTTGAAAAAATTCTGGGCACTTATTTTTTCATTTTTTTGGCATTTCTGTTGTAGTAGATTAGAAAATATTTGTGAAATTGAATAGCATTTTTTTTTAGTATATTGATTTTTTGTCAAGTTATCCTCAAAAATATGTACAAAGAGATACCTTCATTTCCAAATTCTAAATGTTAAATTTTTTGACAAAAATCTCGTTTTCTCTAGAGAACATGCATATAGATGGTTCAGCAATGGCTCGATCGATAGATAGATTTTTTACGCATTATTTACATTACTTATATTTGAATTATGCTTATAAAAAGTGATATATACAGTGTCTTCAAAAAACCCCAAACTTTCAATCGCATTTCCGCAAGCTTTTATGTGAAGTATTTGTCTAAATTCTCTTTCGATAGATGCAGAATTTAAAACTGAACAAAAACCATTTATTCCCCTAGTTTAACTTTTTTTGCAGTTCGTGAGCTCTGAAACAATTTTGGTTTTTTTTACCATTTTTCAATCGTTTCAATTTTGGACTTCAGTTATCATACGCTGCATAATGTAATATAAACTATTATTTAGATTGTCTCGAGGAAAAGTCAACAATATGCTTTTTTTGAGATGAAATCTGTTAGATTGACGTTACAGGACAATCATATGATTTTAATTTGGTATACCAGTCGTCTCTTCACAAATTTCTATACCATAAAAAATGCTCCAAAAGAGCTCTCGCAAAATATACAAAAAATAAAATGTCTTTATAGCGACCTAAACCCTAAATATCTTGGTAGAGAATGAAAAATAAAGTAGAGTTTACATACTTAATAACCATCATTGCAATATCTTAATGTTTTCTCTAGCTATTTTTATTTTAAGTTCAGTTTCTCAATTTTAAGCTGATCATTTCTAACTTATTTAAATTATTGTTAGCCTGCCTTAATTTTTCAAGCGCTATTACTAGATGATGAATAATAATATTATCGAAAACTGACTGCAAAATGGAAAATGCAAAGCCTCAAAACTTGGCGAACGCTTATCCATTTTGATAAAAATTTAAAAGGCTCTCGGTTACACTACGGTATACGTATATAGATACTACTTTTAAATAGTTTTTGTATGTGACAATCAAGCAACTGTATGTGCTTATGTATTTCTGTTAAACTTTGTGGATTTATAGAAAACACATCAATATATTTAAATTTTGAGCAGTATATGTTTTTTTTAAATGCTGTCAATGATTTTACAAGTGCTTAGTTGTATCCAATCAAGTAATAATAGAAAATAAGAAATATATTAATAAAGTAATTAATTTCAGCATTGTACTTTTTTTTATTATTATGAATAATGAATCGAGAAAAAATCGAATTAAATAAAACAATTATGGATCAGGATTATAAGCGGTAAAACTCTCTAAAAGAAAGGAGGAATAACTTGTGATCGAATTGGTTTAATGGAGTAGATAATTTGCCGTTCAAAAGAACGTTTCCAGCAACACCACGAGGAGGTCTATCTACATGTTGCCATTTGACTTTATAGCTTGTTTACCACCATACTATAAAGTGGTACTGAAATCAAGCAAATGCTATGAAAACAGTACGGCTCCGATTGCCAGAAAGGGCTATAGTTTCCAGCCCGTTACCGTGAAAGAAGACTACAAGACCCTAAAAGGGGGAGAGGTCGCAAGTCCATGAATGGAGAGCAACCAGGTTAAATTGACCCAGGATTACCGATTGTACAAAGACAAACAACTGAGTATAGTAACCGAATTTATCGGGAAAGCATCAAAACAGATGCCATTCCAATAAAGGTGGTAAAAGTTATCGCTTTTTTTTTTGATCAAATCATTTTGATTCTTAAACCCGCATAGGGTGTATCAAAAATTAGATAACAAAAAAAATGCTTTAACTTCTGAAGGAAATATAGTAACTAAGATAATAGTATCAAAGAAACAAAACCAGAGAGACAAGACCAGATATACCAAATTGAACTAAAAATAAATAAATAAAGCATATGATGAGAAACTAGATATTCCGAATTGAAATCAGATGTTGATAGTACCTTTTGAATTTTTACCAAGATAACTTCTTCGTAAATAGAGACCGCAAGTTAAGGAAGTGAAACGAGACGTACATGAATTGAGACCAGATACAAATAAATTGAAACCAACAGATGAGCATGATATTAGACCAGAAGTGCATAAATTGAAACGAAATGATGATGAATTGAGACAAGACAAGCATGAATTGAGTTCTGATTAGTAGGAATTGAGACCAGATAAGCATTTAAACTTATAACCAAGGAGCAAAAATTGGGACCCAATAAACATAAATTTAGACAAGATGAGCATGAATTAGAATCAAATAAGCATGAATTAATACCAAATAAACATGAATACAAACCATAAGAGCATACATTTAAACTAAAAGAACACAAACGTAGACAACAATAGTACGTTTTTAGACCAGGAGAGCATGAATTAATACTAAGAAAGCATAAGTTAAAACCAGATTAGCATTAATGTAGACCGAATGGACATACTTTTAGACCATAAAGAGAGCGCGAACATAGACTAGAAAACACAATTTTAGACCAGAATAGCATCAACTGAGATTTGAAGTGTATGACGTTGGACCAGATATAAAGGAATTTACACCATATGAGCATGATTTGGGACCACATAAGTAGAATTTTATACCAGAAGAACGTAAAATCAGACTAGTTGAAAATAAATTAAGATTATATTAGCATACACAGTAAACCGATGCAGTTAAAAATAAATTAAGAACGAATTACCATAAAGTAAGACTAGATGTGGAGAAATTTACATCAAATGAGCATGACTTGAAACCAGATACCTAAGAATTGAGACAGGATGAGAATGACTTGATACCAGTTACGAATTCATATTGTACCAGAGCTGCATTAATTTAAACCAGATGCGCAAGGATCGAGACCAAAGAAGCATAAAATGAGACCAGAAATGAATCTTTTTAGACAGGATAAAGATAAAATGAAACCACATGAGTATGAATTGAGACCAGATGACGATGCATTCACACCAGATCAACATAAATGTAAAGCATAAATGCATGAATTTAGACAAGATGTCCCAAAATTGAGGCTAGATGAGCATAAACGCAGACCAGATGATGATTTGAATTGATACCAGATACGGACGAATAGACACCAGATAATAAAAGCATAAATTGACAGTCAAAGCGCACGAATTGCGACCCTATGAACATAAATTTATAACAGATGAGCATAAATTAAAATCAAATATACATAAATTATTACCTAATAAGCATAGATACAAATATAGATAAGAAGAGCACACATTTAAGCTAGAAGAACACGAATTTGGACCACAAGAGAACCTCGTTAGACCAGAAGAGTATGAATTGATACTACAAGAGCATAAACTAAAACCAGATTAGCATTAATATAGAATAAATAAACATGATGAATTTAGACCTGAAGAACACGAATTTAGAGCAGAAGAGTACCACCTTAGACTAGAAGAACACGAATTTAAACCGGACGAGCACAAACAAATACCAGATGTGAATAAATTGAGACCAGCTAGACATAAATTGAGGATAGACATGTATGAGTTAAGATCAAGTGTGGATAAACGTGAACCACCACATGAGCATGAATTAATTTCAGAAGAGCATGCTTGAGACCAGATGGAAATGAATGTTAACCAGAAGAGCAGAAATGGAGACATGGAGACCACACTAGCATAAACTGAGACCAGCAGGAGTGCACGAATTTTGAATAGACGTAAAAATATGGATCCCAGATGAGCAGGACTTGATGCCACATAAGTAAGAGTTTTTACCAGAAGAACATAAATTTAGATTAGTTGAAAATAAATTAGACGACCTGATAATATATAAGAACAAATTTCAACCAGAGGAACATAAATATATACCTGAGAAGCATGGATTAAGACCAGTTGAAAATAAAGTAAGACCAGAACCGCATGAATGGAAACCAGTTGAAAATGAATTAAGACCAGATGACTATGGATAAAAACCAGATAAGTAAATGAATTGAGACGAGATAAGAATACAATGAGACTACATAAACTTACATTTAGACCAGAAGTGTATATACCTAAACCAGATGAGCATGAGCTGAGACCAATTGAAAACGAATGAAGATCATATAAGCATAAATCGAGGCAATATATTGTAAAAAGTGAATCATACATTGAGGACAGAAACTAGGACGCATTTTGCACAAAAGAAACCAGATAAAGCAGGAAGAGACAACATTTGTTAAGTGATATATGGCTATGCAAAATAGAAACGAGACCTTGTAGAACAAAACCCAATTTTTCAGAAAAAATTTGAGATTTTGCACTTTGTAGAGATAAAGGCCATATCGCTTGCAAGAGACCCAATTACGTGCATAAGAAACCCAATGCTACAGAAAACGACCAGATGCTGCACGACAAATTCCAATTTGTGCTGAGAAAGACCTATTATTGTAAAGATACTGGATGTTATTGTTGCAAAAAAAGACCAGGTTTTATAAAAAGGACCATATTACCTTAAAAAGCTACCAGCTATTGTTGGAAGAGAACCGCTTTACAGAAAAATAACCTCCATTTGCAGAGAAGTCATCACATGACGTAAAGAAAGATCCAATAGCGCATACAAAACTAGATATCATAGACAGATACTAGTTATTGCACAGATAACGCATAGCTATAAACTGTTGGTTCAAATCATTTTGACTCACCGTGGCCAGGGGTGCGTCAAAAATCAGATATCAATAGCTGATAACCGCCAGGTAAATAATCAAAAGAACCAAACGCAGATAGAATAAACCCCATATCAGGATGATCCAAAAGAAAGTTAAACAAGTAGAGCGACTTGTTTTTCTTTTATTCAAACCTGAATACTAGGAAAGTTTATGGTACAAGATTCGTTAAAATCTCACGCGCCAGGCGTTACTTTAACGTCGAAACTTTCATCTAACCTTCATCAGCCACGCATGAAACTTTATCTTGCGAGATACTATAGTAGATCTTAGCCAACAACGGATAAGACACATACGGGATAGACTCGTGATTCCACCAAACCATACGGTTTTGTTTCATCAAATTTACCTGGTTATTCAAAAAAAGGGGGAAAAACAGGGGCCCTCGTGTTTTTGAATAAAGCCTAGAATTTGGCTTCCGTTGATGACGTCTTTAAAATTTTGAATAATTTGATTGAAAAGCTGTTTATATACCTGGGCCATACTGTAAATACAATCATCCGTATTGCAGAAATCATTGCTTTAGAGGGCATTATATAATAACAATTTTATTTCTGGAGAGAAATCAATGGCCTATGGAGACAAGGTACATCTACTTTGAGGATTTAACTAAATTTGACTCAATATTGAACGAAAAGTTTTGAAAATTGTCTGAGAACCATCTGAAACGATCCAAAATTTACTTGACAACAAAAGTCGTATCTTGGCCAATTTTGATCAAAGCAACTTCAAAATTTGCACGAGAGTTAGGTACACATCATCTTCCACCCAATGATGCCAAATTGCAACTTTCACAGCTTACTGTGTATCGAGAAAATTATTGCCAAAGTGCACCTATAGTTTGCTGCACACCTTTATTGAAAAAATTTTAAATACGGTATTTATAAATATTGATCAAAGTACACAGCGAATCCCCATGAACAAAGGTATGCATAGACATTAGAAGCATTTTACATACCAGCTTTTATAGATTATCGTGCATGCGTAGGTTTAAACAGCAAGTTAGGTATCTGCTATTTACACCTATTAAGAAGGTCAGTAAGCTCACCAGTTCTCGACGGATATGGATCCAAATGACCTCCCGTTGTAATAGCAGGCGCTTTTAATGTTGACAAACAGAGTTGCCAAAGGTTTAGCCTCCCTGAGTTGCTGTGAAAATGGGGAAATAAAAACTCGTATGTCTTCAAACTATTTTGTATCGATTGTTTTAGATATTCTTTGAAAAAAATTTATAGAATAAAATAATGATTCAAAATTGATTTGAAGATGAATTTAATGCACAGTGAACCTATGAGTAACATACAATCTTGATCACATTAACTAACTAAACATTATTTTTAAATGATCAAAGCACAACTATCGAAAAGAAGCCTGTCTTTCTCTGCTTAAAAAAATTCCAAAACTTTGAAGCTTCATATTTCTGCAAAACATTACGCTATATAGACTCTTTCTAATAATAAATGCGGCATAATATCACCAAGTACCATCTTTTATCATCTTCTACATCATCAATACATTGTACAATCTATTGACTATAACATGTATTGAAGTTCAAAGCCTTGGTACAGAATATGAAAAACTCCTAGCGTACTAAGTTTAATCCATCAGTTACCAAAAATGCTTGGACCTCAATTATGAAACCATATAATTTTATTCCAGCGGTTAATCAATCAAGTAGCTATCAAATCAACATCCAAGCACATTTAGCGCAGCATTAAAACAAGGCAACGTACAAGCTCTGCAAGAATGGTTAAATTATGATTGATCCATTTGAAGTCATAGATTACTATCAAACAGATCTAATGGTTCGATAGTGCCTTAAATTACATCTCGGGATGAATCTCAATGTCAAATTAATATAAAAGGCTATACTTTTATATCTAAATAAACAATATTTTGTTTTAATTATGCAGTTGAAGAGCTGATTCATTCCTCATTCTTTTTAATTGTATTCTTTTCTAAGTATTATTTATCAAATCTGAAAATATACATTAGACTTGATGCTTAAGATTATATATAACAATATGTGGAATAAATTGTTGGACAACTTTTATTATGTGTTCAAGAATTCTTCTACCAGAAAAACCGTCTGTCATTTTATACATTCATTAAAAGATTGCTAAAGCGAGCCCGTAGAGCAATGTCGTAATTGAGCATAGAAAGATGGAACGGTTAAGTCTCTTATACTATGGTATATATCTAACGCTATGAAGAAAAAATCTCTTAATTTTCTTAATTGTGCCACATTAAGGAAAATAAGAAAATTTTCCCTGCTTATTTTTTGTAAATTTTGTCTTATTTTTCTTAATGTGGCATAACTAAGAGAATTAAGGGATTTTTTTTCATAGTGTATAAGTTTTAAATAAAAAAGCGTTTCTTTTTTATAACTTTTCTTATATTTAACCACGTACAGTCTGAAAATTCAGACTTTGTAGCGGACATTTTTCGGGACTCATTTTATCCTTACCAACGTTCATGATTTTCATCAAAAAACAGAAAAATCAAATTTTGATACCAAAATCAACGTTTAAATATACTACATTATGAGAGAAAATTGTAGGTATAGCTAATACACATGTCGTAAAAGCTTAATATCAAATGTCAAGTAATAAAAATTTGCATTTTTGCCCTCAAAACGAAATTTTGGTTAAAGGATTTTCAAGTAATATTTTGCAACAAAAACGTTTGTTATTTTTTGTTGAGGAAATAGAGCGCTAAATTCTGTATATGTGTATATTTTTTGTTTTTATAATTTGTAGTATAATTAACACTAGATTTGCAAAATCAGAAAAAAAAAATTAAAAAATGTCAAAATGGATGATCTGGAGAAAAATAATTTTCGAAATTAACATTCCGCTTATAAGCCTTAGAAGTCTTAAAAATAAGAGATTTTTGTAGTGGCTCCAAGGCCTTCGAAAAGTGAACCAATTATTAATGCTAGAGACACTGCTAAGTATAAAAGACGAGCCGAGCCTAGGACGAGCTTGACCAAAGCTCGCCACAACGAGCCGAGCTTTGTATCACTCGAGCTCGAGCCGAGCTTTAATAAAAGCTCGTTTGACAAAGACGAGTTTTTGACTTTTTTTTAAAAAGCTCGTTTGAGAAAGACGAGCTTTTGACTTCTTTTCAAAAAGTTCAAATTTAAATAATAATTAGTAAATGCTATGACATTATTACTTTAGATAATTGTCAATTGACATTCATAAGTTTGCTTTACTTTAGATATTTGTCACTGGAAAGGTAAAATAAAGCTCGCATTGAGATGATGAGTTTTAGTCGCTGCATAAAAAAGCTCGTTTGGGGTAAACGAGCTCTAGTCACGCGCAAAAAAAAGCTCGTCGAGGTTGAACGAGCTTTTTTGTAAGCTCATCTAACTTTAACGAGCCTTGAGAAAAGCTCGGCTGCATAAAAAAGGCTCGGCTCGTTTAATATCACTAGACACTGCTAGAATATACGAGAAGGTTGCTTGGTAAGCATGCGTAGCAAGACCAAGGCATAGACACCTTCTAGAAGTAATCTATTGGTACATGATTAGCAACCATGTATCCGTAGTCAATTAATACAATAGTATAAATAGCGAGTAAATAATCAATCAATAAGCAATTATTCTTTATTCTAAATAACATAATATCTCGGAGATTACAATTTTATAATATTTGGGAAATTTTTCAAGAATTTACGATGCTGTATCCACTTGATTCAAGCTAATTACTGTAAATCTTTATACAGTAATGATTCGGTTTTGTGGAATCGTTGAGAGGGAGAAAAGTGTCGATTAAATCAAATTTTCCACCAAATCGAATAAATCATTTTTCGTAATATTGGATCAAAAAATGAGAATAAAAAGGCGTTACTAGTTTATAGTATTAAATAATATTGTTAATAAAGGCTTTTTATATTTGAGCAACTGAATTAAACAGTGGATAATAAGAGATTTATTAAAAAACTGGGGTAAATTAGGCACGTAATTTGGTTATTCTCCATATTTCTTCTAATTTCATGGTTACTAGATCAAGCTATTACCGACTAAATACAGTTTTATTCAATAGTATTTATATTTTACTAATATAGTGAACTGGTAGAAACGAAATTGTCCACTATCCACTGAATCGATTCAGTGGATTTAGGCAGTAAAATTATGAAAAAAAATGGGAGATTTCAAACTGTCCATTAAATCGAAAATCCATTACTTACGAGTCCACTAAATCGAATCACGACTGTACATGTTAATATTGTGTGATAGTGTATTTGATAATAATATAGACTTACTTGATAATTAATGTGCTAGAGATGATTTACATTAAGTTTTAGTCTTACCCTCCAACATCACAAATATAAACATGGCCATCACTCGGACCTATTGCCACCTTTTTACCCTCTTTGTCCCAAGCCAATTTATTCAATGCTTTACCAGAATTAACTTACTTTTGACCTATAAAAATTAATTTATTAGTAAAATAAATTATTAATAACAAGCAAAAGTAATAATTATAATGTACCTTTGATAGTTGGTAATTGTGGTATGTGGTATACAAAACAACATCTTGCCTTGCTCTTCTTAGCTGTTGGCCACTAAATAGAAACAAATAATTTTTAAGAAATTAAATAGATTAACATGAGTTTATTCATTCATTCAAACCAAGTAGATACTATACATACTTTTATAATCACCAATTTTTCTGCAGGTAGATATCGACTTTAAACCAAAAAAAGCATTCATTATAACGTAGATAATGGAACAAAATGATTAAGTCTTGAATGCTTTTTTTGTTCGAAGAAGATATTATAACGCGCCCTAACATTAATAGTTAATAATTCATTTCCAAATAAACAATAGGAAAAACATGTACTTGTACCTGCTTCTTGATTTCAGTTTATAAAAAAATATTGGCCTTTTTGTTGTAGTTTCAAACGTAAATAAAAGAGCTGTTTGAGGAAAGAGTAGGGAAGAAAAAAGATTTTGTGTGTTACAAACAGGAATTTACAGAGGCATAAATACTTTTAGTGTTATCAAACAGGTTGTTGTCGTTGTTCCCATTTCCCCGAAAGAAGAACATGAGCAGAACTCTTTCAAACCTCAAATTTCAAACTGATATATCTCGTCAATAAGGCAATTCTGTTGAAACAGAGTAACTTACATCTGCTTTAAACCATTCAAATTATCTTCGCTATTGATTATATTATGATTAATATACTTTAGTAAATTGTCTAAAAAACTTTAATCTCATTGCTCTGCTCATCTGGGCTGCCTAATCTGCACAAAAGTTTCTATTCTGCCCACTTGTGCAGATCATTATACCCATGGGAAGCATAGTTCGGCCGTAGTGGGTGCCGCGCTTCAATTTTGAATATCACCATATAAAATTGTATAATCAGATATGCATATGTAACTGAGCTTGAATTCAAAAAGTGTTCAAATGGAAAAAAATCCAAAAAAATCCAAAAAAAAGCCTTGTATGTTTAATTGCTCACAAAAATGCATAGTAAGTTGAGCTAGCGTACTAAATATCTTGGGTTCAGTTTTTAATTCTGAATCGATCTGTGTAGGTTTTAAAAATATTTTTCTCATAAAATCCCTAGTAAATTTAATATCAAATTTTAACGGTTTTTGATGAAAAAGTACCCTTCATTTAAATGCAACTCTAAACCATCTTATTTTTATATTATACACAACAAACTTATCTACAAAATGAGTATTTATACGTAGCTTCAGCCCTATTTTTTGTGGGGATATACATTTTTTTGATCTTTTTTTCGTAAAACCGAAAATTTTTCCTTGTATATCCTCGTCCAAAATGGATCATTTTTTGTATCACTAAAAATCAATCATCCAATCTCAATTTTCTCGACGAAAAATCAATATTTTATGACGAGATAAAATTCGTTAGATAGACACTAATGAGTACTATCCTATGGCTCTAGTTTTTTAAACCAATCATCCCTTCATGGATTTCTATACTACAAAAAGAGCTCTCACAAAATTTATAAAAAAATAAAAAAGTCTTTACAGAAATCTAAGACCTAAATATTCTGGTAGAGAATGAAAAATAAAGTAGAGTTTACTTAATAGCCATTATTGCAATATCTTAGTATTTTCTCGACTTATTTTCATTTCAAATGCGGTTTTTCAACCTTAAGCTGGTCATTTCTGCATTGTTCAAATTTATCAAACAATCACTATAGTAATCAAGCTTGCTTTATTTAATAGAGTTTGTAGCCGGGACAATGTTGAATAGGATGGCAGTTGGAATATTTGTTTTGCATTAACAAATGGATACAGCAATAAATAGATAATAATTGGTGAAAGAAGGGTATCCTATAGATAAGGTTTAAGCAGATTTTAGAACCCTGAAAATGTTGTACTAGGGAAAAATACATATGCTTTTTATCTTGCAGCTTTTTCGTCTGAGGTTAGCTATTATCAATGGGATACTGAACATGTTTGATTATGCGACAAAGAACTTATAAGAGCAACATGAAAATACAATATTAACTCTTCTAAGTTGGTATAAAACACGAGCCCGAGCCTTGGACAAGCTTGACCAAAGCTCGCCACAACGAGCCGAGCTTTTGGTTTCTTTTTAAAAAGCTCGTTTGAGAAAGACGAGCTTTTGATTTCTTTTCAAAAAGTTCAAATTTAAATAATAATTAGTAAATGATATGACATTATTACTTTAGATAATTTTCAATTGACATTCATAAGTTTGCTTTACTTTAGATATTTGTCACTGGAAAGGTAAAATAAAGCTTGCATTGAGATGATGAGTTTTAGTCGCTGCATAAAAAAGCTCATCGAGGTTGAACGAGATTTTTTGTAAGCTCGTCTAACTTCAACGAACCTTGAGAAAAGCTCGACTACATAAAAAAAACCTCGACTCGTTTAATATCATTCATGGAAGAGTTGTCGATTTGGCTTGCGTCGAGCTTGCAAAAAACAATCATAACGACAAGTTCTGTAGCGATCACAGAAAAATACTTCATGAAGGCAAAACAGTTGCTGATCAATTCTATAAGTTCCTTGGCTTGAAGAGTAGAGAGAAGAGAAACATTGCAGGCTGCTGCATACAGATTACCGGCATCGAAGGCCAGGTCATGAATGTTAAATTGGTTGTATCTGGCAAGTCAACTAGGATCACTCAGACTACCATCTCAGATTGAGATGAGAAAAACACGTGTTCTGCTGGAAAGACTATTCACTTTAAAAAGAAATCTCTTGTACTTGAAAAATTTATTTCAAAAACTAGAATTTGACAAGTCTTCTGATAGCAAGCCTATAGAAAGAAAGCTCTGTATCAAAAGATCTCCATATGGAAACTCTTCTGATGAACAAAGCTCTTCTAATGAAAGTTCTTACGAAGAAATCTCTAGTCAAGAAGTCTCAGAAGAAATCTCTGAGGAAGAAACCTTTGAGGAAGAGGAAGCCTATGAGGAAAAAGTACCAAGCGAAGATGTCTCAGGCATTCATAAAGACGTCAAGTATACTAATTGGGTTCGTGGCTCATGGTTTCCCCTCTTCCAAAGAAAGATCTGAGATATGATGGTGTTTGGCACAAGTATTATATACCATGAATATGTCTTCGAATGTCGCAGGTTTTGAAAAAAAGAAAATCTAATCGAATCTTCCTTCCAACATGAGATGTTGGCCCTGAAAATAAACCTTAACAGATTTTCGAATGATTTTGATTATATACAAAATTTCAGATTATAAAAGCAAGGTACATATCAAAATGAAGATATGAATCAGGGTTATACTCACAATCAATAATTTTGACATTTTATAATGCATATATTTTGTAGCATACAAAAAAAGGAAGAAAAGATATACTTGCAGATGGCATTAAAGAGTTTTAATGAGTCAGCATTGCGAGATTAATGCTCAAAACTGTTTCCATTGCGTTTTTTGACAATATTTCTATATAAACATATTTTTATTTTTTATTTTATCTAGTCTCATCAATTTTTAAAAGTACAGTAAAGGAGGGATATATATGTATAAATCAAGAGTCTTCAGGTAAACCAAGGCCAAATGTATTATCTCGAGACCATCTATTATTACAAGTAGGACATCTGGGGTCATTAGAGTTACTGAATTGACTATCTGCACAGTGTTTATGAAGTCGAACACTACATTGAGCATTAGCGCAATGTTCACCCATTGTTATCATGTCCAAACAGAATATACATTCCATAATATTTTCCCCGAATTGTCGTTTGAAATAATCCTGTAATTCTGCAATTGAGCGAGTGGTCAAATAGTAATTGCCTTGTTCAATTCCAATCCATTGTTCTTCTACTAATTTGTCTAATAATGTTTGAGTGTCTTTAGCGGTAATTTTTGGGGTTATTTTGCCACCTAAATGCACAGCTGTTAATGCAGAAACACCAAAGTTTTCATTATCTGCTTTGATGATTAAATCAAACTAATGAAAAGTAAGTTAATAATCTTGTTCTATATTTATACACATACAAATTCAGTACCAATTCACGGATAAAGGCCATATCGACTGCTGTAAACGTTGTAGCTAATTCTGTAACAGCATCTTGGTTTGTGTTGACCATGATTAAATACATATCGCCATCTTGTTCATTTTGAGATAATCGAAGGGCATAATCTAATGTATCTAATTCTTTATTCAATGCAGAAATAAACATGGGAAACTCAACAGTTTGAGGATCTAGAAATCAACAATTATTACTTTTTCCGAGTATCTTTTTGGTACATTTCTTCTTACTGGATGTGATATTGCACACTGATTCATATAACCTCTTTGCTTCCTCCTCAGTTACAATTCTTTTGGACAGCATGGATTGCATAAACAATCGATGTGAATCATTATATTCTGGTGTAGTTGACATATTGGTGCAGTGAAAAATGCGTATACAAAGATTTTCAGTCGCGCAACACGTACTAAAAATCAAGTTCTTAAGGACTGTTTGAAGTATGATTGGGTCTATAAATGAGCATAATAATAATAAAAAAAAAACAAACATTTGATTATATTGAACAACTGGTTAATTATATTTTATTTTTTTCTTTGGAACTTTGAAACAGTACTACAATAAAATAAGTGATTACAAGAAGCTATTCATTACAACATTATTTTGATCATGATGATGTTGGTTGGTTAATAAATGGCTATTGTCTTGTTCTGGTTGTTGTTGTTGTTGTTGTTGTTGCTGTTGTTGTTGTTGCTGTTGTTGCTGTTGTTGAAGCATGTTCAAATAAGTCCATGAGGAAGAAGGATCATAAGATTGCTGTTGAAAATAGGGGTTCCAGGGGTTCTTGGCAGGATCAACTAACCATGATGCAGCAGCAGCAGCAGCAGCAGTAGCAGCAGCAACAGAATTCATATTACTAAATGATGGTTCTGGTGTGGCTGAAGGAGAAATTGTCAAATCACGACAAAGATAATTATTATCTGGAATGATGACAAGTTTAGCAGCTAAATCCGGTGCTTGAGAAATCAATTCCAATAAAGATTGTCGAAGATTATCATGAGAGCCTTGAAGAGCATGGGAGCCAGCGTCAAAGTTACTTGCTTGTTGATTTTCAGTAAAATCATTACATCTGACCCAATCTTGATCAATACCATTTCTACGCATAGAAAAAGATATAATTGATTTAGGTTCAAGGTCAATATCAAGTTGACCAATGTCATTTTGAAGTTGACCTAATCGGATTTGCTGAATATTCTCAAAATCAACTTCAATTCTGAATTGATGTCCACCATCTTGAACTTGCCAGATCAACTGACGTACAGTAGGATCACTAAAGCAGAATAGATCCCATTCATTACTAGTAATTTGTCTTGCAAATCTTGCCCAGGTGCCAATTCGAATGCCTTGAACTGGGAATGAAATGATGGGTTTGGGATCTAGATTTTAAGAGTATGTTAGCAAAGATTAAGGGGTAATAAAAAAAAAAAAAAAAAAAAAAAAAAAAAAGGGAAAAAAATTACCTTGATTAGTTTCAACTCGGCCCATACCTTCCGACATGGCCCTTTGAGGTGGCGTTGATAACATGAAGTTTGATGTCTTTTCGGGCTTTGAACATGATCTTGGTCTACGTTTGATTGTAGGTTCATTTTCATACGTTTCAGTTGACATTAAAGAACGGAAAGTATTGGGGTCTTGTTGTTCTGATTGATGATGTTGATATTGATGATGATGAGGCTGTTCCGATTGGTGGTGATGATGATGATTTTGTTGTTGTTGTTGTTGTTGATGAACTGGCTTTGGTAATTCAATCCAGCCAGTTCTTACATTTGGTACTAGAGAAGACATTGAGCCACCGCTGCTTGCTTCTAATTTACGAGCCTTTGCTCTTCTGTTTTGAAACCATATTTGAACAGTTCTTTCAGTTACACCTAATTCATGAGCTAATTGGGATCGAACAGCAGCATCAGGTAATGTATTTGTAACAAATGTTTCTTGTAATACAGCAACTTGGCTTGGTTTAAGATGGGTTCTTCTTCTGGTAGCGCTTGTTGAAGTTGGGTAAGGTTTATTTAAACTAAGGCTCATCATTGTGCTTTTAAAGGATTTTGGAATGGGAATTTTATGTGAGTGTATGTATATGTATAGGATAACGTGAACCAGCACGAAAAAGAGAGAAAAGAGATATTTTATAAAGTCAAAAAGAAAGGGAGAGAAATAAGAAAGAAAACAAGAATCAAATGTTAATTAGTTTTATGCTTTTATAGTAAAAACAAAATTTATAACATAAACAAAAGGCTGGGAATTAGAATCAAGGAGAACCATACATTTTACACCAAATTTAGGGGAGACGAGATACACACAGAGAGAAGAGGAGACTTATACAAGAGACACAGCGAGGGGGGAATACGTTTGTTTTGGAATAGTTCCAATCTCTTTTTTGATTATGCTGCCGCTCTTCTTCTCTTCTCCCCCTCCCTCTCTTCTTTACACAATCATTCAAAATATCACTGAGTTGAAATAAAACGTTTTTTGTGTAGCATACAATCATATCAAATGATTCTAACCTAACATTTCTTATGCATATTTCATCATCTAAGCCAATTTCAGAGAGAAAACGAAAAAAGAGAAGCTCCTTTTCTTTTATTTTTAAGCATTTATTCCGATCGAATTGTATTTTACTCCATGTGTGCAATACATTGTCATCGGCTGATATTGACGAGAAAGACAACAGCAAATATAAACGTACCATATCAAAGTATAAGGCCGCATACTCTATTCTAACAAAATGTGACATCACTGCCATGAACCCTTTCAAATGTTTATTTCTATACTAAATCATGCTGTTACGTATACAAGAATGAAAATATAAACGTGCGATTTATGCATAAAGCATCCCTTTTAATCTGACACACAAACACACAAACATACAATTGCTCTCCTGAATAATTGCATAGTAAAAAAAAAAAAAACTTTTTTTTTGTTTTCATTTTGAATTCTACATTCGTACAAGCGTATCTTGACTAAATGCACGAATGTTTTCAAAATTATACAGATGCTGATGCTATTTTTGGAGAACTTTGTTTTCAAAACTATATCGAATAGATTCTCTTCATTATTTTTAGATTATTTCAACTTGGCAATTACAAACAAGGCACTCTTTCTTTTATATATATATATATATATATATATATATTTTATCATCTTTTTTACATTTACAAACAAATAATTTACAATTAATCAAGTGTGGGTACCTGAATTGATTCCGTCCGCACGAGCCAAGAAGCTTAAAACGAGTCAAAATGTAAAGGATCGGCATACTATATTTATATTATTTTTCAGGTACAATCTATGTTATGTAATCAATTATCAAGTAATGAGATATATTACAAGCAAGTTGTAATATGTATGGTGCACAGAATAATAGGTTTTATATTTTTATCCAAGATTCTAAATGAGCTGATCTTCTCTCATGTCTGCTGATGATGTTGTTGTTGTTGTTGTAGTTACAACTTAAAACTCAATTTAAAGCCAAACCTAAATTGAAATGCTGCATAGATGCATGCTAGATATGGAGTATAATAAATATCAATCATCAAATACAACTACTAAATAATATATATTCTTGCATTGTTAATAGCGATATACTAACAATAGCTCGAAAGTCGCATATTTACCACATCTATCTTTAGTGTTAATAGCGGCAATAGATGGGAAAATAAGCTATTGTAGTAATTAGAAATATAATATGAACCTTTATCAGCAATACAAAGTGAAAAGAGATGCTTATATAAACATGAATAATAAACCAATGTTACGTTCGAGCTTGAATATTGTAGTCCAAATGTAGCGAGACCTTCATAGCAACAATTATTGTTTGATATGATTTTGCTCAGCATTGAAAGATACGCTTTTGGCAGCTTTATGTCTCCTTCGACGATGTGCTTTGTTCCATTATATTTAATTAAGCTTCTTGCGCGTTTCTCTCATACAATCATATCATATTTATAGTCTGATTTGACTCTTTTGATGGATGATGTTGATCCTATCGTTCTGTTCTTGTTTTACGGTGCGTACTAATCAAACTGACAGACTCACCACTACAATATAGAAAAGTGGAATTACTACCTATGTGTATACTACTTATTTCTATGTTCAAGCTTATACTATGATGTGAATATTCGTAATATCATGAAAGATTGTATCAATTGATAGCAAAATGTGTCTGTTGTTCCATTGTTATCTATAGACTATATTTAATTCTTTTGGTCTGTAGAGTCTGATATACGAGTACATGGTATGCTTTGTCCAGTAACAATCATGATGCTTGTTTATATCGTACTCTCTTTTCTAAGCATGAGCATCTACATGGCACATTCGCAAATCCTTTAAGATAATACAGTTAAAATGGTTGATATAATCCTAAAAACCTTCAGGGATCTTAGGTATTATATTCATTTATATTCATTTCTTTATTTCTTCGAGTTTTTTTTTTTTCTTTTTTTTTTTTTTTTTTTAGTAAACAACTTTTTGTTCACATGTATCAGATCATTCAAATCAAGGGACAATTGAACACGCTGGATGATCCACCACACATTGCTTACTAAATATATACAATGCATCCTCCACGGCCGTACCGGTGGACAAAGTCCATTTTTCTTCACCATTCAACTATTTAAATCCTGCCGTAATTACTGGATAATTGTGGTTACTAAAAATATGGTATACTCTGAATAGTTACCGTGCTGTATACTTGAAAGAATTACATTCATAATTTGAATGATTCATAAATGGCCAGCTTAAAATTGAGAAGCCGCATGTGAGATGAAAATAATTCGATATTAGAATAGTGGAAACGTAGATTTGATGCGTGCAGGAACGCTGTCTTACATAACTGGCAAAGGTGTTTATGATAAATGCTTAGTTTCTTGATATTTCTATAGATAACGCAAAGATCTAGAATTTTTTAACGTAAACAAACCAAAGTTTAAAAGCGTATTGTAAAATTGAATCTTGCAAAACCGTAAATTAGTGTCGAGAGAACTGTAATTGAATTTTTGACTTTTATGGCAATATCAAATATTGCTGTTTCAGTTAATTTAGCAATATTTCTGGTGATTAGTTGGTTGAAAAGTACTACAGCCAAATACACCATTAAATTTCCTCTGATAGAAACCTATTGGTCTATGGTTAATTTATATGATTATTCAAGAGATACCTTCGAAAAGATGTCAAAGAGGTTCCAATCAAATGGAACAACTGCAAAAAAGCGGATATTAAATCTAAATTACCCCTGAATTTGCATTAAATTTGAGTATTTCAGATGTTCCACCGTTTTAGAGCATTCATGAAGCAATATTGAGCAATTTAGTGATGAATTTTTATTTAATGGTACCAAGTTGCTTTTAATATTATGGATTGAAAAGTCTCTTGGCCGCAAATAGCACTCAAACTGTAACATATTGTGCAACAGTCAAGGAAACAGTAGTTTCATTTTCTGTAGCACACACTACAAAAGATTAGTATTTTCTATAAAATAACTTCTAAGCCTCGAGTCAGTACTTTTTGATCTATTGTTACTTTCACTTGATGACCGAAATCAGTACAAACGACCACGGTTGTATTATTGGCATTGGTAAATTGAATACTAATAAAATATATTTTCTTGGATTGCCTTTCGCGAATGTTTAGGATTTTGCTAACACAACGCTTATCCTATTAAGACTTTGGAACTACTTTTTCTGGCTGCTGTTATTGCCATGTTGACAAAGGATTTTCAAAAGATTCATTTAAAATCTGGCCAACTGAACTGTATGTATATGCTTAATAATAATAATAATAATAATAAGATTTTAGAAAGATTGTGGCCACATAAAAATTAAGAAAATTAATATATTCTACAGAGAAACAAACGATTCGAAGGAAAAATTAATTAATTTAGGAGATTGGTAAAGCAAGATACGTATAGAAGGTTAAGCTAGTCATCAAGAAATGTAACATTGCTTTTCATATTAGGGATAAACATAAAGGGAAAAAGATACCAACAGTTGTCATTTACGATCAAAATATGAAGCTCTTGTTTTGGGGAAAATCAGCAACAGATTATCTCAAAGAAAAGAAAACCGACAATAAAATAGTCATCAAAAAGTTCAAATTGGATCTGCCATCAACATTTACACAAAAGGGAGCCAGACAGATATTCAAAAGCAAAACACGGAACACTGCAAATAGCTTGATAGCAACCATTGACTATTTCAGAAACCTATATGAACATGCCCATGATCGTATAAATGTATCTTTACTCATGGACACTTTAACCCTGAAAAAAAGTAACATGCGTTTTGTTGTTACAGTTCCTACTGTCTGGAACGATGCTCAAAGATCTATTATGCGAAATATAGCATTTGAAGCAGGCTTGATTTCTGCATTTGATAATGAAAACAAGCTTCTTGTAATAAACGAATCTCTTGCTGCAACTCTCTACTGTGAAGCTGAAATTGCTAAACATGATGATCTTGTAGAAGGTGACAGATACATTGTTTGTGATGCTGGTGGTGGAACTGTAGATATTTCTGCTTTTATTGTTACCAGATCAGAAGCATCGACATCTGGACGTTCCAGATGTCAAATTTCTACCAACAGTGGTGAAAAATGTGGATCCACGTACATTGATAAAGCTATGGAAGAGCTTTTAATTGACATATTGTATCGTCCAGAAATAGATAGCTATTCCAAAGAAAAAAAATATTGTGCTTATAGTTATGTAGCTAATTTAATGGAGCAGTTCAATGAAGAAGGTGGTTCAAAGGTATTGTGTATATCCAGCATGATTATTTAAATATAGATACTTACCCTTGCAAAGTTTGCCTTTGGGAAAAAGAAAGCACGTAATGATGATGATTCTGATTATTCTGGTAATTCTACTTCTGATTTTGATCCTGACTCTGATTATAGCGATGATGAGATCAATTCACATTACAGTTCTGGAAGCAAATCATCCCAGGAAAGCAAAGAAACCGATACATCGGATATATACGATGACTCTGGTATTTCAAATAAATCATTTCAACAATCATCTTTGCAGTTAAAGCATTTTACCTCAATTTTTAGACATTGTGTTTGACATAGTACTATGGAATCCTGAAAATATATGGAAAGAGAAAGATGGCTGTAGAATTGAATTTATCCCCAACATTCAAGAAGATGCACCTTCTAAACTATATATCCCATTTAAAAAAGTTGCCGAAAAAGTCTTTGACAAGGTGATTAATACAACCATTGAGCTTCTGGATATACAAATAAGAAAGATTAAGGGCCCAATTAAAGCGACATTTCTTGTTGGAGGTCTTGGTAGGAGCCCCTATTTGCAACAAAAGATCCAAGAAAACTTTAGAATCAGTAAAGATTCATACCGCTGTGGAAATATCATAGCTGATGAACAAGGCGATTTGGCTACCATGAGAGGTGCGGTGTATTATGGTATTGAAAGTTTCCTGAGTGCACCTCAAACAGATATCCATGATTCGCGCAATCAAAGGGATATGCTGCATTTGACGCCTGGAAAATACGATACGTTGATATGTTATGGTTTGTTGTATAGAGTATTCAGAGTATAAAACATCAGCTAACGAGCAAATTATTCTTGTAGATATTGGGTATAATTTCACACAATGTTCATATATTGAATTGTCAAACAGTGGCGACAATTCCGTTGAGCAATTTCAAAGTATAAATCAATGGCCTGGGGTTGAAGATAAGGATGCTACTCAAATCGAAACAGCAACACAACATATCAATAACGATTCAGCCTCTACACAAACCAAAACGTGCTTCAATAAAGTTCTTTCTTTTGCTAAACAGGATCTCAAGATATTCATGATTGATTTCCTTACAATGATCCACAAACATACATGCGAATATCTGAAGAAAATCAGCCCAACCACAAATATAGAAAAATATAGATATTGTATTACAATGGAGAATAGTTTCAAATTCTTTAATGACAAGAAATTTATGCGAGAAATTGCTATTGAAGCTGGTATAATCAATGAAAATGAAGATGACAGAAACCGTTTACTGCTTATCAATCGAGAAAATGCAGCAGCTTTACATTTTGAAGATCTTTACTTTGCAGAACATAGAAAACGACAAGCTGTTTTCAAAGATGATTTACTATTTAGCTCTACATTTTTACAAATTCAATTCAATAGCGATATATGCCACTTAACATTATATGAAGCAACAAAAATAATGGGAAAGTATGATGAAGATAGTGCAAAACAATACCCTAGAAATGTCAGATGTATTCGTTCTACAACATTTGAAACTAATTTTTTCGACAACGTTATTGAGAAGCTAGATCAATTTATCACTGAATATGATAATCATTTTCGTTGTAATGCTAATAAGCATTCACATAGCTACTTTAAAGTTAATGAAGTTGTTTTAAAAAGGCAATTTGCAAATTATATCAAGGTAATATTATTTACTAACACTGAAATCCTGGAACTTAATTCTTGGGATAGGCTGATTTGGACTATAGTTTCAACTCTTTGGAAGAAATCAAACTGAAAGATGAAGGATGCTGTGTGCTCAAAATACCGGTATTTCGTCTACTTCAAAGCACTTTCTGGCCTGTAATCAGTAAGTTGACATCTACCATTACTAGCCAGGCCGTACAAGCAGATATTATGGAGTTCAAGCTTGATAGAATATTCTTGATTGGGAAACCGATACAGCTCTCCAAATACACATACCCTTTCATCGAGAATACTTTGATACAAAAACTATCTGAATCTATGAATATTGGAAGCGATTTGATTGTACCCTCAGAAGAGTCTAATAAAGAGATTATCCTAGGTGCATCATTATATGGCCTCAATTCTTCGATATTCACAGAACGAATTGCAAGAAAAACATATCTAGTCTCTATAGAAGGATATACACCATATTTCACAAAAAAAGCACAGCAAAAAATTGAAGAACTGAAAGATAACCATGAGATATACAATTTTGAATCGAAAAATGTCATAGCTAAAACTGAAGCTGTGAAACTTTATCATCAATCTGCGTATAACCCATCCGAGAAAATAAGCATTTGTCCAAAGGATTCAACCATTCTTATCGCTAGAGGTACAAAGATTTCTATGGAAATAGAAACATTAGGGATAAAAAAAAAGTTTTTTGCAGAGGAAAATTGCGTTGTTCATGCCAGTAAGTGATATTTTGATTATTATGTTTTGTTTCTGTATTAATATTACCATATACAAAGCCATATATACTACTGAATTGCCTATAAATGATATCGAAAATGTAAATCTTGAAGGATTACAAAAGATTCATCAATTTGAAATCTATTTGAAAAAGAAAAAAGACAACCCGCATGATATGTTTAACATATTAAATGATCATCGCTTGCATTTCAACATTTGCATGATGTCTGTTAAAAACGAGTTTAAATTTGAGGTAACATTGGATTCCAAAATTGGCGACAAGGTGCCTGAATTTCGATTTCGAGACGAATTTTTCGTCACTAATTCCAATAATGATGAGAGCCACATCCAGCTTTAAAATACATGTAGCATTTCAATAAAAAACGAGAATCTTATGACTCAGCTTTATGGCTACTGTATTACAATATTTATTATCTTTTTGTGGGCATATATTTTGGATATTTAGCGTAATTTTGACTAGCAATAAAATTTGTATTATTAGTGTAAAATAAACACTTTGATTCAAAATAAAATAAAATAAAATTTTAAAATTATTCATTATTTGTTGACCAAATGAACGCCTTAAAGAGTGATACTACAACTACAGCTTACATATGACGTATATATATATCTTCACTTATGCATATTTATGTTGAAATCATCAAAAATATGGCATTTTTAAAGAATTGTTTTATGTTGCTTAAATCTGAAGCTCAAGTTAGGTTAAAACTAATTTTAAGATCATATACCTTCTGTTACCGGCGATAGGATGCATTTCGCATTCGTTTCACCAATAATGGTTTAGGAAATACTTAGGCAAGGATGTTTTTGTAATTTAACAGCAAATCATACAGTCGTGATTCGATTTAGTGGACTCAAAAATAAGGGTTTTTCGATTTAAGGGACACTTTGAAATATCCCTTTTTTTTCGTAATTTTATTACCTAAATCCACTGAATCGATTCAGCGGATAATGGGCAATTTCGTCGACTTTTTTAATATTTAGCCATGTACAGTCTGAAAACTCAGACTTTGTAGCGGACATTTTCGGGGCTCATTTCATCCTTACCAATACTCATGATTTTGATCAAAAAACAGAAAAATCAGATTTTGATACCAAAATCAACGTTTAAATATACTATATTGTGAGAGAAAATTGTAGCCATAGCTAATACGCATTTTATAAGAACTTAATATTAAATATTAAGTATTGAAACTTTATACTTTTGCTCCAAAAACGGATTTTTGGTTAAAGGATTTTCATGTAATATTTTGCAATAAAAATGTTTGTTATTTTTTATTGAACAAATAGAGCGCTACATTCTGTATATGTTTATATTTTTTGTTTTTATAATTGGTAGTAGAATTAACTCTACATTTGCAAAATCAGAAAAAAAAAATTAAAAAATGCCAAAATTGATGATCTGGACAGAAATAATTTTCTAAATTAATATTCCGCTTATAAGCCTGTTAAGTCTTAAAAATAAGAGATTTTATAATACTTGAGGACTTTTTCAAGAACCTACGATGCTGTACCCACTTGATTCGAGTTGATTACTGTAAATATTTATACATGTTAATATTCTGTGGTACAGTATACCACTCTTAAAATTGAATTAGGCCACCATTGAAAAAATATTGCCACGTTTGCCAAAAATCGGTCGAACTGGATAAGAATGGGTTTTATTTGGCGAAAATGGATCAAGTTGATGAAATGAATCAAAATTTTAAATGTGAGTCAGGACTCAAATATACTACATTTGCGAAATCATCCATTTCCATAAGTATATCAATAACAAAAGCCACTGTGGGAAAAGGAGATGAAAAAGACGAAAAAAAAAAACGAGAAATAAAAGAGGGTGATTATTTAAAGTGTGAACAGTGCTTATTAGAATGTTAAAAAGCGATATATATGTTGTATTGGGGTTGCTAAAATAAGGGAATAAAGGAAATGAGACAAAAGAAGTACTTTTTAAAATGAAACTTTATTCTCTGAAAAATCAATTAAAGATTAAAAAGACAAGGTTGCAAGAATTATTTATAGCTTCATGCGATTGTGTTCGTTAGTAATGAAAATTGCATTATTATTATATCAATTAATAAAGTAAGTATGGTTATTTCATTTTGTCTAATATAGGACTATGCATAAATCTATAAATTTATTCTATACAAAAATACCTGTTCTACAATATAGTTGCAACACTTTCATCTACTTTGAAAACTTATTGCTCTAATCTAAGTTACATATTTACAATCACTATACAGCTAAAGACTTTGATATAACAATGAACCATGCAATTTTTTTATTAACACTACTAAGTATAGTTATAACTAGTGTTATTATATTATCCTTAGGAATCATTAAGAACTTCTTCTCCTTGTTCCTTATCTTCTTCCTCTTCCTCCTCTTCTTCATCTTCCTCCTTCTCTTTTTCTTTTTCTTTTTCTTTTTCTTTTTCGCTGCCTTCTACTTCAATAATACTTTCATCCCAAATAATTCTGGAAATCCAATCTTCATTATCACTGTGGTTGGTTGCCTTTGATTTTCTTTTATCAATATTGGTGATGATATTCAATGTACTTCTACAGTAGTCATTGTAAAGGTCGGAAATATCTTCTACCATTTCTTAAACGGAATTTTAGAAATAAGTATATCGTAAACATTGCATAAAATATCTTACTTCAATCAAAGATAGGCTTTCAATCTTCACTTTCTTGACGCTTCCTTTGCTTATCTCTCTATACATTTTGGGATTATTGATCTCTTTTATCTTCTGAATCACGTACAAGTTTTTGTCAATAAGCGACAAGCAATAAATATGACAATTCAATCCCATAATTTTAATAATGGGGATTCGAATATTTTTGATAGTCTGTGAGGGATATTGCACTTGGCAACAAGTGTTTTACCAAAACTAATAAGATTTAGACAAGAGTAAAAGGTGTAGTTTTATTCAATGTAGAGAATGCGATTATATATAGAAGACATTTATCAAATGATACAATAGCTATTGATGGTGTAACAATAACAATATCCTGATAATACAACTACTGTAGCGGTATATCTAGATTCTGATATAACAACAAGAACAGCTTTGGTTTTGTCGTAGTAATATTTGCTTGATGTTGCTGCAGTTACTTTTGCAAACTCCCCGTTAGAGGGGTCAAGAGGGCCAAAGTCACTTTTAATAATGATGTATAAATCTAGTTTGAAATTAAGACCAAAGGCTTTGCATTCATTTGAAATCGCATCTCCCCTATTGATATATGTTTAGATTGTTTTGTATCATTATTTATTTGTTTATTTTTAAGCTTACCATTGTAGGAAAATGTTTCTATTACAGCCAAAGAATAATTCAAATAGGTTGCTCCAGTATTTAACAATGATGCTCATTTCTGCGCACTCTTCCAAGTAGGTATCTGAGAACATATACAACCTGTAGATGTGCTGTTCCACCCTTGAAGCTGCCAAAAAAAAGTCATTAAGTAGCACACTTATAATTAATAGTATAAACTCACATTATAGTGTATATGTTCTTAATGATACGTTGGTCATATGTTTTGGGGAACTCCTCATCAGTTGACTCCAATGAGCTCAGAGCAGTTACTTTGCCGGTTATCTTTTAATAATATAAACGTTAGAAAACGCATAATAATTTCAAAAAGTTAATACTTTACATTCTTGACTCTTTTCTCTCTTATTTTTGGCTCTGGCTTCCAACTGTACTTCTCATTCATATATTTTTTAATATAAATACCACCAGGCTATGATATTTGGGAGCACGGAGCTGCGACCGACATATCCAGGATCGAGTTCTTACCTAAGCTTTTAACTAATGTTTATTAACCCGATAAAAAGATTATAGATGTTACTTTATCACACTTAAAATTTAACCAAATTAACCTTCTTTAAACTTACTATTTTAGTTTACAATTGTCAGCTGTAAAAAGATTTCTTTTCAAGCATAGCTACGATCAAAACTATAGCTATTAGGTAAGACATAAGGTTATTCATTTCTTATTATGTTTCTATATCATTTGGAATTTTATCACTTTTTTGGAACATTTTATGGGCTTTTAGCCAGTTTTAGCTTTCATTGAGTAGATATAAATATGATTGCCTTTGACTTGATCTGGTAATTAAGAAGCACGTCCAACAATACAGTAGTAAATAATAGTTTTTGATCTTAGAAAGCGGTTAAATGAAAATATCAATCTCTAATATAGATTGCTATCTGCGTTAAAAGTATTAGTCCCTTATATTAACATGCGTATTCAGATAAAAAAAACGAATACCAGCTTGATAGTCTGATATGCCTTATCACTTATCAAACGATGAATGTATCCTTGGAACATTAAAACAAAAAGAGAGAAAAAACATACGTAGAAAAGGATTTCCAAGGCTTTACATTATTTAGTAGCGCAATTAAAACCCTGCTAAATTGCTCATTTTCGCCAATTTAAAAGCAGTTTTACAGCACATACTGTACATTTATTAAAGAATTGCAAAAGTGAGCCCGTAGAGCGACGCCGTAATTGAACATAGCAAGATTGAATGGCAAAGTCTCTTATATTATGGTATATCTAAGTTTTAAATAAAAAAGCATTTTTTTTAACATTTCCTATATTTAGCCATGTATGGTCTAAAAATTCAGTTTTTGTAGCGAACATTTTCGGGGCTCATTTTATCCTTACCAACACTCATGATTTACATCAATAAACAGAAAAATCAAATTTTGATACCAAAATCAACGCTTAAATATACTACATTGTGAGAGGAAATTGTAGCCATAGCTAATACACATTCTATAAAAGCTTAATATTAAATATTAAGTAAGGAAACTTTGTACTTTTGCCCCAAAAACGGAATTTAGGTTAAAGGATTTTCATGTAATATTTTGCAATAAAAATGTTTGTTATTTTTTATTGAGCAAATAGAGCGCTAAATGTTGTATATGCGTATATTTTTTGTTTTAATAATTAGTAGTATAATTAACACTAGATTTGCAAAATTAGAAAAAAAAAATTAAAAAATGTCAAAATTGATGATCTGGACAAGAATAATTTTTGAAATTAATATTCGGCTTATAAGCCTTGGAAGTCTTAAAAGTAAGAGATGATATAATACTTGAGAACCTTTTCAAGAATGTACGATGCTGTATCCACTTGATTTAAGCTTCTTGTTACTGTGAATATTTATATACGTTAATATTGTGTGGTAGTTTATTTGATGATAATATAGTCTTACTTTATAATTATTACGCTAGAGATAGTTTACATTGAGTTTTAGTCTTACCTCTCCAATATCATAAATATAAACATGGCCAGCACTGAAACCTATTGCCGTCTTTTTATCCTCTTTGTCCCAAGCTAATTTATTCAATGCTTTACTAGAACCAACTTAAGTACTTACAAATGGTTCCTCAGTATTTCCATTTAAATTCCATAAATTAAATTGAGTAGTTCCATCTACAGTAGTATAAAATGTATAATTAGTCCGCCTTATGATAAATGTCAATATAAAATCAGAAACATCCCATTGTCATTGTTATAAGCTATGAAAAGCTTGAATTCTAATAATACACCAATTAAATACAAAACAAGATTGTACTAGTAGCACATGGTGAGTATTTAGCATCCAAGTAAGTTCGATGAAGTATGCTTTTAAACCCTTTTAAAAATTCTGAGGAAAACACAATATCTTGATCCTGTAATTTCTACCCATCAAAATGTTTGGATTTACACCACTACACAATGAATGCACTTTTTATCTACATTGAGGTGTCGGTTTTTTGCATCCACAAGATAGATCCAACTTAAAACTACTCTAATTTTTTGTTTCAGCGAAAAATACTCGTTTTTTGATGAGATAATCAAAATAATAGTTCATATTACAGCTTTAAACCTATCGTGGCGGGGTTTTACAAATGATTTCTCGAAATGAACGAATGAAATGCCAAAGATTTAGAATAAATATTATGGCAAGAAAAAATGTATAATTTAATAAAGGAACTTGTTAAATTAAATCACACACAAAAACTGAAGAGAATCTTTATTTAATATCAATAATTTGTCCTATTTATATACAAATTCTATATTACAATTATCTGTAAGATCAGCTTTGGATCGATTATATCTTTCTGACATTCCATTGTCAGATCATTTTATTTACATTAGTAACACAGCACATTTAAGTTCAGCTTATTTTATATAGCTAAATCCAACAAGTGGGTATGCCTCACATATCCCGCTTCCCGGATCTTGCTTTTTAGAAAATAAGAAGAACAATCGAGAATTTTATCATAGATCAGTTAGCTGACTTCTTGAAAATAAGGATTGCAAATCAAAAGGTTCATTATCTTACAATTAACCGGTGGATGCAACTAGGAATGGGCTTCGATTCGAGTTTGAATCGAGTTTTAACGGAAACGGCTATTCGATTCGAGTTGGAAAACGGTCCGTTTTTTTTGTAACTCAGATAAATAACGGGGTGGAAGCAAGTATCGGGTCGTCTTGAGCAGACCGTTATAATATCAGCTTTGACAAATTAATATACATATATGAAATCATGCATCGATATTTATTTCATGAATTTAACAACTAAAAAAACTAATTAAGGCACATGATTTTACATTACACCTTGGTAAATAATTCACTTTGCCAACAAGTTAGCAACACAATTTTTTCTCCAGTATCTGGATGCAGCTTGGCTCTTGTATTATTTATGACATATTTCGCTTGTGAGAATAGCCTTTCGGCAGGGACGCTTGTAGCAGGAATAGATAAATATTTTTTAGCAAATAATGATAGTGTTGGAAAAAGATTTTCATGCTGCTTCCAAAATTTTAGGGGCAAGGTCGCATATTTTTTTCCAAGTTCCATGTTGGTTATGGCAACTTCGTCTTCATCGTTAGTGTCATCGTCATCATCATCTATTGTGTTTTATATAAATGCTCCATTAGTAAATGTTATCAAAATTACATAAATGACAGCTTTACCATTTTGCAATTTATATCTGCGCAATTTCAACTTCGACTTGTACTCTTTTCTGTGGTCAATGTCAAGGTACCTTTTCAAATCAGCATTTGTTTCAACATAATGTTTGATTATGTCAACATTTCCTTCGTACAACTGAACCTTTTTATATCTTTCATCTTCTTGTGATCTAGATGGTCGAGTTGAGCCAACTATATCTTCATTATCAGAAGTATTATAAGAAGAATCGGAAGAGTCAATACTATCAATGTCCATAATTGTTGATGTCGATGGGCCTGATGCAAAAAATGTTATATATCAGTAATGTAAATCAAAATACAGAACAGATATGAATTACCTGCTTCATTTCCATAGATCATTCTGTACATCACTGTTTTGCTACTACTACTACCATCTAGTTCTCTAGCATAATACTTTTCTAAAAATGAGGAAAATGATTCCTTGCAAACAGCTATTTGTTCATCAATTATATTTTTCTCCCATTTTTGATCTTTCCTAAAATAATAAAAATAATAAGCATCATCAGCTACAAGAAAGATAAAAGTAGTACCAGTATGAAAACTTCAGACTCGGGTCAACCAAGGTGGAATTTGCATAAACACTTGTTAAATCAGTCTTAGAATAGTACTTCGATAGCTTATCCTTGCAACACTGAATAGCGTCTGCCAAATGTGGGTTTTTTTCTTGAAATGCGTCCAATTGGTCAAATAAACGGTTAAATAAAACGATTGTTTTATTAATAGTTGTATACCTGGAGAAGTTAATTAGTACTGTATGGTATACTATTTTTATAAAAGCTGTAATATTGCTACTTACTGCTGACTTGAGAGCCAAACTGTTATTTTTTCGAATTTTGTCAATACTTCGTTAACAATAGTAATATACTGGATTTGCTCATCATTTAAACTACAGTTTTCACGTATATCGTCGTCTGAATTCACTGTCAGTCTATATGCTTCTCTTACCACCAAGAACCGATCTATCATATGTTTTGTAGAGTGCCATCTCGTAGAACAGTCGACTATTATTGCTAAATCAGGCAGTTTTAATATCTTCTTATTTGATTCAAAGACACATGTCAATTGGTTAGAAAGTTTGATTTTAGCGCAACCTTTACGAAGCCTATCAATGGGATTATTACCCTCGGCACCACTTTTGTTTATCTGGATGGTTTTAGATCCAATTAATTCAATAAATAATTTCATGTAATTAATCAAATACTTACATCTTCCATAACAGCTTCCATGTTTGCGCTATCATTTGGTGCTTTTGCTTTTAGCCCTTTTTCAATTAAATCGTGACATACAATGTTGATTACGTGCGCAAAACAGGAAATTATGTTTTCCTTCTTTTTGAAATTGAAAGACTCATCATCTTCTGCTACCTTTTCAATATATTCTCCCATTGATCCATTATTTGATGCATTATCGGTTGTTATGCAGAATAATTTGTTTTTGATGCCATAGTCATCCAACACTGCAAGGAATAATTTTCCAAGATCTTTTCCTTTTTATGAATGTCAGTATCAAAACAAATCAACATTTATGAATTGTATAAATTGGTGCATACCCGAATGAGAAGCATTTTTCATGTATTTAATAGCAATTGTTATTTGTTGCGGCTTCCAATTTTTGTCGATGTAATGTGCTGTTATTCCCATGAAATACTTGTCTACGTTGCATCATTAAATAAAGTCAGTAATGAAGAAAGTATATGTAATACTTTTTACTCACTAGTATCACTCTTCCACAAATCAGTTGTAAAATTTAAGAATTCTTGCTCTTGCAGAGTGGTTTTAATTATTTCCTTTTGATCCAAGTATTTTTGAATAAGCAAATCCTTCAATTTATTTTTCTTGGGAGGTATCAGTATTGGATCGTACGATTTTGAGCCATCATTTCCACTATTTCTGCTGCTGAATTGAATAAGCTTTTCCAAAGTAATGTTTTTTTCAGAAAAATTTATTGTCAATCTATTAGCTATAATGAAATCAGTAAATAGTTTAAGAAAAGCTTCTCTTGTATGGGGCTCCTCATCGATTGTATCAATTTCGTCTTGTTCTTTTTGATATCTGTCCAGATGAGGCTTATTTTCTTGCGTGAGACAGCTTTGAACAAAATCATAGTTATAAATCTCTTTTTCTCTGTCTGTTTTATCTTCCCAATCAGTAATTTGTTCTTTCGAAAACGTCAATAATTTAAGAATTATATTATCTAACGTGCAATGTAACATGTTAATGAATGCGAATTTATGATTGATTGATAAAATAATACTCACGTCTGGATTCAGTAAGATTAAAATGTTTGTTTTCAAGATGTTTTCGAAAGCTTGTACTTGATCCTTTTGAACTAGAAAATTTTTCGAAGCATTCTCCTTTTCTTCTCTTTACAGTACAATGTATAAAATCATCAACTCTCATTCCATAACCATATATATTCCACCATTTCCAAGCCCGGTGCACTTTGTTGTCATAATTTGCTGCCTCCCTCCTGTCACTTCCACACCATGGTATATCATGCTCCTTTCCTGTTACTTCTGACCTTATCGATATTCTGCTTGTCCTATTATGCCGCCTAATTTCTTCTAGCCCTTCAAAAGGTAAACTACCTCTAAATCTGTCAGTTAAAGATGCAGTAGTTGAAGAAGTTCCCATAGATGAATAGGAAGAAACACGTTGGATAAGGCTTGGAATTGAAAAAGGATCATGGCTATCATGAGGCTGTTCACTCATTTCTTTTATTTATAATAAAAATGTTTAGATGAACAAAAAATTAAGGAACTCAACCTCAAAGATAGAGTAGCTTATATATACAAAAAATTAGAAAACTTTTACTTTATTGTATGTAAACATTACGTCAAAAAATCACTCTCACTCATGGCATACAATTTATAAATGGTAATGACTTGCGCGGTAATAATGTTGTTACAGAAGCACGTTTTCATTCAAAATAACGAGTATATGTATAAAGTATACATGAAATAAAAGACAAGCAAGCATGATCTATCAGAATCAGAAATTACCAAATCACCTATTTAGAACCTTTGTCAAACCATGATGTTTAATAGCGCAAATCAGACAATGCTACATTCCATGCTTCTATCATCACGCTACAATTAAAGTATAAAAGCATGGTTCAATTACAGTATATTCATACGATATTCATATGTTTATTCTAATTACATTACCATTCAAATTCAATACACTCATTCAATTAGTACATAAACTCTCTTTATAAGCTCATAATTAAACAGTATTTTTTTTTATTTTTTGCATGATTTCATACGTTTATCTTTCAAATTTCAATAAATCAGAGCATTTTTAAATCACCCTTCGTCAAATTATACGTTAATGTACGTATATTTGATTATTTCACAATTTCACATATTTTTTGAAAGCCAAAACTCGAATCCCACTTTCGAGTTTAGGTGACACGAAAAAAAAAACTCGAATACCCCCATCCGAGTCTGCATAAAAAACGGCCCGTTATAACAGTCAAACTCGGTTGACCATAATACGATACGTTGGGTGTGAAATCCTAGATGCAACAACGAAAAATGATTCAAAAAATAAAATTGTTTAATGGCTCATGAGCTGCAAATTAAGTCGACCTAGTAAATTAAATAGTTTTTGTACAGTTTTGGATTCTGCATCCATCTAAATAAAAATCAGACAAACATTTTACATTAAATTGTGCGCAAAATGCAATTGAAATTTTGAAGGTTTTTTGACTATACACATCCCTTTTTATAAGGATATTTAAAATATAATAAATTAAAATGATGCTCAAAAAAAGTATCTATCGATTGAGCTATTGCAAAATCTTTTAGCTGCATTGTTTGTAGAGAAAAAAAGATTTTTGTCCAATTTTTTTTCAGATTCAGAATTTAGGATAAGGGTATACAAGGGGAAAATGGGCGCTAGAAATGAAGGTACCTTTTTGTACACATTTTTAAGGATATCTCCACGAAAAATTTATATTTTGAAGAAAACTAAATTGGTTCCGAGAGAGCTCAACGAACTTGGTGACATAAATGTAAAAAAAGCGTTGCTCAATTTAACCAATATTTTGAAACTTACTATAGAAATGCCAAAAAAAAAATAAAAGTTCTCAGAATTTTTGTATATTGAAATATGTTATAGAGCACTTTAAAACAAGTAAGGTTTATTATTAAAAAGTGTTAGTAAAGCTTAATGTTTTCTAGAGATGTGAAGCCTCAAAACTTTCAATCCTTTAGCAGTGAAATACGCGTAAAAAATCTGAAACATTAGCACTGAAAAATTAATACCAACTGTAAAAAATAGGATATTTCTGGATACTTGTTTTTGGATTAAAGCTGAACATCTCAGGTACATTGGCATATATTTTGTTCTTGGTGTTATTTAGTGAAAAAAAAAGTAGAGTAGGGATGAAAAATGAGACCTAGTTTTCAAGGAAAAAGCAGTGAATTTTACGCGTTTTTGAATCTATCGTATGTATAACATTCGTATGTGATGAAAAATAACGTAATATAACTAAGATTCTAAAGGAAATGCAATGACGACTACCTAGGCAGTTAATTCAATATTATGTATATTTTTATTTATAGTTACGTATGATTAAGAGTTCATTTTCATATGTGATTGAATTATATAAGTAATTTACCGTTGTAACTAGGATTAGGCTTCGATTCGAGTTTGAATCGAGTTTTAACGGAAATGGTCATTCAATTTGAGCTGGAAAACGGGGTGTGAGCAAGTATTGGTTCGCCTTGAGGAGGCTGTTAATAGCAGCCTTGTCAAGTTAATATGGGATTATGAATTGATAATAGCATATTTGACAATTTCACAACTTGACGTATTTTTTCAATTCTGTTTTCGAGTTTAACTGATAAAAAAAAAAAAAAAAGAAACTCGAATACCCTCATTCGAGTTTGCATAAAAAACGGCCCGTTAAAGCAGCCAAACTCGGTTAACCGTAATACGATGCGTTGTTTGTAACAGCTTCTAAATGAAGAGAGTGCTGGTGGTTCACATTTAAACAAAAAGCAAAAGGTATTTTTTGTTATGCGGCAAATAATAATTATATTGAGTTAATAGACTGACTATTTATATATAAAATTATACTGTATCATAGATCATATCAAAAGATGCTATTTATTTTACTGGTCTGGATAAGACATTAGGAGAAAGTTTGTTACAGTCAGAAGAGATGGAAGTTAGCGATGCAAAGTCGAGATATTTTTATTAGTAGGTTTTTATATAATCTCTAGCATTAATATATTTTGTTATAACTCTTCTCTATTATAGTCTGTCTAACAATTGCATCTTGGATATATCGAACATAGCAAAGAATACACAAATGAGTTACTTCACCGTCTCGGTGCAAAAGTCAATAAAGGCAAAATTCACAGTTCCAGCAGCTGAGTCAGATTCCAGAAACATCGATTGCCTAATTAAACACTTTAAAAAGGTAAATACTTTTTCTTTGCATATGAATACCATAATAAGTGATATAACTTATTAATATACACAATCCTCTCTTTTATTTAGATCAACTCTGTTGCGAATATAAATAAAGCAATTGATGCTGTTGAAAAGTACTCCCCAAAAAATATTCAAGAAAAAACATAAAAAGAGTTGTAGAAGAATCTGGCCGTAAGAAGAAGTTAAATGTAAAAGCCTAGACAACGGAAGTATTTTATAATGATGCTTATGATGATTTTGCTAATGATAATGAAAAACAAAAACAAGTTGGCGAGGACTCTGATGGTCATGATGAAGATGAGTAAAAGTTTACTTTTTTTAAGCGACTGTTGTCTCTTTTAATGAATAAAGTATGCCTGATTTATGCCATTGAAACCAGCTCCATCAATAAATACACTTTTTTTTTTTTTCGTAAATCAGCACCTATTTTTTTCCACTTGCTGGCAAGTTCTTGTCGAATACAAAGAGTTATTTCTGAATCTCTCCCAGCATTATATTTGGAAGCCTGTTTCAGACTAAAAGAACATTGTTCTGTTGAATGCTTCCATAGTGCGGGAAAGGAAATTATAAGGCCTCCGAAGTGGCCGATAAGTGCCTCACGTGCCATCTCTAGAGTAGACGAAGGATGCTCGTCAAAGTAACAAGGAAAAAAGTATGCTCAGGGGATATCTTTTTTGCTATTCCTCGAATTGCTTTCTTCTTCGCAAAATCATGCATCTTTTTACGGCCACAGGAACTGATACCCCTTCTTTCTGTATTTTATACACCTCTGAACAATAGTTTTTTTTTTAGCTAACCGACAAATTGACTCTAGACAATTGTATTTTTATTAACCACCAATTACTATTACATTTTTCAAAATCGACAATTTATTTTCTTGTGGACGCCAATTACTTTTTTTGTAATCGACAATATCCACCAGCCGGACTGTACCGTATATTTTTGACCTTTGGTAAATCATGGGATTTGTTTTCATCCAATCACTATAATTTTATTTCAGAATTCATGGTTGTAACGTTTGGTATTACTAAGGTTTCTCCATCATTATATAAATTAGACGCCAAAATTTTGTCAGGCAGGCGAAAATCAGGTATGTGCTCACCAATTGTAGGACACAATCTTGCTTCAAATAATACTTCATCACTTTTGGTCGACAGCTGAATATAAAAATATATAGGAAGTGTCTTGTTGGATTTGGGATTTCTTTTTAAGTATATCCCAAATCTATGCATTCTTTGTAAATTAGAGTTTGGAATCCCTGTAATTTGATCCTCGTCATAATAGTTGGTTGTTGTACATATCTCTGGATTGAAGCAAAAAATATAACAAGCATACAAATGTGGTATGATATTAATATATATATGTTTTTCACATTTTTCATTTGGATGCTATTACTCACCTGCGTAAACAATGCATTCTTCAGTAGAAAAAAACCTCTTACGAATACCACCATTACTGTGCTCTTTTTCAGAGAATTGTGTACCTTTGAAGATGAAAGGATAGGCCTCTTCTGTATGAATTGCTTTTAAAATACCCGTCTGATCTGTGTAATCTTCACAAAATAAATCTACTTTTTCAGATGTGGGATAAGCATTCTCGAATTCAAAGTTGTATACTGAGCTATAAGTCGCGCCATCCTCTTCAAGTTGTTTTACTTTATCCAATATTTCTTCCTCAAAGGGCTCTATTTTTACTGCTTTTAGAGTAACAGCATATGTACATCTGGCGAATCGTTCATTGTGTGTTGTTGGGTTTATAGCAAATAAAGCAGCACCAAGCAGTGCTTGATTAGGAAGATATTGAAATTTATTCTTTGGAATTCCCCAAATTTCAAACAAGTTCTTGGTGGTAAAGTTGTGTATCAACTTTAATGCCTCTTCTGGAACATCTATGAGGCTGCCGGTGATATTTAATTTTTCAAATTGAAGTGTCTTTGTAATCGTATTATCTAAAGTACTACTATTTAGCCTTTTTACCAAATCTTCAAATACAGGTCTGAGTATCTCGTCCCAAATCTGATAAGATGAAATATATGCTTTGCAACAACCTTTATGATTAGTGATAATTTCACAAATTGAACGGGCATTAGTAAAATTGCATTTCTCCTGTCATATAAGTAATATCAACTGAAATGAGAAGAAAAAAAAAGACATGCATGACATTTATATCCAAACCTTGAGAAATTTGAGAAAACATACTCGTAATTCATAAAAATACGTTTTGCAATGTCTATCATGAACGTTGTTTGATGAACATTTACGATATTCTGGTCTAGTGGCGAGTAAGGAATCCAACCGTGTTGAAATTTTGTTAACTATATCAAATTTGAATGTGGATGAAATTATCTTTCGCATATTGTTGAATGCTTGATCAGAGTAGCTATCGGAACCATGAATTTGAGCGCTTTGGTAGACAGAAATTTGGATTTCACTATTCTCAACGAATATCATCAAGTAATAGCTGTCATTTTGCTGAAGTTTTAAGCCATCATATGAATGTAGAAAATTTAAAGCCACTGAATCATCTTGGTTAATGAATAAAAGTCTCTTTGAGCTATCATTAAGATCAATCAAGCATGATTTTGTAGCAGCCTCTCGAATTTTCATCCTATATTGTGGTTGTTTTATAACGGTCGAGTTCAATGTTACGCAATACCTAATCTTTTTAAAGTTCAAGGTAGGATTTAGGTTTACAAAATGGTGGTAAAATAAACTGAATCCCCATTTATAATAGCTTTCCATGTTAATCATACTAAATTGCCCATTTGTTGAGATTTCTTCATTATTTCTTAAATAAGGAATATAACTTTCAGAATGGAAGCCAGTACATGAGTACACGATTTTGTCTTTTCTGAAATCTTATAAATTGCATTAGTCGATATCCACATTTTCGGCATAAACTCATATAAAACAAACCTATACAGATCAAAAACTCATAGTCCTTGTAGTTGAAATTTGGTGTGATGTTGTAAAAAGACTGATTTGGAATTGCATTGATTTGAATTGGTCTACGACAAAGATCAAGACCATAATACAAAGCACCTCTCATTGCTGCCAGGTTTCCAACATCATCATCAAGAAGGCCACCGCATTTATAACCTGTAATTACCCCATCCTCTTCTATCTTGAAAGCTTCTTTGATTTTGTGCTGCAAATAAGGGTTTCTTCCAAAACCACCAACAAGAAACATAATGCTAACAGTGTCATTAATTTTTCTGATTTGTTTCTTTAGCAATTTAATGATTGTATCTACGATAGGATCAAAGATTTTTTTGGCCATCACTTCATAAGGTATGACAAGTTGCATTGCTCCAATTTCTGTTCCTGGCACAAGAACATATTCTACTCCATAGACCGTTTTGAATTTAATTTTATCGATCACGGTTGCTGTTGTTATTACGAAAACGGTAGCTATAAATTATCAGTTAGTAGCGAAAAGAAACATGTCTTTGCTATGCTGATTTTACCTGGATGAACATTACTTTCAGATCCTTCTGTAGGCTCATCCACTTCACCAGAAGATTCATTGTCACTAGAATAAGGTTCATAACTACTAAGATAAGGTTCATCGCTGTCATAATCTTCACAAATATCTACATCATAATCAGAAGATTCACCGTCAGACTCCTGTTCATCGCTATAAGATGCAGGAAATCCATACTATAAAATATGTCATTCAAAAGTGCAACGTTTGACAGTTATTGTATTAACATCAAAGGCTTACCTTGGATCCACCTTCAGAATTGAATTGTGACAAAAGTTCAGCAACTATAATATCAAGGTCCTTCCTCTCTTTAGGAGTGTACTTGATGAGACCATGCTTTTCAAATTCTGGTTTTTCTTCGTCGGTATACTCCATATCATCAGGTCTGAATAATAATTTCATAATTAATTCTCCCATTCTTTTGTCAAGGTAAGTAGAGCCACATCTTTCACCGCTGTCTGCTGTTAATTGACATCTTGGAAAACTCATATTTTCCTTGTCTGGTATAGTAGCCACAAATGAAGCAATATCTACAGTGCCTCCACCAGCATCGCAGACAATATAATTTGCATTTTTTTCCAATAGTTCGCCTGCTTGTTCACGTTCACAATACAACGTAGCAGCCAAAGAGTCATTAATGATAATCAATCTATTCTCGTGGTCACTTTCAGAAATGAGACCAGCAGCAACAGCAATATTTCTCATAATAGTACGTTCTACATCATTCCAGATTGCAGGAACAGTAATAACAAAACGAATTTTATCCTTGGAAAACTCAATCTTGCTAGCTGGCCTTTCGTCATAAATTTGATAGAAAATATGGTCATAAACTACGCGAAAGAAATCAATAGTAGCTCTCATATTGGCTTCTTCATCATCTTGTTCTTTATTGCCAGATACGAGACCAGCACCTTTCTGAGAAACATATTTGGGCAGTTTTAATTTGAACTTTTCATAGACGTACTCGTAAGGGTTCTTATCCTCAGCGATATGATTTGTTGCTGCTTGTCCCCAATGAGACAAATGCATATGCTCATCATAAACAACAACGGTTGGCGTTTTGTAGCCTTTACTTTGATTCCAATCTTGAATGTTAATAACCTCTTTGTCCCTATTTTTCATATTGGTTTTATGTTAATAACTACTAGAATGTTTTATTTTATATAATCCAATCATACAAATCTGCAGTACGAATGAATTTAGTGTCATTCTCAATATTGTTAAGTTCCTCTGTTGATTCATCACCGATGAAAGCGTAGCAACCACCAGAAAAAGTTGTGCCGAAATCTACAAAATGTTTATTGCTGACTATTTGATAAAACCAAAAAATTTATTACCTATACTAACAATACATGTGTATTCATCAGATGCAAAATAAGAGGTCATTTTTGGTCTAATTATTTGAGATGAAGTGATAAAGAACGATTAACAAATAACAAACTATCCCAACCCATAAAGTTCCACAAAACTCTAATTAACTAAAGAACAGTTTCTTTGATCATCAAATTGTTTCGAATTCCACAAACGCATTTTTGAATCATTTAATTAGAAAATGTCCATGCTTTGATGAGCAAAGATTATTGTCTCAAATTTAGATTATTGCGTTATTTTGTTATTGAAATTCTGATGGACGACAGGATACTGCCTGTACATTTATCAACTCTTAAATATCTTGTAAAATTTATATTAAAAAGAAGCCATGTCTTACATGCCATACTTACATGTAAAGAGGTAATTTAGTTGGAAAATCTAGTCTAATAATATTGTCTTTTATTGCTTCAAATGAGTTTTTCGTGCTATATATTCATATTATGAAATGCTCAAATCGTATTTTATTGTTTTTATTGTTTGTCTTTCACTTAGTAGACACGATGATATAACTCGATTTATATGACCTTTTTCTTGGTCTCCTCTCTCAACGCTGATCTGTAGCAAGGATAAATGTGGAATAGGATGGATATTAACAATTAATGGGAATCCTGCGTTTTCTGTATCCATATTTAAATTGCTGTAAATATCAAATTTATGGACGACTGTATACGCAACTTCAACTGAAAGTACAGCTTGTCCTTCACGTTCACGAAGAGTAAGCTTATCTGATGATTTAGTATTCCCAACATTGTGTTCAGATGTATCATATTCAGAAGTATCTACCAATTTAAGCAATTCTTTACAACAAAATGTTAATTATATTTATAAATAGATATCCCAGATATGTATTCCCTTACCTATACTGTGTAAAGGTTTCCAACTGTTATCTTTGTTGTTCTTGACTGTGAAAGCTTTTGAAATACTACCTTGTTGCGTTATGCTTCCTCCTGTGATTATATAAAGATATTCACTTGGTATTCTTATTGGGGTTTTACCTGAGATTTCCCAAACTATCTGCTGATTGTCGATAATTCTTTGGACTGGAATCCATTGAAAGTTAAACCTTAGGGCATATATATATCTTGAAATGATGTCTAGATAGTTTTTGTTTACATGTGGCCAGAATGGATGCCTTTCTGTGGGATTTTGTAAAATGTGTCTTGATTTTTGTCTTTCCGAAGCAACAAACAGTTGTATACCCAAACTGTGGTCTTCAAAGCTATTGAGTATTTCGGTTTTCCAAAGCTTTGTAAGTAGCATATGGTACTCAAGTTTATAATTGGCAGGCAGCAAACTTCCAGTAACATAAAGACTATCAACGTCGTACATTGCAAATTCCTTTTCGTTTTTAAAAGAGGAAACGATTGCCAAAACTATCTTTCTCAGAGTTGGCAAGATTGAAAATTCAATGATCTCCCGTAAAGATATGCTAATAAAACAATTTTCTGCTTTGGCATAATGAAAGTTTAGCTTTCTATCATAAAGTTGAGATCTTTCACCTGTCAAATCACGAGAGTCCTGCATAAAATGGAGCTACAAGAAAGAACTGGTTAGAATTTCAAACATCAAGTTAATTCATAAATTATTACAATTTTGTAAATAAAATGAAGCAGATTCGATTTGAATAAATAAAATGCTTCATGCGTATCATTTAAAGGCTTTGTCGATTGAGGCAAGGACGTGTAAATTGCGTTTTGTGAATGCAAATAATTCCATAATCGTCTACTTATACTTTGATGCGTATCTGACTTGAGGATACTAGTGTTCCAGACTGGTAAAGGAACTGATTCACTAGTTGCTAAAAACTTTGTATGTACAACCTGATTCAGAGTCAAAGAAATATTACTGTTGTCGATTACTTTGGCATGAACATAATATGAGCGCTCTGTAGTCTCCTCTGACACATTTGTTAAGCTTAACGGTGAATGATGCTGCAATTTTACAAATGCCACGTCGTGATCATCAATAAACCCATTATGCGACCCGAAAATACCGCATAATCCTAAAATGTCCTTTGGCTTTTGTATAACATTTGAGAATTGGTTTACAATTAGATCTGGCAAAGTCAAAATAAATGTGGGATCGAGAGTTATATATTTTCCTGAATATTCTGTTCTTTTTAGCTCTTCCTTGAGAATCACATTAATTTTTGTTTTGATGTAACCAACATACAAAATAATGAATATACATATATGAATTGGATCCTGCGTAGTGAGCGTTCTGCTTTTGGATAGTACGTCAAATCCGTCATTTTCGTAATAAAACACTTTCTCCAACGCTTGTATTCGTGCATCATTATTTGTATTGCTGGTCCAGTAAAAATCTTTATGTGCAAATGCTTTAATGCAATCGTTCCATGTAAAATTTAGAACATTGCTTTTGCCGAAAAAGGTGGGGTCGACTTTCGTGATAATGCGGTTGAAAAACATTTCACCATTAAAATAAAGTTTATTTACTATTTTTAAAAAGCTTTCGCTTCTTTGTTAGTATTTTATAATCAAGAAACTAATACATCTGATTGAATTACATACTTGGCGTTGGTAGTCAGAGTGATACATTGTTGCAAGCCATCTGGTATATATAAAAAATCTTTCAATGGCTTTAAACCTCCATCGATTTGTTGCTTTCTGATAATATTTATAAGTAGCTGGTCTTTCAGCAATAATTATATATTTTGTAATGTACCTGGCTTCATTAAAGCTTTTTGCATTATCAGTTTTATCCATTACAACGTTCAGCAATGTCTTGCTTGGTTTTCCATTTTTTTCTAATAAAGCGCAAGATACCCTGGTAGTTAGCAAAGATATATCTATATTCAAACACCTTAAATTAATAAGCTAAATGGCTATCATAACAAAAAATAACAAACCCAATATAGCCAGTGCTTTAATAGTTCTTTTGTCGGCTTTAGTTTCGGCTCTGTTTATAACAATTGGAGATACTCTCAATTGAGAAGCTTTTGATGAATCTAAAATTTTGCACAATCCGCCAAAAAGAATTTCAGTAGTACCAAATCTTTTCGATGTATACTTCGTATTGCTTAACAGATAACTTTTAATGTTACTTTTAATAGCTTTCATGGTTTGTATCATATTATCGTGATATGGATTAATCTCTTCATTGTTTGCGCTCTCATTTACATAGAAGATAATTGCATTGACTTGCTGATGATCATTATCATCCATATAATTCTTCACCTTTAACGGTAGATCAACAATTCCAGCTGCTTTTTCTATTGTATTTGGACTCATTTCAAGCAATTTTATCAATGCTGGATCACTTTCTGAGCGCTTGATCTCATAATCCAGAATAACATGATTTGCAGTTTTTTTCTTCTTTTGATTATAAGAAAGATTCTGTGTATTAGGTGGATTAGTCAATTACAACATATTCGATGTCTTCTCACCTTGGTATAATTTAAAAGATGCTGAGTTATCAAATCGCTTTTTTCCATGAGGGTATCACTGTGGTATTTTATACATATTTCATTAACGAATTCTTGTAACTTGGCTTTTATTTTATTGTAGGAGGGAAGTTCGAGAGCAGATGGCGATTTATCAAGTATTGTTGGAACTAGAAGCCTTTTTCTTTCGATGGCTGTAACAAAGGGCTCCTCATATCCGACTTGAAAAGTTCGAAAAGTTAATATAGGAGAATGACTTTTGTCTCCAATGGAGACGTCGCAATGCAGGTATTTTTCCTGTCTTTCCAACGATATACCGAATTTATTTGCATTAGACGGACATTGTAATGCAGCTACTGTAGCTTCTAGCACGGAAAAGAACGTAAGGTAGCCTTGGGAACCATCAGGTTTGATGATATCTGCGTCTTCAAAAAGAGATGGTAGAAATCTATCTCTCATTTCTAAACTCCATTCTGTTGGTACGATAAAAACAAAATGCGTTTGGGAAATCTGGCCCTCAGATTGCCTGAAGAAATATCTGCAAACTTTGCTCAGAAAATTGCAAATAGATGTTCGACGAATGCTGTCAGGATCGCTATTTTTTGTTCAAATAAGTATAGAATCTCATTTAGAATACTTCTGTTAAATTCAAGACTAATTCCTGCGTTTTTAATACTCTTGGAGTAATCTTTTTCTATGCCATCTAATTCCTCCCAGGTTGTATCTTTTGGTATCTTTTTTATTTTTACATAGGTTTGTTTTGCTGCTTCGCCCCAACTGATAATATTTCCATTGAGGTTGTCGTAACAGAATACAGCTGGATGTCTTAAAAAAAGGATTCTAGTCTCACATCTTGGGTATGCTTCAAGCCGATTAAACAACTACCTTTCAAAAACAGAATGCGAAACAGATGTTTCTGCGACTTGATTACTATTATTACCATAATTCATATGAATAGGTTCATGATGGAGGTCTAAGAAATATAGATGAGTATTTATACCCAATCTAAGCTATTCAACTTACATATGCAGCAGTAATAATTATATTTGCCGCCATCAAACGTTTCATTCATTTTATTTAAAAAAATCGCATAGAAGAAAATCTAGCTAGATAAATATGAGTTCCTAATTGCAAAGCTATCACAGTGTGTCACAGCAATATTTATAGTTCCCCAAGCAGGCTCTGTCCTAGCACAACAAGGGGAAAATTTCTTTATAATACCACAAAGAAATGGCCTTCCTTTTTGTGGAACAAGCATTAGATGATTTTTTATAATAGATACGGTTTTTTATAATCAATTTCAAAGAAAACCAATGGTAATGTATATAATCTGAAAATAAATGTGAGAATTTATCTACTACAGCACTAAAAATTAAGCTAGTTTTTAAGCGAGGCTGACCATATGCAGGCTAATATTAACACTTTCAAATGCTCAATGAGTTTAATATGCAGGGAATAAATTAACACACTCCACAAAATACATGCCATCAAAATACAAGTCCAGTTTTAGAAAACCTGGCAATAAAGGTTATGTATACCGTTTTGTTGAAATCATGCATTTCCGCAAAGTAGTTTCATACAAGGCTATTGATCCACAATTTGCTCCTTGGTTTGCACTGGTGCGCAGACTCCTTATCATTCACTGCCGGTATTGTATATATACAAATGTAGATAATGTAATAGTAGCATTACAGCGCATCAACTCATAGATTAAACAAAATAGGCAATATCTGTTTCTGTTATCATAGAAACATACATTTTTCTACCAGAAAAACCGGCTGTCATATCATAGATTCATTAAAAAATTGCAAAAACGAGCCCGTGGAGCAACGCCGTAATTGAGTATAGCAAGATTGAATGGCTAAGTCTCTTATACTATGGTATATATCTAAGTTTTAAATAAAAAAGCGGTTTTTTTTTAACTTTTCTTATATTTAACCATGTAAGGTCTGAAAATTCAGACTTTGTAGCAGACATTTTTGGGGACTCATTTTATCCTTACCAACACTCATGATTTTCATCAAAAAACAGAAAAATCAAATTTTGATACCAAAATCAACGCTTAAATGTACTACATTGTGAGAGAAAATTGTAGCGATAGCTAATACGCATTTTATAAAAGCTTAATATTAAATGTCAAGTAATGAAACTTTGTACTTTTGCCCCCAAAACGGAATTTTGGTTAAAAGATTTTCATGTAATATTTTGCAATACAAAAGTTTGCTGTTTTTTATTGATTAAATAGAGCGCTTAATTGTGTATATATTTTTATTTTTTTTCATAATTGGTAGTATAATTAACTCTAGATTTGCAAAATCAAAAAAAAAAAAATTAAAAAATGCCAAAATTGATGATCTGGATAAGAATGATTTTTGAAATTAATATTCCGCTTATAAGCCTTGTAAGTCTTAAAAATAAGAGATTTTACGATATTTGAAAACTTTTTTCAAGAATCTACGATGCTGTACCCGCTTGTTTCAAGTTGATTATTGTAAATTTCCATAAAATAAATTGGTCGGCTCAATCTACAGTACCAAACAAGGCGTGATATGTAGGAGACCATTTTACATTATACACATAATCGTCGGCGTGTTCAAATGGGTAAAGAGGAGGGACAGCGGGTGCATTCTAATAATATGCTACAAAAGATGTTTTTTTTTTTAAAAAAAAGGAGCAGGCCAATCAAAGATCAAATGTTTATAAACCTCATTCATATTTGTTATAAAAACATACATTTTTCGACTAGGGAGACAGTAACCGAGCGTAACGAGATAGAGTTGCCAGCCATAATCATGATACATTTATTAAAAAAACTGCAAAAGTGAGCCCACAGGGCGACACCATAATTGAGCATAGCGAAACCGAACGGTTAGTTATTTAATACTATAAACTAGTAATATCTTTTTATCCCCATTTTTTGACCCAATGTTAAGGAAATTGTTTATTCGATTTTGTGGAAAACTCGATTTAGTGGACACTTTTCTCCCTCCCAACAATCCCACTAAATCGAATCGCGACTGTGCTCATCTCTGTTTTCTATGGAATTAGGCACTTGTAACAGGCGCAAGTTGCCAAAGCACAAGTACTTGTGGGTAACATAGGCCTTGAGATCAAATATATTGGATTTTAGCAGTGTATTGCGAACTCATTTAAAATTCTACTGCTTTACCACAGCGTATTTCTAAATTATTTTGCAATACGCTATGTAAATTCTATCATTAGGCTTAGAAATGTAACGTTATTTTCGGAATACACTTCGTTTCCGTAAAATACAGTAATTCTATTGAAGAGTGTAACTCTAAGTATTAGAACTGTGTCATTTTGTAGATCAGAAAAATATTTGATTATTTAATTTGATTTATTGCAAATCATGCCTTTGGAGCTCAGAAAAACTCTTGTAAGTAAACTCTTCGCTAATCGATAAAACAAAAAAATGGGAGAATATAGTATGTACACTTGGAATTAAAACTATAACCTCAAATGCTAATTATTTTGATTTAAATGTGTCATAGAACCCCTTTCAGTATCTGTCATTTGACTGGCTACATCATGCGCCGACACCCAATTTATTATATTTAGCAAGATTAATATTGAAAGTGATAATACATAGTAGGTGCCCTCTCATGAACTAAGCCTTTTGGTTGTACTGCCTACAAAAAATTAAAGTATTGAGTAAGGTATCACAAGTTATCTGGTATAGATGGATTTTTCTCATTATCTGTAATTCAAAATGCTGTTTCTTATTTTTATCACGTTTGAGAAGAATGGATGAAATGTTAGATTATGCCCAGTATGATTACTATTGTTGTATATGTAAGTAAATAAAGTACACAGCTAGATTATCGATTCATGACAAAATATTGCAACTTTTAGACCTTGATCACAATCTAATAAATATCAATTTTGGAAGCAATATCAACCAACAGGCTGAAGCATCTTTTGCTGTTTCACATTTTGAAAGGTATAGAAAGAATGAAATAAAATACAAATATTGGAATATTTAAAAGTAAACTTGTAGATACACCGCTGCATTCAATTATAACAAGCATACTGGAAACATCATCAACTGGGGTGACGAGGCAGAAGAAACCTTTAAAATTCTAAAAGAATCCAACGTGAATAATGCTTATGAAAATAATTTCAAGAGTAGTCTAACATTCAAAAGAAGCATTCTAGCAGAGATACATCGATTATACAAGACTCAAGTGGATAATAATTGTCTTGAACTAGAAGATGAAACCAAGATGAAAGCCATTGGAAAGTTTTTAGGATTAATTTGTAAAAATGCTTACGACTATTCAGAAAGTCAAATTTCAAAAACACATTTTCTTTTCATTATACCAACAGAATGGGACGAAGCTATTAGAAAGAAATTTTTGCCGCAATTGTTTGAATTTGGAGAACTTATTTCCTCAGAAGATCCAGCGAATCGTTTAATTTTCTTAACCGTGTTAGAATCGACTGTGGCGGCTATGCAGAATGATGATAATGCAGAAAAATATGGTATAGAGTTTTCCAGAGAAGAAAAGCACTTATACTGTGATTTGTATATCAATGACATAGACTTGCCTACTGAAGCTGTCTTGCAAGCATTTCAGATTGACGATGAGCAAACGCTAAGAGTATCTTCAACTACACCTGAAAAAACCAAGCGACTACTTGTTCCTAGATTAATCGACGCCTTTACTGAAAACTCGTTGGAATTTGCGTCGTGCAATAGTTTCTTTACTGAAGTAAACGAAATAGTTGAACCATTTTTAAATACAAATTTGACTGATTTACTGGAGGCAAACGGGAAAACGATGCAGGATATCATTCATGACATTATGGTAAGTCTTTCACTTGAATTTCATGTGTACTTTAGGCTTTAATTTTAATAAAAGATCGACAAAAAAGAATTCAATTCGGCAAACAATGATCTGATAATGAAGGATCCAGCAAGATTGAATTGTTCCACAATATTCAAGTCAGTTTGTAGATCTAAAATAAACTTTTACTCAGAGATACAATTATATTTGCTTCGTAATAATCATCGTCTGATCAACTCTATTATTTTGGTAGTCCATGACAATCTTTGCGAATCTCAAAAACATATGTCTACATTGTATTTTCATGGCCTAATGGAAAGTTTAAAGGAATTTAATAATATCAAAATCCATGTACTAGGCGAAAGTCGTTGGGCACTACCAAATTTTGGTGGAACTGAAATCCTTCGTGGAGGATTATATAAATTGTTGGAATCAATAAAATTTCAAAATACCGAAGGGCCTCCATCCATCGAACAGATCATCAAGAAGTCTGTTAAAATCAATCAGGAATCAGAAGGACCAAACTACGTGATTGACCCATTAGCATGCTCGCATCCTGGATGTAGCTGGGTTTTCACTGACTATCAAGACACTATAAAACACAAACAGTTGCATTTTAATAAGAATCAATATATTTGCTTTTGTGGAAAAAATTATTCTTCCAGAGAAGATTTCAGAAGACATCAATCATCCTGCGCTACTACATTTAAGGTATCTATGGTTATTGGTATGTATATATTTATAGGTACATACTATTGTTGCTAATCTATCTGTAGATATTTCATTCGATAGCACAGAATTGCATTGCAGTTCGATGGATTTTAAACACAGAATGAGAAGAGTTATGAACTTCACAAATAGTAGTTTGATAAGGTTGACATTACTTGATATTTATTGAAATCATACTGATTTTTCTTTCAATAGCTTACCTCCACTGAAAGAATTTATACATGTATCAAAAGATTCTGATAACAAATATTCGTTAACAGCAAAAAAAATGTAAGGCAACATGTAGCTCTCAATTTTATACAATTCATCTAACTATGCTTCTTTCAAAGATTTTTCGATTTCGTAAATAATCTTCAGCACAAAGCGTTTCAAAAGTTTTGTGAAGATAATACAAATAACATTGAAGAAGTAGGGCCATGTATTCATAATATTCAGGAGTTCAGTAAGAAATTTACATTCGATGATTATTATCAGTATTTCGCAAATTCGGATTTGGTTTGGTCAACAAAAGACGAAAACCTCAAACAAGTGAATTTTTTAGAAGAAATATTATTCTATACAAACAGTGTTGATTCGAAAGAATATACATCAAATGATCCAAATCATATAATTACTTTTATTTTGCTATATGTTGGGTACGTATATAATAAGATGGAGATTATTTTGGAAGAACAAAACGGCCTATTAAATTCAAAAAATATCACCTTAAAAAACGAAACATATGCAATGTTAGTGTTGCAAGATTCGATTATAAAACTGCTTCCTTTGAACTCTCCAAATGATCATGAAATCATGCTTAAATTATGTGGTTCCCGTGGTAGGTCAATTTTGGTTTCTTTAAGCAGGAGCGATTTTATTTTATCAAGGCTATGGTTAAATTCTACGCACAGAAATACCACTCCATCTATCCGCATATATTCAGTTCATGCTGAAATTAGTAAAAACCAAATCGACATGACGTTAAATCAAAATGTATATTCAGGAAACTCAGAAGATCTCGAAGCGACACCATTACTGATTAAAAAAATTCGTATTTCAATTACGGAAGTGAATGAAAGTATCGGTCAAAGGTTATGGAGCCGCATTTCAAAATTCCATGCTATTTCAGATCCAGAGTTTATGGCTACAGAGATATTCTCTGATTTCAAAACAAAAATAGTTGACTTTATCTGTAGAATTGTAAGGCTAATATTATCCTGTCGTGATGAATTTAATTCTAATAGATTTGTAATTAGATTTACCTCTCAATACATGCTGAAGGAGGCCGTAATAGGCCACAATCGTTTTACGATAGAAAATTTCGGTTCACTTATTCCTTTAAAGAGAAACACAAATATGCTACCAGCCTATCATTAAGAGACATTGTTGAAATTGCTATCAAACCAACTATGCAGGAAGTTGCTTATTCGATAGTATCTTGCTTTAAAAACGTAGATGCATTTGCTATATATAATGTTGAAACTTTGTTGATTACAGGGGATTTGCTTTCATCTTATTACATTTTGGAATATAGGACATTACTCGCTTTGATACTAAAACAAGAGATTTTGGGTGCTCAAGAAAGCAAAAACCTTGATATCAAACTAGTCTTTGGTATTCAAATACTAAAAACAAAGTATCATACCAAGGATTTAGATACGGCAACGTATATATTCAAAAAGTGTCTCACTAAAAGACGCATATCCGCAAGGTGCAGAAACAATTACGCTTTGAAATTTAATTTTAAACAAACTTCATTTACTGACGATGGTGGTAGCCAGCAGATAGTATTAGAATGCTCGAGCAAGCAATCAACGAGAATATATAACGATCATTTGTATGTATTGTTGACCAACAATACTCGATTGGATCATTTTTCCCGGGTTTTCAAGACAGAATTTAATGAAATGGATACACTTCGCAACATTGGTAGGCTTATGTTATGGAAAAATATAATATTTACTGATATATGGTTTTGCAGAGTTAGTTAAATTTGAAGAAATCGATCAGCCCGTTAAATCAATAGGAGGTGCGGTGCTTGCGGCTTCTGTTTCATACACCATTGTACATCGATTTGATTTTAATAACTTTTATCAAAATGAAGATGCAAATAATAATGGATTTTTATTCACCGTAAGCGTAGCTCCCATACATTACTTATCTTTGTTGGAAATTAGCGTTCAAAATGCAAACGGAAACAGACCATCAATCGATTGTACGATTTTATTATCTTTGCTAAGAGAGAAGCAGACATTGTCTTATGAAGTGTTGTAGTTTTTTTTTATTGTTTTGATGAATAATAAAGCTTACATATATAATATTATATTCCTCTGATTTACAAAGTGTATGTTTAAATTTGATTTTTGTGAAACACCAGAAAATAGTGCAATTTACACAGGGCTTATATTGCGCAATGAAATTTGTTTTTTATCTTCTTTTCACGAGATGAGCTTAATTAAAAATATAGATGAATGCATGATAAGTATAGGTAAAGACAAAAGAAAGAATATAAATTTGACAAAGATTAAGACCTCATATTTTTATGCAATGCTTTTGTAGATTTCGGGTCAACATTTTCAGGCAGTAGTTATATTTTACTCAAAGGAAAGCTCTCGAAATATTCCGCAGCTTTGTATGATTGGATTTTATATGAACAGTATAGTTTAGCAAATATTCATATAAAATTAATATAAATGTAGGGACATGGGATATATTTATGATAGTCAGAATTGGCCTAAACTTAAAGGTTGCAAAACACCAACTGTTGTTATTTATGATGAGCATATTCACTTGTCTCATTGGGGACAAGAAGCAATAAATCGCATTGCTGAAAAGAAGGACCCAAATGATATCGTTTTAAAAAACTTTATACCACGATTTATGAAGCCTATTTTGCAGAAAAAAGATAATCTGATGTCTGACGACACAATAATTAATGATATGGCTCTTTTTAGAGCCACTGTAGAATATCTGCGATTAGTTTTCTATCACATCTTGGTTTTTAATTGGGATTACCATCCTGATGTCGACTGTGAATTTCTCCAACAATGTATTCTCTTGGTTCATTTTCGAAATGAAAAATGCAGCACCCTCGACGCAGGATCTACTATCAATTATTTTCGAGTAATTTTCACCCAAATTCTCGATCAAATCAGTTGTAATCAATCCAGTACACATTCAATTCAATATAGCCTTGATTATATTGACAAATACGTTAATTTTATTATTGATCAGAAATTGCAAGGTGACCAACAATACGATGAAGAAGATCATTTAAATACAACCATTGCCTTTTTCTATGATGTCTATACTCACATCTTGCACAACATAAATCTTGCACGGTCTGAACAACATAAAGAAGCCATTAATATAAAATCCATAACTGACTTTATCAGCGAAAACCCTAATATTGATTTGCCTGAAATCATGTATCAGGGTGATTTTCCAACACATGACACTTTTTATAGTAATAGATTTAAGCATTTAGCAAGTGATGGTCCAAAGGTTTTTATTGATTACTTTAGTCAAGTTTTCTACAATATTTTTAGCCAGATTCTCGATTCGCAACCATCTTTTTATCCTCTTTATGAACATGAAAATACTCCTTTCTGTATTACTCAAAATTCATGGTTGAACAAAAAAGACGAGGGTGCCACTGATACAAGGGCCTTCATAGATTTTTTCCGTGCAGTACACCATCATATTATTAACCAAATACACTCTTCTACACCTGTCAAGATTAGGCTTTCCAGTAATAGAATTATTTTTGTCATTTCTGTTCCTAACATTTGGAACGAAACACAAAGGGCCGCAATCCATAATATAATTAAAGCAACTGGCGTGCTGTCTAAAAATGGTTGTCAAAATAGATTGAAGGTCATTGATAATTCTTTGGCCGCAGCCTTATACTGTGAACGAGAAATAGCACACAAAAATTTGGAAGAAAATACGAACTATATTATCTGCGATGTTGGGGGGTGTAATGCTAGAATTACTTCGTATGTGGCGACTACTCCTGAAATAGAAAATTACAATGCATCAAGATGTCAAATTTCTTCAGTTATTGGGGAACAATGTGGTTCCACTTATATCGATAAAAGAATGGAAGAATTCCTTATGAAGGTTTTATTCAGACCTGATGACATTCAATACACTGCAAAAGAGATGAGGGAGCTTGATATTATAATTGCTGAACTTCTGACTCAATTTAATGGCGAAGGTGGCTCCAAGGTAAAAGTTGACTTTAATACAATAACTGTCAAATGGTAAACTCTTGAATGACACATTTTATAGTATGGATTTCCTGCACCTTATAGCGATGAAGAGAAATCTGACGATATAGATAGCCATGAAGATTATGACAACGATAGTCCTTATTTTAGTAGTGATGAATCTTCTGATGAAGAGGATGAGCCTACAGAAGGGCCTGAAAGTAGTGTTGATCCAGGTAAAGTCAACATAGCAGAGACATGTTTCTTTTCGTTACTAACTGATAATTTATAGCTACCGTTTTCATAATAACAGCAGCAACCGTGATCGATAAAATTAAATTCGAAACGGTCTATGGAGTGGAATATGTTCGTAAGCCAGGAACATTTATTAATTCAATGCAACTTGTCATACCTTATGAAGTGATGGCCAAAAAAATCTTTGATCCCATCGTAGATACAATCATTGAATTGTTAAAGAAACAGATCAGAAAAATTAATAACACTGTTAGCATTATGTTTCTTGTTGGTGGTTTTGGAAGAAATCCTTATTTGCAGTACAAAATCAAAGAAGCCTTCAAGATAGAAGAGAATGGGGTAGTTACAGGTTATAAATGCGGTGGCCTTCTTGATAATGATGATGGAAACCTGGCAGCAATGAGAGGCGCTTTGTATTATGGTCTTGATCTTTATCGTAGACCAATTCAAATCAATGCAATTCCAAATCAGTCTTTTTACAACATCACACCGAATTTCAACTACAAGGACTATGAGTTTTTGATCTGTATAGGTTTGTTTTATATGAGTTTATGCCGAAAATGTGGATATCGACTAATGCAATTTATAAGATTTCAGAAAAGACAAAATCGTGTACTCATGTACTGGCTTCCATTCTGAAAGTTATATTCCTTATTTAAGAAATAATGAAGAAATCTCAACAAATGGGCAATTTAGAATGATTAACATGGAAAGCTATTATAAATGGGGATTCAGTTTATTTTACCACCATTTTGTAAAGCTAAATCCTACCTTGAACTTTAAAAAGATTAGGTATTGCGTAACATTGAACTCGACCGTTATAAAACAACCACAATATAGGATGAAAATTCGAGAGGCTGCTACAAAATCATGCTTGATTGATTTTAATGATAGCTCAAAGAGACTTTTATTCATTAACCAAGATGATGCAGTGGCTTTAAATCTTCTACATTCATATGATGGCTTAAAACTTCTGCAAAATGACAGCTATTACTTGATGATATTCGTTGAGAATAGTGAAATCCAAATTTCTGTCTACCAAAGCGCTCAAATTCATGGTTCCGATAGCTACTCTGATCAAACATTCAACAATATGCGAAAGATAATTTCATCCACATTCAAATTTGATATAGTTAACAAAATTTTAACACGGTTGGATTCCTTACTCGCCACTAGACCAGAATATCATAAATGTTCATCAAACAACGTTCATGATAGACATTGCAAAACGTATTTTTATGAATTACGAGTATGTTTTCTCAAATTTCTCAAGGTTTGGATATAAATGTCATGCATGTCTTTTTTTTTCTTCTCATTTCAGTTGATATTACTTATATGACAGGAGAAATGCTATTTTACTAATGCCCGTTCAATTTGTGAAATTATCACTAATCATAAAGGTTGTTGCAAAGCATATATTTCATCTTATCAGATTTGGGACGAGATACTCAGACCTGTATTTGAAGATTTAGTAAAAAGGTTAAATAGTAGTACTTTAGATAATACGATTACAAAGACACTTCAATTTGAAAAAATAAATATCATCGGCAGCCTCATAGATGTTCCAGAAGAGGCATTAAAGTTGATACACAACTTTATCACCAAGAACTTGTTTGAAATTTGGGGAATTCCAAAGAATAAATTTCAATATCTTCCTAATCAAGCACTGCTTGGTGCTGCTTTATTCGCTATAAACCCAACAACACACAATGAACGATTCGCCAGGTGTACATATGCTGTTACTCTAAAAGCAGTAAAAATAGAGCCCTTTGGGGAAGAAATATTGGATAAAGTAAAACAACTTGAAGAGAATGGCGCGACTTATGGCTCGATATACAATTTTGAATTCGAGAATGCTTACCCCACATCTGAAAAAGTAGATTTATTTTGTGAAGATTACACAGATCAGACGGGTATTTTAAAAACAATTCACACAGAAGAGGCCTACCCTTTCATTTTCAAAGGTACACGATTCTCTGAAAAAGAGCACAGTAATGGTGGTATTCGTAAGAGGTTTTTTTCTACTAAAGAATGCATTGTTTACGCAGGTGAGTAATAGCATCCAAATGAAAAATGTAAAAGACATATATATTAATATCATGCCACATTTGTATGTTTGTTATATTTCTTGCTTCAATCCAGAGATATGTACAATAACCAACTATTATGACGAGGATCAAATTACAGGGATTCCAAACTCTAATTTACAAAGAATGCATAGATTTGAGATATACTTAAAAAGAAATCCCAAATCCAACAAGACACTTCCTATATATTTTGATATTCAGCTGTCGACCAAAAGTGATGAAGTATTATTTGAAGCAAATTTGTGTCCTACAATTGGTGAGCACATACCTGATTTTCGCCTGCCTGACAAAATTTTGGCGTCTAATTTATATAATGATGGAGAAGCCTTAGTAATACCAAACGTTACAACCATGAATTCTGAAATAAAATTATAGTGATTGAATGAAAACAAATCCCATGATTTACCAAAGATCAAAAATATACGATACAGTCCGGCTGGTGGATATTGTCGATTACAAAAAAAGTAATTGGCGTCCACAAGAAAATAAATTGTCGATTTCGAAAAATGTAATAGTAATTGGTGGTTAATAAAAATACAATTGTCGAGAGTCAATTTGTCGGCTAGCTAAAAAAACTATTGTTCAGAGGTGTATAAATACAGAAAGAAGGGGTATCAGTTCCTGTGGCCGTAAAAAGATGCATGATTTTGCGAAGAAAGCAATTCGAGGAATAGCAAAAAAGATATCCCTTGAGCATACTTTTTTCCTTGTTACTTACTTTGACGAGCATCCTTCGTCTACTCTAGAGATGGCACGTGAGGCACTTATCGGCCACTTCGAAGGCCTTATAATTTCCTTTCCCGCATTATGGAAGCATTCAACAGAACAATGTTCTTTTAGTCTGAAACAGGCTTCCAAATATAATGCTGGGAGAGATTCAGAAATAACTCTTTGTATTCGACAAGAACTTGTCAGCAAGTGGAAAAAAATAGGTGCTGATTTACGAAAAAAAAAAAGTGTATTTATTGATGGAGCTGGTTTCAACGGCATAAATCAGGCATACTTTATTCATAAAAAGAGACAACAGTCGCTTAAAAAAAGTAAACTTTTACTCATCTTCATCATGATCATCAGAGTCCTCGCCAACTTGTTTTTGTTCTTCATTATCATTAGCCAAATCATTATAAACATCATTATAAAATACTTCCGTTGTCCAGGCTTTTACATTTAACTTCTTCTTACGGCCAGATTCTTCTACAACTCTTTTTATGTTTTTTTCTTGAATATTTTTTGGGGAGTACTTTTCAACAACATCAATTGCTTTACTTATATTCGCAACAGAGTTGATCCAAATAAAAGAGAGGATTGTGTATATTAATAAGTTATATCACTTATTATGGTATTCATATGCAAAGAAAAAGTATTTACCTTTTTAAAGTGTTTAATTAGGCAATGGATGCTTCTGGAATCTGACTCAGCTGCTGGAATTGTGAATTTTGCCTTTATTAACTTTTGCACCAAGACAGTGAAGTAACTCATTTGTGTATTCTTTGCTGTGTTCGATATATCCAAGATACAATTGTTAGGCAGACTATAATAGAGAAGAGTTATAACGAAATATATTAATGCTAGAGATTATATAAAAACCTACTAATAAAAATATCTTGACTTTGCATCGCTAACTTCCATCTCTTCTGCAAACTGTAACAAACTTTCTCCTAATGTCTTATCCAGACCAGTAAAATAAATAGCATCTTTTGATATGATCTATGATACAGTATAATTTTTATATATAAATAGTCAGTCTATTAACTCAATATGATTATTATTTGCCGCATAACAAAAAATACCTTTTGCTTTTTGTTTGAATGTGAACCACCAGTACTCTCTTCATTTAGAAGCTTTTACAAACAACGCATCGTATTACGGTTAACCGAGTTTGGCTGCTTTAACGGGCCTTTTTTATGCAAACTTGAATGAGGGTATTCGAGTTTCTTTTTTTTTTTTTTTTTTTTTTTTTTGTCAGTTAAACTCGAAAACAGGATTGAAAAAATACTTTAAGTTGTGAAATTGACAAATATGCTATTATCAAGTCATAATCCCATATTAACTGCCTAGGTAGTCGTCATTGCATTTCCTTTAGAATCTTAGTTATATTACGTTATTTTTCATCACATACGAATGTTATACATACGAAAGATTCAAAAACGCGTAAAATTCACTGCTTTTTCCTTGAAAACTAGGTCTCATTTTTCATCCCTACTCTACTTTTTTTTTCACTAAATAACACCAAAAGCAAAATATATGCCAATGTACCTGAGATGTTCAGCTGTAATCCAAAAACAAGTATCCAGAAATATCCTATTTTTTGCAGTTGGTATTAATTTTTCAGTGCTAATGTTTCAGATTTTGTACGCGTATTTCACTGCTAAAGAATTGAAAACTTTAAGGCTTCATATCTCTAGAAACCATTAAGCTATACTACCACCTTTTAATAATAAAATTTACTTGTTTTAAAGCGCTCTATAACATATTTTAATATAAAAAAATTCTGAGCACTTTTATTTTTTTTTCATTTTCTTTTGGCATTTCTATAGTAGGTTTCAAAATATTGGTTAAATTGAACAACGCTTTTTTTACATTTATGTCATCAAGCTCGTTGAGCTCTCTCGGACCCAATTTAGTTTTTTTCAAAATATAAGTTTTTCGTGGAGATATCCTTAAAAATGTGTACAAAAAGGTACCTTCATTTCTAGCTTCCATTTTCCCCTTGTATACCCTCATCCTAAATTCTGAATCTGAAACAAATTTGGACAAAAATCTTGTTTTCTCTACAAACAATGCAGCTAAAAATTTTTGCAATAGCTCGATCGATAGATAATTTTTTTGTGCATCATTTTAGCGTATTATATTTTAAATAAGCTTATAAAAATTGATGTGTATCTTCAAAAAACCATCAAATTTTCAATTGCATTTTGCGCACAATTTAATGTGGAATGTTTGTCTAATTTTTATTTAGATGGATGCAGAATCCGAAACTGTACAGAAATTATTTAATTTACTAGGTCGACTTAATTTGCAGCTCATGAGCCATTAAACAATTTTATTTTTTGAATCATTTTTCGTTCATTCGAGAAATCATTTGCGAAACCCCGCTACGATAGGTTTAAAGCTGTAATGTGAACTAGTATTTTGATCACCTCATCAAAAAACGAGTATTTTTTGCTGAAACAAAAAAATTAGAGTAGTTTTAAGTTGGATCTATCTTGTGGATGCAAAAAACCGACACCTCAATGTAGGTGTTTAATTTTATACAATCAATTTTAGATCAATTTTGATTAATGTTAGGCCGGTACACGTATATTCTAGCATTAACTCTTCTATTTTTGGACAGATATCAGTGATCCATTGAAGGAAGGTACGTCTTTAATTTATTAAAATATATAAATGCAAATGAAACTAGAAATTTAATTAAGTGAAGAGATGCTGTCGTTTATTAAAAGGAAATAAAGAGGGATTTCATATACTAATTGAATTGAGGGAGATGATAATAATGTAATAATGATTAAAGATATGCTCTCTATTATTATACTGATGCGGCATGATGATAATGGAACATCATGCTGGAACCGTGGTTCCTGAACTACATTGTTTTATTTTTGGACTTGACATCCAGTTAAGAATGATACTGTACTACAATCTTTAAATATTTAGTATGATTCGACTCAATATTGGGTGAAAGCATTCTAAATCATCTGGAATCATTTGAAATCATCTGGAACCTACTTTTTTACAACTACAAATAACCGGCAACGAAATCTCTATTTCGGCAAATTTCGATCCTAATAACTTCCAATTTTACATGAGAGTGGTAGGGACACATCTTTGGCACGGCCATCTCAAAGGGCATCTTTTACAACCTGCTGCCTGTTAAGAAAATTATCGCCAAAATACACGTATAGCTTACTGCGCACTTATTTATTAAAAACAATTTAAATACCATCTCTGTGAATACGGATCCAAGTAATCTGCCATTCTACATGAACATATATATGAATAGATAGGCACTAAAATTTCTTCAAATATCAGCTTCCATGGGTCATTGTATAATTCCGTAAGTTCTGCCAACAAGTTGGTCACCTGTTATTTTACTACGGCCAAACTATCCTTCCCATGGGCATAATGATCTGCACAGATGGGCAGAATAAAAAAATTTGTGCAGATTAGACAGCCCAGATGAGCAGAGCAATGAAATCAAAAAAATTTAATCAATTTACTAAAGTATATCAACCTTAATATAATTAATAATGAGGATAATTTGAATGATTTAAAGCAGATATAATTTACTTTGATTCAACAGAATTGCCTTATTGACGAGATATATCAATTTGAAATTTGGGGTCTGAAAGAGTTCTACCCATGGTCTTCTTTCGGAGACCAAATGGGAACAACGAGAACAACCTGTTTAGTAACGCTAAAAGTATTTATGCCTTTGTAACTTCCTGTTTGTAACACATAAAATCTTTTCTTTCCCCTACTCTTTCCGCAGCTCTTTTATTTACGTTCAAAACTACAACAAGAAGCAGGTATAACTACAGGTGTTTCCTATTGTTTTTTGGAAATGAATTATTAACTATTAATGTTAGGGCGCGTTATAATATCTTTTTCGAACAAAAAAAGCGTCCAGGATTTTATTATTTTGTTTCATTATCTACGTTATAATCAATGTTTTTTTTTTGTCTAAAGTCGATATCTACTTGGGCAAAAACCGGTGATTATAAAAGTACGTATAGCATTGACTGGATTTGAATGAATAAATAAACTCATGTTAGTCTATTTAGTTTCTAAAAAATATTTGTTTTATTTTATTTGCCAACAGCCAAGAAGAGGAAAACGAGATGTTGTCTTGTATACCACTACCAACTATCAAAGGTACATCATAAGTATTACTTATTAGCTTGTTAATTGATTTTACTAATAAATCAATTTTTATAGGTCAAAAGTAAAAGCGTATTCAGTTCAAGACGCTTGAAAAAATTCATTTATACTAATTTCCATGGTTTATCGTCTCTTGTTCATTCAACTGCTATATTTGATTTTAATATTTTGTTTATATTGCTAATCGACTCGTTGATCCATTAGAGTTAACTCACCATCCTTGATTAGTATATCTATAATAACGGTCCATTATTAGCTCATGGTATGCAAAACTATTAAAAGGGGTCCTCTAATCTCAAATTTATCTGATTCAACTGCTGATGCTACAACAGCATTAAATTAGTTGTGTCGGTTCGTAATAAAGTAAGGCGTTTTATAAAGTACAATGTTGGCGTTTAATGTATTTCAGTTAAATTGAACAGATAGAGATATGGCTCATGTAGAGATCTATGAACACAAAAAAAATGATCCAAACTGTCATGCTTCGTCGACCTGTACGAGATTTTTTTGTGGCAATGATACTTGGCGGCTCAAGTGTAATTTAGGCATTTAATTGTCAAACGTATCGAATCAAGATGGAGTTGGTTAATTGATATAGCGGATAATAAATGCAATGTCATTTATTGAATGGGTGAATGTAAATGTATCGTATAAAGCAACACAGCTTACTTGTGAATGAAACACTAATTATTCTGAATAACATCAATAGGTTCAAAAAACATAGTTAAGTGCAATCGTTCCTACTAAGTCGCATAATTTGATATGCAGAAAAACCTTGAAGTATTCATTCTTTTTTTTTCACAGTGCTACAAATCATCGTTTAATATGACTGAATATCAATGAATCAAAGAAAATGTAACCGGTAAAAAACTGATATCAAATGTACATCGAGATCCAGATTAATAAAAAGTGTATTCATTGTGTAGTAAAAATCGCAACATTTTGATAGATAGAAATTACAGGACCAAGATGTTGTGTTTGCCTCAGAATTTTTAAAAGGGTTTAAAAGCATACTTCATCAAACTTGCATGATATTAAATACTCATTATATGCTATTAGTATTATCTTGTTTTTTATTTAATTGCTGTATCATTAAAATTAAATTTTTCATAGCTTATAACAATGACAATTGGATGTTTCTGATTCTAGATTGACATATGGCAAAAAAAGGCGGGCTAATGATAAATTTGATACTACTGTAGATGTGAATCAGTTGGTTTAATTTATGGAATGCGAATGCAAATACTAAGGAACCATTTGTAAGTTCTTAATTAAGTTGGTTCTAGTAAAGCATTGAATAATTTGGCATGGGACATAGAGGATAAAAAGGCGGCAATAGGTTCCAGTGATGGCCATGTTTATGTTTATGATATTGGAAACGTAAGATTAAAACTCAATGTAAATTACCTCTAGCGCAATAACTATAGAGTAAGACTATATTATCATCAAATAAACTACCACACAATAGTAACAACATGTATAAATATTTACAGTAATCAACTCGAATCAAGTGGGTACAGCATCGTAGATTCTTGAAAAAGTTCTCCAGTATTATAAAGTATCTTATTTTTAAGACGTACAAGGCTTATAAGCGGAATATTAATTTAGAAAATTATTCTTGTCCAGATCATCAATTTTGACATTTTTTAATTTTTTTTTCTGATTTTCCAAATCTAGAATTAGTTAAGCTACCAATTATAAAAACAAAAAATATACACATATAGAACATTTAACTCTCTATTTGCTCAGTAAAAAGTAAAAAATATTTTTATTGCAAAATATTACATGAAAATCCTTTAATCAAAAAACCGTTTTTAGGCCAAAAGTACAAAGTTCCATTACTTAACATTTAATATTAAGCTTTGATAAAATTCGTATTAGCTATGGCTACAATTTTCTCTCACAATGCAGTATATTTAAACGTTGATTTTGGTATCAAAATTTGATTTTTCTGTTTTTTGATGAAAATCATGAGTGTTGGTAAGGATAAAATGAGCCCCCAAAAATGTTCGCTACAAAGTCTGAATTTTCAAACCGTACGTGGTTAAATATAAGAAAAATTAAAAAAAAAGGAAACGCCTTTTTATTTAAAACTTAGATATACCATAGTATAAGAGACTTAGTAATTTAATCTTGCTATGCTCAATTACGTCGTCGTTCTACGAGCTTGCTTTTGCAATTTTTTAATAAATGTATGATATGATAATAGATGTTTTTCTTGGTAACAAAAATGTATGTTTCTATGATAACAGATATTGCCTATTTTGTTTATTAGTTTATGGTTTATGCGTTGTGATGATGCTTTTACATTGGCTGAAATGAGCAAGTTAACAGGGTTTTAATTGCGCTAAATAATATAGAGACTTGAAAATTCTTTTTTACGTGTGTTGTTTCTCTCTTTTTGTTTTCATACTCCAAGAATATATTCATCGTTTGATACGGTATATCAGACTATCAAGCTAATATTTTTTCTTTTATCTGAATACGCATGCTAGCAAAAGGACTATTATTTTTAATATAGGTAGCAGCCTATATTAGAGACTGATATTTTCATTTAACCGCATTCTAATTAAAATCAAACATCATTATTATTTACTACCGTATTGTTGGATGTGCAGTATTTCTTGTTTACCAGATCAAATCGAAGGCAATGATATTTATATCTACTCTCTAAAGATCTAGAACCGGTTACAAACCCACGAGATGTTCCAGAAAAGTGATGTAATTTCAAATGATATGGAAATACAAAAAAAGAATAATTTGATGTCTTGCCTAATAATAACTAATAACCACAGTTTTGATTGTAGCTATAATACCTTAAAACAAATCTTTTTACAGCTGATAATTCGTAAACTAAAATAGTAAGTTTAAAGAAGGTTAATTTGTTTAAACTTTAAGTGTGATAAAGTAACATTTATAACCTTATATTTGGCTTGCATATAAATTTACGCAGTAAATGTTATTTAATTTTATGCTGAAGCAAAAACCATTGTTGCTGTAAACATTATAGCTATAAGCATATTTACAAATGGTTATAATTATAAATATATTGGCACTTGCATGTATTGGTCTACATCAACAACGTATTGAATTGTATTGTCTATAATCTATATTAATAAAAGCAAATGTAATTTAAAACCCCATTCCATAAAAAATACAATGGAATTTTGAGAACGGGACAATGCTAATGACAAACCAATTTGTGACCATACAACCAGCTCATTATGCCCATTGTCAGATTTTATTATTATGCACAAATAGGGATAATGATATGCTTATGGGCAACTCTACTATTATGCACACATGGGATCAATGTTGTACCCACGGACAGAATCTATAACTCTGCACATACAGGCTTGGCGTTGTGGCCCTGTGCAGTTTCTTTGGTTGTGCCCATATGCATCTTGTTATCTTTTTAGCCATATTTAGAGGGCACCACAGCTCAGGCTATAGTGTGCAGCCCACCTGGGCACAACAAAATTATCTTGTGCAGCACAGGTCGGCTGTAGTGACTAATTATTCTGATCAACATTAATAGGCTCAAAAAACATAGTTAAATGCAATCATTGCTACTAAATCGCATACTTTGATATGTAGAAAACTCTTGAAGCATTTAATCTTTTGTTTTTGGCAATGCTACAAGCAAGTCATAATTAATATGAATGAATAATATTAATGAATCAGAGTAAATACAACTGGTAAAAGATTGATAAAAGGTGTATTCATTGTGTAGTGGAAATCGCAACATTTTGATGGGTAGAAATTACAGGACCAAGATGTTGTGTTTGCCTCAGAATTTTTAAAAGGGTTTAAAAGCATACTTTATCAAACTTATTTGAATGTTTAATACTCACCATATGCTGCTATTATTAGTATCACTTTGCTTTTTATTTAATTGCTGTGTTATTAAAAATCAAGTTTTTCATAGCTTATAACAATAATGACAATGCGACGTTTCTGATTTTCAGATTGACATTTATTATAAGGCGGACTGATGATACATTTAATACTACTGTAGAATGGAACCAGTCAATTTAATTTATGGAATTTGAATGTAAATACCAAGAAACCATTTGTAATTACTACTTCTTGAGTTAGTTCTAGTAAAGCACTGAAAAAATTGGCTTGGGGCAAAGAGGGTAAAAAGGCGGTGATAGGTTCTAGTGATGGCCATGTTTATATTTATGATATTGGAGAGGCAAGACTAAAACTCAATGTAAATCACCTCTAGCGCAATAGCTATAAAGTAAGACTATATTATCATCAAATAAACTACCACATAATATTAACATGTATAAAGATTTATAGCAATAAGCTGGAATCAAGCGGGTACAGCAACGTAAATTCTTGAAAAAGTCCTCCAGTATTATAAAATTTCTTATTTTTAAGACTTACAAGGCTTATAAGCGGAATATTAATTTAGATAATTATTTTTATCCAGATCATCAATTTTGACATTTTTTAATTTTTTTTTTCTGGTTTTGCAAATCTAGAGTTAATTATACTACCAATTATAAAAACAAAAAATATGCACGTATACAGAATTTAGCGCTCTATTTTTTCAATAAAAAATAATAAACATTTTTATTGCAAAATATTACATGAAAATCCTTTAATCAAAAAACCGTTTTTAGGCCAAAAATGCTAAGTTTCATTACTTAACATTTAATATTAAGCTTTTATAGAATGTGTATTAGCCATGGCTACAATTTTCTCTCACAATATAGTATATTTAAACGTTGATTTTGGTATCAAAATTTGATTTTTCTGTTTTTTGATCAAAATCATGAGTGTTGGTAAGGATAAAATGAGTGACCAAAAATGTTCGCTACAAAGTCTGAATTTTCAGACCGTACGTGGTTAAATATAAGAAAAGTTAAAAAAAAAAACTGCTTTTTTATTTAAAACTTAGATATATACCATATTATAACAGACGTAGCCATTCAATCTTTCTATGCTCAATTACGGCGGTGCTCTACGATCTCTCTTTTTCAATTTTTTAATGAATCTATGATATGACGGCCGGTTTTTCAGGTAGAGAATTTGATTTTGATTTGAATAAAAAAAGAACACCTTTTGTTTTGTTTAGTTTTTTTTTATAGCTATCTCAGAAACAATAAGCTTTTGTTATCATATAAATATGCTGTAGTATCTTGGGTATGTTCCTACGTTTATATATTGAAGGTTTAAACAGCTGTTGTTTCAATATCTATAAGATAATTGAACTTTTGAAATTTTGTACATTTTACATTGTCTTGAATGACTAATAGCGTTTTAATGTCTATTTATTATTCTATTAGAGATTAGAAAAATATATATAAATTGCAATAGAACAAAACTAATATCAAATTAGTTTCTAATTAAGATAGGTGGAGAAACTTTTGTAAACCAACTTTCAGGTCGAGAAGCATCCGACATTAATTTCAAAGCCTTCCATCTCAAAAAGTAAAAACCAGGCTTTACAGCAACTGCATCACCTACATTACTATTTCCTGTAGGAATTACAGTGCCGTTCCAACGTTGTGTGAAGATGAAATCAAGATCTTGCATTGTATTTCTAGACAAATAACGATCTTCAGAAAAGACACCAATTGTAGTTAAATTAGCATCTAATACTTCAGTAATAATATGAGAAGTGCCAGTGAGTAAACGGAACATGGATGTAACAAAAGATGATGCAAAACTAGATCTTTTAATAACATATCCAATGATACTTTTACCTCCTCCGACATCTTTTTCAAATAAACTTGTGCTGTTGGTCAACATAAGACGAGGGAAATTGGCATCGAAAATGGGAAGTTGAGCAAGCGAACCTCGAATACCGACATAGGGAACTTGGATTGATTTCAATGCGGAATTGTTAACAGGTTCGAATTGAATATAACCACCGTAAATTGGATAAGGTTGATCACGATGATTGCCTCCAATGCGTTTCACGGTCAATTTTAGATCTGCGGATTCTCCAGCTTTTAATGTTATTTCTGTAAAGGATAGTTTTATTTCTGCCTTGACCCTATCTGAAGCATATTGTGGAGGGCTGAGTGGTGCATAGCCCTGCAATGTTGTGTTGTAAGGAGAAATAGCTAAACTGGGTCGATGGTTTACTTTATATGTTACTGTGTCGTTGGAAGGGTTTGTAATTTTCAACATTTGAGGTTTGATATTAGCAGTGTCGTTGAAACTGATGGATCCAGGAGAGACATGCACAGGTTGGCGAATAGTATCGAGCACTATTAAATGCAAAAAGTTAGTCTATATTGACTCAAAAATAAAGAATAATTGTGCTTACACTGGATCAAACCTGCTCCTTGACGAGCTGGATTGTCGAGATGAATACCATGTGTAGTTGTTGATGGTTTAGCATAGTTTTGGAAATGTTCTTTGAGGTAATGAGAAGTCGTATTCTTTCCATGAGCTTCCAAAAATAAAGCATAAGCACCTGCAATATAAGGAGCAGCCATTGAAGTACCAGATAATAAACCATAACCACCATTGGGAATTGGCAACGTTGAGAAAATATAGCCACCAGGGCCAGCAATGTCAGGCTTTAAGCTCATATCATACAATGGACCAACGCTAGAGAATTTGGATACTTTTCTAGCTGTGGGTAACTTTTGAGGAGTCAGTGCTGTTTTAAAGTCGAGATAAACACCATCTTTAACAAGGGTAGAATTAGTATTTAGCAATCGTTTCAATTCTTTTCCTGCGCTCATAGAGATAGATGCCAAGGGTAACTTTGATTGCAATGTTTGAGGTCTGAAGCCAGCTTCATCTTGATTATCATAAACAACAATACCAGCGCCGCCGTATTGCTCAACAAGGGCAGCTTTATCATCAAATGTACATTTACCTCTTTGAACAAGCACAAGTTTTCCTTTAAGAGAATTGTTGGGTCTTGTTCCTTGACAAGCATCTTCGGTTGATTCGGAATTGATGTAGTTGACCAACTTTCCTGATGGGAATTCTTTGGTGCTACTAGATAATAAATACGCTATATATAATACATTACATCATTAGTAACCTAATAAAAATCAGGAAATATTGCAAACTCACGATATTCAACTCCATTTTCCGCTTGTACAGCTTGTTGAAGATTGTATTCATTGTCAATTGATGCAACTGCAACAGGCCCAGTACCAGTACCAGGAGAAGAAATAAAGAATGCGCCTTCAGATCCATCATTTCCAGCAGCAGCAATCACTAAATTTTATGGCGTAAGTACAAATCAAAGAGTAAACATGCTTGTTGCAGTGATAGATTACCAATTGAACCTCTTTCTGCAACTCGATTTGCAATAATAGCAGTTGGGTCATCTGCCCAATTACTAGAGCTACCCAAACTAAGGTTAATAATATCACAACCAGCTTCATGAGCACTAATTAAAGCTTGAATAACTAAATCATTTGAAGTCGCACCATCACAACCAAAGATTCTCCAAGCGCCCAAAGTAACTTCAGGAGCTACGCCAGTAAAGTTCTATGGTATTTAAAGAAAATTTAAGGTTAAATACTGTTTCTTTTTGATGTGTTGGTGATACAAACATACAAACATTTTGTCATCGGCGGCAATAATACCAGCTACATGCGTTCCATGACCTGTTGATTTGTTAGTTTTGTTTTGTTTTTTTTTTTTTTCATCATAGAGAAAGATTTTACCATTTCCATCTTCACAGGCATCTAATGGAGTTTCTCTTTGCTTGATAGACAAAGGATCTCTTGAATTGAATTGATTACCAACTAAATCATAACCAAGTCTAACTTTAAAACCTGGACCAAATCCACTTCCAAAAGCAGGATGACGATAGTCAATACCCGAATCAATTATTCCGACTAACACACCATTTCCTTTGAATCTATCATGTACTTTATCTACCTGGGTCATGACATGTGTAAAAGGTAGTGGAATACCGTTGTTAGGTAATTCTAGTTTTGGAGCTTTAGGAATAACCCGACTATCTTGGTCAATTGCGTATGCTTCCAAATTGGGAGACATGTTTTGTACATTAGGTCTAGGAATCTCAGTGACAGGATAGATGTGTTTTACACGATTCTGTTCTAATATTTTCCGTAACACAGTATTTTCAATTGATTGCATATGCAGTTCTTCTTCTTGATCAGTTCTTTTTATGAGCTGCGGATTAGCTTGATCTAATGAAATAGAAACGCCTCTGAATAACGATGGAGATGAACTGTAATCTTGAGCAATGTTCATTTTAACACGAGGATTAATGTTGATTTCTGATTCAATATCATTGACAAATTCAAGTGATGAGCCTCTGAAATCTTGTTCAAATTCAATGATAAATCTACCGGGGATAACATTGCCCAATGCGTTTGGTTTGAATTTTGGATTTGATAAGATTGAGTCTAGATATTCATCTTGTTGTTGTTGTTGTTGTTGTTGTTGTTGTTGTTGCAATTTATCAGCATTTATACTAGTTAAATACAATAAAATCACAGTTGATAATAGTGATATTTTCATTATTTTTTTATTATTAAAAAAAAAAAAGAAAGAAAGATAGATTTACTTTATTTCCTCGGGAAGCAACCTTTATATACGTTTTTGAAATTTAAGAGACATGGAAAATAGAAAATTCCGATCGAAAAAGCAACTCAAGACCTTACTTGAATCAATCCTGATTTCCATTCTTGCCAATCCAAAGTATTTTCTACACTGCCGAAATGCTTTAATGCTTTCAGTTGTAGATAGTATTCACCATCTGGAACTTGCGTTGAGTTGTCTGATGTAATTATTTTACCGTTCCATGCGATGCTCGTATCATAATTCTCCCCTGATAATTTATTTCGTTGATAATAAACCCATGGTCCACCATCCATTTGACCCATTAGCGTACCATCAGATTGATAAACATCAATTTCAATATTTGAAGTGCCAGATAATAATCGAATCACAATGGCTGGCCTAGTACTGACTTTTCTGTTCATGTCGTAAACATAGGAATCAGTGGGGTCGAGTTTGGATTCGGTTTTCTTGGAAACTGCTAAATAGGGAAATCCTTTATCAAATACAGGTACGTCAATCATCTTTCCAAGAACTCCAAAGTAAGGTACCGTTGCTAAGCTTTGTTTTGTTTGGATATTGGTTAATCCAATGAAACCGCCATACATTTGATAGTGATATTTGAGACTATTTGGATCAGGTAAAATAACCCTAACATTGATGTTGACATCAGACAAGGCAGGTATCTTTATGGTTATAGATGAGAATTCAAGATCAACACCAACTGTTCCATTTTTAATCACTGGTTCAGTTGGAGTAAAACTAGATGCATTAGGATAAGATTGAATTGATTGCGATTGAATATTTTCCAGTGATATTTCAATAGGTGAATTATCTGAATTGACTATATTTAATACATGTGTCTTGTATTCTGTTGCAGATGCTGTATCGTTGAAACTTATTTGAGCAGGAGAAATATGTAATTTACTGTTGATAGAATTATATGCTACAATAATAAAATAAAAACATATCGTAAATTAAACATTTAGGATATTGATAAAATGTGCATTTCTACATACGTTGAATAAGTCCTGCCCCTTGTACTGCAGGGTTCTCAATTCTTCCATTATCAGATATTATCAATCTACCATGATTTTGTAATTGTTCCATAATGAATTTTGATGTAACGGCAATCTTTTGTTCTGCATAATAATTAACCAACAATGCTGCAGCACCAGCTACATGTGGAGATGCCATTGAAGTCCCTGATCTAACGCCCCAACCATCTGTAATATGCAACGGCAAAGTAGAATATACATCACCACCAATACCAGTAAGTGAAGGCTTCAAATCCAATTCATAATTTGGGCCTGTGCTTGAGAATTCAGATATACGACCAGCAGTTTCAGGAAAAATGATTTTTTGTTCTTTTGGAAACTCCATGCGGATAGTCTTTTTTGGGCCATTAGTTTGCATATATTGAATTATGCGAGTTGCTACTTTCAACTCGATACCAGCACAAGGTAAATTACCTTCTTCAGTTTTAGCTACAACTACCATCTTGGCTGAAGCATCTGGGTCATAAAATAGAACTGCAATAGCACCAACTTGCTTTGCTTTCTCTAATTTCTCACTAAATGTACATATACCACGTTTCAAGAACAAGATCTTTCCTTGGGAATTCTCTGAAGTAATAGTTGTATCATTTTTACAGCCAAATGGAATTGAATTATCCTCGGATAAAATAGTTGCAATTGTGCCATTAGGAAAAGATAGTGTAGTAGATGACGGAAAATTAGCTGCATGTACATCAATTAGTATAATTTACTGTATTTAATCTAATCTAACTCACGGAAATATTCATCAGCAATTATATTGAATTGTACAACATCTGAAAGATAAAATGAATTATCAATTGATGCAGCTGCAATAACACTTTTACCAGAAGCAGGTGAATTTTGAGAATAAATGCCATCGCTGCCTTGATTACCAGCTACTCCGACAACTGTTGATATTATACTACTATATTAGTATATCGAATCAAACAATAAACAAGTATTTACCAATAACGCCTTGCTTTGAAAGACGCTCTGCTACAACAGCCATTGCATCTTCTGGCCAAGCATTTTCTTGACCGAGACTAAGATTGATGACTTGGCAGCCTTTGGTTTAAATAGTTGTTAAATCATGTATATAAATTAAATCAATTTACATTTGATTTACCAGCTTCATATGCCATTTCCATTGCTTTTATAATTGTGTCTTCGCCAGCGCCACCTTCGCAACCAAATACTCGAAACATGGCTAAACTTACATTAGGAGCAATTCCAGTAAAATTCTATAAATAAAGGTTAATTAAAAAAATCAAATTTTCTATTATTATGATTCAACCTTTTCTGGATCAAAGCCTGCAATTATTCCTGAAACATGGGTTCCATGGCCTATAAATTTTGTTATTTAGGAGTTGTATTAAAAAAAGAATTATAAATTAAAAATATATAGTTCTACCAGCATCTACGTTCTTGCAAGGATCAAATGGATCATCTGTTCCTAAAGATTCAATTCCATATTTTGCATCACTAGATGGGTCGACTAGATTTCTACCAAATTTTACTTTAAAATCAGGACCCAATCCTTTACCAAGAGCAGGATGATTATAATCGATGCCTGTTTGTTATATGAATGATTAATTAGGAAACAACAAAATATATATTCCCTCCCCTCCCCTCCCCTCCCCCTCTCCTTTTGATCTATTTCTTCAAAAGGGGATAAAATAACCAACAAAATACCTGAATCTAAAACACCAACTAATACATCCTGGCCTTTAATGTTTAATTTTTGATGAATATCGTATATTTGTACATCATTATTGCTATAAGGAAATGTAACATTGCGTTGGTTTGGTTGCCATTGTGGCCTAGGAACCTCGTAAATTGGATAAATATTCTTGATAACTGGATGCTGTTCAAGGTGAGTATATACTGGATGAATTTTATCTGTTTGAGCATAAGAAACTGGATTTACAACTGGTTGAGAACCTTTCGAGGGCACTGGGTCACCTTTTAATGTAAAAGACATGCCATGGAATAATCGAGATGAATAAATGTGGTGAATTTGATAAAGATCTTTGTATTGTGTTAATTCTGAATCAATGGTATCATGATGATCATTTTGACTATATTCTACAATATATGATCTGGGTATAGCTACAGCTGCTTGGGCTATATTACATGACAAGAAGCCAGCAAATAGTACAACAAATAGACTATTTACATTGATTCTCATCTTGATTAAATAATTACAATAATACGTTAATTTATGAAAATCATTTAAAATATGCCTCGTATTTATAGGATATCTATTTTTTCCCTCTACTCCCCTCCCCCCCCCCCTCTCTTTCTCCCTTGCTAAACTCCTTGGGTTGGAATCCCCTTCATACGTGTATTATTCATAAAGGAGCTTCTTTTTTTACACTATATTTTCAAATATGGTAACATCTATAACGATAAACACAAACCAGCTCATTCATTTTGTACTGGGGTTTAATCAATATTTTGTCATTTCATGCTTTACGGGATTGTTTTACTATGTCCGAATGAAATGCCATCATCTTGTAACATTAAATAAGCTTTTGTTATATCAGTATATAATGCCTTGAGTTTTTATTCTATGTTTTTGTTGAAATTTTTCATAATTTTTTCATACATGAATTCCAAAATCAGCGGCAGGAAATTAGAAGACAATAGAGACAGCACAGAATTTAATAAATCATTTGATGCACCTGGTATCGATCAGAACAATGATGATATGACTCGATTGCATTCTAAATTATCTGGTATATCGCTTATATATCAAAACCAAGGTGTCTATCATTTCAATCGGGTAAATTTTCACTGACATTTCTTTTATGCCTACATTCAGTTGACATTCAATTCAATAGTTAAACAATGATAAAATTCCCCTAGATAAAGATATATTTGATAATCAAGGGGTAAATTTACCAATAGTAAATACATGCGAGAAACAAGAATTCAGTCATGATTATCGACAAGAGATATTTTGGACAACCGTGATTGACAGTTTAGCTGATTTCCAGTCGTCGTTACTATTGATTTCAAACCTCAGGGCAGGTATTCAACCAAGTTATATGCGAGGAACTGTATGGAAAGCACTATCCAACTCCAAGTCCTTACATCTTGAACCTTTATATCAACAGTTAAAGAATGAATCCTCACCGTACGAAAAGATAATTCAAAGAGATGTATCAAGAACATTTCCTAATTCGGAAATGTTTTGTAAGGAAAGTGGCCAAAGGGCATTGGAACGTGTACTGCGTGCATATAGTTTGTATGATGCCGAATTGGGTTACTGTCAGGGCCTTGCATTCTTGGTTGGTCCCTTATTACTTAACGTAGGCATGAAACTATTAAGAAACAATGCTTTGAATTAACAATTTATAAATATAGATGTCTGAAGACGATGCATTTTGTGTGTTTGTACGGTAAATGAATATATTATTGTTTCGAATGAGCATTATATGATTATTAACTAGGATTTCATAGTTTAATGGAAACGTATGGAATAAGAACTCTGTTTACACTTGGTATGGAAGGACTTCATCTTCGACTGTTTCAATTTGATGTATTATTACTAGAGCAAATACCTAAATTACACTCCTTTCTAAGTCTTCAGGGCATACATACTCAGATGTATGCATCTCAATGGTTTCTAACTGTTTTTGCTTATATTTTCCCGCTTCCATTGGTCTATCGTATATATGATATTATGTTTGTTGAAGGCGTTATTGAAACTGTAATGCGTATAGCTTTATCCTTGTTGAAGAAATCAACCTTTCGGATTATAGCTCTTTCAGAATTTGAAGATGTTATGGATTATTTATCAACAAAGCTCATTGATCCTCATTTAAATGATTTTGATTCGGTTATCCAAGATTCTATTGCATTTGATAGCATTGTAACAAGGTCTAAATTGGATTCTCTAGAGGAAGAATACTATATTTTGCAAGAAAATAAACGCAACAATTGTATTGCACAAGAAAATAACAAACTGCCATCGCATCAATCAATAAACAACCAACCATTAAAACGATTAAAAGGCTGGTTTGGTACAATGAAAAAGCCTAAATCAAAGAAACCTCCAACAATGCTACCATCATTGGAAGATACTCCACAACGACAACAAGCAAAAACTGATGAAACTTTAGTGTTACATCAACAAATTGAAGACTTGGTATCAGCACTTTCGGATGTGGAGAAAGACAATGCATTATTACGAGAAAGAATTACAAACTTAATGCAGCAAGAGCAACACGTTGAGCCAATTGACAATTATAATGGAGCAACATTTCGGCATACAAACAATTGTGACAATATGCCAACACATTTACCATTCAATACATCACATTGCCATTGTGAACTTGAAAGGCTATTAGCAGCAGCCAATGTACGAATCAATGATCTAGAGACAGCATTGAATGAACAGAAGCATCGTCTTTCATACTCTTCATCAACATCAAGTCGATCTGGATCGACTTGTAGTAATAGATCATCTTATTCAGCATCAGCATCAGCATCAGCATCAGCATCATCTACTTTAGGCTCACTTTCTGTAACATTATCACCTCCAATTCAATATACTAACTACATGCCATTAACAGAAAAAGAATTATCCTTACATCAACAAACAATCACGAAAGACGACATTATGTTGCCTTCTTCATACTATTACACTTGAAATACTGCAAGAAACACTTGGAAAGATGTTTAGTCCATCTGCATGTAATATATAATAACTGTAACTTAGGCGGGTCCTTTTTTTTTCTTAATGTATCATTGTAATTTTTATTAATAAATTAAAAACTAATAATCATCATCATCATCTTGTATGTCCATATCGGAATTATCATGATATCCATTTTCTGTTGTAGTATAATGATATCCATTAGTTTGTTTGGTATTTTGTTCAGTATAATTATCACTTTCTATATCGCTTTGATGGAATCCAGGCTCATCAATATCCGAGTAATTGTTGTTTGTAGAATTTAAATTGTTATCATCGCTTTTGTATTCTCCTAATTCTACATCGCTATCAAATTCTAAATCACTTTCATGATGATCTTGCGATGTAAATGATTCATTATCATCTGATGCCATGTCTGCTACAAAATCCCACAATCTTTCTAATAAAGGTTTTCCTAAAGAATACAGATCGATACCAACGCTTCCATCTATAATTGTACAAATTAGACTATGCTCGCATATACTAAAAAAACCAAATACCAAACCTGGATCAACCACTGTTCGAATTCCTTCTGGTGTATTATCAAATATTAAATTTCTAAATTCCTGTGTTTGATCCGGAGACATTCTATATATTCTTTTGGCTAATTCCATCATATTAATCTATGTAAAATAATGTTTAATTGAGTTTCTCTTTACTTTGTAGCACAACTTACATCAGGAATATCCCATTTGTCTCGTAATCGTTTATCTATTTTAGCATGATGAATTGGATTCAAGTTGTAAACATCTGCTATTTTGTAAGTATGGTCGACATTTTTGTTGGAGCTATTTGAAGAAGATCGACTATGTATCACTTTTGTATCTTCTTCAAACTGTAATTCGGGAGTCGATGTAGCAATAAGGGAAGGTGAGGAATGTGTGGAGTAATCAGACGGCGATTGATCGTAAATGGGAGATTGTGGCGTTGCTATCACAGCAGATGTTGGTGCAGGTGAAGAAGAAGAAACGGATGATTTTCTCGATTTCTTGGAGGATATAGATGTAGAAGATGATTTTGATTCAGGCTTTGCTTTCTTTGCAGTTTTATTGTGAGGACTAGAACTAATGGGCTTCTTTTTAGCTTGTCTATTATCCAATGTCGAGGAACTAGGAGCAGGTTTTTTTCCTCCTTTGCGTGGTGCAGATGATGATGATGCTGAGGTAGAAGAAGATGATGATGAGGGATTTCTGGATAATAATCTAACGAGTTCTGGAGATGCATTAGGAAATTCTACGCTGTGTGTGATCGAGTAGGTGGCTAATGCAAAATTCAAATCAAACAAAAGCACTTGTGGATCAGTGATATTATCTGTAAAGTACAAAACTACACGCATATCGAATTCACCCCATCCTTTTTCTTGTAAAATGTAAGGCTCTTCCTTTTTAACTAGATATAAACTAAATATTAATTATCCCACACAACACACATATGAATCATGCTTTCAACAAACCTCGACGTGGTTCCTCAAATGTTGGATGAAGAATGTATTCAACGTGATCCAAAATCATAGACAGCTTCCCCTTTACTTCTCTTTCTCCGTCCATTGCTACTAGGGTTATTTTCCAATTTCTCCATGGATGTCCGTCGTTAGATTTGGCACCGTTGCCTTTAATAACACTGTTATGACATGCTATTTTGATATCTTGAGTAATTACAGACTGTTCCTTTCCCCCCTTAAAATATAAGTTATATTGAATTATTATAATTAATAGAATCAATTACCATTTAGTCAGCACAATAAGAAGAGAGAATTCAATTTAAAATATTCAAGTATCAAAACAATAAACAATATGTACACAACTGGAAGGATCTTTTGTTTTGATGGAATCCCTTAATTAAAAAAGTCACAAGAAGATGCTCTGGATTGTCAAATAAAGAAAAGTAGATCCATTATCTACAGTATATAAAAAACAAAAACGAAAAATATCAGTATGTAGATATACATCTGAAGAAGTGATTTATCAAAAAAAAGTAATGCTTTTAATGTTTTAATCGCCTGAAAAAAATCCCTAGAAAAAGAGGTGCTGCATCCGAAATGTCAGAATTCGATCCCTATTTTCAAGGTACAATATGTAACCATTTTGTAATGCACAACAGCATTGGTTTAGAGTCGAATCATTTTATTAATATATATTTTACAATTTTTTAAGCTGAACCCTCTTCCAAAAGTTCGATATGGATTTCTAAGGCGACTCTACTAACAAGTTTTTCGTAATCGGTTTGATGAGATGTAGCTTCTCCAACATTCAAAGCATCTCTACTTAAGGTAACCAATTTTGCCAAAGGCTTACTTGTTCCTTCCACAGGCATCAAGGATGAATCAGTGGCTCTGTTTAAAGAAAAGAAAATGAATAAGTAAAAAAGCATTTTATATAGATGGATATAAACACATTTACGTTTCTTTGGTTGATAAAGCTGTAGTCATAGTATTTGCAGCAGCAGTAGCATCATCAGATGTTGCAGCGAGTGCAGCAGCAGCGGCAGCAGCAGCAGTAGCATCATCAGATGTTGCAGCGAGTGCAGCAGCAGCGGCAGCAGCAGCCTTTGTATTTTCCAACAATGCTTTTCTTCTAGTTTCAGTAGCACGACGTTCAGCTTCATGAACTTCGATTCTATCTCTGTTTCTGTTTCTACTATTAATATCAGCCCAAACATTTTGTTGGGCACCTTCAGCGAGAGCAATTCTTTCCTCCAACTCTTTCAATTCCCTTGACAATTTCAACACCTTATCGACTTCATTATAAGCTTTAGCATGTTCCAATCGGGCAAGTAATTGTGCTTTTTCCATGGCTGCATTCACAGATGAGCCTTTAACAGCCTTCTTCTTTTCAATCATTTCGTTTACTTCTTTGTCGTTCAAGACATACTCTCTAGCTTGCTTTAAATCTGCTGCCTTTTGCTCAATTTGATCAATAGTTGGAACACGAACACGATCACTTTCCAATGTTGTCAAGAAACGAGAAAATTCTTGTTGCGTTACTGGTTGATTTGATACGATATCCATGGAGAAATCTTTCTCGGCTTTACCGTGCTTTACTTTAAATGCTTTGTTGGTGTAGGTGTTTTCGGTTACTTTGTATGTCTTGTGCCATGGAACTACATCAATAATTTGACAGAGTCTGTAAACGGGTACTTTTTTTTGTGGATCAGGACCGATATATAAACGTACAAAACAACCTACATCTGAAATTAGTACTACAATCTGCGTGAATTCTAAAAAAAAAAATGCGCTATTACCAATGACGGTATTCTCGAAAAATGGAGCAAATATCCATTTCTCAATCATACTTCTTGTTACAGATACAGATTGCATCTCTTCCAAGTTGGGTGTTCTCTTTTTAGCCTATGCAATGCAAAATAGTGATTGAGCATTTACAGTATTTCTTTTGTTGGGCGTATCAAAAGCAATAATACCTTCTTTTCAGTTTCTTCCTCTGAATCGTTATATTCTTCTCCACTATATTCATAATCGCTTTGGTCCCCATATCTTCTACGTCTCTTTCTATCTGGGCTAGGTGAATCTCGGCGATGGCGTTTACTCCTAACTTTATTCTTTTCTTCTCTGCGTCTAGTCAATTCTGAAAGAGCACTTGATGTACCACTTCCTTTTGAACGAGTAGAACCTATAATTGTATTATTACTATTAGAAAAATGCTATTCCACGCTTGTCAGATTGGCTTACGTCTAGTAGCGTCATCTCTTCTTCCATCTTTAAGCAACTTTCTAACTTCCAGACGTTCAAGATTTCTTTGTCTTTCTTCTGAACGTTCAGCGAGGATTCTTTCTCTTTCGACTTCAGGAAGTGCTTGTAATCTATCAAAGATGAATGATTATTATACTGTTGAACATGCTTGCTTTAATTCTAACCTTCTGCGATCATCTTCATCTTTATATAAATCAGGACCATATTCATCAATGTCTTCCATGTCTTCGTCATCATCAATTCCTACATCGTCTTCATCTGAATAAGCGCCCTCATCATCTTCAGATTCTGATAAGCTTGTAAAAAATAGAAAAGTTTAATAAAATTTTACATTTTAAAATGAAAGAAACCTACTATTTCTTTGTCTTTTTAGAGGATCTATTTGACGCGTGATCTCTTCTTTTTGCGTCTTCAGCCTGTTTATCAGTCAAGGAAAGGATAAGATCGTCGATATTGTCCATATTAGAGATATATTTAATGTAAAAAGAGAAAAAAATTATACCAATTCTAAAAGGGCATGTCTTTTTTAATACACGTCGTCACCCAGCATAGGATTTTGATGTTCCGGGCAAACAAATCATTTGATTACTGTAGCACCGTGTGTATAAATAAAGCGCGGAAAAATGTGCTGTGATTAAGACATAACTCCCATTTCACCATTTATTTATATTATGAGATTACGTATAAGACACGCTGAAGGCATGGCAACTCTTTCTGATGTGAAAGAAGACCAAACAATTTCCATCTTGAAAAATAGCATCAGAAATGCAATTGGTCTTTCTGATGCTCAAGATATTCAAAGTATGTGTTATATTATCAATATTAATGCATATTTAACAATTCGTTTGAAATTAGTTTCAGGAGGATACCCACCAAAACCTTTTAATGATACAAATGCAACTTTGACTCATGCTGGATTAAGAGACGGAAATACACTTAATATCAAAGTTTTGGATACAGTAGCTCCTCAACAACAATCCAACGCATCGACAGCACCATCTAACACCGTTAGTACCCTTAAAGAAGGTTCTGTACAAACAGCGAATGGGGTTTTACAATTAAGAGTATGTTGCATAAGGATCAATTTATCAGGTTCCTTGATTAAAATTATATGCATTAGGTTATGGATGATGACAATTCATGTTTATTTAGATCAATTGGTAATAGATTTTATTCAGTAATGGCAATGATTACTAATTGATGCTATTTTTTTATTTTTTTAGGGTAACTTACAGCAACCGATATTGTTTATGTTAGCATTGGAAACCTCATGCACATTACATAGTTATGTTTTACGAAGAGATACAACTATATCACCAGAGCTTAGAAAAGGTATAATTTGCTAGACTATAGCATGAATTAACCCACACTAAATTTCCTCTATGCAGTTATTGTGGATGGTATAAAGAATGATCCAGACATGTATTCTGATGTAACACTAGGACAACCAAGAGGTTAGATTATGAAATGACTGTAAATGTACAATTGACCGACGATAAATTAAAATTGTCATAGATAAATATATGGAATGGATACAAAAACCAAATTCATGGGGTGGCGCAATTGGTATATATATTTATACGCATAATATTGATCTTTTTTCGACAGATACTAAACAAATACATTTACGCAGAGCTTGCAATTTTCTCGGCTTATTTTGGTGTTGGTAAGTATATTAAAATTTAAACTGATCAATTGGAGCCAATAATCGCACATGTAGAAATTGACAGTATCGATGTTCAAACGGGTCGTATTGACAAATTTGGGGAAGGATCTTACGATGAAAGAGTTTTGATTGTCTATAGTGGTATCCGTAAGTTAATCTATAATCCAAAAAATGATGGAATTTAATAACTTGTGTAGATTATGATGCATTGGCTTTAACCCCAACTACGGATAGTCCTCCTGATTTCGATCAATCTAGATTCCCTGTCAATGAAGAATCAATTCTTGATGCAGCCAAACAGTTGGCTGACGGATTGAGAAAGGTAAAATTTATGTTGTAGTATTAACGTTACAATATATTAATTATACTGTATTTGGTTGTATAAAATAGAGCCATAAGTTTACAGACATTGCCAATTTTACACTCAAATGTGAGCAATGCAATACTGGTTTGAAAGGAGAAAAAGGTAAGTCTAATATTAAAAAATTTAATGGAACTTTGCTTATTTAGTCATGCTTTTATAATACATAGATGCGCAAGATCATGCAGCAGTAAGTTTTATTATATCTCTATTTCAACATATTGAAACTGACCAAGTATATTTTATCATGGTAATTACATTATTAGGCAACAGGACATACTCGCTTTACAGAATATGAATAATATATGGGATTTTTGGTTGAATAAAATTAAATTACATGCTGTATATTTATGATTGCATCCTAAATGAAAACATATTTGTCCACAAATAAAATAATTCAATTTTTCAGACAGTTAATTCCAAAAATCTCAATTTTCAAAATCACAGCGCTCCACTTTTTCTATAACTAACCTCATAATAAGCGTTTTTAAGATATACTTTAGACATTACTAAACAGACATGAATTGGTCGCATTATGCTACCTATCCCTAAATTTATTTTATATCTCACGAAAGACTCAAAAACGCGTAAAATTCACTGCTTTTTCCTTGAAAACTGGGTCTCATTTTTCATCCCTGCTCTACTTTTTTTTTCACTAAATAACACCACGAAAAAATTATATGCCAATGTACCTGAGATGTTCAGCTTTAATCCAAAAACAAGTATCCGAAAATATCCTACTTTTTGCAGTTGGTATTAATTTTTCAATGTTAAGGTTTCAGATTTTTTACGCGTATTTTACTGCTAATGTATTGAAAACTTTAAGGCTTCACATCTCCAGAAAAAATTAAGCTATACTACCACCTTCTAATAATAAAATTTACTTTTTTTAAAGCGCTCTATAACATATTTTAATATGAAAAAATTCTGAGCACTTTTATTTTTTTTTCATTTTTTTTGCCATTTATATAGTAAGTTTCAAAATATTGGTTAAATTGAGCAACATTTTTTTTGCATTCATGTCATCCAGCTCATTGAGTTCTCTCAGACCCAATTTAGAGCTTTTCAAAATATTGATTTTTCGTGGAGATATCCTCAAAAATATGTACAAAAAGGTACCTCCATTTCTGGCGTCCATTTTTCCCTTGTATACCCTCATCCTAAATTCTGAATCTGAAAAATTTTGGAGAAAAATCTCAGTTTCTCTACGGAAAATGCAGCTAAAAGTCTCAGCAATAGCTCGATCGATAGATAATGTTTTTACACATTATCTCCATTAGTTACACTTTAAATATACTTATAAAAAGTGATTTGTATCTTCAAAAAACCTTCAAAATTTCAATTGCATTTTACGCAAAATTTTACGTGAAACATTTTTTTAAATTTTATATAGATAAATGCAGAATTTAAAACTGTACAAAAACCATTTAATACGCTAAGTCTACTTACTTTGCAGTTCATGAACATTTAAACAATTTTGTTTTTTTTTTTTTTTTTTTTTTTAAATTGTTTTATTAATTGCTCCGTGTACAATTTGAGTAGGAGTTCTAATTGAAGAGGCGGGCGCAATGAAGATTTTCATTATTATTTAGTATATAGAAGGCAATAATGTTTAGAAAGGAAAAGGTAATAAAGAAAAGAAAAATTAACTAGCAAACTACGAAAAAGAAGGAAAAATCGAAATAGAAGCACAAATGGCAAGAAGAACCAGGTAAGGGTTTTACAGGATGTTATGGCATTGATCCTCGTCAATCATTTGATGAATGGAGAGTCGAATGCTAGCCAAGATCGCTTTAGGTGAGACCGGAACCTGATTAAAAATGAACCGCATATGAGCGAGCCATACTTGGGACAGAGAGATGATGAGAACCTTATATGAATCTATGCCCTTAATTTGGCAGTACCAGAGGTATGAGAAATCAAGGGTAAGAAAGGCTGTTTTGATATCAGATATAGAAGTGGTAGGCCACAGAAACTCGAAGATGACTCCTTGCCATATCTTTTCCTTAGTAGGGCAATGGAAGAGGAGATGGGAAGAGGAATCAGTAGCTATATTGCAGACGGGACAAAGAGGAGAGTCAAAAACACTAGGCATAATAAAATGAAGGTAACCACGATTGGGAATGCAGCCATTGATCAAGCGATATATAACATTTCGTTGAACAACGGTGAAGGACAAAGACCAAAAGTATTTCCACCTTGCCGATGTTATCTTACGAAGAGATTCAGGAGCGATTTGTGAGGCCTGAAAGACTGATCTGAAAAGCTTGGCCGAGACCGTAGTAGTAGCAACAGATTGAGTATCATTGATAGACAAGCACTGTACAAAAGGAGTAAACGATATATTGGGGTCAGCAACCGAAGCTTGACGGCACAAAGGAAGGAATTTTGTTTTTTTTGAATCATTTCGATGATTTTTTTCGAATTGATTTTGGAGCCCCGTTACTATAGGGTTTAAGCTGTGATAAGAACTATTATTTTGATTATCTCGACGAAAAATCAATATTTTTTGTCGAAACAAAAATTACAGAGTAGCTTAGAGTTAGACCTATCTGTTGAATACAAAAAATTAAGTCTCAATATAGGTGCTCAATTTTTAATAATTAATTGTAGGTCGAACTTGGTCAAACTTGGTCAATATCTGGTATTAATATTTCTATTTTCCGAGAGATATCAATGGATTATGGAATAAATTTACATGTTCTTTAAAGATTTTACATGATTCAATTTAATATTGGGCAAAAACATTCGAAACCATTTAAAAACAATCTGAAACCATAGCAGTAGTATCTATATCTATAATTTTAGTATCCTATTGATTTACTGGTCAAATTGTAGAAATCAAACGAGCACTTTTTTTTTGGCTTCACAGGTGTTGAAAATGGTTTGTTGGCAGTTTTTTTATCCCGTCAAAAATGCAATTACAATGAAGCGAAATAGTGGAAACAAAAGCTTAACATCGGGAGCATATCGTAATATCAAAGAATATGATACAGTAAAAGGCTCAATTATTTCTGATTAATTGATTAAAGTGACCTATCATTTAGTAACTTTTACATCTCTACATACCAAGGCTGTCAAAAAGCTACAAACCACTTTTAAATAATGCAAATTTTATCATGTAAATTGTATCTCTAACTAGTGCATAATAGTGTCAAAGATCTATATAATTATTTATTAGAGATATCATTGATCCAGATGCAGGAATTTTTGAATTTTTCAACGTTACGTGATGTAACGAAGGCAATATGCAAACTAAAATCGTAAATAGTAGAAGCATTTAAAGCTGCTTTCAGTAGCATTACTTTTATATATTATATTCTGTAAAATCTCATTAAAAGGTAAATGAATTTATGCAGTTTAAATTTCAAATTCAAAGAAAACGTATGCACAATTTGCTAAAACCAAGGCAAATACAAAATCCTAAACTATATCATGTAATAATGTTTATTAAACTAAATGATAAAATGCTTCAGTGGTATTTTTAAATTGTCCAATGCTATTCCAGATAGCAATGTTTTACATTGAATGGTAATAACTCCAAATGTGGGGGTAAAGTTTCCAGGCATTGGTGTCAACAAAGATGAAGATGTGGAGCCATAAGTTTGATAAAGATCTGTCAATTCGGCAATTTTATCTTGATCTTCGCAAATGCTGTACACAGGATAAATCTGCATTCCCTTCGATTTGTTTGTACCACACCATACAATTTTGGGTTGATCTTGATTTTCACATAGTAGCTCTATACCAATATAGTCGTTTCTTAGTATTGTTCCTGAATAAATCAAAAAAGAGCTAAGTTTTACTTTGCTCATTGTGCTGTTTGGCATAGGGATGCAACATGTGTTCAACGTAGATGATGGCAAAATCATTTGCTGTTGTCTCTTTTTTTCGATTTCACATTTTTCAAGCAATAGAGTATCTAAATGAGGGCAGCAAGATGAAAGATACATAAGCACAGTTTCATGATTTTCAATCTTTGATTGACGAAGCTCCAATTCTTGTAATTTAAACGACCCTTTATCCAAATCGACAAAGTTGTTGTAAGTGACCTGCACGTTGGCGCCTACTAACGTTAAGCTTTCGAGTTGAGGTAAGTGTCCCAACAGATGATCAATTAAGAATGGAGTGAACGGGAACTGATCCATTAAACCTTTTGATAATGATAACTCCAAAGTTTGTAGTTGTTTGCAGTGAAATAGATTAGATGTTACCCCTGACCAACCTGGAATCTGCTCCCAAACTCTTAAACGCAAAAATCTTAATTGACGTAGACCGTAAGATTGTACAAGTAACAGAAATTGACAAGATTCAATAGCTTGATAAGTCTGAAAATCAACATATAAGCTGTCGATCGAACACGTAGGTTTTTGTAGTTCTACAGCAAAGCCTTTTGAAAATAGCTGCGGTACATTTTTTCCCCCTAATGTAAGTGATTTGAGCGATGGTAGTGATTGGATCATATGAACAAGGGCGTTTTGCCACATCCATTTTGTACCGAATCGACTTGTTGTTAGTTGAGTTAATGATAACGACTGTAAGTTGGGATAGTTTGAGCTTATGAAATCAAACCATTTATAAGAATCTACATGACCGTGCAGTGAAAGTGCTTGTAGGTTATTACATGGTTGCTTAAAAGCAGATAAGAAATGAGGATCTTGTGAAGAGGCAGATGATTCTTGATGTGGTGTTTTTGTACGTATAAAGTTAAAACTATTTAAACGAGGTAATAATGCATGCATTTGCTGCAAACATTTGGTGAATGGTAAAGAAACTGCATCATTTTCATTATAATTCATCTCGAGTGTCAAACTTTCTAGGCTTGATACGTATTTCAAGTTGCCAACCAACTCGTCTAATTTTTCTGGTTGATGACTTAGATGTAAGTGTGATAGTTTTGAGCCATTAAAAGTAGTTAAAAATTGGTCGTTGAAGTTCATGTAGCTGATGGGGGCACATTGTCGCATATGTTTCCATGAACTTGCAGATGAATTCAATTTAATGTGTTGCCACTGTGAAATATCAAAGTTCAATATCTCCAATTCTGGGCAAAGTTTTGCTAATAGATCAAAGGTTTTTTGAGACAAATGAACGTGTCGTTTTGGCTCTTGATTCCTGGGATCAAGCAGTGTATTTTTCTCTTTTATCAAGTGAATTTCTCTAATCATTAAGCCATTATGGTACGAGTTTTGATATAATTCAAAGGATTGAGTTAGGGATTCCAGCAGCTTTTGTAGTTGATTGTCAGAATAGATGTAGACTTTTCTGTAAATTGACCTTTGAAATATATGAAACCATAATTTACAAACATACAAAGAATTAGAACAATCTTGCAATGTCAAGTATGTAGCAACTTGTTGTATAAATTCAGGTGGAAATTTAGCTTTCATAGTGTATAAAACGAAAAAGAAGGGAGAAGAGCGTTTGTTTATGTTATTGATTCCATTAAACTAGTTTGTTGGTGTAACCCGAGCATTATGCATAGTGTTGCACCATCTACTCAGCCATTCAATAGCATAAATTTAAAACTATTATATTTTTATATCTTATGTTTAAAAAAGGGTTCTAATTGTTATAATAGGTTTATGGGTAACTAGGAGAAGGTGGAAGACGGGAAAAAAAGAGGGTATCTATATGTTGTAATGATGGAAATGTAATGATAGTTAAACTTCGACAGGCTTGTTTTTAGGCTTCATACGCCAATTAAATGAAGCCATTCTTTTCACGAAACTTTGTTGTGAAGTATTAATAGGTACAATAGTTTCTTCTGATACGCCTGTATATATATTATTGATTTCAGAAGTTGTATGATAATGGAAATTTGTATTAATACCATGCTGTTGTTGTTGTTGTTGTTGTTGCTGTTGCTGTTGCTCCATTTGATGTTGTGGTATGGTCTCTGAAAAGTTCTTGGCGGATGATGTTCTTCTAATTTGCTTTAATTGTTTCTTTGTTTTCAGACCATTACCAATTTTGATAAATGCAGATTTAGATCGACCAAGTCCCTTTTCAGAATGCAGATTTGGATCAGTGGTAGTGCCATTTGGAGAATCATACATTGATTGAAGACCGTTATTACTTTTACGTTTTGACATGGTCTTTTCCATGATTGATTTCCTTTTCTTTTTAGCAGAACGTTTTGATCGACTACTACCATTAGATGGACTTAAATTAGGTGAACTTGGTGGCTCAGGTAAAGGTTTTTGAGGTCGATTTGTTCTTTTAAATTCACCATTCTCAGATACAAATGACCAAGAGGAAGAAGAAGAACTCACGGTAGAATCAACAGTAGATGTGCTTGTTTTTCTTGGGGTATTGACAACTGCTGCTGCTGTTGTTGTTGCTGTTGTTGTTGTTGCTGCTGCTCCTGTACCACTTGATAATAAAACCGTGGGAGACTCATGATAGTATGCCCCATTTGTGGTAATAGGAGAAGGTTCAGGACTAGTTGGAAGATCTTTATGAGATGTCTTTTTTCCTGTCATTAAAGAAGCTAATCGAAGCAATGATTTTTTTTTCGATAAAGTTTTTTCAATAGTTGGAGATTCAGCAGGTGTAGCTGGAGGAGAAATGGGAGATTTGATATCTAATTGTAGTTCTTGTCTATGTCGTAATGAAGAAGACCGTTGAGGTACAGATCGAATAACGAGGTTTGGTTTCACTTTGTTCGCTGCATTAGAAGCATATACAGAATTTTCAAACGCAATTTTCTCGAAAGCAGGTATTAAACTTGTCAACATATCTTGTGATTGACGTTGTTGTGATCGACGTCTAGGTTTAAAAGGCAATTCAGGTAATTTTGGTGCAGTATCAACTTTAATGTCAATTGCGAAATCCATATCAAATAAACTCATAATTTCATTTGCTAAATTTTGAGAAACAACACTGGAGGTGATACCGGTATCACTTGTCCAACTTAACCTATTTTTGTTTCCTCCGAATCCACTCTTTCTTCTTGCTTGTTTCGCTATATCATCATTTAAAACAACAGGATTTGCTGGCAAAGGTTTTTCTGAAAGTGGTGAAGGTGCACGAGCTGGAAATTCATTGATTGACTCATTTGAAATTGTTGCATTTGGTTGTGAAAATATAGTTGACGTAGATGAATCTACAGAGTTAGTTTTAGATTTGCAAGATTCCTGCTCTTGTTCTTGTAATTGTAGTTGTTGCTCAAGCAATTGCGATGGTAATATTGTTGGTGGAAGAGGTAAATCTTGCTCATCATCAGCAACCCAAAGATCATCACCTTGACCATCATCCTCGTCATCAAATAATTCATCATCATATTGATATGATACAGTTGACTTGACAGGTCTAAATGCTTCTATAGTTTGAGCATATTGTTGAAATATTTCTTCGAGTCCTTCTTGTGTCATTTCTTCCAGTGATCTATTTTGTTTATAAACAAAATAGAGTTAGGGCTAAATTGGTACCTGATTGATTAATGAAATCTAATTACTACTTACTCTGGTGTAAAATACTGCCATCTAGTCATTTGTTGTAGCCATTCTGGTGGAGTGGATGTATATACATCTTGAATCATATTCTTAATTACTGCAGTTTTTCTCAACGAATGAAGATCTGGGGGTGCAAATGTAAGTTGAGCTAATTTATAGTTGGATATAGCAGCTAATTGTATTGGATTATGTGATTCTACAACATGATTTGAAGTTAAAGGTGATTTTGGACCTCTTATTCCTTCCATCATTTTTAAGAAATAAGGAGAAAGAGGGAAGGAAGGAAAGAAAGAAAGAAAAGAAGAAAAAGTAGTGATAAATTTCTTATTTTAATTTGATTCTCAATATTATAATATGTTGCACTAACACAAGGTTAGTGTAATGTTTATTTTTTAATGATTATTTATACTTTTATTACATGCATTCAAACGTTTCCAAATGATGTGTTTCCTAATCCTCTGCATTTTATAGAGAATGCATTTGTGTTTTCTTTAAATCTTTTTAATGATCTTGTACTGTAATATCGAAAAAAAAAGAAAGAGTAAAATAAATAAATGTTAATATTACACAAGAAAATCCGTAAGAAAAAAAAAAAAACTTGCCCCAATACTCCTTTAAGAAATGTCTCCTTATCATTTGTATTTACCAACGCTGATGGAAACCCACCCTATTACAAGAAAATAAATTAATATAAATTATACAATTTGTTTCATTAAAGAGCTTTTTACCCTCGATAATAATGTTTGTAACCATTGTCGACTTGGTTGCATGTATTTTCCAGTGATTTTGAACAAAACATCTACTAGCGGACCCGAAAAAGACCTAGGCACACGGCCACCAATTCCCTAATTATGATATATGAGCGCTCGAAATAAATAAAAAAAGAACATGCTATTTACCAATAATAGCTGCTCCATAATCTGAATTCCCATATTCATGATGATTGTATCCACAATTTTAGCTATTTCTGAGTTTTCTTGCAAATCTTGACTGATAAAATCAGCCTACAAAATTTGATTTAGTTTCACTGGCAAGCTACATTTGTGTTTAAACAATTTACCATAAAGTTCAGAGCCGCTCTTAATGCTAATTTCTCTTGTAATCCCATGCCTGCAATAACAAATAAAAATATGGTATTTATCATAGTAGGCGGTAAATGATAGAAGGCTAAAGGACAGCGTGTGATAGCCTAAACAACTAATTAGTAATATAAACATGAAATATACAACTATTTATTACCCTACCCTTGATAATAATCCAAAATAGCTATCTACAATATCAGGATAGTGTTCCATAGCTATAAAAATAGTACATTTAGCAATGATTACATAACAATATTTATTATAATTATTCTTTTACCTTCAGTTCCATGTATAAACTCTAATGTTTTGGTAGTGATCACACCCAACAAGTCTCTTAATCTTTCAAAATGCATTTGATGACCACCATATACTGTCATCATAAATGATGCTGTATCCAACCAACAGGAAAATGGTGCTGCACTATAACTAGATTCTACAAGGGCAACAAGGTCCATAAAGTTCAAGCTTAACAATGGACTAGTAGACCGCATGCCCTGTTCTAGAAAGGTCGATAGTGCCTTTGCTATTTGTTCATCTGCACCCCAAACCCTAGCAATTTGCGATGAAGATTCTCTGATGGCGTAGGTCACTTGATTGAATCCATCTATATGAGCATATAGAGCCAATAATTGTCCACTTGCAAATGCATCGTATACCGAATTACGTTCATTGAGCGATTGATAATCGTCATTAGGTGATTGGATTCCACGGCAACATGCTGATAAGTATTGCAATTGAACCAATGCGGCATCATGTGAGCCTTGAGGATCTTTTTCAATGTTTGCTAATGCCTTTGATATGCCTTGAAGAATATCACCTGTTAAAGACTGTACCGAAAGATCAATAACGACAAAATTACAATATGAATATACAAATTTACCATCAAAGGCCCCATTGATCTATCAGGGGAAAGAACTTGAATAACATCAGCAACTGATTCTACTACTTTTTGCATGATATTGGATTTAATATTTGAACTTGTCATGGCTGCGTAAACATGCATTAATCCATCCAATTCGTCTACAAGTGATTCTCTACATGTATCGCAAATATCCGCAAATGCTGAACTAGCAGCCGGTGCTAATTGAGGGTCGCTAAGGCAAGGCACGATATAATTCATTACAGATCCAAGGTACTGAGGATGGTTTTTGAGCCATTCAGCTAGAGAACCCATTAGTATTAATACAGTACTTTTAAGGCGATTACCACAATTAATGGGTAATCTACCCAGAACTTCAGGTCCAAAAAATCGTGCAATATGAACATTTTCATCATTTGTGATTTCTTCAGAAATGCTCTTTAAACAAAAGAATGTCGCCTCCAAATTCTGAATATACTGTGTGAGTATAGAAATTGTTATGTGTAAAAATAAGACTTACTTGAGGTGCATTTGGTAATGATGTCCATTGATTTAAAATATATACAATATGTTCTAATAAAATAGCAAGCATCTCATCTCTTAAAACGTAATATGGATTGATCATTGTATCACCCAAATCTCTTCTCCAAATCTTGAATTTATCCTTGATATCTACATAGTTGTTAATTTACATAATCCAGTTTGTCTTTGATTATTTTTTACCCTTATTCCATGATTCCCAAGTTGGTTCATCTGGATAGCAAGCATTTTTAGTCAAAATCTCTACCAATTCTCGATAAATAGCCAATGCAGCTTGTCCACAGTTGAATTTCCATAGTTTCTCTGATTCATTATCCTGATCTAAAGGTGCTGATTGTTGCACAGGTAAAATGCATTCGTCAAATAAAGTCTCTTGCATAATATACCAAAAATTAAGAGTGATTTCAGTTACTTCTTGATCGATTGGAAAGAATCCCTCAAAACCAGTTAATCGGATAACCATAGTTATAAGCCAATAAATATCAGGTCTTGCTAACTGACTAACGATATAATCTGTATATGTTTCTCCAAAAGTTGTTAATAACTTCGCAATTAATCTCGCTGTTTCTTCATCTTCCTCTGCTATACATGATTCGAATTTTTCCTTCATAGCATCACTTGTAAAGCAAGTTAATAGCTCATTTCTATAGTTTTGATATCTCGACCAAGCTGATTGTTGCATTGATTCTAATAATACATCCACAGCTGATTCAAATAAATCAGTATCACCTAATAAAGACATAACTTTTTGTAAAATGGGATATGCTTCTTCTAAATTGAAGCCATATTGAATCCAACTTTGTAAACATCGAAGTGATTTCAATTGAATTTCTGTTGTTGTTGCATTAAATAAAAATGATGAAATTGTGGATAATACAAGCTTAATGTTATCTTTTAGTTCTCCAATTAACTGTAATTTTCTACCTCCCATAATATTTGAGTTGGACACTTCTTCGGGTACAAGTGTAAAGAATTCTAATATAGTGGAATTGATCATATCGGCAGGAACTCCGTAAGTGTGTGATGCTAATTGTAATGCATCTACTGTGGTTGGTATAAAATGAGGCCATTGATTTGGTACTGTATGAAATGCAAAAGCGATCAGCTAAAAGGAAAATGTTAGTATTTGCAAATATTGATGTTGTTAAGGTTAAAGCAACTTTACTGCTATACATAGTTTTGTTGTAACAAAAGCAGGTCCTCCACAAAGTCGAACAATCCAACCGAGCAATTCATTTTTTAGCCAGTCTATTCTATCTTCTGGCAATGTTTCCCTATTTCATTCAATTACTTTAGATGTTGCTCTAACAATGTATATTTTAATATTTTATACCAATCACGAGTGATCTTTACTTGAAAGGTATGTGCACCAAAAAATTGGCATTGATTGGACTGTAGCATTTGAAATGTTAATATGCTAATTTATTCAAAAACTTCAATAGTTTACCTGAGAAGCCAATAATTGCGATGCAATTTCCCAGGCATAAGGCTGTTTCTGAAGTGTCTGTAATTGTTCTTGAATTTGTTTTGCGACAAGAGCATCATTTGAACTATATAATTCCTCTATAAGCTGATGAACATATTAGTAAAAGCTTCTGTATTAGTTTATCAACACCTTACTCTTTCTACTTGATCAATAGTTGGACTTGACATGGTAGAGAACTGTTTCTATAAATATTGTCAATAAACAGCCTCGAGAGAATAAAAGATAACTGTTAGTCGGTTATTTAAAAGCGACACGAAACTTGAGTTACTAGTGGCTTTTAGTCGAAAAAGATTGTGAGACAATCCCTTCTACAGTGTTCTCTTTCTCTCTTTATTTCCACTCAATAAAATATAGCCAACATGAACGTTAGACAGGCCACCGTATGTACAGATGCTGAGCCTATCAAATTTAAAAAAAACTAATAATAGAGTAGGTCGAAGATATGATTTACATCCAAAATTGTAATTTATTGGATCTTCCAGAAAATTATCAAATGAAATACTGTAAATACAAGGCCCAAATCTCTACCTTTTTATTTATCATATTTACTGATGTTATGCGTAATAGATCTCTATCATGCTTTATCTTGGCCTCAATTATCTTTTGTAGCAGAAGATGAGAATGGAAAGGTTGTTGGTTATGTATTGGCAAAAATGTAATATAATTGACACTTTTAAAATTGTAGATTCAAAAGCTAAACATATATTATAAATAGGGAAGAGGAACCTACAGACGTTCCTCATGGTCATATTACATCCTTATCTGTTATGCGTACTTATAGACGTTTAGGTCTTGCTCAAAAATTAATGACCCAAGCTACTGCTCAAATGGCTACAGTTTTTGGTGCACATTATGTTTCCTTGCACGTACGTAAAACCAATCGTGCTGCCATTGGCCTTTATAGAGATACCTTAAAGTTCGAGTAAGTTGTTGTTTTGGAATATATTTATTAGGCCATTATGTATATTTATCGATATTTGTGATAGTGTGCATGATATTGAGAAAAAGTATTACGCTGATGGTGAAGATGCTTTAGCTATGCGTTTGAATTTAAAGGAAACAAAGCCAGTTATTCGTGGTGTTGTTGAGGAAGTGAATGAGGTTGCAGCTCATTAAATAAAACTTATCAATCAAGATGATCATCCAAAAACTTCTTGATACTTTCTAATAAATCCTTTTTGATTGTTTCACTGACAGTTGCTGTAAAAATACATTAGATGTGTGATGGATATTAAAAAACAATAAAATAAGTTACATCTGCCATGATCTCCAATCTCTTTGATTATATCTTCTAATGAAATGTTCTCTAAATTTTTAGTTTTAATAACATCTATTGAATGAATCAAACCAATATAAGTATGTTACTAAAACTGAGTCCATCGCATTTTATTACCACGACTGTATGCATCTAAACTATCTGTCCATCCTGAATCAGAAAGACGAGCTCGTAGTAATTGTAAAAGTCTGGTTACGATTAGCAGAGAATAAATCGCATGAAATATACAATATTTACCTATCTTTCTCGCCAGACTCTACAAAAAGTCGACTTACTGATGTTCTCATCTTGTCTGTATCGGACATTGTGTGAATCGGATTGGTTACAAGAGGTAATAGTTGCTATTATAGTTATAGCAACTAACGTAAAAATGTGGAAGGAAAACAGGCCGAAAGAGAATACAGGCAATGGTGTTTATACCACTCCGCAAAGCCACATCAGACCAAAAGGTTTACTCTTGGTCATCAATTAAAGCTCAATAACTAAAGCAATTATCAGTAGGTATAGGTTGAATGAATTGACAAAATGATCAGTCATTAACAATAACATACACACCGTATTACAATGAATAATTGCAAACCTAACCCATTAAATAAAGATTCTTATTATCTCTATGCATTACAATGAATTAAAGTTATTCAATATTCTGATATGCATCAAAAACGACTAAAAATATGAAGCTTTACTTGAAATAATGAAAATTTTAATTTGCACAATCCCCTAAACTTGAACGAATTCTTCGAATTCAAACTAGTTTATTGCTGATCCGGAAAAGAATTGCTTTGGTGTTGGATTCACTAATGAATAAGATATGAATTATATAAGGTATGCATTTTTATTGGTTTTAGAACTTTGAGAGGCAAGGTATACAATAGATGTACTCATGTTAGTATGATAAAAAGTGGCAAATAAGAACTTTCAAAAGCTGATTTTCAGACCTGGCAATCTTCAAAAATGGCGCGTTCCACTTTCTCTATGACCATTTTCATTCTAAAAAAAATTCCCAGATTGTATCTTAGACGCTGCAAAAGAGACATGAATCGATCGCATTATGTTACTTCTTCCTAAATTTGTTTTATATCTCTCAGAAGACTCAAAAACGCGTAAAATTCACTGCATTTTCCTTAAAAATTGGGTCTCATTTTTCATCCCTGCTCTACTTTTTTTTTCACTAAATAACACCACAAAAAAATTATATGCCAATGTACCTGAGATGTTCAGCTTTAATCCAAAAATAAGTGTCCAAAATATCCTATTTTTTGCAGTTGATATTAATTTTTCAGTGCTAATGTTTCAGATTTTTTACGCGTATTTTACTGCTAAAGGATTGAAAACTTTGAGGCTCCATATCTCTAAAAAACATTAAGCTATACTAACACTTTTTAATAATAAAACTTACTTGTTTTGAAGTGCTCTATAACATATTTTAATATAAAAAAATTCTGGGCACTTTTATTTTTTTCATTTTTTTTTTTTGACATTTCTATAGTATGTTTCAAAATATTGGCTAAATTGAGCAACGTTTTTTTTTGCATTCATGTCATTAAGCTCTTTAAGCTCTCTCGGACCCAATTTAGAGTTTTTCAAAATATCATTTTTTCGTGGAGATATCCTCAAAAATATGTACAAAAATATACTTTCATTTCTAGCGTCCATTTTCCCCTTGTATACCCTCATCCTAAATTCTGAATCTGAAAATTTTTGGAGAAAAATCTCATTTTCTCTACGAAAAATGCAGCTAGAAGATTATACAATAGCTCAATCGATAGATAATGTTTTTGCACATCATTTCAATAAGTTATGTTTTAAATATGCTTATAAAAAGTGATGTGTATCTTCAAAAAACCTCCAAACTTTCAATTGTATTTTACGCAAAATTTAATGTAAAATATTTGTCTGAATTTTATTTATATGGATGCAAAATTTAAAACTGTACAAAAACTAATTAGTATCCTAGGTCGACTTACTTTGCAGTTCAAGAACCATTAAACAATTTTGTTTTTTTGATCATTTTCTGATCAATTTCACACAACAAATTGATTTTGGGACTCAGTTATTATAGGCTGTAATCTATAATATGAGCTCTTATTTTGATTTTCTCGATAAAAAATCTATATTTTTTGCTGAAACAAAAAATGCAAGATAGCTTTCAGTCAGATATATTATTTTGTGAATGCAAAAAATTAATACCTCAATTATAATGCTCAAATTTTACAATTGGTTTTAGGTCAATTTTGTGTCAAAGTACGTGCATTCTGAGCATAAGGTTTCATTATAACTATATTATGAAGCGTTTAAATACCTCTATAGATTAATTAAAAACAGTTTAAAATATATAGATTTAAAGACATCACAAAATGTGTAGTAAAATAAGGCTAGCTGCTACAGAATTGTTTTTTGGAATGTGAGGTATGCTTTTAAGTTTTTTTTTTATTTTAAGTTTTCTAACAATAATATGTTTCATAAAAGCGCTTGGAATTTGACATTTGCAAAAAAAAAACATACAGCACATCAGTTTATTTGAGATTTATTTTAATTATTTACTTCTCCAAGAGTATGATGATAAAATTTCAATGAAAATATGCTTTAGCATCTCGTCAAGTCATAACAAAAAAAAAACTATAAAATAGCATCTCAACGATATATAACTGAAGATACGTAAACGCTGAATACGGACAAGAATGACTTGATATGCATATGGATTACCAACAAGTATATGCCGACGTTTGCTTCTATGTTTCAAGCAAGCTGTTATGAGTAGTATAGCAACCATGAACTTGCATATTGTTTTTATAGTCTTTTGCTGTATGATTTGACAGATGCCTTATAGTTAATTGAGCCTACTTTTATCTCGATAAATTAAATTGAAGAAAAGTATGGAAACATTTTATTGTGTAAATAATGTAAAATTATTAACTTTATTAGCTTTTATAATAGTAGAGTAAATTGAAAATATCGAATATTTAACAAATGACTGATTTGAAGTCTTCTCTTGGCATACGCATTGTATAATGAGCTGGAACGACGTAAAGAGTTCCTTTACAATCAGCATCTGTCCACATTGCACAATGAGAGCCTCCATTATTTTTAACATGAGCTGCCTTGAATTGACTAGGAAAGTTGGTGCATTGATGATCTGAACTGAGGACACCTGAGCGAGTTTTTTGATCCGAAGTGTATAATACTAATCCTGCGCCACTTCCAAAAAAGGCGTAAATATAAGCAGGCAATGTAATCAACAAAAAGATAATTTCAAGCTTCATTGTCTAATAGATGGTGAATTATTTTTATTAGAATGAAAAGTGCAAAAAATATATGCTTTTTTTTTAATGGAAAATGTACAAAAAAAAATGATACACATGGGTTTCTCATTATATAACAATTTACAATTTGATTTGATGAGAATCTTCAACAACCTTTGGAGCCCTGTATAAACGTAATAATAAACTGGAACAAACGACACTAACACTGGATGCAACCATAGCGATTCCTGCAATATAAGGCGGTAGACCTTGACCAACAGCGGGATAAAGAATGCCAGCAGCAATAGGAATAGCAACTGCATTATATAAAAATGCCCAGAAGAAATTGAATCGAATACGACGGACAACAGTGCGTGAAACATCGTACATTGTTAACAAATCCATTAAATTATTTCGAATCAATACAATACTAGCTGCTTCAATAGCAATGTCAGTAGCAGAACCAACAGAGATACTATTAAAATATGCGTTAATAACTGATATATACATGTAGATTTAAGCTTATAAATTACCCAACATCAGCTTGAGCAAGCGCGGGAGAATCGTTGATGCCATCACCAACCATAGCAACAACAGCATGTTTATGTTGCTTTCCATTTCTTCTCCAAAATTGTTGATTTCTGTATTGATAATCATTTGCACGAATACCACGACGTTGTAGGTTTCGGATCTTATCAGCCTTTTGTTCTGGTTTGACTCCAGCTAAAACAAAATCTGCAGGAATACCCAATTGTTTACCAATCACACGACCAGTACGTTCATTATCACCAGTAATCATCCAAACTTCAATGCCACGCTTTCGTAGTTCTGTAATCAATTGAGTAGATTCAGGTCGAGGAATGTCAGCAATTGCTAATTGAGAAATCATCATTGTTTGAGAGGCAGTACAGCAAAGAGAGTTGGTAGCACAATTACAAACGTCACAAGCACATGCATTTTTACAGCCATCTTTGTGTGTATCACTACTAGAGGGCTCTTGATCATTTCCACTAACAGGTGATGCGGCTACAAGTACAATTGATTGACCCAAATCTTGCCAATCCGTCAAGAGATTGTGACAAGCCTTGGCTTGACGAGAGTTTTGATAACGTGCATGATTTTCATCCATCCATTCTTGATTGCCCAAAAAGATATTGAGTGCACGAATATTTCGAAGTTTACCTGTCAAGTTGGCAGAGATTTCAGTAGTTATAGTTATTGTAGCTAATAAACCACGGCCGGGAACTTCTTGGGCGTTAGTAATTGTAACACCTTCAAAGATGTTAGAGGCGTCATCTTGTTCAAGGTCTTCTTCTTCTTGTTGTTGTTCGAATGCATCAATATTATTTGAGATCAATTCGGTATCAGAGACATTTGGATTAGCTTGCAAAGTACGAATAATATATTTAGCCTTCTTTCCAATTGATTTAGAGAGTGGGTGATTACTAGCAGAACCAACACGACCAAGGATTTTCCAGATGGCAATTCTTTGTTCTGCATTATTTCCGGATGATTGTTGCTCACTGGTTTGATCAATCCAGCTATGAGTAACAATAGGTTTTCCCATGGTCAATGTGCCAGTTTTATCAAAAGCAACAGTTGTAATACGATTAGCCATTTCCAATGCATATCCTCCACCTTTGACAAGTACACCATACTTTGCAGCAACACCTGTACCAACCATAACAGCTAAATGAAATCATGTTAATAATTTATTAAAAGACATAGAATATATTAATTACCTGTAGGACTAGCAAGACCTAAACCACAAGGACATGCAATAACAAGAACTGTTACAGCAAGCATAAGAGAGAAAATAGTTTTGTTTTCTCCCATAGGAACCCAATCATCAGGATATGCATTCTTAATACTTAAAACCTCCCATACGATAAATGTAGCAATAGCCAAAAGGATAACTACTGGTACAAATATACTAGAAATGTTGTCAGCTAACTGTTCGATAGGAGCTTTTGGTGAAGCTTGAGCATCTTGAACCAATTGAATAATACGAGAAAGTGTAGTATCAGAACCAACACGAATAGCACGAATATAAATGGGAGCACTTAGATTGATTGTAGCCGTAATAACGCTATCGCCTTCTTTCTTTGTAACAGGTACAGATTCACCAGTAATCATAGATTCATCAGCGGCTGAAGATCCTCTCCAGACTTTACCATCACAAGGAATTCTACCACCAGCATTGATCTTTAAGATATCTCCAACTAAATAATTGTAAATGTTAACAGCATGTCTATGTATAATTTGAAGTAATTGTTCATACCTTGAATATCCTTGGAGTCAATTTCCCTTTCTGTAAGAACCTCTTCAGTTTGAGTAACGCCTTTACCAGAATCAGTTGATAAAATAGATTCTGCTCTATCAATGCTTTGTCTTGATTCATTTTTAGAAACCTCAACCAAAGTAGCCTTTTCTGGCTGTAAATCCATTAATTTGGTTATAGTTTCTGCAGTTTTACCCTTAGCAAGTGCTTCTAACCATTTACCAAAATGAATAAAAGTAATAAGCAAAACAGCAGTTTCAAAGTAATTCAAGCTCATAGCACCAGCAGTTCGACGAACCATAGCTGCAATCACAGAAGCGACAGAAGCAAGATAAGCGACAGTTGTACCCATAGCAACCAAAGTTTCCATGTTTGCTGTATGAGCATAAACCAAAGACTTGTATGCCTTTGTATAAAAGGGTAGACCAAGCCAAAATTGCACTGGTGTAGCCAACAAGAACAAGATGAGATCACCGATAGATAAACCATGAACTATTTGTTTCATAAAGGCTTTGTGTACTGGATTTGAAGCAGGTAATGCCATCATAAAAATCATGGAAATCAAAACTACAGGAATAGCAAATAAAAGAGACCACAAGAATCTTCCTTTTAAAACTGCGAGCTCCTTGTCCATGGTTTCTCTCATTGAAGCCCTTTGCTCAGCGATAGTATTGCCTTGGGTATCTTGAGCAAGTTCGGCCTTATAACCAATTTGTTCAACCATTTGAGCCAAGGAGCGAGCGCCTACTATGGTTGGATCATGCTTTATTACAGCAGATTTGGATAGTAAATTGACTTGACAACTAACCACACCAGCTTGTTTCATTATGGTACGTTCAATATTAGCTACACAAGACGAACATGTCATACCAGTTACCACAAGATGTGTAGATACAAAACGGCTGCTTTTACCACTTGAAATGCTAGCTGTATCAGTATCGTCGTGATTACTAATTTTAGCAATCTTGATACTTTCTGCTGAAAAACCTAATTGTAAAATGGCCTGATAGATTCTTTGACGAGTAATAAATTCTCCACTATATTCAAAACTAGAACGGCCACTATCGAGATCAACTTGAATAGATTTCTGGCGAATACCATGTAACTTAACTAGTGAAGAATGAACTTTTTCAATACAATTAGGACAATACATGCCAGTAATGATCATTTCAGCCTTGTAGACAGCCATTGTAGAGGTTGGAGCTGTATCCGTTGAAGTACTAGAAATAAAAGCAACTTTGCTTGCAGTGTAGCCCATATTTTTGACAGCTTTAATAATCATTTGCTCATCTAGCATATCGCCATGAACAGAAAAAGTACCACTGTGGGTGAGAAGATTGACTTGAACAGATGAAGGATCAACACCAGGCAATTTAACAAGACCACGCTCAATCGTACGTACACAGCTTGCACATGTCATGCCAGAGATTTGAAATGTAACTTTATAAGGAGCAGATACTGCTTGAGAATCAATAGAGACAGCACCGAGGGAAGTGATTGAACCATGTCTATTTAAATCATCTTGTTTTTGAGCGAGCAATACAGCTGGAGGTATCAAATTATGAATAATCTGAACATTTTCTACATCAAATCCTCTTTCTTCGACTGCATTATGAATGAGATCAATATCAGGATTGGTACAGATAAACATTGCCATTTCTGTTTGTAAATTGACATAAACAGATTCAGGGTCCACATTAGGCAATTCATGCTGTAAAGCATCGGTAACAGAGGCAACACAAGAATGGCAAGTCATTCCCAAAACACGCATAACAACCTTTCTTTTACCACCATTTTGATTCTCATTTTGTAACATTGGTGTACTTTCATTTGTATTTGCCATGTCAATAGAAACTTGGTTGGTAAAAGATTGTGATAATTCCAAAGATTCCCGGCGCATTCCTGATCTAAAGTGAGGCTTTCCGTTTAAATCGTAGCCAAGGTCTTCAATGACTTGCTGGATCAAGCTTGCATTCACCTTGTCGCCTTGGAATGAAAATGTACCTTGTCTATTCTCCAAACTTATTAATACTGATCCTGGAATAACACCCGGTAGCTTTTGCAATGCCTCTGATACAGTCTTGACACAATATTGACATGTCATTCCAGATAAGGAAAATACAGCGGTTTGAGCACTGTCATTTGAAACTGTTCCCTCGCTATAATCATCTTGTTTTAAATCGTAACTAAAAATAACTTGACCAACATCATAACCGAGATCTTCGATGGTATCCTTTATCTTGTCTTTTGTAATTGATTTATCAGGATTGATAAATTGCATACTTGCTAACTCTTCATCCAATGATACCTCGACAGATTCAGGATCAACAAAAGGCAATTCTTTAAGCGCTTTCTCAATAGTGTTTGTACAGTGTGAACATGTCATTCCCGTAACAGAAGCCGAGACATTCACATAATCATTTTTATTAGGTATGTCATTACTTGGTGTGAGGCTGGGAGTGCCAGCATCATATCCAAGATCTTCTATAAGTTCTGATATATCAAACTTCAAATCTGATGAAGCTTTATTGTTCAAATCTTCAAAATTAAATGATGCCTCGGAATTTTCTAAACTGACATTAATTGTGGATGCCTCAATTCCGGGGAATTGCTTCAATGCTTTTGTTATTGTGTTAACACAGTGCTATGTTTTGTACATTAATAACTTTTCGAGAGAGTTAAGCTAGATAAACTTACCTCACAGGTCATTCCTGTCACTTTGACTTTGACTGAATATTTAGTCATTTCTTTGGATATAATAGATTATAAATAAATAGAAAATATATATAAAAGATTAAGGAAGGTTAATGCGATCCCCTCATCCATTTTCCCTTTATATATGGCATCATGTCTCCACTATTAAAAAGGTAATTGTGACTCTTGATCATATGAAATGAGCAATTTCTGCTGCTGCTTTCAAAAGCACAAAAGATCCGCACAAAGTGATCATTATATAAAACATGTTGTACAAAAGTGGGAGAGCATGTAATCAGATGGATCTTGATCTGTGCAAAGTACAAGTTCAAGTTAAATCCCATAAATCAGCTTTGACAAGCTATATTTCTTTAAAAAAACAACATACACATCCATCATTCCATGTGTGATCACGAGTTTTCAAAATTGGAGCGTACCATCATTTAGTACATCACTTTCAAAACTTTAAATACGAATGCGTACCTAAGATGCTACAGAATAAGCAAATAGCTATTTCAAGCATTTAAAGCTCCTTATAGATTTATAAAAATTCTAAAGAATGCTATAGAAAGATTGAAAAAATTGAAAAACTTCCTCGGCGGGATTTGAACGTTTTTCTGTTTTATTGCACTTTTGAAGGGTTCTTTTAACTCTGTTTCTAAACATCAAGATACTGAAAACAACGATAATCATAAATTTTGTATGTTTGAAGTTTATTATAGCATTTTTTATTCGTGGTAAACCCTGAGCAAGGCTAAAATATACTCTATTCCTTCAATATTAACATGTCATGTTTGTCTCACATCTTCAAAAATTATGGTAGAATGTAATTCGAATATACAAAATTACTATCATAGCCTTTTGTTATGATTTTACTTAACTGAAAACAGGTTGTTTTTCCCTTAAAAGTGTACCAAATCAGTTTTTGTGGTCATCGGTATTTGAAGCTGCTTTGATGATTGTTTTGAATCTTCATCAAATATGGTATGAGTTCAGTAATTAAAGTTAAACAAAAAAAAAAATGGTTTAACAAACCTGATGTGCTACACAACTTGGATAATTAAGAGTTTCTTGTCTAATGTTAGGCACAAGCTTGAACAAATTCTTTGGACCTGGCATAAACATGTAAAAGACAGAAATTCGGATTTTGCTGATATCATAAATGTATTGATATCGTTTTATTTATTTATAATATAATATTACTATGTGCAAAGAGAAAAAATGACGGCAAATATAACTATATAATATATATATATATATATGTAACAAACAAATGGATGTATTCAAGTAAGCTTCTTCTTGAATAAAAGGAATAAAAGTATGCTGGATAAGCTTGGGAGTCATGAATGAGCATGACTTTCTCCTTCTCCTCCACTGCCGCCTCCGCCAGCAGCTTCTTCGTGCACTTCTTTATGATGGTGGCTTTCATGTTCTTCATGGAATTCTTCATGAGCCTTTTTACCTTTAACAGCAGCAGCAACATGTAAACCAAATTCAACAGCTGCATTAAAGATAAATTGCCAAATAAATGAAAAGAGAAACATGACAATAATCATAGCCAACAAGACATAGACAAATTTACCAACTTCATATTCCACTAAATGACGAGGATTTCTGTTTAATAGCTTTTGAGGTCCTGCAATAAAACCAACTCTAGCCAAGCAATCGATACCAAAAAAGACAATATAAGCACCAACAAATGAAGTTGTAAACAACATGATTGGACGATGAGCAAAGTACACAAGAATGGCAAATGCTAACCCCATGCCACCCAAGAAACAAGATCTTCCAATCAACTAGACAACAAGAAACAATCAATTTGTGTTGTATTTATAAGATATTTAAACTTACATTCACAATTAATAAATCACTTCTCCATGAACAAATGTATACAGCAAAAATAAAACCACCAAAGGCTAAATATACAAAACTATAAGCAATCTTAAATTATACACTTATGCATATATCATTTACCTGCACTAAGATACATGGCAATAGTCCAAAGTAGATAATAAGCAATTGCTCCAACCACGCCAACACCAACAGGAACGACAATCATTGTGATTGAATCTCGACTATATCCTGCTTCTGGTCTGAGATTTGCCAGTGCAATCCAAGTCATGGACCCGAGTGTCAGTAATCCCATGACAGCAAACATTACTTTGGCCATACGGAAACCCATTGAAGTTAAAAATAAGCCTAATACAATCAAGATAGCGCCCAGAGCTGCCATTCTAGGAGAAATTCCAGACTCTGTTCCGTATACGGCAACTAATTAAATGTAATTCAATCAATATACAGTTTTTATACGTAAAAGCAAAGAAAAATACTCACCATACCAACTAGTACCACCAACTGCAATAATTTGAGGTGCACTACTTCCATTACCGTTAGTGTTTCCTGAGCCACTATCTTCAGGACGAGGTATAGATGTAGCCTTGGATGTTGATTTTGTTCTAGTAGTTGTAGAAGTTTTTGTTGCTGGTGAATTATGATAATCATTTACATCTTGATCATCCTGTCTTTTAACAATTGCTGTTGTTGTTGTTGTTGTTGTTGGATGTGTGTGGATTGAAGCAACAAGAAAAGATGCTATAATTGCACAAAGCAATGTCCATTTAATAAAACCTTTCATAATTCAAGAAAACAAGTGAGAAAAGAGTGAATGTTTTGCTTCAATAACAATGATTGAGCTCTCCCTTTTTTATATTACATTACAAAAGGTACGTTGTACATAAACAACCTAATTATAGCAAATTGTATAAACAGTTGGATCAAAAAAAGAGAATCTCGGGATAAGCCATTACTGACCAAAGAAACTAAGAATAGAAATTGGTTCAACAGTAAACCCTCTTTTTTTTTTTTCCATGAAATCGGCTAGTAAAGAACTGGAAATTCCGAGTTGGGAATACGCCATAACAATAACAAATAATAACAGAAAATGTTGTTATAATCCTGTTGTAAGAGAAAAAGTTGCCAGCATTGGAAAAATATTCATCTATATATACAACATATAAAATCGTTTAAAAATATCACAACTATGTAATGCTTTGCAATCATGATCCTTTAAGGTAGAAAATACTTGAAAACAATGTTCCAGATGAAGAATTGTGTAACTATTGACCTTAATCTAGGCCTGATCTGACACATTTTTATTTGGATGGTGGCTTGTTTTTTTCATTTGATTTATATATAAAAATTTGAAGTTATCAGACTTGTAGCTCCTTCCTTGCCATGTCCTTGGAATAAAGACAGGCGAGATCATCAACTGACAAAAACTGCTCAGAGAGCAATGATTGGCACACTTCACTCAAAAGAAGGTCTACTGAAAATCATCGACTAACTTTGGGATTGTATCTAGTTTAGAAAACGTAGAATTGAAACATACTGCATACAGATCCTGTAGAGTACGGTCACTAAAGAAAAAAATACATTGCAAGCTTTTGCTCTCCTTTTATACTTTTTTTTTGGAGGACTTACTCGGATCTACAAAATATAAATTAATGAAAATTTTTTACTGCAGTACTGTGTTTTTTTTTCAGGTACCAGTATATTTATCATCGCCTCTTTGAATTAGGACTATAGGTTTGTCCGGTTTGACATTAAGATGATACATTGTTGCTCTATTGTCATTGAATGCAATCTTTTTTGCCTTAAGTTATTGTTAAATATCTTGTTCTGCTGTAACTTTTATATCAATTATGGAAACGATATATTTGGATTACAAAAAGCCAATCTTTGACATGAAATAATCAACCAACTAAAGCAAAATATTAATCAAAGAAAAACTTTGTGGGATAGCATTTAGTTTTCTGTTTGGATTAGTATACTATGTTTTCAAGGTTTTGCAACGCAATTGATTGCATGAGAATTCCTGAGATTGCTCAAAACAGCAAAAAACCATCGTCGGGATATGAATTATAAAATTGTGTAAAAGCGATTGAAAATGGTTCAAAATCATCTTTCTTCCATGGTCGAAACTCGCAGTAACCAGCAGAATAACAATCCGAACTCTCGTAGTTCAGGACCATCCTCTCAGTCCTCCCAAGCTATTTCTCGGGAATGGACTCAAGTTGTCTCTCATGGGGCTAGGAATAAGAAGAAACAAAACTATTCCTTCAAGCCTACCCTGGTTCAACGTTCAGTAACAGAACAAGAATCGAGTCAGCAGGTGTTAAATGGCAGCGCTTCTCCTGCTCCTTTCGAGGTTGTTCGTCCTTTTATCAAGGGAATGGAACAAGATTCAGTACTTATTGATTTATCTACTGTTAAAGATCGCTCTTTGTTAAATAAAGCTCTGTTAAAATTTAATGAATCAGCTGCAAAGTCTGATTTTTATGAGGAATTTCTTGGGTATCGTAAGCAGACCCGAAATTACCTTGGTCATGACTTTTTGGAAACCTTGTGGCTTCCTACATCGGAAGGATGTAAAACAATTCTTGAATCTGGCATCACTTTAGATGATGGCACCTTTCTTAAGGGTTTTAAGTCGTACCCAGCTGATGCTTCCATTGTAAGATTGACCTTAGAGAATCTTCCCTTCCTCCCCGCTTTGCTATTGAAATCGGAAATGGAAAAACGTCTCGCCTGTTTTGGTGATGTCCTGGATTTGGGTATCTCTAAAACTGATGGCATTTTCAATGGTGAAGGATATGCCACCATTAATTTAACCCTGAATCCCATCCTGGAAGATAACCAATGTCCTTTCAATCATGGAAAGGACTCTCCTTGTGGTGGTCTTAAACATTTAGAACCTTTGGCCAGAGTAATCGTCTGGAATGACAAGGACGTTGAACAACGCAAAATCCTCCTGCAATGGGATAAAATGCCTGACTTTTGCCGCAATTGCCAAAGTACTGCACATTGCAGAGCAGACTGTCCTGATTACAAAAAATGGATCCGTTGCTATCATTGCAATCAAACTGGTCATGTTTTCCAAGTTTGTCCTCGCAATGATTCTATTGCTTCTGCTCCCGGAAAAGTTAGAGCCGTTTCGCCTACTACTTCAACCAAAGGACGTAAAACTCCCAAAGGTTCCTCTGATCCCAAGAAGTCCTCTTCTCCTCAAGATGGATCTTCGACTCGCCAGCCAATTATTCAAGGTGATGAGCCCACCAAGAGTAAGACAGTTGATGCCGATCATCTTATGGAAGAAGCTACTTCCCCTGCTATTGTAAATTCTATTGCTGAGGCCCCCAATTCTGACATTACTTCCAATGGCTCCAATGATAATAAGCCAGATGTTAGCATGAAAGAGGCTTCCTCGAAGCTACCTCGTTCTCCTTTGTTAGAACCTTCTCCTTTAAATGCCAAGGTTGCTCGAACCTCTGATTCTATTGATATCAGTTCTAGTCGTCTACCACTATCGGGTCCTCCTAATTCTAATACTTTGATTACTGCCTCTTCTAATATTACTACTGACAAGGAAATTCCTTCTTCACCTGACACGTCCGGTGCCCTTCCTTCTACTCATCAGTAAATATGATTTTTACACAACATACAGTAAAAATGGCTACCCTCAATTGCCGTGGCCTTAAAAAAACAGAAAATCAAAAAAAACGTACTCAATTTATTAGATATCTTAGAACACTTGGATATGACATCCTAGTGTTACAAGAAACCCATGCTACAGATCCTCTTACAATAGAACAATTCAATATTCAATTCCAATCCAAGTCGAGCCTTTGGACTCCTCATTGTGGAATCTTATCGCTTAACAACAAATTTACAATTCAATCTATCTCGGAAGGTATTGATGGCGGCAGGTATATCCTTGCTTCACTTCATTTAACCCAAGATATGGACAATACAACTTTTCCTACACCAATTGCTACAATACTTAATATATATGGTCGATCAGATGCTTCTGCTTCTCGCTCTGCCTTTTATTCTGAATTACTCGATATTTCTGTAATTCAGGACACATTGCAAAACAACATCAACAATAACAACATCAACAATAACAACATCAATAATAACAACATTTTTATTATGGGTGATTTCAACTATCAATACACAGACAGAAAACCGGATGGTTCATTACTTTGCGCTCCTTTGAGGTGGACTCAACTTTTAGACGACTTCTATGTCGACATTTTTGCAGAAGAGAAACAGATTACCTGGAAGAGTGGGAATCGTTCAGGCATTCTTGATTATATTTTTTGTAATACTCTCTCACATCATAATGTTACTAGTTTAGATCAACATTTTATATCCAATATATGGACGGATCATGCTCTCTTGGGTCTTACATTTCAATATCAAGCTTCTACTGGCCGTGGTCCTGGATCGTGGAAAGCCAATCCTTTTCTGGCCAAGAATAAGCAATTTAGAATAGCTTTAGCTAAACACCTGGAGGAAATTATGGAACAGTTCAATTTGGTCAAAACCTTCTCATCACCACAACAACAATGGGATTGGGTCAAAGCCGAAGTTAAACTTTTCGTTAAATCTTTTCAAATAGAGGACTTCAACTGGAGAAGGAAACAACTTCTACGGCTACAATCAAAGCGAAATAAGATCTTGCGACACCAGAAGCATCGAGGGTTGCTTAACCAGATTTTACCGACTCTTGAAATTCAGATTGCCTCCTTACAACAAAGTATATCAGAGATTGAGATTCTGAAAGCTGGAAAATTTTGGCGAGAAAACGGCGAAAAATCTCCTGGCTTTTTGAAACGGCTAGCGACTGCTCGGGAGAACAAACGTTCAATTACGGGCCTTAGAGATCCATTGAATAATGAAATGTGCTATACTCAAGGAAGTTTTCAGGAAATTGCTACACAATTCTATTCTACTCTATTCACTCCTGAACCAATTAATGAATTGGCTGCTCGAGAACTGTTTCGTTCTATTCCTTCTCACCTGAAACTGACTACCGACCAGCAAGTTGAACTTCTTGATCCTATATTGGTCGTTGATATTTTGGAAGAAAGCAAACGTACTCCAAGACGGAGTAGTCCTGGCACGGATGGCTTACCTTATGAGATACTCAACTTAGTGATTCGGTTCCCTCCGTATCATGATCTTATTTACACAGTTTATAATGAAGCACTAACCAAGGGCAAGTTTCCGAAATCTTGGAATACCTCTCTCATGACACTTCTCTTCAAAAAAGGTGATTCAGCTGATATGAAGAATTATAGACCATTATCTTTGGCCAACTCTGATTATAAACTGTTCACTCGTATTATAAATAGCAGGATCATGTCTGTATCTCAAACACTTATTAGTCGACACCAACTGGGCTTTCTCCCGGGGCGTTTTATTGCCGAAAATGGGTTGCTATGCCAAATTATTATGGAAGATGCCCAACGAAAGTGGTCAATCGCGGAACAAAAAGACGATGATCCTTATTTTCGTACATTGGACCAAGATATAGGCCTTCTTTTGGATCAGGAAAAGGCTTACGATCGTGTAAACCTGAAGTATCTACGGATGGTAATGCTGAAATTTGGCTTTCCTCGGAAGCTTGTTACTTGCGTCTACAATCTTATGGCAAAGAATGTGATTCGCATCAACATTAATGGGCATTTTACTGAGGAAGTTCGTAAGCTTCGTGGACTAAAACAGGGTGATCCTGTATCACCAATTCTCTACAATTTAGCTTTTGAACCTTTCTTACTTTCGATTATTTATGATCAAACTTATCAAGGCTATTTACTCGGTACTCTCCGGACCAAAGTCCTTTGCTATGCTGATGACGCCTTGGTCTTTGTCCATGATCACCTTGATTTATCTCGTTTGACCTCGGTTATGAAACTCTTTTGCTCAGCTTCCAATGCTAAATTTAATAATGATAAAGTGGAAGCTTTTTCGGTCTCTGGGAGAGACACTTGGGATTACTGGCGTCTTCCTTTGACTCGGCTCCAGATCAGACATTTGCATTCAGTAGAAGATGATACTTCCATTATCTATCTCGGCTTCCCTCTCATACAGAGTCGGATCCAACGTGTTAATTTTATGGCTGGTTTAGTCGCCAAATTGAAATCTTCGGTGGACTTACATGGTACTAGATCTTTATCGGTTGTGGGAAGAGCGACAGTTCTTAATTCTTTGATTCTTTCGAAACTGTGGTACATCTTGCGGGTAACTCCTCTTGCTAGTGCCGATTTCAAACAATTGCGCTCAGTGGCTATCCAGTTTCTTCGACGAAGTATCTTCCCTGTTATTCCATGGAACGTTTGGACTCTTTCCAAAACCCGAGGTGGTCTTGGAGTCATAGATATCCAATTACAATCTTCTGCTCTTTACTTTCGTTGGCTTCAACCTTTGCTCACTTTGGACCAACAGGCCATTGATAATCATCCGGTCTTTTATATGCTCAGTTTTCATGTTCGAAATGTCAATCAATGTCTTTATCATCATGTTCCTCTTCTCTTCCCTTGTTCTCGGACTCAGGGTTTACGGAAACAACGGATTGGGACTCTGGATATGCTTTACCGAGCTATTGATTACATCCCGCGTTCTTTTGATCAAGCTATTATAAGTCCTGCAACTGCTTTAATCTTACCTTTACAAGCTGCATTTTATGTTCCTCCTTCCTCTTCGATGTCTATTCCAGCTAAGGTTAAACAAATGCTTGTCTCTGATGTATTTCACTATGATCCAAATTTGCGTCTACTTCATTGGAAAGATACTACGGATCCAAATCTAGTGGCATGGAAACGTGCTCCCCCAACTATCTACAAGGGACTTATTTCTGGTAATTTCAAGCTTCAACCGTATTTTGTTTCGTTGTGTCGTCCAGCGTCCTCTGTCGACCTGAACATTTCTTTTGCTCCATTTGTGAATCTTTTATCTCTTGATGTCTCTCAATCTGTGGCTAAATCCAAGGTCTCGGCTAAGCTTTTTCGATCTGCTTTTCAGTCGTCGTTAATCGCTCCTGAGTCTCTGCGACAGGTTTCTGCTGCACGGTGGAAGTACTTTTGGTCATTGTCTCTCACTGTAGTTCAAAGAAATGTCATTTACCGCTTGCTTACTGGTTGCATCCCTAACCGGGGTTTACTCCATAGTATTATGCCTTGAATATTTGACTCCCCTTGGTGTCCTGTGTGCGTTTCTACTCGTGATTCCTCTTCCCATCTACTCTTTCATTGCCCAACAAAAGAAAAAGTATGGCAAGGTGTCATTTTCGAGTTCTTGTGGCCTACTACTTCCATTGCAGATATTAAGGAGGCTCTCTTTTCCCTGGACTTTTCCTATATTTGGTATTGCCAAGTTAAAGGCATTGATCCATATCAGATCCTTCTTATTTCACTCTCTCAAATCTGGCTTGCCCATATGAGGTTTATTTTTAACCAGGTTCCGGTTTCTCATACAGCGATACTGGCTAGCATTCGACTCAACATTCACAAAATGATTGATGAAGATCAATGCCATTCCCTCCTGTAGTTCAACTCTCCTGGTCATCCTTTTTTCTTTTTTCTCATTCTTGATATATTAGTTCTCTTTATTATTTTTATCTTATATCTATTGTTCCTTATTACCTTGTCTTTTCATCTTTCATTTATTTTCTCAATTATTACTTCTACATTGCGCCCGCCTCTTGGATAGGAAGTCCCACTCTTGTCTTACACGGAGCAATTAATAAAACAATTTAAAAAAAAAAAAAAATGGTTCAAAAAACAGAATTGTTTAATTGCTCATGAACTGCATGGTAAGTAGACCTAACGTACTAAATATTTTTTATATAGTTTCAAATTTTGCATTCATCTAAATAAAATTTAAAAAAATGTTTCACGTAAAATTTTGCGCAAAATGCAATTGAAATTTTGAAGGTTTTTTGAAGATACAGAACACTTTTTATAAGCATATTTTAAATTTAAATAATGGAGATAATGCATAACAAAATTTTCTATTGATCGAGCTATTATTTAATTTTTTAGCTACATTTTTCATAGAGAAAGCAAGATTTTTGTCCAAATTTTTTTCAGTTTCAGAATTTGGGATAAGGGTATACAAGGGGAAAATGGACGCTAGAAGTGGAAGCACCTTTTTGTACACATCTTTGAGGATATCTCCACGAAAAATCAATATTTTGAAAAACTCTAAATTGGGTCCGAGAGAGTTTAATGAGCTTAATTACATGAATGCAAAAAAAATGTTGCTCGATTTAACCAATATTTCGAAACTTATTATAGAAATGTCAAAAAAATGAAAAAAATAAAAGTGCCCAGAATTTTTTTATATTCAAATATGTTATAGAGCGCTTAAAAACAAGTAATTTTTATTATTAAAAATTGTTGGTATAGCTTGGTTTTTTTTAGAGATATGAAGCCTCAAAGTTTTCAATCCATTAGCAGTGAAATACGCGTAAAAAATCTGAAACCTTAGCACTGAAAAATTAATATCAACTGCAAAAAGTAGGATATTTCTGAATACTTGTTTTTGGATTAAAGCTGAACATCTCAGGTACATTGGCATATAATTTTTTTGTGGTGTTATTTAGTGAAAAAAAAAGTAGAGCAGGAATGAAAAATGAGACCCAGTTTTCAAGGAAAAAACAGTGAATTCTACCTGTTTTTGAGTCTTTCATGGGATATAAAATAAATTTAGGGATAGGCAGCATAATAATGCGACCAATGTATATCTATTTAGCAGTGTCTAGGGTATATCCCAAAAAGCGTTTGATATGAAGCATATGTATATATATATTTATATGGAATGATACATTCCAATTTAGGCTATGTGTCAAGCAGTGAAAACCGAAAGGCAAATAGTAATTCAAATAACATAGCATTGTATTTAATTAAACATTTCTAGTATACTCATATATTTTTTTAATTTACTGTTATTTATTCGATACATGATATATATTTTTACAAGGGTAAGATTTGAAATGATGAAGCCTAAAATGCTTTCATAACTAAAATTGGCTGATTTCAAAACCTCTTGTTTCGCTATTCAATGGATGATTTATGCAATAAACCGAGTGGTTGTGTACTTTGCTACAAGAGCCTCCTGATTTGTAGTGAGTTCATATTCATATAAATAATAACGTCAATTTCAGTTTGCTTCTGTGACTACAAACATACCAGCTTGTCCCTCAGTTATTTTATCGCGTTGATATAGACACGCGCGCTCAGATTAAATAATATTTTTTTTATTACTTGTATAAATAACATAATATGATATCTGATCAATTAAGAACAAAGCAAGGGCCTTTGGCTCGTGTATGGTTAGCTTCTCATTGGGAAAGAAAGATCTCAAAGTCTCAATTCTTGAATACCAATCTTGAAAAAACCATTGGTAATTAAACACCATTGATTTTTATTCTTGTTGCCATAAACACTAACATTATCTCGAAATAGATGTTATTACTGCAACCCAGCGAGAAGAACCTCTTGCTCTTCGTGTATCTGGTCAATTATTGCTTGGTGTTGTTCGTATTTACTCTAGAAAAACTAGATATCTTTTAGAAGATTGTAATGAAGCACTTGTCAAGATTAAATTGGTATTGTATTTTTTTTTTTACCAATCAAAACCATGACAAAGAACTGAAATATGAAAATTACATGTATATAGGCTTTCAAGAAGGGCGATATTAACATGCCTGATATTACTCATACTGCTAGCAACGCTAATGCAATCACAATGCAAGATAAATTAACTGAATTCGATATTTTACTTCCTGATCTTCCATTCAACGCAACGTAAAAAGAAGCTTTTCCTAATATTCAAAATTATATACTAATAATTCTCAATAGTGGCCCTGCTGATGAAAGTCGTGATCCTATTTTAGATAGTCTTGGAGATATGTCCTTTTCTCAAGACATTACTTTAAGTGGTGGTCAAACCAATTTCAGTTTCGGTAACTGGGAAGCTGGTCGTGCTGGTGGACAAGGAGTTGAAGCAGGTCGTCGTGATAACGAAGCCGGTCTTGCTGATGATGGCTTTGACATGGACGCTATTGCTGATCCTCTTAAAGATATGAATTTGAATGATAACAACAACAATGGAATTATGAATGATGCTGTTGATTTCGATTTCGATTTAAATGACAATATTGATTATAATGCTCCTGATTATACCGATGGTATGGATGAATTCCATTTCCCTCAAGCTAATGATACTGCTGATGCTTCACTCGATACTTTAATGCATGTTGGTATTGTTGAAGATGATAGCATGTTTGATATGGAGGGTATCACATCCACTGCTACTGAACCTGTTCGTAGACGCAAGCGTTTAGTCGTTGATAAGATTACAGAAATCCCTGAGGAAGATCTTCGTAGATATGCTGCTGATTCTCGTTCTATTGTTCAAAAAGTAAATAATTCAATACTCAATTTGGGTACAATTACTAAATCATAGATTCTTTTTAGGATACTAGCAGTACCGGCGTTGCAAAGACCAAGTCTGTCATCTGCTTGACAAAGCCATCAGGTGATGTAGTTGGATCTGAATTGGAGGATATGTTTACTCGTTTGAACCGTAAGCGTCGTGCATCTGGTGCCATGGCTAACGTTCGTAGAGAGTCTCGCGCCGATGATGCCTTTGGAGCACCTACACCTGGTGGCCCTGGTTTGACTTCAGCATTCCAATTTGACGACGATAACATTGATTATGGTCAGGATTATGCTGACGATGTTGAACTCAATCAAGATGCCTTCAACCGTTTCAACAATAACGTATGTACTTTTTTTCTTGGTGGTTATAACAAATTATTCAATTAATCTTTGTTTAAATAGATGGATAATGATGAATCTTTCACGACACAAAACGCTCAAACTTTCAATTCTAGCACTCGTCAAACTCTTGAAAAGCTCGAGAAAGAATTCCCTGATGTTGTCAAATTCAGCGATTTAGCACCAAGCTTTAGTAAAAAGTCAGAAGCTGCTCGTATGTTTTATGATGTTTTGTTATTGTCTACCAAGGATATGATCAAGGTTAAGCAAGATCGTGCATATGGAGAAATTCAAATCAGTGCACCAACCGTTGTTGCTTAATAAATAAAACGTAGTTTTTTATTTTTTCATCTTTATATTTGATTTCTCTCGTACAAAACTACCGCAAGAAATTACATACACACATCCATCCCCTTATCTATATCATTTAAATAAAATCAGTTTATCAATTAATTGTTATGGCTAATTTCCCGCTGCAGCAGCAGTGGTAAAAACTGAGACTCAAAGTTTATGAATTAATTTTCAAAGGTTTTATGGTAATTTTTTTACAAAAAGTTATTCCATGGCATTATCCAACATGCCAAATTTATCTATATATATTTTTTGTTTTGCAATAAAAGATGGATAGCTAGCCGTATGAAGCCATTTTCAAGATAATATCAAAAAAGTCAAAACTCGGCGGGAGTTTAAATTGGATTAAAAAAAATCGTTCAGATTGAACAAAAAATCTTCCAAACTGTCGTTTTTTATGGATTAATAACAAAAACGTATAATGAGCTGTATACAAAATTTTAACCACATATACAAAATTTAAAGGCAATTTTTTTGGTTTAACTTTTGCATAAATGTTTTTGCAAATATTTTCGTCTAGATTCAAAAATACAAAAACATGTTTTTTCTAAAAAACGCAACTTTTTGTTAAATGGTTTTTTATTGTTTTATTTGTATGTAAACTGAAAATTTTGTAGCTACATTTTGAATAAAAACTTGCTATTGTAGCTCGAATATTCGTAGAGAAACCGATGCATTTAAAAAATTCAAAAATTTCCTCGACCAAGTATAAGGGTTTTTTTTTGGGTCGGAAAATGAAACCATGAGCAGAGAGTGTCTGAAAATAAAGAGAAATTTGTAGTACAGTATTTCCACTTGAAATTCAGACATTTCAGGAAAATATTTAGACGATTTCCAATTGAATTTTGAACGACTGAAAGTTTTTATTAAAATTAAGCTAAGATTTGACCTGTTCAATGTTATATTGCAACTGCAAAATTGAATTATTATTATATATTTTAGAACAGATAAAGAAAAGAAAATTACGAATGTGAAATTTGGCTATCTATATTAAACTTATTTGTTATTGTTATGCTATTTTTTATTATCTTGTTTTCATTTCATCACAAACCTCAAATACAGACTTTACACTTGAAATTTAGACGTTTTTATTATTTTTTTGAACGAAACAGAAATAAAATTTAGACAAAATAGAGACAAAAATTTGTATGAAATGAGAATGAGATTTTAGATAAAGTCAGTGTCAATTCACACTAAAATGAATTTGATTTGAGATAAATATGTAGATTCAATCAAGCAATGTATTTCTGGATTATCATCATCTTCAACTGAAGACTAATTTCATTTTTTCCAAATCTCCTTTCTCACTTTATCTAAATTTTATTTTCATTTCATCCAAACTTTATCCTCACTATATCCCAATTTTATTCTTATTTCATCCAAAATTTTACTTATTTCATCTGAATTTGAAGTAGAAATACTGTAAATGTAATATGATCTCATTACCTTTCATTTTATATGCTCGCTAGCATGAACAATTAACATGCTTTATACATAATGGATCATTGTACACCAATTACGCCAACATGTATAATGACTTCTTATAATTATAATCATCTATATTTATAATATTATTTACTATAAATACTCAAATATATTTTATCAATAAATCATCATTCTATTCTTCATATATAAAACCTCAGATACTACAAAATTATGGATAGAATGCTTAATTCTTGAGCTAGAACAACATGCAATAGGCTAAAAAGTAGAGTTATACATACTGTCATTACTACATATATGCGGGATATACTTTTATTGGGGAAAAGATCATGATGAAGCATTTAAAATCTTCAAAATAGTCAAACGACCTGAAAATTATGAAAATCCCAAAATATGGGTTGAAATCAATAGAAATTGTTAATCTAAGTTTATTTTTACACATTTATCACTTGAACTACTCTATTCGACCCTTCTGCCTCTGCATTTGGATAATAATAAAAGCTAATGGTGCTCAAAATATACAATGCACAAAGCATAAATCCTTCCAACCAATTATTTCTGCCATCCTATGAAATTAAGAACAACAGTTGTGGTAGGGTTCTAGACAAAATGCGATGCCCATCCTAGAGGTATAAATAGTAATATATTAAGCCACGAGGATCGTACAATAGATATTAAACCATATCGAATTTTAGATTCTATGAATTTCGTTTGTGGTGGGCTGTTTTCATTCACTAATGAGTCCTCTACATTGCCAAGATTATTATTATTTGTTTTTGCTGTTGGACCACCTTGTGTAATTGAATTTACAGAAGGATCGACAGTTTTAGCGTTGTTTTCATCATGTGTTACTTATAAACCAGACTCTTTTTCTTCATTATTTAACATTTTATTAGTGTATTGTATGTAAAAGAAAAAAAAAGGGTACAATATTTGCTAAATGGCTACATTTCATAATTAAAAATCAAGGAATGTGTCAAAATTAACATGGTATTCTTTTAGAATGCATGAACTAAACAAATAAACACAGAAAGTTTAGATTTGTGTGTGTGTTTGTGTGTATATGTATATATATATATATACAATGCATAAATTTACCTGCTTTATCCTCTTCAACAAAATCGACATAATCCTTTTGGCCAAATGCAGTTATTTGATCTGCAGGAAGAGAAACGGCAAATCCTTCAAGGCCTAAAGTAATTTCATGATTGATTTTTCCACCAGCTTTTTTGATATCCGCCTTTGCTTTTTCTAATTTGTCCTTGGTTACTGGCTTCGATAAAGCGATAATAAAGTCTGTAAAACCTTCTAAATTGAATATAGTTTAGTCTGTGGAATACACAATTTATTGTTAATAAAACAAAAAAAAGAAACCTTCAGCAGCTAATGTCAAGGAAGAAGCGAAGATGATGGCCAAACAAAATAACAAAATTGAACGCATGTTTTAAGATAAAATTGAGGAAAAAAAGGTACATTATATATAATTCAATTAACTGTTGTGTTTATTATACTTCTGTAGCAAGGTCTCAAATAGTCACATGTACATGTGCTTTGATCTTTTGTGTCATGATAAATGAAGGGAAAAAAAAAGAAAAGAAAAATCTAATAGCAATAATAGTAAAATAATAATAAAGTGATAAGGGTGTATACATTATATCTGAAGTTTAAAAGGGTATATCTCATCTCTTTAAATCAAGCCAACATCTCGTAAATTTGTTTGTAGAATAATATCATTGACAGCACTCATAACAAACTTGACCTGCTCAGTGTCTGTTGCACAAGTCAAATGAGTATAAACTTGCTTCTCAGCAGACGAATTAAGTGAAATAAATCGCTGCATGATATAATTACTTGCTTCTTCATAATCATCATTTGATCCTTTATAATCAGGAAAGTAATCAACTAATGGGCTTGTCGTTAATTTTTGCTTGAATAAATCAGTCTTGTTCAAGAATAAAATTGTGGATGTTCTTTCAAACCATCTCGAGTTACAAATTGAATCAAATAGAGTTAAAGCTTCTTGCATTCTGTTTACCGATTCATCTTCAATCAAAACTTGGTCATATTCAGATATAGCAACCAAGAAAATAATTGCTGTAACATCTTCAAAGCAATGAATCCATTTTTTACGTTCAGAACGTTGTCCACCAACATCAAACATACGGTAAGTAAGTGTACCAAAAGTAAATTTACTTTCTGCAATACCAGTTGTCTTTACACGTGAACGTAATACATCTTGATCGGTGGGCAAATAGTTTGGGTCACCTATACGATCAATCGAGTCAAAGTAACTATAAAAAGAAATTAATATCAAGTTGTATAATTGTGAAAAATTTACTCACTATGATGCTGAATCATTTAACTGAAATTCATTTCTTCTTGAATGTGTTTCTTTAACACCCGAATCTTGCCATAATGATCTTATTGCTTTGACTAATTCAGATGGCATAGAGAAATAGTCCATCTTCTGATATTGATCCATTATATAATCATAAAACACTTGATTTGCTGGATCTGCCAAGGGAATATCAAGGTTTTCCATTGCTTCCAATAAAACATGAATAGATTGAACTGAATTACTGAAAATAATTTCTTTGTAAGCTTCTTTTTCTTCTGATGTAAATCCTCCATCATGAATCAATTTCATTTGTTTTAAAATTGTTGATTTTCCTGATTCACCAGCACCTAACAAAACTAATAAATTTGACATTCTCCCAACAACAAAAAAGATAAAAACATACCAAGCAGTAATAATTTCACTTCATTTTTATTGTTTATTTTCTCCATTCGAAGCTGTCCATCGATTTCTTCATTGCGAAGTTTACCAACACTATCACTTTCTTCAACTGATGCACAACAACCCATTGTTTATATTTATATATATATATCTTTATGAAATGGAAAAACAGACAAAAAAAGAAGGAAATGGAGCTAATACAAAAACTCTATTTTATATCTATTTAATCTATCGAAAACTTTTTTAATAATCTTTCGCGGGACATCAATCAAATTGGCAACACAGATATTTTGTACAACCATCTAAATAATCACTTTTTCATTTCAATTTGTTTATTTACAGACACAAAATCCAGCCTCTTTCTCACTTGAGGTTCCCAAAAAGAAACATTACCTCCTTAAAACTAAATTGTTATTTCTATCGAGATTAGAATAATAGATTCACGAAAAAAAATAGTTAGAACCTTGGGGAGGACCTTGAAATTTTCAATGGTATCCATGGAAACGAGAAATATAGATCATCTCGAGATTTTTAAATATAATCATCTAGTAATTAATACATAAGTGTGAGTATTTTTTGTGCAATATAATCATTATACGATATATGATACCACAATAGTTTTCTCTCTCCTTGATTGATATTGTTTGTTACATTTTGTCACCAAATGGAATCATCCGTACTTTTTATCCAATCACGATAGCAATAACAACCTTCAACATCACGTCCCTTTTTAAAATGTTTAATTGTTAAAATGGACCCAGTCGCGCACACAAATCTTTTTTTTTTCCCAATTCTCGCGTGTGTGTGTGAGTGTGTCATTTAATGTCTACTGCAAACTTTGAAGAAGGTTTTGATGATCCTTCTGATTTCAAAGCTATTCAATTATCTACATTGGATGAGCATTTAAGATGTCCCATTTGCAAAGAAATTTTTAATGCTACAATGATATTATCAACATGCTCACATTCCTTTTGTGCTTTATGTATACGTAGAAGTCTCTCTGCCGAGCAAATTTGTCCTAAATGTCGAAAGCCGGCTTATGAGAATAATTTAATACATAATTATGATCTTGATAATGTCGTACATTCATGGCGAGAATCTCGGTAAGCTAATTACAATGGCAAGTGAATTACATTATATTTTAATAAAATAAAAATAGACAATTTCTTTTATCAATGGAAACAATGGCTACTGCGCCAAAACAAAATATAAATATTCAACAACAACAACAACAACAACAACAACAACAACAACAACAACAACAACAACAACAACAACAACCTGTACAAACATCAAATTCAGCGCCTATTATTATTGACAATGATCCAACAGATGATTTCATGCCTAGTAGTAATTTAAAACGTGCAGCATCTGCATCTAATATTCCCTCCTCCACAAGAAGATCAACTCGTTTGTCATCTTCACAGACTAAAACTTCAGTTTCTTCAATGGGAGATCCAATGCAAACTAGTCAATCAGATCTCAGTATTATAGAATCTTCATCACCAATTCAATCTTCTCAAACTGCAACAATACCTGAAAAATTAGACACAACGATGGTAGATTGCCCTGTTTGTGGACAAAAGATGCAGTATAACGTACTTGATGCAACACATCTTAATAGATGTTTAAATGGAGATAGCAGCATACCGCGTAGAACCGACCCTATATCATCAACTGGTTTTGGAAGCACAAGTTCTTCATTTGCATTTAATTCGCCATTATCATCCTCTATGCCAATGATGAAAGTTCCAAAAACATTCAAAACGTAAATTAAAAAAAAAAAAAAAAAAAAAACATTCTCAAAATATTGACAGTGAATTAACATAAGCTCGATAGTAATAACAAACCTCCAGATCTCGGTAAAAAGCCTGTCAAACAAGTTTATGCTTTAATGAAGGATAAAGATTTAACAAGCTTGTTAAGAGTAAGTCGAAATTTGTATTCGCATTGAGCATAATTGAAAACTTACATCGAATAATAGTCATTCAAGTTACCGGAAGGAGGGGATAGATCACAGAAAATTTGGAGACACAAAGAATATATCAATTTATATAATGCGAATTATGATGCTCAGAATCCAGTGAGTGCTCAGGTGTTGGTGCAGAGATTACAAGCTATTGAGAATTCACAAGCTATGGAAAAACATAATCAATCTAAAAGAAAGGCCACTGACCCATCTCAACATAAAGTAAGTAGTTATTATGTTTTTATTACCAAGCATACCTCTAATATGATCATTTATTTACATAGGCAATGTATGCCGATCAGTTTCAATCTTTGATCAATGATGTGAAGAGGAAGAAAGTCAAAAATGAGGATGGTACGCCTAAAGATCAATAATGATCAGATGTATATGTTTCTTATCCCTGATTCTTAATTGTGCAAATAATAATAGTATCTTCAACTAAAAAGTAAAACAACCTACTGTAATATAATTTCACCAAACTAATAATAAAGTATTTTCATCTATTATACCTTAGAAGTAATGCTACTTTGCTTTGCAATAAACGAAAGGGCTTAAATTGAAATATAGATTTCTAATATAATATTCGACCTTTACTCTATCAATGCATAAACCAAACAACTACGCTTTTAATGGCACATAAATGTATCTGTTACTTTCACACATTAGGCCTTTATGCGTAATTCTTCCGGCTGTACACGGTAAAATTAGTGTAAACTACACCACGAAATTCAATATCGAGAAATTTAATATGGTACATCGTAATTTAGCCAAGAAATCAAGATTAGACTCTAAGAAACATTAAAAAATAGATATAGATTGGTAGCAATATATGCCACCTACCTCTTTCTGAAAATATTTTATATCTCACAAAAGACTCGAAAACACAAAAGTGTGTGAAATTACTGCATTTTCCTTGAAAACTTGGCCTCGTTTATCATCCCTACTTTACTTTTTTTTTCACTAAGTAATACCTGGAAAAAATTATATGACAATGTACCTGAGATGTTCAGCTTTAATCCAAAAACGAGTATCCGGAAATATCCTATTTTTTGCAGTTGGTATTAATTTTTCAATGCTAAGGTTTCAGATTTTTTACGCGTATTTCACTGCCAATGGATTGAAAACTTTGAGGTTTCATATCTCTAGAAATAATTAAGCTATACTAAAACTTTTTAGTAATAAAACTTACTTGTTTTGAAGTGCTCTATAACATATTTTAAGATAAAAAAATTCTGAGCACTTTTTTTTTTTTTTTCATTTTTTTGGCATTTCTATAGTAGGTTTCAAAATATTGGCTACATTGAGCAACATTTTTATTGCATTCATGTCATTAAGCTTGTTGAGCTCTCTCAGACCCAATTTAGATTTTTTTAAAATATTGATTTTTCGTGAAGATATCCTCAAAAACGTGTACAAAGAGACACCCTCATCTCTAACTTCAATTTTCCCCTTGTATACCCTCATCCCAAATTCTGAAACAGAAAAAAATTTGGACAAAAACGTTGTTTTCTCTACGAATAATGCAGCTAGAAGATTTCCCAATAGCTCAATCGATAGATAATTTTTTTAAATATCATTTCTATTTGTCATATCTTAAATATGCTTATAAAAAGTGATGTGTATCTTGAAAAAACTTTCAAAATTTCAATTGCATTTTACGCAAAATTTAATGTAAAATGTTTGTTTGAATTTTATTTAGATGGATGCAGAATCCAAAACTATACAAAAACTATTTAATACGCTAGGTTGATTTACTTTGCAGTTCATGAGCATTTAACCCTTTTTGTTTTTTTGAATCATTTTTCGTTCATTTCAACAAATAAATTTTGGGACCCCGTGATGATAGGTTTAAGCTGTGGTAAGAACTATTATTTTTGTTATCTCGATGAAAAATCAATGTTTTTGCTAAAACAAAAAATTCAGAGTAGCAATCAATTAGACCTATCTTGCGAATACAGAAATTAAGCCCTGGATGATGAGTTTTAAGTTTTAAAAAGTAATAAACTATTATTTACAACTGCAGAAAACAAAGAAAAAAATCCCATCCTTGTAAATATTGATCCAATTAATCTTCAATTATACATGATGGTAGATTTAAATATATCCTACATAAAATTTTATATTTCTATTTTTATAGATCACTATAAATTGAGAAAACTATCAGCAAAACATGATATTTCTGTCCAATAAAACCACCTGTTGTGTCCTATATTTTCATGTTAATAGATAATACTTAAAAAAAGAATACAATAAAAGGAGAATGAGCAATGAACCAGTTCTTCAACAACTGTATAACAAAAACAAGATATCATTTATTAAGATGATATAAAAGTATGGCCTTTTATATTGATTTGACATTGAGATCCCGAGATGTAATTTAAGTCATTATTAAACCATTATATCTGTTTGATAGTAATCTATAAATATAAATGGATCAATCATGATTTAACCGTAATTGCAGAATTTGTGAGTTGCCTTGTTTTAATGCTGCGCTAAATGGGCTTGTTGGATGTTGATTTAATAGCTACTTGATTGATTAACCGCTGGGATGAAATAATATGGTGTTATAATTGAGGCCCAAGCATTCTTTGTAATTTCTGGATTAAGCTTACAGTAGTACGCTAGGAGTTTCTTATGTCCGATATCAATACTTTGGACTTCAATGCATGTTATAGTCAATACATTGTGAGATGTATTTGTGGAACAGGTAGAGATATTCACGGAAAAAAAATATAAAAAAACAATAGGAATTCGACTAGATAACGTTAGGCTTTTATTATCAAGTAAAACTTAATTAACTCTTCTTTGAAAGGAAGATGTCCTTCTATTTATACACAATTTCTAATCTATATTATAAATAAGTATAAAAGACGAGCCGAGCCTAGGACGAGCTTGACCAAAGCTCGCCACAACGAGCCGAGCTTTGTATCACTCGAGCTCGAGCCGAGCTTTAATAAAAGCTCGTTTGACAAAGACGAGTTTTTGACTTTTTTTTAAAAAGCTCGTTTGAGAAAGACGAGCTTTTGACTTCTTTTCAAAAAGTTCAAATTTAAATAATAATTAGTAAATGCTATGACATTATTACTTTAGATAATTGTCAATTGACATTCATAAGTTTGCTTTACTTTAGATATTTGTCACTGGAAAGGTAAAATAAAGCTCGCATTGAGATGATGAGTTTTAGTCGCTGCATAAAAAAGCTCGTTTGGGGTAAACGAGCTCTAGTCACGCGCAAAAAAAAGCTCGTCGAGGTTGAACGAGCTTTTTTGTAAGCTCGTCTAACTTTAACGAGCCTTGAGAAAAGCTCGGCTGCATAAAAAAGGCTCGGCTCGTTTAATATCACTAATTATAAATCAATGAGAACAAATAAGAACATGCATTTCCATAATCTACCCGATATCTTTAGGTCCTGATTTTATCATGAATGAAATCAGGCCATAGCAAGTGTTATTTAATTATTTTATGCTGAAGCAAAATCCATTGTTGCTGCAAACATTATTATAGCTATAAACATATTTACAAATGATGATAATCGTAAATATATTGGATGTTGAATGTATTGCTCTACTACATAAGCAACGTATTAAATTGTATTCTTGTCTATAATCTATATTAATAATAAAAGCAAATGTAATTTAAAAACCCATTCCAGTAAAAAATGGAATGAAATTTTGAGAACGGTACAATGCTCATATACAGTACAAACTAATTTGTGCCCATCATACAATCTGATCATTATGCTCATGATGGCCAGATTTTATTATTGTGCACAAATAGGAATAATGATACGCTTATGGGCAATTCTACTATTATGCACACATGGGATTAATGTCGTTATGCACATGGACAGAATCTATAATTCTGCACATACAGGCTTAGCGTTGTGCTTGTGTATATTTTCTTTTGTTGTGCCCATGTGCACCTTGTTATCTTTTTAGCCATATTCAGTGGGCACAACAACAGCTCAGGCTATAGTGTGTAGCCCACCTTGGGGCACATATGGAATTTGACTGCTGCAAATACTGAGAACCCATTTTTTGTAAGTACTTAATAAGTTGGTTCTAGTAAAACATCGAATAAATTGGCTCCTTGGGACAAAGAGGATAAAAAGATGGCTGGCAATAGTGATCTATCAGAATTAGGAGTTACCAAATTACCAATTTAGAACATCTGTCAAACCATGATGTTCAACATGCGAATCAAGCAAAGGTTACATTTTATGGTTTCAATATTACCACTGAAACATAACATATTATATCCATACACATTAATAGTAATTTCTATTGTCACATCTAATGGACAGGGGTTCATTAGATCTTATCACACAATCCCAATAACTATATAAACCCATATTTAATTTATTCTAATAAAAGGTACTTTTTACGTTGATTTTAGTTTAAAAAGTCTCGATAAATCAAATAGGTTCCAGTGATGGCCATACTTATGTTTATGATATTCGAGAGGTAAGGGTAAAAAAAAACTTAATGTAAATCACCTCTAGCGCAATAATTATAAAGTAAGTCTATATTATTATCAAATAAACCACCGCATAATATTAACATATATAAAGATTTACGGTAATAAGCTTGAGTCAAATGGATACAACATCGTAAATTCTTGAAAAAGTTCTCAAGTATTATAAAATATCTTATTTTTAAGATTTACAAGGCTTATAAGCGGAATATTAATTTAAAAAATTATTCTTGTCCAGATCATCAAATTTGACATTTTTTAATTTTTTTTTTCTGATTTTGCAAATCTAGAGTTAATTATACTATCAATTATAAAAACAAAAAATATGCACATATACAGAATTTAACGCTCTATTTGCTCAATAAAAAATAATAAACATTTTTATTGCAGAATATTACATGAAAATCCTTTAATCAAAAAACCGTTTTTGGGGCAAAAGTACAAAGTTTCATTATTTAATATTTAATATTAAGCTTTTATAAAATGTCTATTAGTTATAGCTACAATTTTCTCTCACAATGTAGTATATTTAAACGTTGATTTTGGTATCAAAGTTTGATTTTTCTGTTTTTTGATGTAAATCATGTGTGCTGGTAAGGATAAAATGAGCCCGAAAAATGTCCACTACAAAGTCTGAATTTTCAGACAGTACATGGTTAAATATAAGAAAAGTAAAAAAAAAAGACGCATTTTTATTTAAAACCTAGATATATAATACCATAGAATAAGAGACTTAGCCTGTCGTATACTTTCAGGATTGATAAATAGTACTTAAAAAAGAATACAATTATAAAAGAATGAGTAATTAATCAGTTCTTCAACAGTATAATAAAAACAAGATATCGTTTATTTAGATATAAAAGTATAGCCTTTTATATTGGTTTGACATTGAGATCCTGAGATGTAATTTAAGGCACTATTGAACCATTCATTAGATCTGTTTGATAGTAATCTATCGATTGAAATGGATCAATCATAATTTAACCGTTCTTGCAGAGCTTGTGAGTTGTCTTGTTTCAATGCTGAGCTAAATGTGCTTGGATGTTGATTTGATAGCTACTTGATTGATTAACCGCTGGGATGAAATAGTATGGCGTCATAATTGATCATGAGGTCAAAGCGTTCTTGGTAATTACTGGATTAAACTTGATACGCTAGGAGTTTCTTATATCCGATATCAAGACTTGCACTTCAATACATGTCGTAGTCAATAGATTGTAAGATGTATTGATACTGTTGTAGAAGGTGATAATGTATGATAATAGTAGGTGGAATACAACATAGCCATTCAATCTTGCTATGCCCAATTATGGCGTTGCTCTGCGGGCTCCCTTTTGCAATTTTTTAATGAATCTATCATCTATAATATGTCAGCTGGTTTTTTCGGTAGAAAATGCCTGTTTCCATGATAACAGATATTGCCTATTGTGTTTAGTTTATGGGTTGATGCGCTGTAGTGCTGCTTTTTTTACATTGGCCAAAATGTGCAATTTAGCAGGGTTTTAATTGCGCTTAATAATGTAAAATCTTGAAAATCCTTTTCTACGTGGTGTGTTGTTTCTCTTTTTTTATTTTCATATTCCAACTTCCAAAGATGAATAACTTATTGAATTGTATTGTCTATAATCTATATTATTAATAAAAGCAAACGTAATTTAAAACATATTCCGATAAAAAATGCAATGAAATTTTGAGAACGGCACGATGCTCATGTACAAACCAATTTGTGCCCATACGATCAGCTCATTATGCTCATGGTCAGATTTTATTATTTTGAACAAATAGGAATAATGATATGCTTATGGGCAATTCTACTATTAGGCACACATGGGATTAATGTCATGCCCACGGGCAGAGTCTATAACTCTGCACATATAGGTTTAGCGTTGTGCTCGTGTGCAGTTTTTTTTGTTGTGCCCGTGTGCATCTTGTTATCTTTTTAGCCATATTCAGTGGGCACAACAGCTCAGGCTACAGTATAGTGTCCGCAGCCCACCTGGGCACAACGAAATCATTTTGTGCAGCATAAGTCGGCCATAGTGATAACTAAATTAATACATAGATAAGGTAAATTTGCACACATTTTTGCATGTATGTAATGACCCAGTTACATCACATAAGCAAATCGCATATATAAATAACAACCAAGAACGGATCAATTGCACATTATCGAATTTATCTGTTCTTCCTTTTCCCTTTTTATATTTATAACCACAATCCAAATAAATATATATTATTACTTATTTATCATTGTTACAGTACTTATAATCAATTATTATATAATTCCATATAATCAATCATAATTAAACATCGTATACTAGTAATAGCAATTACAATTAGTAACACCAACCTCTCTTAACCAACCATAGAATTAATGTCGTCATTCATATAATCCTCCATATTATACGGTATATCCAGTTTGACAACCAATTGATCTATTACAATGTACAGTATATACACAATGGAGGTTATTTTAAATACGGTGATACAATAGCCGCGGTATTTAAGGCTATCTTTTTTGGAAGGATTTTCTAGCCTTATATACCGCGTAGCCTTATATCCCATAGTCTTAAATACCGCGGCTACTGTATAGGGTTGCGTGCTAAATTATTGCATATTTACCCATGCATATGAAACGGAAATACACGAACATTTCAATTTCCAAGAAATTATATAAAGTTGAATTCAAAAGTCGCTGCTATATCAGAATCTTGATATAGCGCTACTCCAATAAAATTGAAGTAATTTTATAAAAATGAAAAATAAAATAAAAAACAAAAGCGTTGATAAATACAATTATAGTCTTTCCACGGTTTTATTGTGATTAAAAGAAATCTGAAGAAAAAGAATGATATCTTCATAAAGTATGCTATATTTATAGGAATTGTAAAATAGTGGATGTTTGTGTGTTGATGCCTATTTTACAGGTATTCAATCATAATGTCTTTTATTGACATTCTTTTATAAGATACTTGGTTGAGATGTTGATACTTTGTTTGATATGATAGAATATCAACAACAAAATCATCTTGTGCCGCACAGGTCGGCAGTAGTGTGTACATCGAGGTCAAGATTGATAAAAGGTGCATTCATTGTGTAGTGGAAATTGCAACATTTTGATGGATAGAAATTACAGGACCACAGTGTTGTGTTTCCCTCAGAATTTTTGAAAGGGTTTAAAAGCATACTTTATCAAACTTACTTACATAGATGTTAAATACTCACCATATGCTATTAGTATCATCTTGTTTTTTATTTAATTGGTGCACTATTAAAAATCAAGCTTTTCATAGCTTATGACAATGACAATGGGATGTTTCTGATTTTAGATTGACATTTTTTATCATAAGGCGGGCTGATGATGCATTTTTTCATACTACTGTAGTAGACAGAACTAGTCAATTTAATTTGTAGAATTTGAATAATGAAAATACCGAGGAACCATTTGTAAGTGCTTTCGTTGGTTCTAGTAAAGCATTAAATAAATTGGCTTTGGACAAAGTGTGTAAAAAGACGGCAATAGGTTCCAGTGGTGACCATGTTTGTTTATGTTTATGGTATTGGAAAGGTAAGACTAAAACTCGATGTACATCACCTCTATCGCAATAATTATAAAGTAAAGCAATATCATCATCAAATAAACCACCGCATAATATTAACATGTATAAAGATTTACAGTAATAAGCTTGAGTCAAATGGATACAGCATCATAAATTCTTGAAAAAGTTCTCAAGTATTATAAAATATCTTATTTTTAAGACTTACAAGGCTTATAAGCGGAATATTAATTTAAAAAATTATTTTTGTCCAGATCATCAATTTTGACATTTTTTAATTTTTTTTTTTCTGATTTTGCAAATCTAGAGTTAATTATACTATCAATTATAAAAACAAAAAATATGCACATATACAGAATTTAGCGCTCTATTTGCTCAATAAAAAATAATAAACATTTTTATTGCAGAATATTACATGAAAATCCTTTAATCAAAAAACCGTTTTTGGGGCAAAAGTACAAAGTTTCATTATTTAATATTTAATATTAAGCTTTTATAAAATGTCTATTAGTTATAGCTACAATTTTCTCTCATAATGTAGTGTATTTAAACGTTGATTTTGGTATCAAAATTTGATTTTTCTGTTTTTTGATCAAAATCATGAGTGTTGGTAAGGGTAAAATGAGCCCCGAAAAATGTCCGCTATAAAGTCTGAATTTTCAGACAGTACATGGTTAGATATAATAAAAGTTTTAAAAAAACGCATTTTTATTAAAAACTTAGATATATACCATAGTATGAGAGACGTAGCCGTTCAATCTTGCTAGGCTCAATTATGGCGTCGCTCTAAGGGCTTGCTTTTGCAATTGTTTAATGAATGTATGATATGACAAACGGTTTTTCTGGTAGAAGAGTGTATGCTCCTATGATTACAAATATTGTCTATAGGGTTTTTGTTGTCGGTTGTTTACGGCTGTAAAGAAGTAGGCTTCAGTTTTCAGATAATTTCAAGTGATGTATTATTCTTAACCGGATTTCAAATCCAAAAGTAAAACAATAGTTCAGGAATCGGAAGTCAGGTCAATTGAATATCAACGAAACCACGGTTCCAGCATGATGTCCCAACAGCATAATATTACAATATAATGTTCCACCAATATGCCTCATTAGGATCTTGATGACTTCCAACTTTACATAAAAGTAAATAGACATTTTTGATACAACTATCTCAAAGAACAACTTATGCAGCCTACTGTTTGTTGAAAAAATCATTGTCAAAATATATTTATAGCTTGCTGCACACTTTACTGAACACAATTAAAATACGATCTCTATACTACGAATACTGATCTAAGTAAGCTGCCATTCTAAATGGACATAGATAAGAGTAGTTGCTATAAATACACCAGATATCAACTTTCATGAGTTACTGTGCAATTGTAAGTATGTCGAGCGTTGATCCACAGAAGGGCAAAGATTCGGCCTCCTCGAGTTGTGTTAGAAGTGAAGAAATAAAAATATGTACTGTTTTAAACTATTTTGCATATGGGTTGTTTCAGATATTCTTTGAAAATCTTTATAAAATCAAATAATGGCTCGAAAATAGATTTCAAGGTTGCACTTAATTCTCAGTAAATATATGAGCAACATATTTTGATTTCATTAGCTAGCAACTGTTTCTGAAGGATTTTAGTACATGTTTTTTTTAAAAAAATGGCCCTTTTCCCCTGCTTGAAGAAAAAATTAAGCAACTGGAAAAATACTTGCAATCAATGGATATTAATCTAAATGCGCTACAAGTTTCGAAATATATACTACAACTGTAACAGTAATATTTCTATCTATAAGTTTAGCTTCTCATTGATTTGCTGGCTAAATCGTAGGAGTCAAGTGCACACTTTTCCAAATGGATTCTGTAGCTCAATAGACCATTCAAAATTAGAAGTAACGCTAAATCAGCTAAAGCCAGTATCAATGACAATGACAATTACCAAAACTAATAACGTCCTCTTTATGTATAATCAAGGCTGTAGTGCAATGTGATTTACATATTTTTAGTAGCCCATATGTGAAAAATACCAGAAAATTATAAACTTTCATTCTGTTAAACCATGTGCTTAATAAATAATCAACTGTAAATAATAATAAAAGTAGACAACGTTGCCTACTAGCTGATTTTTAGCTTTTACGATAAAAAACTATTGAATTTTAATGGAAGTAATCGTATATCAATAAAATATGCTATAAGCTAGACTAATGGTCCCAAAAATACCTTGACAGCACAGACAATTTGAATGCAAAAGCGATTTCAAAAAGTACACAATAATGTCAAATATGAATTTCCTTTTTCAGAAAGCTGGCGGATTACGAGATATATGGAGATAAGATATGAGATCACATGAATGGTTATTTATATCTACTAAGAATTAGGTTTCTCTTTCTTTCTCTACGATATATATAAAAAAAATTGCTGATCAAACATCCTGTATAATGTATAAGATCATGAAGACTGAAAAATTTAATATATTTCGACACATAATCAAGTGTATAATTATTTAGTCTACTACAGTTCATCAAAATAAACCTCTATGGACCTACAGAATTACTTTTTATCTTTTTTAGTCTTACAGTTTTTTTAAATTTTAAAACATGCAAAATGTTATGTCAAGCATGGATATACTGAAAAAGTATGTATTTTGCAGTTTCTAGGTGGACAAATCAAAATTACTCATTTTTGGCCAATTTTTTATGGGAACATGGAATAAATCGGCTACCATTACTAATCTAATCTTTTCGAAGCGTACTTATTTACGCAAAGGCACGACATTTTAATAGATATATGCAATATAATTACAATCCCGAGGTGGGTATTTGGATATGTCCTAAAAAAGGTAGTGGTTCCAGGCTTCCAATCCAATCCTAAATAATGCAAAATAAAATTCGATAGAGTTTATTGATGATCAGGTAGTACAAATCAAAGATTACAGTGTCCGTATAGATATTGAATACAGTCAGCATATAATGCATATTCGCAGGTATGAAATAAGAAAAATGATGGATTATATACATATTTACTGATCTTGATTAAAAAATAAAAAATCATTCGAATATTTTTCTCTCTATCAGCAATAAATAATACATCATACCATTTCTAATTTATATTGGAAGTTTGTGTTTCCCCCCAAATCTCCAACGTAGAACAAGTCTAAATCAGAAAATAATTCACCGTCTCTAATCTCGGTGTATTGTCATCAACATCCAAAAGGTCATGACATGTATCGCCAGACAATACTTTTTAATAAGTAAGCGTACATTGTGAATTTTATACCACTTGATCGCTTGACATAGAACCGAGGTATATTGAACCTGTTGAAGGAAACATCAAGGACTGATGTTGTACATGTGCTAAAACCAAAATCCCAGTAATGATAACCTTAGTAATATTATCATTCGTCAATTTAAAAGAGTGATAAATGCTCTCACATATTACTATCATTGCATATTACTGCATATCCAAATATTTTTGTTGTTTACATTTATTATTATATTACATAATCAAATAGTAAATAGTAGGGATGTTGCAGCATTAGAATGTAGATCTATTATATTTATTTTTCTTCGTGTACAAAAAAGACTTAATTATGATTATATAGTATAAAAAGCTGTTCTCAAGACGATATCACTCATTATTGTGCTACCTGAATATCTACATTAATAACCAATCATACTATTATCGAGAGCGAGGGAAAAAGATAGTGTAACTTTTTTGATCTGTAACAAGAGAGATGTGTGGGAACAATTTCTTTTATAACAGAAATGAAATTAATTCCATGCAGAATCAAATACATTCAAGATATTGATACGCGGGTAAATGAACTGTGTACGAATGAATACCATATAGAATGATAAATAGATAAATGATAAGCACTTTAAGCACGATAACTAAATTCTAAAGAGTATATCAATTTAAGGTTGAAACTCTATCTCATATTATTTGCTAAAATCTGTTCCATATCATGAGTTCAAAGTGGAATACTAGGCGATTTCCTTATTTGAATTTCACATCCCACAAGATGCAATTAAACTAACCATATTTTAAATCACTGTTTGAATCATATATCACTGTAAATACATGTATAAAAAGAAGGGTACAGATCAGGTTTGTATTTTTGTTTTTTTTTTTTGTTTTTTTACATCTTATTCTTTATACAATCTCTTTCTTTTTTTTTTTTTTTTTTTGTCAAAAAATGGACGCTGAGAAAAGAGAGACGGATCAAATATCAAATTATTCCACAAAGGAAGAAAAAATTGAACATTTTGAGGACGATGTTCATGGAAGCAGAAGTGATAGTTCTTTGGAAAGCCAAGAAACTGAAAAACCTGTTTTGAAAAGATCACTCAAAGCTCGTCATCTGGCCGTAAGTTTCATATTGTTTGATCTATACTATGTACCTATATTGATAATTTTTACTATTTCAGATGATTTCTTTGGGTGGTGTTATTGGCCAAGGTCTCTTTCTCTCTGCTGGTGGAAATTTGAACAGAGCGGGCCCTGCTGGTGCATTGATTGCTTATGCTATCATTGGTTTTATTGTTTATTTTGTCACCTTCTCGTTAGGTGAAATGGCAACATACATTCCTGTTTCTGGCTCTTTTACTGTATTCTGCAGAAGATTTGTAGAACCATCTTTTGGTACAACAATTGGATATAACTACTGGGCGACTTGGTCGATCATTGTTGCTGCTGAACTTGTCGCTTTACCATTAGTTATGTCTTTCTGGACTAGTAAAGTGCCTGATTGGGCCTGTAAAGTATATGCACATGCGTTAACAAGAAATCAAATTACTTACATTCATAAATAGGGTCTGGTATTTTTCTCGTTCTTATTTATATCCTAAACATGCTTGGTGCTCGTAGTTATGGCGAAGCTGAATACTGGTTTAGTGTTGTAAGTAAAAACTTCTTCATCTCTAATTATTGTCAAAAATAAGTTTAGATCTAAATTACTAATTTGTACATTTGTCTAACCGTTTCTTCTCTTTTGACTCCACAAACATTTATCATTATATGTACATTAGATCAAAATTGTCGCTGTACTTGTGTTCATTATCGTTGGTTGTATCACATCTGGTGGTTTAATTGGGTAAATTTGTATAAAAGAATCCATCTTACCGAATGATATTCTAATCGCTTCTGTAGTAATACTGATCCTCATGAAGTTTATGGTTTCAAATATTGGAGTAATCCTGGTGCTTTCTCTAATGGTGCTCTTGGTGTTGTAAATGCTTTCGTCTTGGCTTCATTCAGTATGCAAGGAACTGAAATTGTTGGTATTACCGCTGGTGAGTGTGAGAATCCACTCAAGGTAAACACATATTACATCATTGATATATAGCATACACAAAATATTAAGCCATTGTCACTTTTATAGCAAGTACCCCGTGCCATCAGAAACGTTTTCTGGCGTATTATTGTCTTTTATATTGGATCAGTGTTTGTTATGGGTATGCTCATTCCTTGGGATGATCCTCGTAATCTTAATGCCGGTAGCGGTGTAACTGTATCTCCTTTCACTATCGTATTTGAAAAGGCTGGCCTTGATAGTGTTGCTCATATTATGAATGCTGTAATTCTCATTACTGTTCTTTCTTGTGCTAATAGTGGTATGTATGTCAGTTCTCGTATGCTCTGTGCCTTATCCAAAGAAGGCCTTGCTCACCCCAAGCTTGGTAAGTTTGCTACCATTGTGTATTTTATATTCTTGATCTAACTATTTGGTATTTGATTAGGTTATATCAATAAGCGTGGTGTCCCTGTTTATTCATTAACAGTTAGCGCTATTGTTGGTCTCGTTACATTTGCTACTTCATTCATTCCAGGTAAAGCACTGTTTGTTGTTCTTACTGATCTTTCTGGTATTGGTGGCTTTGTTACTTGGGGTGGTATTTGTCTCGCTCATTACCGATTCCGTAAAGCACTTAAATATCAAGGTCGATCAATTGCTCAATTACCAATTACCACGCCATTCCATCCATTTGGTGATATCTTTGGTATGGTAGCATGTATCGTCATTTCCTTGATTGCCGGTTACTCTTACTTTGTTCCTGCTAATGCTGTAGGTCTCATTGGTAATTATCTAGGTCTCATTGCCATTGTCATCTTATACATCTGTCTTAAATTTTACACCAAGTCAAAAGTAATTCCTATTTCTGAAATTGATATTGATACTGGTAGAGCAGATTATCAAACATTCCAAAAGGGAGATGATGATAGTGACAGAGTTATTGAAGGACCTTGGTGGAAGCGTGCTATGAAGAAAGTCTTGTATATTATCACATAAGCATCCATTAGCTTTTAATTGCACATATTATATATTTTATATCTTAAACACATCACACTCATATTATAATTATTCTTGATCTATCACTGCTAATGCTACTATTACTACTCTTTATTAGTATAAAATTGATCTATCCATTCCCTCAATTAAAAAAAAAAAAAAAAAAAAAAAAAAAAAAAAACCTATTTTTTATTCATCAAAACCTTATAAGGGTCTTTTCATCACATGGTTACATATTTGTAATTTACACATTTCGGAATTTGGATGTTCAATTGAGAATACAAGATTCTTGGAATCCCTCATTAATCTCTCATGGTTAATTCTCAAAAAATGATGACTAAAAAAACTTGAGCGTTTAAAAAGTGTTCCATAATTCCAAAACGTTTCGAATAGGATTTCAAGATACAAAAAAAAAAAAAAAAAAAAAAAAAAAAAAAAAAAAAAACGTCCGTTTCTTGGATAATCAACGCGGGAAACCTGACATTTTGTTCAACCTAACCTGCCTTGTTTCTTAATTTGTTTTTTTCTTTTGTTATTGTTGGGTTTTACAACGACTGAAAGAAGTTTTATTTACTTGTACTCATTTTCTCTCTCTTTTTTTTAAAAAATTATAAATAACTTTATATACCAAACTGTTTCCACACAGAGAAAAAAAACGAAAAAAAACGAAAAAAACTTGATTCGATTATTACCTTTTCGAGTTTTATCAAATGTTCAATATAGCACCGTATATTGCAAAAGTAAACGAAAATAGCATTTATTTATATACAATTATATCTGACTGTGTTTAGTATATTCGAGCACTTCATGCAACGGATGAATCTTTTAGTGTTCCATATAGTCACACCCAATTTGGTGTAGTACTTATGGTAGATGTTGTTGGTAAATTTCCATTTTTCATCATGAATGAATAAAGAAAAAAATACTAATACAAATTACAGGCTTTAGTACGGTAGATACAGTTGGATTTATTAAAATATCATAATTTTTCATCTAAAATAAATTATTTAAGTTGACAACATTAGCACAAGCAAAAGGTGATTCTGGCGCAGAAGCCATCGCCATGGAAATCGGAGCATACATGGGAGAGGTAACACAGCATCAAATTGCATGGATGACAATCATCATTCTAATTTTGCATTAATAGTGCATTCAAATCATTGAATTTTATGGTGGAGATGTCGTAAAAGTAACTTGAAAAGTCATTTGGAATGGGTCCAAAAATTAATATTTTATTATATATTAGTTCCTAGGTGATGCTGTTTTAGTATGTTTTCAACCAATCGATACAAATGATAGAAGAGAATCTGGAGAAACAACAACTGGGGATGAGGCCGAGGCATCTGAAAGACAAAAAAACTTATTAGTTCGCCGTGGAGTGGAATGTGGGTTGCAATTGCTTGCTCGATTATCACATTATCGAATATATCTTACTGCAGAGGAAAGATCTAAACATAGAACACCTACTGGAGAGAGAAAAGAGCAAAAAAAGGAAACAATTTACGATGCTATGAATCCCAATTGCGATAAAGACGAGAGAATAGTACAAGAAATACAACCTACAACATTCGAGGAGAATAATTTCCTGTCTATTGAGAATTGGGTACCGGCTTTTATGAAAAAGAAAGGCAAAGCGAAATACAAAAATAGAAGGCCTAGCGATAGTAGTGAAATGTCAAGCAGTACCTCAGATCTTAACAACTGTGTGGATTTGGAACTGCATATGGCATTATCCTGCGGTAATGTAACTAATATTGTTTTGGGTGATTTAGATCCCAACGATTCAGATGCTCGTCAGCATGCAAGTTTATTTCCTCAATTAAGGTCCATGGAAAATGCAACTGATATTGTACCCATATTAGACGAGTTTTTCTTGGGATATAGAGGTAGATTGGAATATGCTATTGGTGGAGATGTTGTAGATTCTTTAGATGAAGCATTATCTATTGCAAAAGCTGGAGAGTTGAGTATTACTCCTGCAGCATACGATATTGTAAAAAGACAAGCCATGAATCTTAATTTTGAAAGAAGAAGACGTTTTTTTGTTATAAAGAATATTACCGAGGATCGAGCTATAAGAAAGAATACGAACCCACATGCACCATCTGGATTACGGCACAATACGAGTACATTAGGTAGAAAAAGTAGCTCGGGAGTACAACAAACTAGCAATGCTGATTATCTCAAGACATTACCTGGTTTGAGGACACATGCATCTAAAATGTCAATTGAACCTCTTGTACCTCGTGTGAGAAATACGTTCCATAACAACTTGCCTGTCAATTCAAATCGATTTTATTGTAAATATATCAACAGAAGTGCACTCTATCGAATGCAACATAGTGTCGATGGCAGTATACCTGCTCAATTCCGAGAAGCAACTATTATGTTTATCAGTTTGGGAAAGACAGATGTTCTCAGTAAGGAAGGCCTAAAAAAGGTGCAAACTGCTGTAGTGCTTGCAATTGAAGCGTTGGTGAGATATGAAGGTATGTTGCAACAATTTGCAATTGATGATAAAGGCAAGTACATATTTAACTTTATAAAATTGAAAGAAAATTACTAAATGTACATGGAAAATAGGTGCTACTTTACTTTCTGTCTTTGGTTTGCCTCCTTTATCCCATGAGCGAGAAGCTGTTTTTGCTGCTAAAGCTGCATTGGAGATTCGAGACAATTATCTAGAAAAAGGCTTTACAGGATTTTCCATTTCATTATCTACAGGTATCATATTTACTGCTGTTTTACCTCCTAAAGGACCTTATAGAAGAGATCCAGGAATATCTGGCGATACAATTGTAGTCGCTGTACGTATGCTCAAGTTTCCATTTTCAAAAGAGAGCGTTGTATGTGATACATCTACTCGTAAACAGATTGGTGGGCTATGTGAATTTGAAGATTTTGGAGAAAACTTTGTAAAAGGCAAGGAGAAACCAGTTCAAATTTTTGGTATTTCCAAGTTTGGTCCTCCTGAAAGAGATAAACGTATTTCAGTGTTGAGCTTTGAAAAGTCAAATGACTTTATTGGATATAAATCAGAGATGCAAATGGCAACTAACTTTGTGGATGATTGGGCAGATGCTCCAAATCATCATTTCCTTGTGGTATCTGGACCTTCTGGTGTAGGTAAAAGCTTCTTTTGTGATAACTTACACAAACTTATCAAAACACATGGCGTATTAAGCTGGTAAGTCTAAAGGCCTTTTGTTGACAATAATAATATTGAGCTAATGCTTAATTTTCTTGATAAAAAAGCTGGTCGTCTTCTACTGAAGGTAATTAGAAATGCATTGAATATTAGATGATTTTGTAGAAACTGATTTTTTAAATGTGTAGTTGAAAAGGGTAGCAAGTACTACTTGCTAAGAAATATCATGCTAGCACTATTTGAAATTATTGATTCAGACAAAATACCTGTTAAAAGAAAAGGAAAATCAGATACCCATTCACATACAACCAACAGTTCAACAAACCATCCTCGTAACAGTAGTAACTATAATCAATCAAATCAATCAATTGCAGGATCTAATGATTCAGCAAATACAACTCCATCGTCCACAAGTTTCCCGATAAGTAAAGAATGGTATAGATCGCTTGCTTCTTACACATCAATGTCGCCTTCTTCGTTAGGATCTGGTTCAAATAATGCAGACATGTGTAATGAAATGGTAGATCTTATTTCTCGATGCCTGCAAAAATGTGGTGAAGAAACTGGTTATATGCCTTTATTTAAAGTTATTTTTACAACGTTGAATGATGTTGGAGAGAATCGATATACAAGGTTATTAGATGGAAGAGCAAGAGATATATTATTGACAGGTGTCATTACAAGAATTGTGCAACATGTATCTAGATGTGTTGGTTTGGTCTTTATTTGCGATGATGTTCAATGTAAGATTTAATCGAATTTTGAGAATATTTATTTGTATTAATTTTATATAATTGTATAGGGGCTGATTCTGCTTCTATCCGTATTCTACAACATATTCATGAGCAATGTCAAAAAGCATTAATCGTAATGGCAACTCGTCCTATTAAAGATTATAATGTTATTTTTATAGAGCAATACCGAGCTACTGGTTCATATGTTGAAATCCCATTGAACGGTTTAGGCGAATATGAAATTGGTGAAATTATCCTTCAGAACTTTGATAGTGGTGTTGATCGTATCAGTCCAGAAATTGTTAAAGTTGTTCAGGTAAGTTTATTCGATTGTGTGTTGATTTGCGATACTAAATCAATGAATGCCAAAGAAACGTACTGGTGGAAACCCTTTATATGTCAAGTAAATATCCATTAATTAAAGCATGTAAATAGCTATTAAATTAATTGTTTTGATTTAGAAATATGGCAATTATCTTGAAAGACTTTAACCATGTAACAGTTGTTGAAGGTGAACTTGTACCTAGTAGCAATAGCTTTGACTTGGAAGATTTGTTGGGTAATTTCGACTACAAAAGAATCATCAAAATGCAATTTGATCGATTAGATTCAAACTACCAAGCTTTTTTAACGGTTGCATGCTGCTTGGATCAATATTTTACTATTTTCGAAGTTGGAGCTGTTATCAAGGAGAGCAATTACATTTTCAAGCAAGATGATCCAGAGACAATTCAAACAGAAATAAAAAAATTCGATGTTTATCACTTTTTGCAGCAAGTTGATAACGGTAACCCTTTGGAAAGTAACATTGCTGTCTATACTTTTACACACATTACCATTCCGCAGAGTATTCACGATATGGTTTCCTATGGAACTCGTATTGAGCAACATCGAGCATTAGCTAAATACTATGAAAGTCAATTAAACAGAGAAAACTATCTTCAATTACTGGGGAAAATAACACGACATTATCTGCAGACAGACTCAACTGGCAAGCAATTGTACTATCTAGAAGCATTAGCAGATCAAAACATGCGAAATTATTTATTGCCAGAAGCGACGCTTAATCTTCAAAAGGTTGTCAAAATTTTGGATGAAAATGATGATCTTTTGAGCCAATTTGGACACATACATTTGAGTGATGTTTACCGAAGACTTGGTGTATGTTATACAATGAGAACAAAACTAAAAGAAGGTGAATACTATCTTTTTAAAGCCCTTGAAATTCTTGGTGAAGCATGGCCTCGATCAGAATCACAATTTTTATACAATTTCTGGAAAAACAGATTAAGACAATATCAACATCGCCGATGGGGTATTTTAGCAAAATACAGCTCTATATCTAAACGAGAACATGGACATCGTGTAGTAGAAATCATGACACAATTATCAAACATCTATTTCTATACTGGTAATGGGCGAGATTTTGTTTATGCATGTCTAGTTGGTTTGAATGCTTGTGAGAAATTAGGTGATGTAGGGCCCAATTATACTCTGTTTTTAGCCAGAAATGCTTTGCTTTGTTGGCTTAATGATGACAAGACCAACAGTATATTTTACATTGCAAAAGCATTACGCCAAATGGGAACAGACAAGACTGATCCTGGTACACTAACTATTTGTTCACTTTTATGTTTTGCTGCAGGCAAGTTTTCCAATGCAAGAGATTTATTGTACGAGTCGATTGAGGGTTCAAGAACATTGGGTATTGTTACAGATTGCCAGGCATTTTATAGATCTGTTGGTTTGGTAATTACCATGCGTATTTTTGAAGGCACATTTAACAAGTCTGCTACAGATATGGCTCTCTTAAAACAAATGGCAGATACTGCTCATAGTAATGGAGATTATGAAGCTGAAATTTGGTTGGGCGTATACAATGTTGGAAATGCTATTGTCATTGATCGTATGGCAGATTGTGCTCCTTACGTTTCATTATTAGAGGCTCATGTAAAAGAAGCTGCTGATTATAATCGAGTTGCTATTCATGGTACCTTGGTTTGTTATTATGCAAGGAATCATATGTATGATTTGGCAAGAAGACATCTTCAAAAATTGGTTAATAACTTGTCATCTTTAACTGTAACTCGTAAGTTTATATATATATATTAAAGAATACTATTGATTAATCGATTCAATATAGCAAACATATTCCCTATTTACGGTCTTATTTTTGCAACCATGGGCTTGTATTGTATGGTAGAAGATGGTCAAATAGACCTTGTATCTGATGGTGATGTGAAGAATTATGAAAAATTTATTTTTGGCTTGTCTCGACTAAATCATGCGTTTCAACAAGTTAAATTTTGGGAGTTTACTCAACCGTGTCTGTACCTTGCTCGTGCATTACCTTATGTAACAACAAGACGTATTGTTGAAGGATATATGGTAATGTATCTATTTGATAATTTACAAATTCCAATTCCATTCATCATTATATTAATTAGGTTCTTCGCCATGGCGTATTTGAAATGCATTTTATTCAAGAAATTAGATTTTTAAAAGCTTATTATTGGGCTAATCTTGGAAAATTTGCATTTACACCAGAGGATCGAATCGAATGGACTCAAAGAGCCAAGAAAGATTTTGACGCTCTGGGAATTCCGTCTGATACTTATTGTAATCCTGATCCCGGTAACTTTTACTATCGTGGATTTCAAGCTGATTTATGTTCACCACATTCAAGACTTGACTCTGTACCTGAAGTACTTGCACCTACGATTGCGGTATTAGAGCCTACAACTAGTTCCTCTGTCCACCCTAGCATACATGTTGCAAATGATGTCGCATAATTTTTCATAGAATTTGTGATTTTTGTTCATGGAAAATTACTTGCATTTGTATTTTTATACCTTGATAGCTTACTAGATATTATAGATCTTTTTTTAAAAATAAATCGAACTTGTATATAAATCATCTGTGTATAAATAAATAGCTCTGAAGAATATCCCAGTAGAAGTTTCTGTTTTAGAGCAATTGGTTGAAAAATATTGCAAATTATTTACATTTGAATATTTTAACAAGAAAAAAATTCAAGATGATGTTGTTACAAATCGAACATTTATTATTTGAATAAACTCTTTTTTTTTGTTACCCTTGAACTCATCTTTCCAAATCTGTCACAATCTGTCAAAAGTAAAATCAAACACAAATTCAAAGCACGAAGGCTTTGTAACAACACCCATATATTCATACAGATTCCTTTTTAATCAAACTTCTGGAGACTCGACTCTCTTTAATCCATAAATTTATTATATAATCCCTGCATTCAAGATACGACAACCATTTGATCTTGCCATGACTCACAATTACTCTTATTTTGCCCCAATTATTGGAAGGAGATCAGTTAAAGATTGATCTCGAACATATTATCTACCTAGACATAGAAATTATTAGAAACAATTAGAAATTATACAATTATTATAAAAAGGAAGCTATAGACTTCAACCAAATAAAGGTCATCTTATATCTTACATACTTTATATCATATCTAAATTGCTCGCTATTCTATTAGTTAGGAGCTCAATTGTCTTTTATCCTTTTATATTACATTACATTATATACTAGATCCCTTGAACTGTCGTTAGAAGTTCATTGTACCTTTTCCACATTTACATCTTTCGTTTTATATACATTTATATAAAACATTTACTTACTAGTTGGACAACTATAAACCTGGTGCTCATTGAATAGACATTACTGCTCTGGAAATATCTATTTTATTTACTTTCAATCCTACTTTCTCTTATTACTTTATCACTTTCACTAGTTACCGCTCGTAACAATGTGAAAGATACTTAGATATGCGTGCTGGAGCAAAAGAAAAATTTTTGAAAATTCATAAAAACCCATTAAAAATAACTAAGAAATTCATGTCAAATATTACGTAAGCAAAAGAGAAATTTTGGCAAAAAATGAATGCGGCTAAAGTGGATCGAACACCTGACCTTTAGATCTTCAGTCTAACGCTCTCCCAGCTGAGCTATACCCGCTTTTCATGTTTTTATGTATTACAAAAATATTATATATTAAATGCAAATTTTTTGCCGCACTGCGACTAAACTCCTTGTTACCTCGTTTTCCCTGCAGGTAATACGTCAATATTTTGTTTCAGTGTAAAGATATTGAAAGCATTGTAATATAATGGTAATATTTTCAAAATAAGCAAATAAAAAAAGATTTGGGAATATAGAGAGCCCGTAGAAAGTATAGAGTCTTGAATAAAACGTTGGAGTATGCATGTAGAATGTTCGCTTTACCATGCGTATTGCCTTGTATTCTGTAGGTAATGTGGTTAAGATACACTATGATCTCCATTTCATCTGGTATTGAATTACAATAAATTATTTAATTTGGAGTTAACAATTCCTATCATTCATGATGACAAGATAGCATTCCTGGAAGAAATATGGAAACTGGAACAGTATTCCTTATGAGATATGGAACCATTACTAACAGTTTAGATAATAGAAAATAACAACATTTGTAATAGGAATGAGCACCGAAATTAGAATAGATTTGAAATGTATATATAAAGAGGAGCTCAGGAAAAAATAATAGAGTTCTTCAGTTTATCCTTAAAAGTCAATAAAGATTACTATATTCTAGTTGATTTACTATCGTTTTTTATTTTTTTTATTAGCTATTGTATCAGCTAATTCACAGGTAATATACCCATATTTTTTTAATAGTAGAGCAAATGCTGTAAACAGTGAAAAAAAAATAAAATATTTGCTTGCCTCTGGGTATATTTTAAAAAATAAAATTTTGTCCGAAATTCCAAAATTCCCGTTTATTTTTATAAACCCTTTAAAATTTGTAATATTGTAAACTTTTTTCAAATCTGGTTGTACCATTTTGTACTCCCCACGTTATTAAGTCTCTTATTAGACTATGCTGAGAGTTATATGTAGATAACGATTATTTCCAATACAAATAAAATAAAGACTACAAGCGATTATATCACGGAGAACGTAGGGTCTTTATTATTAAGTTAAAAAGGAAGCCAGGAGCCATCAGGTCCTGGATTCTAAAAGTATTTATACCATTTCAATTCCATTTGGATGTCAGGTTCAATATGGGATTGAAATGAGATTTAACATAAATAATAGGCAAAAACCTACATTCTCCCCCACCAAACTCGTCTACAGTTGTTAGTTCTAATAGGTTTGTTGTTTGCTACGCAATTCATCCTTAGATTTCTTGTTTGAATTGTTTAGCTGGTGGTAGTCAAATGTCCCAAATTTTCGTTTACCATCTTGGATTTCAATAGAATTTGCTTCACTAAGTTGGAAATTTCTCTGGGCCATTTGTCGTGTGATCATTTTAGTTGGGGTTTTCAGTCCCGAATGCTTCTTATGGATAATATTTGTTTGGATCTGTGGAATATCAGTTGCAAAATCAGGTGATTCAGCAATTTCACGATAAATATTACTTGGCGCGAAATCATTTTTTATGTGATTTTGTGCTTGTTTTCTTTTATCATTAATTATTTTCTTTACATCAACAGGTCGTCCTGCATGATCTTTCTTTACTTTTTTCCAATAATCAATAATAAATTCCGTATCAGTAAAGTCATCAGTTTTGACCCATGAATTATGATCCTTATTATAATTTTTCCATTTCACTAAATATTCGCGATTTTGTGGATTACCATTATCTTGAATAATTGCCTCAACCTCAAATAATTCGCTCTTTGGAACGATCTCTTCTTGGTTGATTGCCTTTAGTTCAGAAGCTACATAGTTCCGAGACATTAACATGCCTTCTTCGTCCCGTAAAATATATGCACCCCCATCATTCTGTCGAATAACCTGATATGGTCCCACATATGATGGTGCAAACGCATTAGTTTTGTGTAGAATTTTATGCATCACGTAAGTTCCTGCTTTAAAATTAACCTGCACATTTTTCTGATCAATTTTACCATGCAATTTATCAGTGTACCGTTGATGTTGTTCTGCAATTGCTGGAAAAACTAATTGTCCCATGTAATCAATGCGCTTCAAGAGCTCTTCATTGGACATGTAGCGTTTACTTTTCAAGTTGCCTTGAGGGTCATAATAATTAATAGGTGCGTTCATGTTACGAGCGTACATTAATGAAAAAGGTGAGCTTTGTAATTTCTTTGATATTTTGTTATTAATTAGCAATGCACATATAGGTAGGTAGTTGTGCCAGTCTTCAATGTTTCCATTTAACAACTTTGCTAAAGTTTTCTTTACAATGCCCACATATCGCTCAGAAATTCCGTTGCCTTCAGGATGGTATTGTGTCGAATAGCGTTTCTCAATTTGCATAGATTGAAATAGCATCGTATGTAATTGATTCGCCCATTCTGCACCATGATCTGATGCTACAAAAAATCGTGGAAGGCCGATAATGCCAAATGCTTCGATCATTGCGACCGCAACACTTTTAGCTGTTTTGTCAACCAAGGGTTTTAGGATTACGAAACGAGTACATACATCTACCATTATTAATAGGTAAGTGTACATGTTTGAATTAGATGAGAACGGACCCGCTAAATCCATTACATAACCATCTCCTGGAAGATAGCAATAAACAGATCGTGAAGGGGAGTATCCTTTTTTCTTTATATTGAATTTGGCACAAGTCGAACAACTACTAACAATATCAATTGCGTCTTGTAGTATCCCGGACCAATTCATATTTTGATTTCGGATTGATTTTACAATGTTGTCTGCTCCAAAATGGCCACTTTCATTATGAATTTCCTTCAATAATGTTTTTCTATCAGCCTCTGGTACAATCACATAGTTTTGTTCACTAAATTTGTGGGTTGCTTGAGCAAACGCTACTAATCTTGTAGATTTGTTATTGGTAAAATGTTCAATACTTTTAGGTTTGAACGAGGTTTCTTTATTCACTGCATTTGTCAATGAAAAACCCTTTCGTTGTTTGTATACTTTGGAACTATTATTCCCATCGGCCCCATCAGCTTGATTATCAGAATGATAAAGGCGTGATAAAAAATCAGGTAATACATTCTGTAATCCACTCAAGTGACGAATCTCAAAAGAGTGTCTTAATAGAGTATCAAAGTAATCAACAAAGTGTTCATTAATTGGTGTTTGTGTGAAGAGATATGTCAAGCTGCGATGATCTGAATATAGTATGAAATGACGTCCGAAGAGAAAGTCATCGTACACTTTTAATGCCATGGCAATAGCAGCCAATTCACGACGTTGCACATGCCAATTGCGTTCGCTTTTGGATAGGCTTCGACTATGAAATGCGATATATCTGATTTTGGTAATTGTTTTTGGGGTAGCGTCATCATGATCGCCACTCGCTTGGGTATATTTGAGCTCCTGAAATAAGCATGTGCCTAAAGCGTGATCACTGGCATCAACTGCCACAATCAAAGGTAAGGATGGATCAATAGGAGATAATACGAGCTTGGATGCTAATACTTCTTTGATTGTATCAAAATCATGTTTTAGTTCGGGTGTCCATTGAATAGGGACAGAATCACCAATATTACGGAGAGCATCGAGTCGCCAAGTTAATTTACTGGCCATTGGACAATGATCGCGCATATAAGTGAACATACCCAGACAAGATTTAAGAGCTTTTGGATGTTGTGGATATGGTACATCGCAAATATTAGTTAGACGCTTGGTGCAAATGCTGCGACCCTGACGGCTAATTGTTTGACCCAATACCACAATGGCTGTTTTACCAATGTGAGCTTTAGCCATATTCAGGATGAGTTTATTCTTTGTTAAACGATCAATAATGATACTTAACTGCTTTGCATGTAGATCCATATCGTTTGTTTGTGTTACACAATAAACGTCATCGATATATGTCAAACAGAACGGAAGATCCCCGAGAATGTTGTCTAATAAACGCGACCAAGCGCTCCCGACAAAAGTAATCCCGTAAGGGCACGAAATGAAGCAATATGCAGAATTACGATGTTGGAAACTTGTTTTAACTTGATCTGAAACATTTAGGGGTAGTCTCAGGTACGCGGTCGTGACATCAATGCAAGAATATATAGCAGCGCCAGTCGCTTGCTTGAAAATATCTGATGGTAATTTGATGCTATAATGGTCAAGGCTAGTCTCTAAAAGGATACTGTTCAGTTCACGCACATCCAAGCAGGTTCGCCAGGACATGGTGCCATCGCCCTTTCGTTTAGGAGCAAAGGTCACCGGATTGTTCCAAGGACTAGGTGGTGCGGGTTTAATAACACCATTCTTTAACCATTCTTTTACAGTTTCATCAAACACAGGCATCAATTTTTCAGCAATTTTATATTGACGACGAGCTCTGGTTTCATTGGGTATAGTATCTAGCTTGATTAGAGCTAAAGGGTGAGGACAATGTTCACGAATGTCAATCGCTTGATTACGTTGGATCGCTGGTTCAAGCGCTTTCAATAATCGAGCGTGTTCACTTTCAGTGCCAGCGTTGGATATATTAGGCTGGTATTGTTCATCAACAATGGCATCATTATATAGAACTTTATTATCATCCCAATTAAATGCAACACCTGACAGAGATATGCCCAATTTGGAAAAGAGATCGCAACCAAACAGGGATTGTTTTCCATTTCCCAATTCGTTCATCACAAAAAAGGAGTGTTTGATATTACGTCCATTATATTTAATTAGGATCTGATCTGTTTTTCCCAATAAAGGTACATGTTCATTATTTGCTAGAGTTATCTGAATATTCAAGCAAGGGTTGATTGTGATATTGTATTTATTACATAAGTCAGAAGATAATAATGAAATATCTGAACCAGAGTCAATTAACGCTAGTTGCCATTGTTTTCTAAAATGCCAGGAACGACAAGTGGTTCCGTAGTCAAACTCTGATCAACGTATTCCATTAGATCATCGTCGTCTGACATGGGATTGTATTTTTTAAGGATATCAGCTAATGCTCTAACCATATCTTCCGTATCCTCAATGGCGTCCGAGGTCGCTTGATTAAGTTGACCAGCGGTTGTTTTCGATGATCGAACCATATTTACATTAGCTTGATTTACTATAGTGTAAGGTTCATGATGATCTGGATTAGATAAATGTTCAATGAAAGATTTTCGTCTTACAGCGAACGTACCTGTTCTATTATTATCTGGAAGTGCATTCTCTTTCTCAGCACGACGACGATAATATTCTGATCTTTCAGGACATTGATGACCAGGGACGTATTCAACCTTTTTACAGTGGCCACATAAAGATTTGGTGGGGTTACCAGTAAAAGGTTGGTATGGACGTTGAGGTTCTCTACGATCCACTCGTTTAGGAGGTGAAGAAGTATCCTCATTGGGAATTTCATCCTCAGGACGAGTACGTTTTTTATCATTGATACTTCTAGCTTTAGATCGCTTTGCTGATTCAACTGCATATCGATCTGATAATTCGCGATGGACACTGTGTGTATGCGATTCCAATAATTCCATTAGAGAATGTAAATTCTCGTTGGGAAGAAGAGGGTCGGGACAACTGATCCTGTCATTGTTTTTAGAGCTTCGTAACTCTGGTAATTTAGATTTGAGGTACGTTTTAACGTAACCCTGCAAGGACATGAAACATTCGACGGCCTTATTGTGAGTATCTTGCATTTTTGCCTTGGTAAGCAAAATGACATAGCGTTGCAGATAATTCATTAAGGGTTCCGTGGGATGTTGACGCATCAGAAACACTTGACCAACGTAATCATCATTAGTATATGTTTCCAAATACTTTTTGATTAGTTTATCTTTCATGTCATTCCAACATTTGTATCGAAACTTGCTAACCTTGATTTCATGGAGCAGCCAATCTCTTGGTGCCGTATCCATCGAGGTGATGAACGATTGTTTCAAAGCTTTGTCCCAATGCTTATCGATGTTCGTGTTATAGAATACAAAGATAGATTCGAATGCTTCAATAAAATCTTCAACTGTTCGGTACGATACAATAGTTGTTTTATCAAGAGCCCTCATTTGATATGTTTGCGTGGGATAGTTGCAAATTTCAATATCGAACTTAGGAATCTTATCCATGGGAACCTTAAATTTATTCTGTTCCATCATGGTTAATACTTGGGATTGACCATGATTATTCATCATTGGATTAGTAGTTACCGATTGGTCTTTAGGTGCCATATTACGGATTTCAGTTAACATCCCATTTAATGTGGTTGATTTAGTTTTCAAAATTTGTATCTTATTATCCGCATCCGGATCATCAGACATAAGAAGTTGTCTAATTTGACGATGGATGTTCTCCATCATCATTCTAGTCTCCTTCTCACTATCCTCAAAATCGTTTTGGGCAATAGGAGCAAATTTAGATTTCATTGCAGAGGGAGTAAAGTTATTTTGAAAAGAAGTGCTTACACTAGTATTTTCAGCAATTGAACCTGATGGTTCATGAGCTTTACCCTTATCCGTATGATTGTTACAAACTGATGTGTTTTGAGAGCCGCTTAAGATGTCGGACGTAACAACACCACCAACCACAGTTGGATTATTAAATTGAATTTCATGGTTTTGGTTATTACCCATGGGATTAATAAAAAGATTTGGAGGTCCTGAACTTTTAATAGACGACAGACTAGGGTATTCAATATTACCATCGTCAAGGTCCATATTCTCAAGTTCATAGAGCTCGATCAATTGTATAGGAGAGTGGGTAATATTTCCATCCTCATAAGAGGTTCTGGAGTTACCGCCGTCAACTTCACTTTGGTTACTGTTTCCAGTTACTTCAGCATTAGAAGATTGGTTACTTCTTTGAGAATTTTGATAAATTTCGGACATAGTTTAAATAGACGAGATTTACAGGGGATTTATCTTAATAATATTCGAGCTATCGTTCAAGAACGTTGATATAAAAAAATGAGAGTTATATGTAGATAACGATTATTTCCAATACAAATAAAATAAAGACTACAAGCGATTATATCACGGAGAACGTAGGGTCTTTATTATTAAGTTAAAAAGGAAGCCAGGAGCCATCAGGTCCTGGATTCTAAAAGTATTTATACCATTTCAATTCCATTTGGATGTCAGGTTCAATATGGGATTGAAATGAGATTTAACATAAATAATAGGCAAAAACCTACATATGCTGTCTGTTGCATTTTATACTACTATAATACACAAATAAAAAATAAAGTAAGCCTTTGAATAAAGTCCAGCCTTAATTTTTGTGAGAAATTTCGATACCTGCATCTCACAGCTTGAGGCTTTTGAACAGCCGCTTCCGGACTGTCCGGTGATTTTTTCTAGAAATTTACAGCTTGTAAGTATTAGATGGCCGCGCCCGAAGATTATTGTTCGGCGTTCTTTTTGGAAGAGCAATCATTGGCAAAATGTGAGTCACGTATTTAAATTATATAATACTTCATATCACAGCTTAAAACCTATCATCACGGGGTTCCAAAATTGATATAAAAAAATGGACGACAAATGATTCAAAAAACAAGATCGTTTAATGGCTCATGAACTGCAAAGTAACTCGACCTAGCGTATTAAATAGTTTTTGTACAGTTTTAGATTTTGCATCCATTTAAATAAAAACTAGACAAACATTCCACATTAAATTGTGCGCAAAATTCAATTGAAATTTTGGAGGTTTTTTGAAGATACACATCACTTTTTATAAGCATATTTAATATATAATAAACTAAAATGATGCGCAAAAAAATTATCTATCGACTGAGCTATTGCAAAATCTTCTAGTTGCATTTTCCGTAGAGAAAACAATATTTTTGTCCAATTTTTTTCAGATTCAGAATTTAGGATGAGGGTATACAAGGGGAAAATGGAAGCTAGAAATGAAAGTATCTTTTTGTAAACATTTTTAAGGATATCTCCACGAAAAATTAATATTTTAAAAAAAAACTAAATTGGATCCGAGAGAGCTCAACGAGCTTGATGACATGAATGTAAAAAAAGCGTTGCTCGATTTAACCAATATTTTGAAACCTGCTATAGAAATGCCAAAAAAAAAAAAAAATGAAGAAAAATAAAAGTATTCAGAATTTTTTTATATTAAAACATGTTATAGAGCACTTTAAAACAAGTAGGTTTCATTATTAAAAAGTGTTAGTATAGCTTAATTATTTCTAGAGATATGAAGCCTCAAAGTTTTCAATCCTTTAGCAGTGAAATACGCGTAAAAATCTGAAACATTAGCGCTGAAAAATTAATACCAATTGTAAAGAATAGGATATTTCCGGATACTTGTTTTTGGATTAAAGGTGAACATCTCGGGTACATTGGCGTATATTTTTTTCTTAGCCATATTTAGTGAAAAAAAAAATAAAGCAGGGATGAAAAGTGAGACCCAGTTTTTAAGGAAAAAATTGAAGTAAAAATAATGTTTAAAAATAATTGCAGGAATGCTTCAGAATGTATCTATTGAACGGTAATGATTGTTTGGTAAGCCTTTGGGCGCCAGGAATGGCCGCAAATCACTTAAGTGTGTTATTCAGGTATGTATTTTGGTCATCTTTGCTGAATAAATGGAATTTTTATATGTTGTTTCATATATAAATGCATTTAATGATATGATTCCGCGTCTTTTTGACATTTTGCATCTGGCAGCTGCAAAAAAGGGGTAATGTACTGTAGCCAAAATCATCGGAATCAATTCCAATAGCTATTATTGATGGGATTAGAGTTCATAATGATTGACGCCCAATAAATTTCGATTTAAGAAGGTCTACTGACCGTGTAGTGATGAAATATCTGTTGTATTGGCTTGATATATCTTTAAAAAGCCAATAAACTTATTAAAGGTTTTTATTGGATTAGAGAGCCCCTTTTATGGTTGTTTATGTATAAAATTAGAAGCGAACTATTGATGCTTCCAGGGATAAAACGAATTCCTCGCTTGATATATATCGTTTTTATAAAGAACAAATGTATGGAAGCACCCCAAATCACTTTTATATATAGCTGTAATCCTTAAATCTATAAACGTGGTGCAGTCATTGGTACTAAAATCAAGGTTTTCATATCAAATTTTATTGTGGGAAATTCATTATTATATATAGTATCAAATTTATTTGAAATGCATCAATAGACTTTTTTCAAGTGTACCAATGCATGTAGTGATAAATTAAAAAAATTAGCCCTCCTTTTAAAAATGCAATCCTATATGCTCAAACAAAAATGAATAGTGCATAATTTGGCGTAATCTATTAAAATACATCAGATTTCGCTACATAAAAATTGGAATATTTTATTGATAACAGTCGAATTACTTATTTTAAACTAATTTTGCAACAAATATATGCAGTGTTTGATGCTTCTATTAGTTTACTTGGATTTAATATATGTAAAACTACATTGCGGTATTTTTTATTGTGATCTTTGCTTGTAGATCGTGATGAAAAGCTAGGTTACATCTTAAAGTATATTAAAAGGCAGACGATTGTGCATTGACATTTTGTATGCACTTTTAACTTTACACATTCATTTGATATATTTAAATAAACCACATCAACATCAACATAAATATAATAACTTTACTAATGCATATATTTGATGTAATCATGATTTTTCCTTTTGTAATTGCATGGAATTAGATGATACATGTCAAGAGAACTGATCGTGGCTTCTGTTGGTCGTGACCTTTTTTCATTAACAATAACCATTTCATCGAGTCGAGAAAAAAAAATAGAATGAAAGCAGTTGAAACTACCCTTCACGCACAATCTATAAAAATGTCTACCAACTATACAGTAGCTGATTTGAAGCCAAGAATCTTGGAAAATATTGACAAACTTGAATATCCTGCTGCATATACATTTTGTCAAAAGGCCTTGGAGCTTGAACCTCACAACGCTGAAATATTAGAAATTACTGGACAAGTTGAACTTGAGCTTGAGCAATTTGAATTGGCTAGAAAGGTAAGATCTACAGAAACAAAAAAAAAACAAAAAAGGGATGAAAGACTAATCTATAATATAGCACATGTTGGAATCTATTAAACTTGAACCTGATGCTAGTTATAGTAAATACATGTATTTGGGACAATTGTCTGTAGAGAAAGAAGCCATTGCTGCATTTCAAAAGGGCGTGGATTTGATGGTTATTGAAAGAAACAAATTAGCTGCAGATTCAGAAGAAGCAAAGACTTTTGCATCCAAGATTTCAAGTGCTTTATGTTCAATGACTGAAATTTATTTGACTGATTGTTGCTTTGAACCTGAAGCAGAACAAAAATGTGAAGAATATTTAAGTCAAGCACAACAAGTAGATTCAGAACATGCAGAATCATATCAATTATTAGCATCTGTTAGATTAAGTCAACAACGCAGTGAAGAAGCAGCATCTGCATTAAATAAATCCATGGAATTATGGATTCATAAAGAAGCTGGTGATGCTACTATACCCATTTATGACACAAGACTTGCTTTAGTCAAGTTACTACTTGAAGTTGGTATGTTTGAACATGCTTTTACAGTTTTGGAAAATTTACAAAAGGAGAATGATGAAGTCGTTGATTTATGGTATCTTTACGGTTGGACTTATTATTGTTTGGGCGACGATGAAGAGAGAACACAAGAAGAAAGATTTACATTATGGGCAGACGCAAGGGATTGTTTGGAAACTGCTGTCAAGGTTTGTGTGCGTTTTTTGTGTTTTTTAAATAATTTACTAATACAAAATTCTCGATAGTTGTATAAAATTATTGGATCTGATGATGATGCTATGTTTGACCATTCAAATGAACTCATACAACTTATTAATCAAGTTGTACCAGCAAGTGTTGAAGAACCAGAGGAAGAAATTGACGAAGATTTTGAAATTGAATCTGACGATGAAGATGCAATGGAAGAGTAACTACATACATAATACATAATAGAATAACTACAATGACAACGAGATTTACAATAAATATTTGAATATATTAAAAATCAATTACAATAACGCATGCATATATAATATAAAACGAAAAATATAACATTCTATAAACCCTTTTAATAGAAAACTCCTGTCAAGGGATTTTTTGTGTATAAAGGCGAAACAATATAAAGGGGTTGATTTTATACACACACACACACACACACACACATATATATATATATATACACATTTATCTATTTATTTATATGAATACAATGGCAAACATGCTGTGAATGCGATAATATAGAGAAAACCATGTGTTTTAAGCATTGGATGTTTATATAAAATTATAAAAAACTGGTTTTTGCAGGATAAAAATATCATCTCATTACGTTAATAATTTCAAGAATGATGGGGATAAGTTAAACATTTTGATCTCTTTACAAATATATAATATAACACACACACGTACGGGATAAAGCTTTTTCATAATTACATTCCTAAAAAGCTTAACCAATATGTCTTGGTGTACAACATCAAGCAAATAATAACAGACGATCAAGGGGAAATGAACCCACAAACACACACAAACACACACACACACGCACACACACGCACACACAAACACACACACACAATAAATGAATCCCTTGGATTTATTATCCCCTCTTTTTTTCTTTTTTCTTTCATCAATCTCCTAATCCTGAAAGGGTGGAAATTGTAATTTGATGTAAAATTAGGGTTTATTTGCTGTTTTCTTAAGTGCGATAATGCTGTCAAAATACTTTTGTAAATATAGAAATTTTGATTTATCAACTACATATATTTTTATACATTTACCTAAATGCAGAAATTAACTTTATATATCATCATATAAATCATCATCACTTTTGATCCCTGTATGAAAAAAAAAAGTATATAAAATGCATCGAAATGTTTACAAAATCATTCCTTTTTTCATCATTATTAATATTATTACTTTTTTTTAAAAAAAACAACCATGAAGAGTAAGTTTACTATTATGATATTCATAATATACAAATCACTAACCTTTCATTTTATAGTCGCTGATATGCTTAACCCGACTGTCATTGGTCAACTCTCTTCTCCACCACTCTCACCTCAACAAGAAGAATATTGCCCTTCCATGATGAAGCGTGATAGTACAAGTAGTTCAAGTAGTTCAGATACCAGCTTGGGGACTGTCAGTGGAAAACCAAGAAGTAGATTTTCAGATATTGAAGATGCCATTATTTGTGAAGGCGTAAAAAGAGGATTAACTTGGGGTCAAATTTCAGGTCAATTGCCACATCGTAAGCGTGCCACTTGCTTCAATAGATATCGTACACTTCAAGGTATCCGTAAATCTCGTAAAAGATCTATGCAGGACATGAGATCACCACCTATTACACCACCTAATTCATCCTCTTGGTTACCAAATACACCACCAACTAAACAAGAATATCATCAACAACAACATTATCATCATCAATTTTATCACAGTAATAATCAATTACCTGCTTTAGTAGCACCTTTACCAACGAGATTACCATTACCATTTTCTTATGCAGATCGAATTCATTAAGTTTTATAATTTCTTTCTTTTCTTTTCTTTTCTTTTTTCTTTATGATTTCACTTTATGCCCCTCCATTCAACATTATTTTCATATCATCATCATTTTCATAATTTATCATTTATTTAGCATTTAATCATATACATCTACTATCATAAGGATTTCTATATCCTAAAGCTTCTTTACATCAATCGTAATCTCCTTTTTTAAAACTTTCTTCAACCCCTTCCATCTCCTTTCATTCCATTTTGTAGATACATTATAGCCGTTGGGGTCAACTCCCTCCTCCTCCTCATAATCAGCATCATTTCAACCATTTTTTTTTTTTTTTTTTTTTTTCATAATAAAACCATCATCCCCTTTTTATGCTTAATAAAAATAAAAAAATAAAACTTCATATCATACACGTTGTTGATTAAGATTTTAACAAGTTTATATTTACATTTACTACTATATTTGTACATTGTAAAATAAAGGGGATAATTTTTATATTTTATTTGATATATATGAGTGATTTAATCTTGCTTGGGAAGTGATTGAGCCATGATAATACCACCATCAACAATATTACCACTTTGATAAACACAAACAACAACGCTAGCAGTAATAACAACTAAAAGAACACTTGTCCAAAATAATAATTGGAAATCTCCAACAGCATCAATGTATTGGCATGATTCTCCAATGTAGGAAGAAGATTTACAGGCACATGTATAACAATTCTCCTGAATTTTAGTGCACTGACCATTACCGCTGCAATTAGAAGTACCATTCTTGCAAGCATTGAATGTCTTGAAGCATGTTTCTTCAACAGGGAGTGCACGCTTTTCTTTGTTAATGTTGGAAGAAGGGGTCAAAATAAAGGTAGATACACCACGAGCATGCAATTGTTGGAAGTTTGGTATAACGAACTTTTCAAAAAGATCTTTAACAATAAGTTGAGCTTCCTTGTACTCGTTTGATTCAAAACCATATTCTTGACCAATTAATTGTAAAGTATTCATTTCAATAATGCGGATTTCATCGTGGTTGTTATTTTGAGATAAATCTCTTACAACTTGGATTTCAGTGATAAATTTGTTATCAGTCTAATTTTATAGATGAAACAAAATTGGGTTAATAAAAGGTTCATCTTTATATGCAAATGAGAGTAATACCTCATTTTCAATGTTGAATAAATCAGTGTTGAATTCAGAGAAATCTAATTTAAAATCTTGGTACATTTGCTCATCGTGAGTAATCTTTTCAATGACATTTGAGCCAATTTTGACGGCAGCCTATTTAAACATGTAGAAAAGAAAAAAAGGGGGGGGGGGGAAGGGGGGAAAGGTAATACGAATAACGCGTTTCAAGTTTTAGTGAATAAGCTTATATATATATATATATATAACAAGATATGAAAATCTCTTTACCTCTTGATCTTTGTATGTAGTAATAGCAAGAGCGTTGTTATTTTTAATCATTTCATCTACATTTGATTCGACCAAGGAAGCATAATTCTCAGGTTCATCATCAGAAACATAAAAAGATGTATCAAACATGTCTGTTATTCAATAAGCGTTTTAGTCACCTCATAAAAATAAAAATAAAAAGAAGAATTGTATAAATAAACTAGACAAATTACCTGACTTGACACCAGAAACAATAACAACCATGTTACCATCTACCTTCTTTTCGAATAAATTTGAAGATTTAGGTAAAAGAGAAGCAATTTCTTGAACATCTTTCAAGGTGTTGATGTTGTTGTCGTTTTGCAAACGTAAAACAGGGTGATCAGAAGCAGTGTCCATCATGTGAGAATAAAACATGGAGAAGGAGTTCATTGATATTTCAGGTGTTGAACCAAGAGTATTCTCATTATTAGATACCAAATGAACAGAAGAACGGGCTAAGTACCATAAAATGTTAATATCATTATCATACTATGAAATATAAAGCTAGATTTACCGAGAACACTGGTCAATAAAGACGCGATCACCGTTGTCAAGGATAATAACTTCATTTTTTAAGGGGTGGATACTTGATAGAAACAAAAAAAAAAAAATACAAGATGTCTTTAGTTGATCCTATTTGAAATGATGCTTTTGGATAGCCGATACACAAGTGACGTCTTGAGGAAACATGAAACGGAGGACGGATGTGATGTAAGGAAAACATTTGCTTGTGGGTATCATTTCAATGGGTAAATGTAGTGTAAGTTTTTTATTTTATTTTATTTTTTTTACCAAAGAGCTAATGTATGAGAAATCTAGATCCATTGAAAAGATGCTATGGTCAAATTATCTCGGTATTGTCTGTGTAATGTAATGAAATATACTGTGATTTTGATTAATTTAATGATGGCGCATGCAGCAGAAAAAACGGGATGTGAAATATAAATATTGTCTATATCCAAAAAAACTTTGCTAATAAATAGCAAATGCTGCAATTTTTTATATATATAAAAATTATATTTTGTTTTATACATGTTGATAAATGTGTATACAAATTATAAAATTATTTAAAGTGTAAAAATATGGCAATATTAATTCTTGAAATAATCTCAAACTTTGAATTATTTCGGCGGCATTTAAATATTCATCTACTTCCACCATCATCTAGATGCTTGACAAATTCACTGCTAGTATGAAATATAAAAATCATTTGCATTATACCATACATTTGTCATTCAACATGACTCGAAATTTGGTGAGCATTAGAGTACTTTAATATGTCTCGAAATTTTTTTAAAGATGCATAGATCTTGAAAAAAGCAACCTCATTTGTATATTTGTAAATCTCCTTTTCCAACAACTGATTACTACTACAGATTGTTATATTCTATTTATCATGATTATCACAGTATGAGCTAGTTTTTGAGATAAAAAAAGGCTTTATCATTCAAATTTGTGGCATTAGTAACAAAAAATCCGAAAAATAGTAAATTTTCTTGTAAAATTGCAAAAGCATAATACGCATCCTTTGATACAAACAGCAACTTGACATTAAGCAAACACATTATAAAAGAAACGATCCGGGTTAGTTTTCTTTTCAATTACCGGGAAAATGATATAAAATTATTTATTTATTAAAAATACAACTATTAACTATTTTACATGATATTAGGATCAACCTTGGAGGAGTGATGATGAAAGAAATTGCTCATTAATTTCTTCATTTTACGACTACTTGGGTGACAATGTTGCTCTGCCGATACGGATACTTTACTATCACTATTAACGTCTTTTATTGGCTTACTGGGACAATGCTCTTCTTCAGCAATAGTGCTATAACATAATTCACATGCTAACTCACAATCTCGAACCACTTTTGGCCAACCTATTTGAGATGTCTGACACATGTCACAATCAAAATTGACCTCCAATACATTGGGATTCCAACGAGTATCACCGTATATTTCTCGATCACCATATTCAAAACAAGCTAATTTGAATGTCTTTGTCCACACTTGATGAATATCCAACAAACTGTTGTTTATCTTTTTTTTATTAGGCTGGTTTTCCAAATCAGACAAATAAATTGCAGATTCTAAAACGACCTGGGCCTGATAACTGTCAAACCCTGACCAAAACTCACAACCTTGTTTTAAATAGGCCAGCTGTTGTGTTGATGTCATGATAGTATCTACAGAACCTCTTCTTTGAGTGCATAGTTGATCCTGTTCAAAATACTGAGCTGAAACTGTTCTAGACATGAGTTTAAGATGTGCTCGACACTTTTCAAGCGCTTCCCGTTTCTCGGAGACTTGTTGCTCGGCTTCTGCATTATTGTCTCTTGCTTTCAAGTAGCGCTTTTTAGATTGCGCTGAAAGGAGAGGTACTGACACTACTGCGTGATAATGTTGTTCGCAACGAAGCTTCTTTTCTCGACTTTTTTCTGCAATGACTCGAGCAAATTGTAACTCTTGCTCTAGATGGATTTGCCGTCTTTCTAATTCTTTTTGTTGGTGGCTGATCTTTTGAAGCCCTTGATCTAATGCTTGACCTCGACCATCTAAATGATGAATTAATTGTTCTAGTGAATTTTTTTTTCGGTTGCAGTGTTGTGAAATGATGTTTACAGTAGTCAAGTAATTATGAATCATGGTGCGTCGTTGGTGTACTTGATCAATGACCTGGTGTAACAATTTTTTCTGAGTGATCAGATGCTTTTTTGCACCGCCATAATTTACAATTTCTTCTGCTTTTTCGATATTAACAATCATAATTACAAGATGAATGTTAGAAAGAAAGGATAAGAAACAAGCGGAAGATTTATATACAGCCTTGTACAGCGTTTCTCCCTTTTGGTTGTTATCACCAAAAGTTTATTTAATATAGTTGAGACCTTAATTCCGAGAGAAATCCACCAAATTTAAGGTATTTGCGTCACCAGGGGAGACACAGAAGAAGATTAGCATTTTGTATATATATATATATATATATGCGTGTGTGTGTGTAAAATACATCAGTTGCAAATATGCTATCGTGAGTCATCTCCGATAAGCTCCATTTATTAACAAATATAAATAGGTCATCTTTTTGCATTCCTACTCTTTCTGTATATTAGGCACTTGTTACAACAACAAAATGAGCTATTCCGCCCTTTTTTATGGTTCCTTAATGTCAGAAACTGTACTTTTAAGAGGTAAAATAAAATATAAAGAAAATATATCATGACATGTTGAAATTTAAACTTTATGTATATAGTATTATGTGGGGCTACTGCTTCTGACCATGACAAAACACTTAAATTGAAATCCATTCAATTGAGATCTACCCTATTGAAGGTAAATTATATATTTTAACTATTTTGTGAGGCGATAAACAGACTCCTTACGCAATTATCATTCAGGGGCATAAACGATTTTCACTAACTGGAGAAGATTATCCTGCAGTAATCCAGACTGGAGATGAACAAGACATTGTAAAGGGTATACTTTGTCAAGGACTTGAGTTGAAAGATATAAACGCATTGGATTGTTTTGAAGGAGAGGTATGCCTATAAAATCGTATATAAAATAATGAGATTTGGGTGTTTATATATGAATATCAGGATTATAAGCGTGTATCTACTCAAGTGTCCACAATAGATGATAAAACATCAATTGATACAGAAGTTTATATTTGGATTGGAAATAGAGATTCGCTATTAGGAAAAGAATGGAGCTTTGATTATTTCGTAAGCTCGGGCAAAGAGCAGAAATGGCTTGATGAACGCTGTGAATTTTATAATGTTGATAATCTTCATATCGCAGAGAAAAAAAAATAATTAAATTTTCTGAATCAAGTAATAAATCTGCTTGGGATTAATTCAAATTGTTTGGAAATAAGTGGTTGGGGACAAGTGTAAACCCCTTAAAGCTTTTTTAACCGTCAGTGGGCCCGAAAGTTTGCTATTAAAGAGAAAATTTCATTACCAACCTGTTGAATTAATTTTACAATTTCAGCCCTTCATATAGGCAAAAACTAATGCCATTGTGTATTTTTTTGGAAAATAAAATACAACCTGCTTAATTATTTCAGCTTAGAGAATTAACACATCTTTCAGATCTTGATAATTGATCATCTGGTAATCCTTGGTAAGATAATTTCAGAATTTTTAAATCAAAAAGCATCAGTAAATGCCATAATATATCGCTGGATCGTAAATCACAATATTATATTATTGTTGTTACAAATAATGTTTATAACGGTGATGTGTTGAAAGTAAAATAAAAGAAAACTAATAGAGTATTGGCAATGCAGTAATATATATTAAAAGAGCACCAGGTATTAGATTGTCCAACTATATAAATGCCCTATATAATAAGAGGCGTCAATCCCAAACACCAAATTTATCCATCTACATCTCTACATATCTACATATCTACATATCTCTATCTCTACTTCCCTACATCTCTACATATACTTAGGCAAAAATGGCCGTAATTTTTTGAAAAATCATGTAATTTGTGAAAACCACGCTTAAAAAAAATAGACATATATTCTCTTTTTTTTTAAAAAAAAAAAAAGCCTGAAATACATAGAGTGGCATCTTCATAATTAGCTCATATTTTTTTATTTACTATTTAATACAAAAAAAAAAAGTATACGGTATACCAACTAATGCAAATTGTCATTTAAGTATTTTTGAGAATTTCATGCGGAACGTAAAATCGCATTATTATTCAAATCGATATCACTAACAAAAATGTGCGATGAAATGAATAATTTAGAGGAATTGTATCAATTACAAAATTTCAGCAAGTGTAAATATACTTTTATACTTTAAGATAAAATAATATAAAAAAATTGACGTTAGATTCATTTTGATCGACTTAAAATCCTCTTTAAATTTAAAATTTGTAAAATCAGCTTTGTTTGGGGGGGCATTAAGAGTGCCAAAGCTCATCAAAATATGGATCCTATTAATAAATTTTACAGTGACGTAGAGTTAGAGCAAGCAGTGTTTTATCTAAGCTATAAAATTAGTATTTCATAACATTGCTTACTGATATAGTAAATGTAGTTTATTTAAGACTAGAAAAACTGTCTGTCAAATCATACATTCATTTAAAAAAATTGCAAAATCTAGCCCGTAGGACAACACCGTAATTGAGCCTGGCAATATCAAACGGCTAGATCTCTTATATATTATGATATATCTAAGTTTTTAATAAAAAAAGCTTTTTTTTTCAACTTTTTCTTGTATTTAACCACGTACAATCTGAAAATTCAGTTTTTGTAGCGGACATTTTTGGGGCTCATTTCATCCTTACCAACACTCATGATTTTGATCAAAAAACAGAAAAATCAAATTTTGATACCAAAATCAACGTTTAAATATACTACATTGTGAGAGAAAAATGTAGCCATGACTAATACACATTTTATAAAAGCTTAATATTAAATGTTAAGTAATGAAACTTTGTACTTTTGGCCCAAAAATGGTTTTTTGACTAAAGGATTTTCATGTGATATTTTGCAATAAAAATGTTTGATATTTTTTATTGAGCAAATAGAGCGCTAAATTCTGTATATGTGTATATTTTTTGTTTTTATAATTCGTAGTATAATTAACTCTACGTTTGAAAAATCAGAAAAAAAATTCAGAAAATGTCAAAATTGATGATCTGGACAAAAATAATTTTCGAAATTAATATTCCGCTTATAAGCCTTGTAAGTCTTAAAAATAAGATATTTTATAATACTTGAGAACTTTTTCAAGAATTTACGATGCTGTATCCACTTGATTCAAGCTTATTATTGTAAATCTTTATACAAGTTAATATTATGCGATAGCTTATTTGATGATAATATAGTCTTACTTTATAATTATTGCGCTAGAGGTAATTTACACTGAGTTTCATTTAGTCTTACTTCTCCAATATCATAAACATAAACATAAATATAAACATGGCTATCACTGGAACCTATTGCCGCCTTCTTACCCTCTTTGTCCCAAGCCAATTTATTTAATGCTTTAACAGAACCAATTTATTAAGTAATTACAAATGGTTTCTCGGTATTTGCATCCAAATTCCATAAATTGAATTGACTGGTTCCATCTACAGTAGTAACAAACGTATCATCAGCCCGCCTTATGATAAATGTCAATCTAGAATCAGAAACATCCCATTGTTATTGTTATAATAAGCTATAAAAAGCTTGATTTTTAATAATATTGCCGGGTATTGAGGTACTTGATATGATTTGGGAACAAATCAATATACAATGGAATTTATGGAATTGGGAATCTGTGATTGTATCATTTGGATAAGATGTAGGATTGCTTATGTTTCATTGTTGCCAAGTGCTCCTGAATGTTCCTGCTAGTAGTTGTTAATGCTAGTGGTTAGGTAGTATGATATTTAGTATGAGTTACTAAATGTCATGCCATGTTGGATTTCAATTGTTATATCAGAATCTATATATATGGCATTACTGATATCTATTTTCATAGTCTCAGTCCTCGGTGTACCCATATCATCATTATATTACCCGAGATTGCCGTCTATTACATATATCCTCACATTGTATATTGAATAAACTACACTTTTTACTCTTGTTCGATTCTTATTGTTATTGATAAAACATCAATAGTAGTTGTCCCTGAATTTCTATATCTGGGTACAAACTTCTGATATATCATAAAGCATAAATACAACCTACAACGTTATTAGCCTAATAAGGGGGGGTTTAACTTGAAAAATATAATATGATACAACCGGATTCAAAAAAAGTCCATAAAATCACAAATTTAAAGGATTTATATATAAAAGCACTACGGCCGACCTGCGGTGCACAAAATAATTTTTTTGTGTCCAGGTGGGCTAGGCACTATAGCCTAATGAGTTGCTGCGCCCACTGAATAATGGCTAAAAAGATAACAAGATGCACATGGGCACAACAAAAGAAACTGCACACGAGCATAACGAAAAGCCTGTATTTGTAGAATTACAATAGATTTTGTCCGTGTGCATGACATTAATCCTATGTGTGCATAATATTAGAATTGCTCATAAGCGTATAATTATTCCTATTTGTGCATATCGATAAAATCTGACCATGAGCATAATGAGCGGATTGTATGGGCACAAATTGATTTGTACATGAGCATCGTGCCGTTCTCAAAATTCCATTGTATTTTTTATTGGAATGTATTTTTAAATTACATTTGCATTTATTAATAATATAGATTATAGACAGTACAGTTCAATAGGTTTTTGATGTAGTAGAGCAATACATTCAACAGCCAATATATTTATGATTATTATCATTTGTAAATATATTTGTAGCTGTAATATTTGCAGCAACAATGGTTTTTGCTCAGGCATAAACTTAAATAGCACTTACTGCGTAAATTTATACCGCAAGACAAATCTAAGATTATACAGTAGATGTTACTTTATCACACATAAAATTTAAACAAATTAACCTTCTTTAAACTTACTATTTTAGTTTACAACTGTCAGCTGTAAAAAGATTTGTTTTGAAGTATAACTACAACGATCAAAACTATGGTTATTAGACAAGACATTACATTATTCTTTTTTTTTTGTTTCTATGTCATTTGAAATTTTATCACTTTTCTGGAACATTTCTTGAGTTTGTAGCCAGTTCTAGCTTTTCATTGAGTAAATATAAATATCATTGCCTTCCTTCGATTTGATCTTGTAATCAAGAAATACGTCCAATAGCACAATAGTAAATAATGATATTTGATCTTAGAATACAGTTAAATAAAAATATCAGTCTCTAATATAACGACTCTTACCTACAGTATATTAAAAACATCAGTCCCTTATGCTAGCATATGTATTCAGATAAAAGAAAAGAATACTAGCTTGATAGTAGTCTGATATGCATTATCAAATGGTGAATAATATCCTTGGAATATGAAAACAAAAAAAGAGAAACAACACATGTAGAAAAGGATTTTCAAGGCTTTACATTATTTAGTGCAATTAAAACCCTGCTAAATTGCACATTTCAGCCAATATAAAAGCAGCATTACAGCTCATCAACCCATAAACTAAACAAAATTCGGCAATATCTGTTATCATAGAAACATGCATTTTCTACCAGAGAAACCGGCTGTCATATCATAGATTCATTAAAAGATTGCAAAAGCGAGCCGGTAGAGCGACGCTGTAATTGAGCATAGCAAGATTGAACGGCTAAACCTTTTATATTATGGTAAAGTATATCTAAATTTTAAATAAAAAGGTGCTTTTTTTTTTTGCTTTTCTTGTATTTAAGCACGTACGGTCTGAAAATTCAGACTTTGTAGCGGACATTTTCGGGACTCATTTTATCCCTACCAACACTCATGATTTTGATCAAAAAACAGAAAAATCAAATTTTGATACCAAAATCAACGTTTAAATATACTACATTGTGAGAGAAAATTGTAGCTATGACTAATACACATTTTATAAAAGCTTAATATAAAATGTTAAGTAATGAAAATTTGTACTTTTGTCCAAAAAACGGAATTTAGGTTAAAGGATTTTCATGTAATATTTTGCAATAAAAATGTTTGATATTTTTTATTGAGCAAATAGAGCGCTAAATTCTGTATATGTGTATATTTTTTGTTTTTATAATTAGTTGTATGATTAACTCTAGATATGCAAAATCAGAAAAAAAAAATTAAAAAATGTCAAAATTGATGATCTGGACAAAAATAATTTTTTAAATTAATATTCCGCTTATAAGCCTTGTAAGTCTTAAAAATAAGATATTTTATAATACTTGAGAACTTTTTCAAGAATGTATAATGCTGTATCCATTTGGTTCAAGTTAATTACTTTAAATCTTTATACAACATGATGTTAATATTGTGTGATAGTTTATCTTACTTTATAATTATTGCGCTAGGGGTGATTTACATTAAGTTTTAGTCTTACCTCTATATCTCCAATGTCATAAACATAAACATGGCCATCACTGGAGTCAATAATCAAGCGTAACAAAGTAGAGCTGCTAATCATATGATATACTCATTAAAAAAATTGCAAAAGCGAGATCGAACGGCTAGCTTTATAATTGGCTTAAATCCTTAAAATAACTAATATACAATATATCTACCACTTTTTGATATTAGATCCTAAAATATATATAGATATAGTTTTAAGGATCTTGCAATATAGTGAATATTGCAGTAAAAAGGAGTAAAATTTTATAAAAAAAGCTTTAAAAGAGATACTGTTTAAATCCTTCTTTATTTAATTATGGATAATCTACAATAAAATACTATTTCTACTTCTCTATTTATATTATTTGGTTATTGATATTTGTCTGGCAGTTGTTCTGTCGACTTTCAGTTATTCCGCAATTTTGAATATATTGTTGGGTTGTTGAGTCCTTGATTTACTTGATCAAGGGCGGCTCTTAAATTGGTTTTTGACAACCTCAGTTGTCAATCATGCGTTCAGAACAGCCCTTACTTGTTCTATTTGATTCGCATGAAATTTTTAGGTTTTTTTTATTTATAATACAACACATTATGAATACCCTTGGTATCTTTGATACATTAGAATATCCTTGGTTATTTATGGTTTATATTCATAATCTCTTATTTGAATTGCATGGCATGGTTTCAAATGAGATGACTTTTAATTTATTATGTGGAGAAATACTACCTAGTTCAGCACAAATATAAAGAAAAGAATATCAAAAATGATATCAAGATAAAATGTAACCAAAAATATAGGCGAGAAATAAGATACAAAATGCAAGACAAAATACTTATTAAATGTTCTTTTTGAACATGGTTATTTATACAGTACTGAATTGAAATGTGTAAAATGAGCTGATAAAATATAATGGATGTTGAAAATAAAAAATATGAAAGATAATGTTTCATTAGAATTAATACTATTTATTAAACCAGCTTGAGCGGTTTGTTTTGCAACAATATTGTAATCTGTTTTATCGTTTAAATAAATTATTGGATTTCTCATTCCATCTTTTCTTCAATACAACTGATTTTGAAGCAAAAAAAAAAGCTACAAACACCTTTATAATGAACAAAAACAAAAAATTCTTTGAGGAGTAAGAGAATCGAACTCTTGACCTTCAGATTTGGAATCTGACGCTCTACCAATTGAGCCAACCCCCCGACTGATGATTTTTTATTTTTTATATATTATATAACTATTTGCAAATAGGTTTTTTCAGAGCGACTAAAGTCCGTTATACCTCGTATTCCCTGCAGGGAATACATCTGTATTTTTTTTTCGTGTAAAGAAAATCATGCAAGCAATGAAAAAATTTAAAAACATTGTAATATAATGGTAATATTTTCAAAATGAGCAAATAAAAAAAGGGTCAAGAATATAGAGAGCCTGTAGAAAACGTAAAATGTTGAAAAAAAGTTGGAGTATGCATGTAATATGCGAGTTCCATCACCGTAATATGAGCGTATTATTACACCGTATTCCGCTGTAAGGTAATATGTTCGTTTTACCATGCGTATTCCCTACGTATTCCCTGCGTATTCAGTGAGAATTAGTTGCAGTGTTTTTAATTTTATATTTGCAAAAAACTGGCTTTTTCAGAAGTTGCAGATGTGTTTGTGTGCAAAAAGTGGAGGCTTTATTTCTTCAACAATTCAACCAGCGAATTAATAGATACTGAAACTTTTAGTTTTGAATACTATTACATTTGTAGTATACAGTTTGAATTTTTCAGCCCATTTGGGTTAATATACATCGATTTGCAAGCATCTTTCTACCCGCCCTACTTTATTTAGTCAGAGAAAAAGGGGCTTCAGTTAAAGCCATGTGCTCTATCCGTTCAAAAATAGCTATTAGCTAATGAAATTGAGATATATTGTTTATATACTCACTGCACATTTAGTGCAATTTTAAGATTCAATTTTGAACCATTATTTACTTTTATATATTTTTTCAAGAAACATTTGAAACAACCCATCACTACGACCCAAACTCGCTAAATTTACTGTCGTATACCATTTTTGTGTGGAAAAAATTATGTGCCCAAAAATATCCGATATATGGACAGAAATGATTATTTTATGGGCATATTAAGGGACAATGACAACTATTTTAGGAACATTTACAATTATTCCAAGTACATTTATAAGATTTTTACAGCGTATAATACCATATTTAACGGTACAAACAATATACTAATAAGTAACGTTTGTATATATATATATATATAAATTAGTCTGAATTGTGTATCCGTTTGCATAATGTTTAATAATCTCCTATATGCTTGTGCTTCCATTATCATATCCAGATCCATTATGTCCTAGTTATATACTACAAGGTTCATCACGTAAACAGGGAGAACTATTGCCAAATTTCTGATATCACTGCTACTCGTCTTTTATATATACTTCACATAATTAACGAGGTTATATTGCAAAAATTGTAGGGAAACTATTGTCCTTTTTTTTTCTTCTCAACCAAACTTACACAAAAACAAGGGGAGACTATCGCCATTTTTTTCAGGTAAGTAATCTTATACTTTGTACTATTTTCTGTCATAAATTATCAATAAATAAAAATTATCTCTATTATAACATATAATTAATTTCAGTTATGTATATTTTACAATATTCAAAGTATAAAGATCAACAACGAATCTATATAATTAATGAATTTTCGAGATAATTTATTTTTATGTCTATTCATGGCATGGAATGTGGTACTTCTCACCGATTACCCATACAAACGTATTTTTTTTCAATAATATACATCTACATCTCGTTTTATTGATCCAATGAAGGCAATGGACAGTGGTGAAATAACTTCCAATTTAATGATTCATAAAAATATACTAATGTTATGGGATAATACAAAGAAAACGGACATTGCATCCTGGGAAAAAAATGCACTAAATTTATTCAAAATTTCAGGGTCTATGGCACTTTTTCAAGAAATCCTTTTATTTTACCAAAATTTCCATTAATTTTGCATTTCCGGATTTTAGAAATCTTGAATTTTGGAAAATCTGTGATTTAAATTACGTAGAAATTCATTACGCAAAACTTGATGTTTATTCAATAACCTAATGTAATAGAGTACTGTATATAACATAATCGTTTTAAAAGGAAAAGAATTCAAATTAATACAATATCGTTTAGGATGATTTATGGTGATGAGGCAAGAAAAATCAGTAAATTAGTGGATGAATAAATTAATGACTGTAAAGTAAAGAGAATATTATGGGAAAGTATAGAGAATATTATGGGAAAATAAAGCATGAAAAAATTGAAATGGTTGGGAAAAGTAAAGCGAAGAGTATGTGGAACGCAAAGTACATCATGGGAAAAGTAAAGCGAAGGTCAGCGGTAAGGCATAGGGGGGAGGGGAAACAAAAAAAAAACAAAAAAAACGTCCTGGCACAAAGTGTAAAAAAAGAACTTTCAAAATCTTTCTGAATTTCTACTCTTTGTGCCAGGTAATACTAGTGAGTACTGAAATGTTTATATTCTGATTCTATTTTACTAAAGAAAAAATCCTTAAAGACCGATTTTTTTTTAAAAAGGGAAGCTAAATCCAAAACCCCACAGCTGCGAATTAAGAATTTAACCGCTGCAAAATTCAGTTTAAAAAACCTACCAGCTGTTCCAAGATGTAAAAAAAAAAACATGGGCTATTATCATAAAGTAAAATATATATAATAACTACATACTGATTTTTGAATAGTAAAAATATGAGGATATGGGGATGATAATGCATTTAATTTAAGAAACAACGAATACTATTTTCTAGTTTCAACATCCTCCATTGAAATGAATACGAGATTTTTCCGTTCTATTTCCGAAAATAATAAAGCTTTTATTTTTATGATAAAGAGAGGAAGAAAGAACTGTTTAAATCTTACCTGTCAATATTTAATTCAAATACCAGGCCAAAATCAGAAAAAACTTCTTGTTATACATTAAAATGTTCTTTTCTAAAGTTTAAGCAATCGTAAAGCAGCCCAAAATAGTTGATTTTACATCATGTTAATTGTATATAATTAGAAACAGCCTAAATTTGGTAGATTGATGGGAGGGGCCTATTTAAATCTATATTCTTCTATCATGACGTTCGTGTTTGTCAACAATGGCACTGATCAAAATTGATAATTTAGTGCAACATCTCGGAGGAAGTAGTATTTTAAATGATATCATGACACGAGTGTGATACCCCATATTAGTAATATTATAATAATACTATCGCTAAAGCTATTTTATACCACTTTTATTATAATCTAAAAGAGGGAAGCCAAGTTAAGCAATGATAGAAAGCAATGTAACGGCAGGGAAAAGTAATGTAACGGTTGGGAAAATAATGGAATTGTCAGAGGGGAAGCAACCAAGGGTAAAGCTAAAAAAAGTTCGAAAAACTGAAAAAAAAGTTTACATTTTTCTATGTTTAAATGGAATAAAAAAAAGATGTTTAGAATTTTTTTATACTGATATGTTATAGAGCACTTCAAAAAAATCAAGTTTTATTATAAAAAGCTGTTTGTATAGCTTAATTTTTTGCAGAGATATGAACGCTCAAAGTTTTTAATTTTTGCCAGTGAAATACGTGTAAAAATCTGAAACATTAACACTAAAAACGTTATACCAACTGCAAAAAATAGGATATATCCGGATACTTATTTTTGAATTAAAGTTGAACATCTCAGGTACATTGGCATATAATTTTTTCTTGGTGTTATTTAGTGAAAAAAAAAATAGAGCAGGAGTAAAAAGAGAAACCCAGTTTTCAAGAAAAAAGCAATGAGTTTTACCTGTTTTATAGTCTTTTGTGAGATATAGAATAATTTCAAGGTAGTAATTCCAGAAATTAGTGTTTCGAAAATCCAATTTTTTTCAACTGGTAGCTACATAAAATCAATACAAACTTATTTTACCACAAGATACGAGATTTTCTATTATTGACATCTACAAATGTGATAAACCCCAAGAACTTTTGCAGCATTAGCAATAAATATGAATATCATATCAGTTTTTGTCATTTTTCAGCGCTTTTTCAGGTATATATGATTAAGAGCTACTTTTGATAGCAAATTTCATATGAATTTAACAAGCTAAAGCCCAAGATTGTAGTTCACTAAAAGATATTAAACTTCAAATAAATAACATGCGGACTTTTTTTTTTTTTTTTTTTTTTTTTTTTTTTATTATAAACTGAAAGATTAGTAAAAAAAAAAAAAAAAAATGGAGGGAAAAATCATAGTATTAGTGTTATTAAAAAGAAAGAAAAAATTACAAAGGAATGAATAAACAAAATGTGAAAAAAAAGGATATCATAAATAGGAATAGATAGATAGGAATATATAATTAGTAGGCAATACAAAACTGGTATATAACAACAAGAAAGGGGGTTGATTAGAAGCACATGAATTTACTCTTCTTATTCATCAATTCATCCATGCGATTTTCCAAAATTCTTCTGGCCTTCTCTGCTTTCTCTTTGAGAGCCTTTTGTTGCTCCAACTTTTCTTCTAGTTCCTTGAGTTCGACAGAGGATTCATCTGACAAGGTTTTTTGTTGTGTTTGTATTTGAGTTACTTGCGTACGCAAATTTTGTATTTCAAGGTTGTAAGCTTGTTTTTCTCTACCCAAGAGATCCAATTGCTTTTTCACTTCACGGACAGAAGATTCTGATCGAGATAATTGTGATTCCAGCTTGCTAATAACTTCTTGATGAGCTCGCACATCGTTTTCGGCATATTGGGCTTTACGTTGCAAAGAACGAATAAGTTTGTCGTATTGTTCAGATGTAAAGTTGGCTGAAGATGTAGAGTTCATAATTTCACTAAAGCTGGTAGATGCTGTGGAGTCTTGACGATGAAGAGAAGATTGTCTTGAGGTGCCTACAGTAATAGGATGCATAGGTGGAGATCCAGGGTCACTACCATGGTCAGATACATCACCGCCAGCAAGACAAGGTGATGAAGGAGAAGAGGGAAGAGCAGGTAATGGAGTAGGAATAGGAGGAAGAGGGTTTGATGGTGGTGCAGTTGGAGGCGGAAGATTATTAGAATTGATAAGTGTATGACTACTACGAAGTGAAGACGAAGGACGAGGAACAATGTCAGATTTCATAGAGATAGATGACATGCGTTTCAAAGCTTCTTCATCAGCAACAGTGTTATTGTTATCGTTCAACATGGTAGAAACAGATCTGTATGAAACAGATTTAGACAACTTGGCAATATTTGACTGAGAGATATCACGTTGCAACTTGTAATGAATGATGCTTCCAGTGCTATTACTTGCTGTTGGAGGAGGAGGAGATGATACTCGAGGAGTTTGAGGGGGAGAAGTAAATTGAATTGACTCTCTGCTATGAGCAGCAAGACCACCACTGTTATTTCTAGGTATCACTTGCTCCATTTCCTTTTCTAAACGGTCATTTGCAGCAGTTAATTTCATCAATTCCAATTCTAAATTTTTGGTTTCAAGTGTTAATTGACCACGTTGTAATACAAGTTGAGATTCCAAGTTGTCATTATGCTTCAAAAGTTGAGCATTGTCTTCTTGTAACAGCACAATCTTATCCAACAAGTCTTGCTGGTTACCATGAGAGAAGGATTCATCACTTAAATGTAAAATTCGCTCAGCATGATCTATATCTTGATCATGATCATCTTCACTTTCATCGACAGTAATTGTTTCAAAGCTTGAATTTACTGGTGTAGCTATAGCAATTTGTTTCTTTACTCGAGCCAAAGACATTTCAAGTTGTTCGATTTTATGCTTAAACTCCAAATTCTCTTTGCGAGTAATATACAACTCTTCTTTGGTTTTTTCCACTTGAGCTTTCCAGACATCATCTTCGCGCTTCTTTACTTGTTGCAAAGCAGTTAATTTACTTTCGAGTTCAGATACCATACCAGTTGCATCATGAGAAGAGACCAATGCACGTTCTTCCTTGATAGTAGTCTCTAATTCAGCAAGAGTACGAATCAAGCCTTCATTTTGAACCATTTGCTTTTGTAGAGCATGTTCCAATTGTTCAAGCTCTTTTTGCTTTTCTAATTTGCCTTGCTGTTGCAACTCAATTTCTTTATCAAGTTCTTGAACTCGAGCTTCTAATGCTTGCACCCGTTGTAATTCAAATTCTGTTTGAGATTGCTCTTGTTTGAGTTGCATCACTAAATTAGCTTGTTCAGTTAATGATAAACGAGCTTCATTCAATTCACATTCAAGATTTTTAACCATAGCATCGCCTTGAGAAGCACGTTGCGAAATTTGTTCTAATGATTGCGATAATTCATCCTTTTCAGCAGAAAGTAAATTGACAGTGCGTCTTTTCTCTTCAATTTCTTCTTCGCGTACTTTATAATGGTGTTTAATATCTTCTAATGTTTCAATTGTCTTGTCAGATTTAGCGTCTTGAAGTCTCAAAGTACCTTCCACAAAAGATATAACTTTTTCCAATTGCTTCTTTTCTGAGCCCATGCCACATACATCTTTAATAACACTTTCTAATTGCTTTTGCATATTAGCGGCGATTTCAGTCTTGCTTGCATTATCTGCTTCCAATAGTTGAATCGTTTGATCTCTTTCTTCTAATTGAGTTTGCAAAGAGGAAACAAGGTGATCCATTTCTTCCAATTTGGCCTCCAAGCCTTGAATAATAGCATCTTGTTTTTCTTCTACTTGATGTAAAGCATTAAAATCAGATTTGAATTTTTCCAATTCTACTAAACGCTCGCGCAACATTGTTTGTGAAGCTATCTCCTGTTGACGCATCAGTTGCTGAAGATCAGCATAATCTGATTTAGTCTGGTTTATTTCACTTGCATGCGTTTCTGTAAGCGTATCCAAAGTAGCTTGCAGTTCCTGGCTATGTTGTTGCTCTTGTAATAGTTGTGCTTGATGAGCAGTTTTCAAATTACCAAGGTTCTCTTCAAGTCGAGTTGTCTCTTCCAAATGAGATTGGCGTAAATTGGATAGTTCTAGTTTCATTGTATTGATTTCATCTAATCGTGATTCGAGTACTTGGACCTGAGATTCTTTTTGAGCTAATAATGCAGCAAGTTCTGAAATCTCTACGGCCTTTTCTTCATTGACATAGTTTTCCGATTGCGAGGCTTGATCAGTTAATTGAGGCTTTTTCTCTTGCTGTTGTTGTTGTTGCTCCTTGATCAATGTCAACTCCTGCTCCAACTCCTGACATTTAGTTTGGCATTCAGCGAGATCTTTCTCAAGTAACTTCTGCTCAGCCTTTTGATTTGATAAAGCTCTAGTAGATTGTTTTAATTCAGATTTATCATTCTCGGGTTCATCTCCCATGTTAGCGAGACTAGCAATCTTTTCTGTCAATTTAGATTTTTCTAGTTCAGAGGCTGATAATCTTGCTTCAAGATCACCAATATACTGTTCAGTATGTTCGTCCATTTCCTTAAACTTCATGATTTTTTCACGCAACTCGGATAAAATTTGCTGATCTCTATTGCCATCAAGCACAGATTTCTCTAATTGAGATTCAAGTTCTAAACAATAAGATTCTGAGGAATGTTCACGACCAATTGCAGCAGAAAGACGAGTTTTGAGTTCTTCCAAAACTTGTACTTCATTTGCTTGCATAGTTTCATATTCGGCGATTTTAGCTTGTTGAACTTCAAGTGCTTGATCAGAATGACTAAGAGCAGCTCTTGTCATGGCTAATTGAGATTCAAGACCAGATATAGATTTTTCATATTCTTCAATAACAGGTTCAACCAAATGTTGGAATTCATTGTCTGCAACATCTCCTGGACTTGATTTTTGACGTAATTCTTTTTCAACAAGCAAATTACGCTCACGAGTAACTGTAACTTCATTTTGGAGTTCTTCAATCTGTCTACGTAAATCAGCAACCATAATGGCAACTTCGTTGCTATGGCTACCATGGCTTTGAGCATCGCACAACTCTAATGAAGTTGAGCTATCGGGCATGGTGATATTTGTAGTAGCAGACATAGATGGACATGTAGAAGGATGAGGATCACTATCTGACAATGATGAAGAGGAAGGAGAGATGATACCATGATGGCCATGAGCAAATATAGTTGCATGTGCTTTTGGCGAACCACTTCCTGATGAAGACATGGGTGAAGGTGAATTTCTATGATGAGGTGAATTTTTAAGCATTTTTACTTCGGCTTTTAGTTTTGAAATAATTTGACGTAAATGATCTAAATTATCGCTTGTCATCCATTCTTCAGTTTCATTTTTTTCGGTTTTATTTCGTATGCTTCTGGCGCGATAAGCATATTTGATTGTATTGATTGTTTCTGTCAAATTAATTTCAGCAGGACTCACGCAAGCAATCATTAATGTAGTTGAATTTCCACCCAAAGAATCTTGTAATAAACGAGTTAACTTTGAATCACGATAAGGTACATGCGTTGATTTTTTTGAAGAAGGGTCTGATAAAGCTGAAATGACATTTCCCAAAGCAAGCAAGCCTGCATTAATGTTAATACCTTCTTTACGTCGATCACCTTGAGCAGCAGTTCTTTTTAATCTTTCAGAACCTGCTAAATCAACAAAATGAAATTTAGAGTTTGAAACCATCCATTCACCATCTTCTTCATCTGACGCTAATGTAGGTGAAGTTGATCTTTTTTCCATTTGAGCAGCCATAGCTTTTACATTAAGAGTACTATGTCTATGATTTAAAGTACTACTTGTGTTACTAGCGGTTGAGCGTGATACAGAAGGTGCTGCTTTACTGGTTGAATTTGAAGATGATGGCACCCATTTTTCTTGTTTTAGCGTTACTGAAAAAATAGCATGCGATCTTGATGATTTGGCATTCATATCGGTAGATCCCGTCGCGCGGTTCTCTGTTCCCATTTGAAGAAATCTATTTTATAATAGTAAGTTTAGCAAAATTGTATTTATGTGTATATTATAAATAATGCATTGCATCACCGCTTACCTAAGAACATCTTCAGTACTTCCCACAGGAACCTCCTTTAAGCCAGTCCAAATAATATGGCCTTTAGTATCTTCTCTTATAGTGACAGGTGCTCTTTCGTGAGAAGGAGCAGGATTTAATAAATCAATTAATTCTTCGTTATAAATTTCAATAAATGAAACATGAACGGTGTATTTAGTTGATTTTTCATTTGATTGCGTTGAATTTGATGTATTAATTGAAGCACTTGATCCACGGCGAGGAGGTGTAATCATTGAAACAGGCCTTAATTTTGCTGTTGAAGCTGATCTTCTCGGAACTCGAAGACCTGAAGTAGGGGGAAAAGTCGAAAGACCAGATGGAGGAACTCGTTTTATTGAATTTTGTGTGGTTGCTGATTGTTGTGGTTTTGTGTTGGATGGTTGCTTTTGTATATCATCTAATCTTTGAAATAATGCAGACATTGCTCGAGGTATAATGCCCTCTTGATCTGGATTTGAATGGTCATCAATGGCAGTTCCCATTGTATAAGTTTTACCAGAAGAAGTTTGTCCCTGAAATAATATTAGCATGAATTGATTTATAACAAGAAAAATATTTCCTTACATATGCTAATATTGTAACATTATATCCATCAATAAATCTATCAACAAAATTGGATGCAACAGATGTAAACACTTGTTCTTGAGTACTATTCACATCAAATACATGATCAAATTGAAATGTTTTTTGATGTGGTACTATAGCAACAGATTTTTCATATGTTTTTATCACATCTGAATCTGTTGAATTTGAAAATCTTGGTTGAGATCTATCTTGTTGAGTTAAAGGCCTCACTCGAAGTGCAACTTGTACAGCTGTTGTGTTTGATGCAATTTGTTGTGCTGCTGATAATGCGCTGTTATTATTATTATTATTTAGAGTCATTTTTTATATATATTCGACATAAAGAAACTATTTTTGATTATAGGAGAAAGAAAGAATGAGAAAAAAAGAAGGAACTCTGGTGAAATGTTTAGTTTTCATCAAGATGTATAGTATACATATATATATATATAAATACAACTTACTGTATAATAAATTCTGTTTTTTAAGGGGGTCCAAGGGGGGGAGACTTGTGTGTGTATGTGTGGGGGTTTGATAGTAGTTTTTTTTGTTTGTCAAAATGGAATTAAGGAGAGTTAAATAGACACAAGAAATTAACTGTCAAAGCAACCTTTTCGACTAGATTAAATGAATGTAATTTTTTATTGTTTAAACAAGAAAAGAGAAGAAAATGTTTATTTCTGTTTATTCAGGATTCTAACAGCATCCTTGGAGTAAATATAACTTGCTCCCGACCATATAGTTGTGCTACCTACAGTCCATCTAAAAGGGAAAGTAAAAGGTTAATTAATTTATAATTTCTTGTGTATGACACACAGAAAAATGCTTGTTTCTTACTGTAGTGCAGTTAAAATCTCTGTACTTGGCTGATTAAATGTGGCGGTTGTTAATGTTGCACTTACCAACACCAACTGCAATAATGTATTTATTTTACTAATAGTTGTAGGTCTAACTTCTGCTGATGGAATGGAAAAATCAAAGTATCGAACTAATGTTTTCTTGTGTAATATTTAATATTTTATAGAGTAACATTAAACTTTCACGTTTTTCTATTCACTTACTGGTTTAGGCAAAGAGATGTATCTATAATAAAAGGCTGAAATAACAAGTCCAGCGTCTCTACCAAGAATAACATATGCTAATGGCACTGAAAATATTGATTTATTAATAACTTGCAGTATGTTGTACACAATTAAATGACTTACTTGGTAATAAATCTTGCATAGCTAGTGTAATTGTTAATATTGTCATCAATGCTTTATCTGCCATGGGATCAATGATACTGCCAACAATTGTTTTCAAATTAAATCTTCTAGCTATAAATCCATCCAACTAATTCATTTATGGTTAATAATATATTGAAAACCCTTTTTTTTATATTTTATACTTTTACCATGTCTGTAATCCCGGCAGCCACAAATACACCTAATGCTAATGGATAGTCTTGATTTATAATTAAATATCCAACATACGGTGCTGCTAATAATCTCCCAAATGTCAACATGTTTGGAATCGTATAAATATTTTCATGTAATAACAACTAATCATTCTGTAAGTTAGATTCTGGAAATCTAAATTGTGTGCGGTTTTTTTTTTTTTTTTTTTTTTTTTTTTGTTGTTGTCGTACCTGCTTTTTATTTTCTTGCTGTTCCTGAGCCTCTTTTTTAGGTGGGATTTGAGGTGTTGCAACAAATGGTCGAATAAATACTTTTGATTTTAATACACTTTCGTATTTTCCAAAGACATTTCGTTTGCTAAAACTAGACAAAATCAGAAAAGAAACAAAATAATATCAACGCGTCCAACTTGAATTTACTTGATTGATAAATGTCTTTTATTAAATGTTGAATTGTTGCATTTAAATGATTGTTTGATGAATAATCGTACATGAATCATATTTTTAATAAGAATAAGAAAAAAGAACAGGGCTCTAGACTTTCTGTTATATGAAGAAAAACGATCAAGGGCGTTTTGTTATTTCTCTTGTTTTTATGTTTTAAAGAGGAGTTTTTTTATTATTATACTTTTTGGTTGATGATCGTTTTGCCCTGTCAAATGTGTCATTATTTTTGTTACAATTTCTTCCAAATCTTCCAAGCTTTGGGCTTTTTCTTCTTTTCTAAAGTTTTAGAACATGTTTCATTTAATGATGAAGATTCTTGAATTAAATTGATATCCTATAAAAAGAGTAAATTTAGAAAATTGCATATTGAAATGTTTATTAATTACTACATGACATGCTGTACCTTTTTGCTACTATTTTTGTTTTTAAATAATCGTGAGATCAAACTGGATTTGCGCTTAGTACTTGATGTAGAAGTAGAAGGAGATATTTTATCCGAAATAGAAGCAGAGGTTGTCATTGATGGCGCAGGTGTTGTTTCTTTTTGTAACATTACTTGCTCCTGATCTGCTTTTTCTTCTTCTTCTTCTTGTTGGTTCTTTTTGATTTCCTTGATCTCCTTGTTTGTCTCATTTACGTTTGTTTCATCGTTTGTTATTGTTGTGGTTACAAGATCGGATTGTGTTTCGGCGTCAACTTTCTTGTCAATTGATTCATCAGTAATAGGAGTGAAACTAGTAACGGCAGTGACAACAGCTGTATCATTCATGATTTTATCACTATTTTCATCTTTAATATCTGAAATTTCATTTTGATTTATAACAAAATCTAATTTATCTTTGATTGATAATTGTTGTAAATTTTCTTTCACTAAATCAGATTCCTCATTGGCAATTGATTGATGAGAAATCTCCTTTAATGTCTCCTCTTCCTCCTCTTCTTCTTCTTCATGGGGTGGAGATGATGTTGGTGGCTCTTGTTGCCTGGTAGCCTTCTCCTCCTCCGCTTGCTCCTTATTTTCGTGTTGTCCAAATGAATTTACTTCCGAGGTATTTTTAGGCATTTTAGCAGAAATTTCAATATCACATTTATTAGTAACAACAGGTACATTTATCTCTGTCAAATCAATCTTTTTCTTTTTAGGAGTAATAATAGTGGCCGTGTCTTTTTCAATTAAAGAATTTTTAATAGGGTTAAAAGGTACCACTTTGCGAGATTTCTTGGGATTGAATCGAACGGAATCTGGAGCATTCTTCATCAACTTTTTTTCTTCTTTGCGGTCTATTTTGCTTTGTGCACGGCTCAATTGACGTCTGGCACTTCTGTTTGGCTGATGAGCTACAATATCTGACATTGTTATTATTGATATGCAAGTAAATGTATGTAAAATATTAAGGGAAAATAGCAAAAAAGAGAATAAACTAAAGAGATAAAAAAGAGAGATGTGTAATATTAAATTTTATGGCTCTTATTTATACACAATCGGAAATCTTTTTATGGTTATTTATGCGGTGTTTCTTTTTTCTTTTCTTTTTTTTTTATTGTATTAGTTTACATGTTACCGTAAATCAAACATTCCGAAATCTATTTATTCACAGGCCAATTTAGCATCAAATGAAGTGAGTGCAATGGAAAATGCTTGCAACAAGCACATTGGGTATTTATAATCCATTGTAAATGAATCTCTTTCAACTCTGCCAAATTGCATTACAATATAATCCAAATCATTGTCATGCACAATTTGAAAGTTTTTGACAGATGCTTGTGTTACTCTTCCGTTGAAGTTTAATACAAAAGATTGCGTTTCTAATTTGCGTTTAGATTGATGTTATTCAAGATATTCATATATAAAAAACCTACCTTCGTTCCATTGTGGACTCTTGTTATGAAGTACTAATAAATCGCGAGCTCCTCCATCACGGTATTTACTCAATAACATTTCAGATTCCTTCACAGGTCTATACTCAGGTCGCTTGCCATCTCGAGTTAATGTATGCATCAAAATAGTCATTTTTCTCGGTCCTTTAAATCCAAGAATATTTGGATCCTATTATACGTCCATAAAAATAAACTTGATTAGCATTCTTTTAGTAACATGGATTAACTTGATTTGCGCTTACATAAAGAACGGCGCCAAGTTCTTCTCTAATTGGAAGATCCTTCTTTTTAGTCGTCATTTCTCTTTTTACTGGGTTTTTTCCATGAGAATAAATGACAAATGTTGTGCCTAAAAAGTTGGACCTAGAATAAATGTTGTTAGCCAGAGAAAGAAGGAAAGATGAGAGGCCCTTGAACTTACCTAACTTTACCCAATTCAACATAACCTTCAGGTACACTGGTATTTTCTCGATAAATACCAGTAATTGTATAATAACTAGTATTACTCTTTCTCTTCTTACGAGCTGTCATGACATGTTGAATTTCTCCTGTAGCTAAATGTTCAATAAATAAATGATATTGTGGGTACAGTTTGTCTAGACCGTCTCGACAGCGATGAATGCGACATGTTACTCGGGTATTTAATGCAGCAGGCCTATAATATATGTTTATATTTTTAGTTGAAAACGCCAAGCATTTTATACGAAAAATTATTACCTAAACGCAAGATCCAATAGTTCCTTTTCTGTAGTTAATGGCCTTTGTAAAATAAAATCAGTTGGTTGTTCGGGTCTTGTTACTCGTACAGTTTGTTGAGAATCTAAATCCATATCTGTAGGTGCAATAGCCATATCAGAAGTAGATGTTTCATCCTCTTCATCTTGCTCCCCTTGTTCAAAATTATCATCACTAGGAAGCTCAAAAGATTCCGCCGATAATTGTGGATGAGCAACTTGATGGGATTCTTGTTGTAATGTCATTTTTGGTTTGTATTAGTTTGAGTAAAAGTAAGTTGGTCCAAGTCTTGTGAAAGGAAGAATGATAATTTAACTTGACTCGATATAGAGTGACGTCTTTTAGAAGCATTTCGTAATTCATTTTGCTTTGTTGTAATGGCATCAATGACATCTGCTCATGATTATATAGGACATCATTGCTCAATCTTCAAAATCGGAGCGCCTCACTTTTTCTAATAACTAGCCTCATGCTATAGACTTTTTAGGATATACCTTAGACACTGCTAAATAGATATAAATTGGTCCCATTATGCTATTTGTTTTTAAAATTATTCTATATCTCACGAAAGGCTCAAAAACAAGTAAAATTCACTGCTTTTTCCTTGAAAACTGGGTCTCACCTTTTATCCCTACCTTACTTTTTTTTTCACTAAATAACACCAAGAAAGAATTATATGCCAATGTACCTGAGATGCTCAACTTTAATCCAAAAATAAGTATCCGGAAATATCCTATTTTTTGCAGTTAGTATAAATTGTTCAGTGCTAATGCTTCAGATTTTTACACGTATTTCACTGGTAATTATTGAAAACTTCGAGCCTTCATATCTCTTCAAAAAATTAAGCTATACTAATGGTTTTTAATAACAAAACTTACTTGTTTTAAAGCGCTCTATAACATATTTCAGTTTGAAAAAATTCTGAGTACTTTTATTTTTTTTTCATTTTTTTGACATTTCTGCGATGGATTTCAAAATATCCACTAAATTAAACAGCAATTGTTTCACATTCATGTCATTAACCTCTTTGAATTCTCTTGAATGCAATTCAGTTTTTTTCAAAATATTAATTTTTCGTGGAAATATCAACGGTTATAGTAAAAACAAGCGTAGCGAGATTAAAAAGCTATTATATACGACAAATTGCAACATAAAAAAAAAGGCTCATAGGGCGATACCGTAAGTGAGCGTAACGAGATTGAACTACTAACTCTCTTATACTACGATATATTCATATTTTAAATAAAAAAGTTTTTTTTTTGTTTTTTTTTTGCATTTGACCATGAGCGGTCTGAAAATTCAGACTTTGTAGCGGACATTTTCGGGACTCATTTTATCCTTACTAACACTCATGATTTTGATCAAAAAACAGAAAAATCAAATTTTGATACCAAAATAAACGTTTAAATATACTACAATGTGAGAGAAAATTGTAGCCATAGCTAATACGCATTTTATAAAAGCTTAATATTAAATATTAAGTAACGAAACTTTGTACTTTTGGCCCAAAAACGGTTTTCTGATTAAAGGATTTTCATGTAATATTTTGCAATAAAAATGTTTATTATTTTTTATTGAGCAAATAGAGCACTAAACTTTGCATATGTGTATATTTTTTGTTTTTATAATTGGTAGTATAATTAACTCTAGATTTACAAAATCAGAAAAAAAAAATTAAAAAATGTCAAAATTGATGATCTGGACAAGAATAATTTTTGAAATTAATATTCCGCTTATAAGCTTTGTAAGTCTTAAAAATAAGAGATTTCATGATATTTGAGAACTTTTTCAAGAATCTACGATGATGCTGTACCCATTCGATTCAAGTGTATTATTATTATAAAATTTCATAAATCAGATTAGCTGGCTCCATCTACAATACCAAGCAAGGTGGAATGTGTAGAAAATTATGTTAAATTATACAAACACTACGGTCAAACTATGCTTCCCATGGGCATAATGATGATCTGGACGGATGGGCAGAATAAAAAATTTTGTGCAGATCAGGCAGCCCAGATGGGCAGAGCAATGAGATCAAGGCTTTTTAATCAATTTACTAAAGTATATCAGTCATAATATAATTAATAACGAAGATAGTTTGAACGATTTAAAGCAGATGTGAGTTACTCTGATTTCTGATTCCACAGAATTGCCTTATTGACGAGATGTATTAATTTGAAATTTGGGGTTTGAAAGAGTTCTGCCCATGTTCTTTTTTTGGGGACCAAATGGGAACAACGACAACATCGTATTTGACAACACTAAAAGTACTTATACCTTTGTAAGTTTCTGTTTGTAACGCACAAAGTCGACTGATTTAGGATTACTTTTCTTTTTTCTTCCTCACTCTTTCCTCAGCTCTTTTATTTATGTTTAAAATTACAACAAAAAGACCAATTTTTTCCATAAACTGAAATCAAGCAACAGGTACAAGTAAATGATGTTTCTTCCTATTGTTAATTTGGAAATAAATTATGAACTGTTAATGTTAGGGCTCATAATATTTTTCTCCAACAAAAAAAAAGCATCCAAGACTTAGTCATTTTGTTCCATCATCTACGTTATAATCAATGCTTTTTTTGTGAAAGTCGACATCTACCAGCAGAAAAATTAGTGACTATAAAAGTATGTATAGCATTGATTTGATTTGAATGAATGAATAAACTCTTGTTAATCTATTTTGTTTCTAAAAAATATGTGTCTCTATTCATTGGCCACCAACTGCCAAGATGAGGAAAACGAGATGTTTTCTTGCATACCACTACCAAGTATTAAAGGTATACCACCGTAATCATTACTTATTGTTAATTGATTTTACTAATAAATTAATTTTTATAGGCCAAAAGTAAAGACGTATTTAGTTCAAAACGCTTAAAACAATTTAATTATACCAATTTACGTGGTTTATAATCTTTTGCTCATTCAATTGCTATATTTATTTGATTTTAATATTTTTTTATACTGCTAATTGATTCTTTCGTCCATTAGAGTTAACTCACCATCCTTGTTTAGCGTATCTATAATAACGGTCCATTATTAGCTCATGGTATGCAAAACTATTAGTAAAAGGGGTCATCTAATCTCAAATTTATTTGATTCAAATGCTGATGCTAAACTAGCATCAAATTAGTTGTGTTGACTCGCAATAAAGTAAGGCGTTTTATCAAGTAAGTACGATGTTGCCGTTCAATATATTTCAGTTAAATTGAACAGACAGAAATATGGTTCATGCAGAGATATATGAATGTGTGAGAGAGCTGAGATCTATGAACACAAAAAAATGATTTAAATTGTGATGCTTCGTCGACCTATACGAGATTTTTTTGTGGCTATACCTGGTGGATCAAGTGTAATTTAGGCATTCAATTGTCAAACGTATTGAATTAAGATAAAATTGGTTGATTGATATAACGGATAATAAATGCAATGTCATTTACTGAATGAGTGAATGTAAATGTGCTGTATAAAGCAAAGCTTACTTTTGAAGAATGAAAGTACTAATTATTCTGATTAACATAAATAGGTTCAAAAAGCATAGTTAAATGCAATTATTGCTACTAAATTGCATAATCTGATGTGCAGAAAACTCTTGAATTGTTTATTTTTTTTGGCAATGCTACAAATCATTGTTCAATATAACTGAATACTAATGAATCAGAGAAAATGCTACTAATAAAAAACTGATACCCAATGTACATCGACATCAAGATAGATAAAAGGTGCATTCATTGTGTAGTGAAAACCGCAACATTTTGATGGGTAGAAATTACAGGACCAAGATCTTGTATTTGCCTCAGGATTTTAAAAAGGGTTTAAAAGCATACTTTATCAAACTTACTTAGAAGTTAAATATTCACCATATGCTATTAATATCATCTTGTTTTTTATTTAATTACTGCATTATTAAAAATCAAGCTTTTTATCACAGCTTATAATAATGACAATGGGACCTGTTTCTGATTTTATATTGACATTTATCATAAGAAGGGGGGCTGATAATACATTCGATACTACTGTAGATGAAATTAGTCAATTTAATTTATGGAATCTAAATGCAAATGTTGAGAAACCATTTGTAAGTGCTTAAGTTGTTTCTAGTAATAAAGCATTGCTTGAATCAATTGGTTTGAAACAAAGAGGGTAAGAAAGCGGCAATAGGTTCCAGTGATGGCCATGTTTATATTTATGTTTATGATAATGGAGAGATAAGACTAAAACTTCATGTAAATCACCTCTAGCGCAATAATTATAAAGTAAGGCTATATTATCATCAAATAAACTATCACACAATATTAACATGTATAAAGATTTACAGTAATTAACTTGAACCAAGTGAAACAGCATCATAAATTCTTGAAAAAGTTCACAAGTATTATAAAATCTCTTATTTTTAAGACTTACAAGGCTTATAAGCGGAATATTAATTTAGAAAATTATTTTTGTCCAGATCGTCAATTTTGACATTTTTTAATTTTTTTTTTCTGATTTTGCAAATCTAGAGTTAATTATACTACCAATTATAAAAACAAAAAATATACACATATGCAAAGTTTAGTGCTCTATTTGCTCAATAAAAAATATCAAACATTTTTATTACAAAATATTACATGAAAATCCTTTAATCAGAAAACCGTTTTTGGGCCAAAAGTACAAAGTTTCGTTACTTAACATTTAATATTAAGCTTTTATAAAATGCGTATTAGTAATGGCTACAATTTTCTCTCACAATGTAGTATATTTAAACGTTTATTTTGGTATCAAAATTTGATTTTTCTGTTTTTTGATCAAAATCATGAGTGTTAGTAAGGATAAAATGAGTCCCGAAAATGTCCGCTACAGAAACTGAATTTTCAGATTGTACGTGGTTAAATTCAAGAAAAGTTGAACAAAAAAAAAATACCCTTTATTTAAAACTTGGAAATATCATAGTATAAGAGACTTAGCCGTTCAATCTTGTTATGCTCAATTACGGCGTTGCTCTACGGGCTCGCTTTTGCAATTTTTTAATAAATCTATGATATGACAGGCGGTTTTTCTGGTAGGAAATAAATGTCTCTATGATAACAAATATTGCCTAATTTTGTTTAGTTTATGGGTTGATGAGCTGTAATGCTGCTTTTATATTGGCTGAAATGTGCAATTTAACAGGGTTTTAATTGCGCTAAATAATGTAAAGCCTTGAAAATCCTTTTCTACGTGTGTTGTTTCTCTTTTTTTGTTTTCATATTCCAAGGATATTATTTACCGTTTGATAAGGCATATCAGTCTATCGAACTGGTATTCTTTTCTTTTATATGAATACGCATGCTAACATAAGGGACTAATGTTTTTAATATAGGTTGGAGTCGTTATATTAGAGACTAATGTTTTCATTTAACTGTATTCTAAGATCAAATTGTTGCATCCACCGGTTAATCGTAAGATAATGAACCTTTTGATTTGTAATCCTTAGTTTCAAGAAGTCAGCTAACTGATCTATGATAACATTCTCGATTGTTCTTATTTTCTAAAGCAAGATCCGGGAAGCTGGATATGTGAGACATATTCACTTGTTGGATTTAGTTATATAAAATAAGCTGAACTTAAATGTGCTGTGTTACTAATGTACATAAAATGACCTGACAATGGAATGTCAGAAAGATATAATCGATCCAAAGCTGATCTTACAGATAATTGTAATATAGAATTTGTATATAAATAGGACAAATTATTGATATTAAATAAAGATTCTCTTCAGTTTTTGTGTGTGATTTAATTTAACAAGTTCCTTTATTAAATTATACATTTTTTCTTGCCATAATATTTATTCTAAATCTTTGGCATTTCATTTTTTTAAATCCTATAATCCAAATCTTTTTGATTATCTTTATCTTGATACTTACGTAACCTGGTCATGTCTACATCCGGTCCTGCTGCTTCTCCTATCAATGCTTCCTCTTCTATGGAAATTGATGATGTTTCTGGTTCTTCCTTGATTGGTGGTGTTGATCAAGAAGCTTCGTTTGAGGTTGCTCTTCAGCAACTTCGTCAGGATGTTCTTGCTCTTGGTATTCGTATTGCTACTGCTGGTAACAAGCCCCGTGAAGAGGTTGATCCCTTGCTCCTTTCATTGAAACAAAAGAAGTCGGATTTGCAAGCCTTGGAGGAGGTTGTATCTTTGGTCAATAACTCGTCTTCTGATTCGTCCAATGAAGGTCAAAATTTTTCTGCTTCTGGTTCAGTGGTTCCTAGTGGTTTGCCTCTATTTCAATGGATTGGTGCTGTTAGAGATGACAAGAAGGAGGTCTTTGCTGATATCGAAGAATGCCTTCGTTGGTTTGAAGATGTATTGAGTAGTCATACACTTAATTTCGACAAACATTGGTTCCGTCTGTTGCCTCGTTGCTTGAGCAATGATCTTCGTGATTGGCTGAATGAGTATATTTTAGCTGCCGGATCTAAGGTTTCTTGGATCAAGCTAAAAGCTTCCATCACTGGACGGTATGGTGTGCCTAAGGAACAACTCAGGTTCGAAAGAATCAGAGAGTTTCTTGGGTGCGCTAAACTGGGAAACGAATCTGTTGACAACTTCTTGGAGCGATTCAAGACGTTGAAGGCTAAGTCTGAAGTAACTGATCGTTTTATTGTGGCAAAAGTATTCTTTGATGCTTTCCCGGAATCTGTTTCTCGACTCATTATGGTGGCTATGAGTCAAGCCCCCGAGTCTTCGTTCTATGACTTAGACTATGTCTCTGCTGTTGCTCGTCGTATCGACAATGCTGTTGATAAGAAGGAGTCTAGTTCTAGCAATGGAAAGAAGCGTTCTTTTCCTGATGGTGCTTTTGTTTCTGCTTCTTCAGAAGCCAAGAAATCTAAATATGCTTCTGGGTTTTCTGGTGCTGCTCGTGCTGGTTCTTCTAGGCATTCAAGTTCTTCTGGTTCGTCTGGACAAGCTGCCAAATTTGTTTCTAAGTTTGGTAAGACAATGCAAGAACACATTGCTGAACGTACTTGCAAAGATTGTAATTTGCACTTTGGTCGTGGCCACAGCTGTGATACTGCTGTTCGTACTGTTCCTTCGAATAGTAATGGTAACAAGGTGGTCCGTAGTATGTCCAAGCGTCAATCAGTCAAGGCTGCTGTGGATGCCGCTTTATTGTCTGCCCGTGTGGATCATGCTGTAGACAATCAAAAGTCTTCTTCTTCTGCTGTTGTTGCTCCTGTTCCCTCTTCCAGTGATAATGATGTTATTAAGGAAGGTGATGCTGTTGCGTCTGATGACGTTGCCGTGGATGCTGTCATGGATTGTGATGATGATGGTATCAACGATGATAATGATCTTCGTGATCGTGCCCAGGCAACTTTGGTTGCTGAAATGTCGAATGTCTCTGTGGAAGACAACATTGATGTTATGCAGAATATGGCTGCTCAAGAATGTAAGTTTGACGCTGTATTTAGTGCTCCTCCTTCTATGCGTACCAATTCAATTTGTGTTCCAATTGTGGTTCAAAATGTGATTTGTTTCGGCTTAGTTGATACAGGAGCTACATTTAGTTGCATTACTAACGAATTCTTTCAATTTTTAGGAGGGAGTTCTCTGGGTACGTTTAAAGCAAGTGATGATAATAGCGTCGTTCAGCTTGCTCATGAAGTAACTACTGTCCCGAGAGAGGGTACGGTCGATTTAAGTGTTAGCTATAACAAATATAATAAAAATCATATTTTTGAAATATTTTCATTTTATTCTGAAGAAAATGTGCATGTCTTACTTGGAATGGATATCTTGTCTAAACTTGGAATTGCAATTACTGGTCTTGTTAGCCAACATGGTTTTCAGACTGGCCCACGTATTCCTAGTCCTATTGATGATTCTATTGAACCTAATGTACATCCTTTTGGTGATGAGAAGGAAAGAGAGCCTTTTCTTTTATTGCTAAATGAATTGTTAGACCAAAATTCTCAAATTGATATGAAAAATACTCAGTGTAATTTGCCAGATTCGATTATTAAACTTGATACTAAGCCAGGTTGCGTTGCATGGCGAGCACAGTATCCGTTACCCGAAGCTTACAGAGATGCTGTAGGTAAACAAATTCAAGTTTGGCTTGATGAGGGTGTAATTGGTCGTTCTGCTAGTCATACTCGATTTAATCATCCATTGTTGGTGGTGAAGAAAAAAGATGCTGATGGAAATTATTCTATGTCTAAACCTCGAGTGGTATGTGATGTTCGTAAACTCAATGCCATCTTGGAAGTTGATGATAAGCAACAATTGCCATTAATTTCTACAATTCACCAGAATATTGGTACCAAAATGATTCATACTTGCCTGGATATCCATGCGTGCTTCACAAGTTTTGGCCTTGACAGCCAACAGGCCCACAAGGTTTCATTTACTTGTCCCTTTTCCAACGTGCAATATACCCATAGGAAGGCTGCTTATGGTATTCGGCATGTCGGATCAGTAGTAGTTCGTACACTACAAACATTGCTCTCGGATCTGAATACTTCTTCGTCTTCTCCATCTGTCTTTCCGACTGATAAGTGTTGGTCAGCTGTGTGTTACGTCGATGATATTGTCCTGAGTAGTAATGGATCGTTAGCAGATCACTTTGAGTTGGTTGCTGAAGTAATTCGTCGTTTGACAAAGGCCAATTTGGTACTAAACCCAGAAAAAGTAGTTTTCGGGCAAAAGAGTATCCATTTACTTGGTTGGAGCGTGATTAGTGGTAAATTGATGCCTGATGGTAGAAAATTAACTAACATTGCTCAATGGCCTGCTATTAAGACTGGTCGTCAATTAGCTTCATTCTTGGGTTTGATGTCCTACTTTCGAGCTTCTATTCCGTGCTATTCGCGTCTTACGCAAGATCTTGATAACTTGAAACAATATAAAGATTTAGCACCTGTTTGGAAAGAATCTCATGATAAAGCTGTAGCAAACCTTAAGAATGCCCTCACACAGGCATTAATGCTGTCTCCACCTGATTTTACTGTACGATTTCATTTGGCCACGGATGCATCGTTGACTGCAATTGGATCTATTCTTTATCAAGTAATAGATGGTGAAATTCGGTATGTAGGTCTCGTTTCTCGAAAACTGTCAGTTTCAGAGAGAAATTATAGTACAACAAAAAGGGAACTATTGGGAATTTGTTATTCCTTGGTAAAGTTTCATCGTTTTCTGTACATGAGAGAATTTACCTTACATACAGATCATAAGAGTTTGATCTATTTGAATACTCAAGAAGTGCCGAATGCACTGATGTTGGGTTGGTGGGAGACTATCTTTTCGTATATTTTTGACATTGTTCATCTACCTGGTGTTCTCAACGTCATTCCTGACGCTTTATCGAGACTGTATGAAGATGGTGATGCAGATGCTTCTGCACGACATCTTCTGGGGGGCAGGTATTATGCTGATGGAGGTGAAAGTAATAAACGAAAGAGAAAGGGTTCTAAATTGAAAGTGAGAACGCCTTCTACTTCAATGAAACGTTCTGTTAAAATTAGTAAGGTAGCACGAAATAAGTCTTTCGGTGATATAGATAAGCATGTAGCGGTAAAAGCCACTTTAGTGAAAGATGGTACTACATCAGCCTCTGTCTCGAAAAAGCGAAGAGAACTTATTGTACGTACACTTAAATTTGCAGATTATATGACCCCCCCTCCTAGTGAAAGAGATAATATGATTATATCTCAACATTTACTTGGTCATTATGGAATTAAGCATGTCGAGCTTGCAATTCATAAAGAAGGGTTTCATTGGAAAAACATTAGAAAAGATATTGAAAGAATATTGTCCGAATGCATTGAATGTAATAAATACAACATTGCGAGAGAAGGATATCACCCTTTTCGTAGTACTAAGGCTGATTTGCCTCTTGACCATTGGTGCATGGATCTTGGTGACATGGGTGTTACAAGTTCATTTGGTAGTAATTTTCTGTTCGTATTAACAGATTATTTTACAAGATTTACAATTGTAAGATGTATACCTGATAAACATGCTACCACAATTGCTAGAGAATTACTACAAATTTTCAGTTTGTTTGGATGGCCTAAACATTTAACGTCCGATCGAGGAAGTGAGTGGGTCAATGAAGTTGTTGATACTATGATGGAGATCAGTGGTATCGACAAACGATTGTCTCTTGCTTATAATCCCTTAGGCAACGCTACGGCGGAAAGCTATATAAAGCTTGTTAAGACAACAACCATAAAGCTGTTAAATGGTAAACGAGATCAATGGGAACATTATGTTCCATGGGTTAATTACTGTATTAATACTAAATATGCAAGGTTGCATAAATCTCGACCCTATACACTTTTATTTAATCGCCAGCCTAATGGGCTTGAAGATTATTCAAAGGTGGAACCTACTTTAAGTTTGGAAAAAGCCGATAAAAAATTAATAAACGAACGATACCAGTTTGTACAAGATGTTCTCATTCCGGCTATCTCTAAACGTATAGTAGAGACTCAAGAAAAGGATCATGCAAAGTTTGCAAAGAGACACAAGATTGTTACTGAGCACTATCCAATTGGTAGCAAAGTAATGATCAAGAATGTGAATCGACAAAACAAACTAGATGAGCGCTATGAAGGCCCTTACTTGATTCACAATATAACTGATAAAGGATCTTATGTACTAGCAGATAGAACTGGTGCATTACTTAGTAGAGATGTACCTACTCATCATATTAATTACAAAGCTGCTGCAAACCCTGAGCCAACTACGGTCGATGAGTTTTCAAAACAACATTTTGAGATTCAGGCTGTAATTGATCATAAGGGTAAGCCTGGTAATTATTTGTATCTTGTACGATGGAAGGGCTTTGATAACCCTAATGAAGATACTTGGGAACCTGTTGAAAACTTTAATTCTACCAGACATATTGAATTGTATTGGGGTAGAAGAAATGGTGCAAAGGTTACAGGTAAACGTCGCTCAGCTCCTAAATCAGTTAATTTAAGAAATTCTGCTATTCGCAAGAAGCGTGGTGGAAAACGAAGGTCTTAAAGGCTAAAAGTAAAGTAGTAACAGAGTCTTTTCCTCATTGTATATAGATTTTTCCTACTGAATAGGTTTTTAAGAGGTTTTTACTGACTAACTTCTACTTTACAAACATTTGTATATACATGGTCTAAAAATAGTAACATATTGTTATGTCGTTGTTATCTTTAATGACTTTAAGGATTAATCTAAAAAGGTGTCATAATCTGGGAGAGGGCTATGTTGCATCCACCGGTTAATCGTAAGATAATGAACCTTTTGATTTGTAATCCTTAGTTTCAAGAAGTCAGCTAACTGATCTATGATAACATTCTCGATTGTTCTTATTTTCTAAAGCAAGATCCGGGAAGCTGGATATGTGAGACATATTCACTTGTTGGATTTAGTTATATAAAATAAGCTGAACTTAAATGTGCTGTGTTACTAATGTACATAAAATGACCTGACAATGGAATGTCAGAAAGATATAATCGATCCAAAGCTGATCTTACAGATAATTGTAATATAGAATTTGTATATAAATAGGACAAATTATTGATATTAAATAAAGATTCTCTTCAGTTTTTGTGTGTGATTTAATTTAACAAGTTCCTTTATTAAATTATACATTTTTTCTTGCCATAATATTTATTCTAAATCTTTGGCATTTCACAAATATCATTATTTACTATTGTACTATTAGATGTATTTCTTGATTACAAGATCAAATCGAATGAAGGCAATGATATTTATATTTACTCAATAAAAAGCTAGAACTGGCTACAAACTCAAGAAATGTTCCAGAAAAGTGATAAAATTTCAAATGACATAGAAACAAAAAAAAAAGAATAATCTAATGTCTTGTCTAATAACCATAGTTTTTATCGTAGCTAGCTATACTTGAGAACAAATTTTTTTACAGCTGACAATCGTAAACTAAAATAGTAAGTTTAAAGAAGGTTAATTTGTTTAAATTTTATGTGTGATAAAGTAACATCTACTGTATAATGTTAGATTTGTCTTGCGGTATAAATTTAAGCAGTAAGTGCTATTTAAGTTTATGTCCGAGCAAAAACCATTGTTGCTGCAAATATTACAGCTACAGATATATTTACAAATGATGATAGTCGTAAATATATTGGCTGTTGAATGTACTGCTCTACTACATCAACAATCAGCTCATTATGTTCATGGTCAGATTTTATCGTTATGCACAAATAAGAATAATTATACGCTTATGGGCAATTCTAATATTATGCACACATAGGATTAATGTCATGCACACGGACAAAATCTATAATTCTACACATACAAGCATATCATTATGCTCGTGTGCAGTTTTTTTTTGTTGTGCCCATGTGCATCGTGTTATTTTTTAGCCATTATTCAGTGGGCGCAACAACTCATCAGTCTATAGTGTGTAGCCCACCTGGACACAACAAAATTATTTTGTACACCACAGGTCGGCCGTAGTGCTTTTATATTATATAAATCCTTTAAATTTGTGATTTTATGGGCTTTTTTTGAATCCGGTTGTATCATATTATGCTTTTCAAGTTAAACCCGTTATTAGGCTAATAACGTTGTAGGTTGTATTTATGCTTTATTATATATCAGACGTTTACGCAGATGTAGAAATCCAGGGACAGCTATTGAAATCTAACATGGCATGACATTTAGTAACTCATACTAAATGTCATGCATAACCACTAGCATTAACAGCGACTATCAGGAACCTTCATCAGGAACACTTGGCAACAATAATGAAACATAAGCAATCCTACATCTTATCCAAAAAATGATACAATTACAGATTCCCAATTCCACAAATTTCATTGTATATGATTTGTTCCCAAATCATATCAAGTACCTCAATACTCGGCAATTTATTAATACAGTGAGTCGCAAAACCCTTTCAATGATTTGGAAATTTGAATGAAAATAACCATAACTTTCTCAGTTTCAATCGGAGATACACTAAATTTCTATTTTAAGTAATTCAAACGTTTTTAAATTATTTTCAAAAAGTCCGATCTAATTAATTAAAGTTCCGTAAAAACTATGTAAGTTTAAAAAAAGGTACATCATTGAAAGGGTTTTGCACGCACAGGCTTAAAATTACAATTTTGTAACCCCTAACTTGTACATTAACGCTGGATATCTTATAAAACAGAGAAATATGCGGAAAATATATGAGATGTTTTTCAACTTTTACCCTGCCTTTTTTACTAGTAGTTTCAAGCAAAATCATCAAGATGAAAACTGTATCAGATGCCAAACGTAATGACGTTATCTCTCTGTTAAATTCTGGCCATACCGTATCGGAAACTGCTCTTTATGTAGCTGTTAGTCAAGCCACAGTATGTCGTATTGGAAAAAAGGCCTGTCCTGACCGAGAAAAACTTAAAGGAGACCGACCATCTAAGCTGACTACTGCGGAGGATCACCAAAGGTGGCTTGGATAATGCGGTACAAGCCAAAAAAGAGCTTCATCGTAATATACACGTTAATGGAAGTGCGAATACTGTACTAGGGCTCTTCGGGATAATGGTTTAGACGCATTACCTAAGATAAAAAAGCCAGAAATTAGTGATGAAAATGCAAAGGATCGCCTCCGCTGATGTAAAAACAGAATTGATTGGACTTTTTTGGATGACTGAAAGCGTGTTATATCTACTGATGAGGCTAGAATTAATTGTTTTAACTCGGATGATCGAATTTGGTGCTGGAAAAGAGACATCGAGGAGATAAAACCTAAGCATACCAAAAAACAAGAGAAAATGGAGATGGTCGTATCATGATTTGGAGCTCTATTTCTTGGTCTGGTGTCGTTTGGTTGTCCAAGGTCGAAGGTAATATGAACTCTAACCTATACAGAACTATTACTGATGATGATTTGGAGAAATCCATTGACGATATGTGTCAAAAATTGAAGTTGCGTCGTAATTAGGTTATCCTTCAACAAGACAACGATTCTAAGCACACCTCTAATTTAATGAAAGAAGACTTCAAAACAAAAAAATATGAAGTAATGTCATGGCCAGCACAATTTCCAGACCTTAATCCCATTGAAAATATGTGGAGGTTATTGAAAATCCGCCTAAACGAATACGATACATCCCCAAAAGGGATGAATGATATTTGGGACAGAACTGAAGAGATTTGGTATGACAACATAACATTTGGGGAATATCAAAAAGTTATTTCGAGTATGCCTCATCGTGTAAAAGCTTGTATTAAAGCAAAAGGTTACGGTATTGATTATTGACTGCATGTAAATAAGCTTCAATTTTTTTTTGATAATGCGTGCAAAACCCTTTCAATGATGTACCTTTTTTTAAACTTGCATAGTTTTTGCGGAACTTTAATTAATTAGATCGGACTTTTGAAAATAATTTAAAAACGTTTGAATTACTTAAAATAGAAATTCAGTGTATCTCCGATTGAAACTGAGAAAGTTATGGTTATTTTCATTCAAATTTCCAAATCATTGAAAGGGTTTTGCGACTCACTGTAATATTAATAATTATATAACCATCTAGAAAATATATACAGTAAATATGAAGCATCAATAAATTAATAAAATGTATCTTTTAGCAGAGTATTTTTATATTAGTATCTTTTGATATAACACTTTACTTAAAATTAGCCTTTGAATAATTAATAATAGCAATACAGTCGAACCTTAATTTTCGTATGAAATTTCGATACCTGCATCTTATACAGTAGCTGCTTGGAATATTCAAACAACCGCGTCCGGGCTGTCCGGTAACTTTTTCTAAAAATTTAAAGCCCGGAAATATTATTAGATGGCCGCTTCCGGAGATTGTTCGGCTTTTTTTGGAACAGTGACCATTGGCAAAAATATGAATCATATACTATGTTGTACAGTATGCCACCAAGTACCATATGTTATCACCTTCTACAGTATCAATACATCCTACAATCTATTGACTACGACATGTATTGAAGTGCAAAGTCTTGATATTGGATATAAAAAACTCCTAGCGTACCAAGTTTAATCCAGTAATTACCAAGGACGCTTAGACCTCAATTATGACACCATATTACTTCATCCCAGCGGTTAATGAATCAAGTGGTTATCAAATCAACATCCAAGCACAATTAGAACAGCATTGAAACAAAGCAACTCTCAATCTCTGCAAGAACGGTTAAATCATGGTTGGTCCATTTCAATCCATAGATTACTATCAAACAGATTTAATGGCTCAATAGTGCCTTAAATTACACTTCAGGATCTCAATGTCACATCAGTATAAAAGGCCATACTTTTATATCTAAATAAACGATATCTTGTTTTTGTTATACAGTTGAATAACTGATTCATTACTCATTCTCTTTGAATTGTATTTTTTTTAAGTATTATTCATCAAACTTGAAAATATACGACATGGCTAAACGTTTTGCAATTCTGTGGATCAGCACTAGAAGTACCTGCCATTGCAACGGGAGGCCATTTGAATTCATATTCGTTGAGAAGAACTGATGGGCTTGCTGATATTAGTAGGTGTAAGTAACAGGTAACCAACTTGTTGCTCGAACTGGCTGAACGTACAATAACCCATGGATGCTGGTAGTAGTATTGGTGTCAAGCCGGGTTTTGCCAGCCAAATTTACTAGTATGCATATCATATGCATTAATAAAAAAGGAAAAAATTTGCTAGACATATGCAAACCTTACTAATTAAGAAGAAAAAAAAGGAGGATCATGTTCGATGAGAAGCAAGGTTATCCGAAATTCTCTTTCAAAATTCATATCCTAATACCAAAGGGCTTCCCCTTTGGCGGGTTTGAACTCACGAATATGTGTGTCGCACTCAATTTGTAGCGGATGCGCTACCCGTTAAGCTTGTCACTCTCCTGTGGTCTACAGTTTTAATTCCCATACACGTGAACATGTATTTTTCAGTTTCTCACTATTTTGGGAAATGCAGCAAATTAATGTGTATTTTTTTTGGAAATCATAATAAAGCTTTCCATAAATTGGTAGTATAAATTATCTGAAAAAAATGCCAATTTGTGATGGAGATATAAACAAAACTCAATGTTATTAGTATATTAATATTAAGCTGTATAACATAACAATTGAATATGAATGAATGTAGAACAATCTTTGCCAAAATGGGGATTAGTGTAACATAATCTACAACGCATAGAAACACAAATGATATTCAACAGATGCAGTTGCATTAGACAATTCATTTTTTAGGAGTAGAAACACTTAGGATTATACTGGAAAACCGGAGTACGCGTTATTCATCAAACTAAAGACAGACACCAACTTTCCAATCCACCAGTGTTAAATGCAGATATCAATAATTGTATAATAATCTCTACCAATGCGAAATAGTAATATGATATACTGTATGAATCAATCAGTTTGACAATTATAATTAATGTTAATGATAATAATAGGATCAGGTTTTTAAAGTAATAACAAAAAACCATCAACAGCATACTAGTAAGTTGTAATTTAATAAGCTATCATTCAATATAACTGAATATTATCATATTATTAATGAATCATCAGAGAAAATGCAACTAGTAAAAAACTGATGTCTAATGTACATCGAAGTTAAGGTAGATAAAAGGTGTATTCATTGCGTAGTTGAAATCGCAACATTTTGATGGATAGAAATTATAGGACCAATACGTTGTATTTGCCTCAGAACTTTTAAAAGGTTTAAAAGCATACTTCATAATCATACTTAGATGTTAAATATTTACCATATGTTATTATTAATATCACCTTGTTTTTTATTTAATTGCTGTATTATTAAAAATCAAGCTTTTTTTCATAGCTTATAACAATGACAATGGGATGTTTCTGATTCTAGATTGACATTTATCATAATAAGGCGGGCTGATGATACGTTTGATGTTTGATACTACTGTAGATGGAACCAGTCTATTCAATTTATGGAATCTGGATGATGCAAATACCGAGGAACCATTTGTAAGTACCTAATAAGTTGGTTTTGTTAAAGCATTAAATAAATTGGCTTGGGACAAAGAGGGTAAGAAGACGGCAATAGGTTCCAGTGATAGCCATGTTTATGTTTATGTTTATGTTTATGTTTATGTTTATGTTTATGTTTATGTTTATGTTTATGTTTATGTTTATGTTTATGTTTATGTTTATGTTTATGTTTATGTTTATGTTTATGATATTGGAAACGTAAGAATAAAGCTCAATGTATGTTATCTCCAGCGCAATAATTATAAAGTAAGACTATATTATCATCAAATAAGCTATCGCATAATATTAACTTGTATAAAGATTTACAGTAATAAGCTTGAATCAAGTGGATACAGCATCGTAAATTCTTGAAAAAGTTCACAAGTATTATAAAATTGTAGTGGCTCCAAGGTCTTCGGAAAGTGAACCCGAGGTAATCTGCCAATACTTCATATCTATTGACCCATTGTTGTGCCTCGTATGGAGTACCTTTTGAGAATGTCTCAAACTTGTGTCTTCGTCTTCTTTCCAAAAAGACAGGATCCATTTTCTTAACTTGACCCTTCATAGCCTCTTCCGGTTTAGTAGTAACCTTGGCCCGATTGCTCTTCTGCATTTGAGCTTCTAACATTGCTATTCTCTGTTTCAAGAATATCGTTTCCGCAGTATCTTGAGGACCTTTCTGCACAGTAATACCACCTGTAGCGTCCCTGATAATGGTACTTGGATTGTATGTACCCATTATCATATACTGATAATCCATAGGGAGACCTAAATCTTGACAGACCCCTAGTGTCGGCCAGTTGAACTCGCGAACCAAACTGTTCATAGTTCCTCCAGGTCCAGCGTGTAGCATACCAGTTAAGTCGTTGAGCATCTGCATTCTCTCAACTTCAACTTGACTGTCCAAGTGTTGCACTTGAGCTCTATCTTCCTCTGCTGATGCCTCTTGTTCCTGTATTAAGTCTTGAAGCATACCCCGATCATGAGGATTGATGTGTTGCATAGACATTGCAACCATATGAGCTCTTGACAGTTTGATTTGCATAGAATCAATGATAGCTTGACGACCACCAGTGCAATACTTCACCAGATTTTCGTACCTGTCCTTGACGGTCATGAAAATTTCACGAACGGATTCTCCATCATACTGAGATGCGTTCTCGACATCTGACATGGCTGTACCACGGACACTTGAAAAATCTTGGAAATTGGAATCACCCATTCCTCTCTCCTCATTTTCGTTGACCTGTTCACCAGCGAGATCCTTGGGAGCGTATTTACTTTGACTTGTATTGCTTGCCATTTTAGCTTCTCCACCAATGTAATGTCCGAGATATTATGTTATTTAGAAAAAAGAATAATTGTTTATTGATTGATTATTTACTCGCTATTTATACTATTGTGTTAATTGACTACGGATACATGGTTGCTAATCATGTACCAATAGATTACTTCTAGAAGGTGTCTATGCCTTGGTCTTGCTACGCATGCTTACCAAGCAACCTTCTCGTAGATTCTAGCAGTGTCTCTAGCATTAATGATTGGTTCACTTTCCGAAGGCCTTGGAGCCACTACAAAAATCTCTTATTTTTAAGACTTACAAAGCTTATAAGCGAAATATTAATTTCAAAAATTATTCTTGTCCAGATCATCAAATTTGGCATTTTTCAATTTTTTTTTTCTGATTTTGTAAATGTAGAGTTAATTACACTACGAATTATAAAAACAAAAAATACACGCATATACAAAATTTAGCGCTCTATTTTCTCAATAAAAAATATCAAACATTTTTATGGCAAAATATCACATGAAAATCCTTAAACCAAAAAACCATTTTTGGGCCAAAAGTACAAAGTTTCATTACGTAACATTTAATATTAAGCTTTTATAAAATGCGTAATAGCTATGGCTACAATTTTCTCTCACATTGTAGTATATTTAAACGTTTATTTTGGTATCAAAATTTGATTTTTCTGTTTTTTGATCAAAATCATGAGTGTTAGTAAGGATAAAATGAGCCCCGAAAATGTCCGCTACAAAGTCTGAATTTTCAGACCGTACATGGTCAAATGCAAAAAAAAAACGAAAAAAAAAAACGCTTTTTTGTTTAAAACTTAGATATACCATAGTATAAGAGACTTAATCGTTCCACCTTGCTATACTCAATTGCGGCGTTGCTCTACGGGCTCGCTTTTGCAATTTTTTAATGAATGTATGATATGACAGGCGGTTTTTCTGGTAGAAAAATGTATATTTCTTGATAGCAGATATTGCCTATTTTGTATCAAGAATGCAGCTGGATAACTTTTACGTGTTATTGCATTGAAAAATACAAGGTAAAAGAAATAAAGCTGATTATTGATTGACTGGAAAAGTATGCCACTAAGCAAATATTACATCATTTTGCAGATACTAGCACCAAAAGTTTTAAACACATTCAACATTAATGCAAATTTTATTATGTGGATTGTAATTTTAATTTATTGGTGTATTATGGCTTCAAAAATCTTTAGAAGTGACAGAAATATCAGCGATTAAGGTAGAAATTTTGCATTTTTCAACATTATGTAATGAGGCAAAAATATAGATAATCAAAGCTACTCAGAAATGGCTTTGGAAAAGAATTGCGATAAACATGGCTAAGGATTTTTATAAATTAACTAATTGATTTTTTTGTATAATTGCATAATCGTTTGCAAATTTTCAATCGATACATATAACTGGATACAAATATAACAAATATTAACAGTTAAGCATGAAACCTATTTGTTGATCAATTATGCCACATTATAAAGCAACATTTATCTTCTATGTTTGAAAAAGACGTTATTTAATATTTTCTAAATATATTATATCTTACAAGAGTATGTCGATAAAAGTTTTAGTTTACAGTTTAAAAGGTTCCGTTTAATGTTAAAAAATGTATGAATATGAGAATACAAAGAAATTGTTACACTTCTGCGAGTTTGAGATTATCTTGTGCATACACCAGATTTATAGTCTTCCTTGCAGTCAGCCTGATTTCTGCAGCAAGCACCAGAAGTACCTGTAAATTTGACCTTTCCAAAGTAGCTCTTGTTAATGCATTTTTCAGTACTTGTACTGGCTTTAGCTTGAATGGTCTTAATCGAGATATCAAGCGAGGAAACTTGTAATACTCCTAAAACGATAGCTCCCAAGAAGAAGAATTTTTTTTAGATAATTTCATATTATAAATGATCAGTTGATGAATAGAAAAATAAATTTGAAATTGTGGCAGCTTTATATTCACATCTTCAATTCAAATTGACTTTCTTATTGAGAATCTTTCTCCAAATCCCTCATTACCTTGGTGTGTTTCTTTTATAAATATCACAAGTTTACTCATAAAAATTCATAAAATTTATCATTAATTTACCATGCAAATTCGCTTGTTGACAAGATGTGTAACATACTATATGGATTTCTCAAAGATGTATGTTAAAAATAACATGTATTTCAAAAGATCGAGCCATAAATATCATGCTTCGTTTGCATATTTTCAGACGATGGCAAGTTGGATTGATATTTGGCATATATTTGATATAGCTTACATAGCAATTTGTTTTATAAATATACAGAATAACTGGTCCAACAAGATGGTTGTAAAAACATTAGTTTGACTTGGTTGCGCTATATTTGCCATTTTGCGACACTGGAAATCTTTATGACTGAAAATTTAAGGCACAAGATCTTGGTTTATCAAGATCTCTCACTATCCCAATTCTCGGTTTGGCAAATACCGTATGTTTATATGAAAATCAGAAAAACGTGTAATATGCATTTCCTTTTATTATAATGAGCCATAAAGAGGCTTTTCTTTCGTTTCTATAGATTAAACAGGCAATAACTTCATTCCATTGAGTAAAATAGTATCTTTTTCGTTATTCTCCTGAAATGTTTTTATGTTATCCTCAAGTAAGTGCTTCTTTTCTTGGTCCATGATACTCCAATTAGGCGAAGCTTGCTTTTTAAGCCAATTGAAGTCCTCCATTTGATCAAAGTAATTGGTGGATGTTGGCTGCATGCAATAAAAATAAAAAAATCAATAACCTGTATTCCTAAAAATTAAAGAATGCACTCTTACATTGATATTCCATTCACAGACTTGAATGTTGTCGGAATCCTCTATAATTGGGCGACTTGTTACATGTAACATCATATCCACATTGTGAGCTTCATGCATACGAAACTATTGGATTTAACTAGATGAGTTTTACACGTTTCAATAAAGCATCAGATATTGTTATTACCTGATGGCATCCAGCAAATAACACAGAGTTTCTCAATCCATACATTAAAACTGATCCTTCGATTTTTCCACAGTATATCACACAACGCTCTACGTTTTTAATATGTATAGCAGATATTTGTATTCCATCTTCCTCTAAGATCACTACACAGTTCTTGAGATTTGAAATCAAGATATCAATACTTTTATCATTCTTTCCGGTATTCTTTGTGTCGCTTAGTGTCAAAACTGAATCTTCTTTGTCTTTGAAAAATACAGTTGCTTCTGATAAAATGTCTACATCTGCTGTTGGGATAGGTGTCTGAGCAACAGCCAAAGCACTAGCAACTTCTATTGCTACAGGCTTCTTCTTACGCGATTTGAACGAAAACTTAGCTTTAGGTGTTAATTCTGCTTTAGTTTGTTCTAATATTTCGCTCAATTCTTTTATTTGCTATAATATTTTTATCAGTAAACGAGACTTCAGAAATCAAGAGTTGTTACCTACTAGCGAAAACTGGCGTTCGTCATATGATGGTATAAATTCTGTAGCTTTTGTTAAGCTTTTTTCAAGGTTGTTGATTTTTTGTAAAACGTTGTTAAAATGGTTCGAAAGTTCAGTTTTTGGTAGTGTTTTTGAGTTTATTAATTGATCTTCAATAGCTAATATTATATAAATCAGCAAAGCTATAATGTGTTTTTTTTTATAGACATACCTTGCTTTTCTGCTTTGAACTCTAGCCAGAAATCATTGGAGGCTTCTGTTGCTGTTTTCTCTGCCATGAATTGAAAGCTTATAAAAGGTGATACTATACTTGGCTGAGGAAAAGTTCAAAAAGCGTCAAAATAACGGCAGCCACAAGCTGAGACTGACTCAAATATCAACATTAAAGGATTTGTACTTCATGAATTCACACTTTTGTGTTACAAAATTACATCGAAAATGTAGCCGCTCTTTTAGCGTATTATAGAGTATTTTTTTATCTGTATGATTCTACAAATTATTTCTAATTTTACTTACAAACACCATTCCGCATGCTGATATTAAATGGTTTCGACTTTTGAAAAATACGTACGAACACAGTTGGCAATATCAAACATGCAAATAATATTTGCAAATAGTAGTGAATAACAATAATTGTTACATATATGGGCCTAATATTTACAAATATCCCTTTCAATTTCTCGTTTTTCTTTAAAATTTACTCAAAGGTTAGCAATTTGAAAGTATTATACTACTGGCAATAGTCGGCTGTACAACCGTAGAGCCATCCCAAACCATTTCTCATGATCCATAGCTGCATCCTATACCATTTACTCGAATTTTTTTGATCATGAAAAATTCATTAATTTCAGGCCTTCAAATCCTTATTGATCTAATGTAGAAGACGTTGCTTCTGAAAGACAACTATTAGACAATTCTTCTTATGTATCCAGAACTTTCTACCCTTTTATTGTTCACTTTTTTCTTCTCTCAAGACTTTTCAAAAACAATTTATCGCCACATCGATGATAAATATCATTAGAGTTAATGGTCAATGTCTTTCAATTCAGTTCGCAGCTACAGATCCTCCATTGGAAACATCCAAATGATTCATCGCTTACCTCATGGAAGCAAGCTCCCAAGCAAATATTCAAAGACATTGCCTCTGGCGATTTAAAGCTTCGGCCATTTTTCTACATCTCTGCTCTCCTGTCACCGCTATTCCCACTGGTACGGCCACCATCAGCTTTCGTCCGTTTGTTGATCAACTTCAATTTCCTAACCAGTTGCAGACATCGTCCTCCAAGATCTCCTCCAAATCATTCCGGCAAGCCTGCCCATCTACATATGTTGCACCTGCACATTTAGCACGCATTCAACTATCCGCATGGAACTTCTTCTGGTGCCTGTCCTTGACAATGATCCAAAGGAATGTCATTTATCGACTCATCAATCATTGCATTCTTCATCAAGCTCTCCTACATAGAAATTTTTTCAAACGTTCACTTGTCCCCTTCTTGCATCATTTGTTCATCTGTTACTGATTCTGTAGATTGTTTCTTGTTTTATTGTCCATCCAAGGCTCTTGTCTAGCAGAGCGTCATTTCGGAATTTATGCGGCCTACAGTTACCATTGCCGATATTCGTTATTCCATCCTCCACTTCAACTTCTACAACATTTGATATAGTCAAAAGCCCAAGGTTCCCTCCTATTTTATTGTCATTATCACTTTGGCTAATATGTGGAAGGCTTAATATTGTCTTATTTTTAATCAACAATCTTTTGTCCCTACTTCTATTTTGAATCACATCTGCCTCAACATCGATAATATGCTTGATGAAGATATGGTTCATTCTAGTCTTTAGGTTATTTTTCTTTTTATATCTTAGTTTTATTACTCTTCTTCCATAGTCCTATTTACCATCTCATTAACGTGCGCCCGCCTCTGGATTAGGTGCTTCCCAATCTAGTTTACACGGAGCATAAAAGTAAACACCTTTAAAAAAAGAGAAGGTAATTTGCTAAACTGAAATCAGAATTTCACGTCGGAGTTTCATTTTTGAACCTTCTTCTCTCGTAAACTCATTCAAAAAGTACACATCAAGTACTTATTTGAGGGATTCGAGTTAAAAAAAAATTACTTTCATGTACAAAGAGTATTCTATGATATTATTTATTTATTTTAAGCACTTTCATTAGCTGTTTTGTTAAGAAACAATTCTTGAAAAAATCGCGCAAGCTAATCGAATGTTGCATTTTAAGGCCAGAAAATCAACTTTTGTTTAACGTTCAGGTATACAGTTTGTTTAGTACAAAGAGTTAGCTTGCCTTCGATGACATGATAATAAAGTGAAGCATCTGCTACGCTATGATATAAATCGTTTTGATGAATTGCAGATGAATTGCGGATAAAAGCAATTTGTCTCAGATGTTTAGCACGGCGCAGTCCGATCGAATTAATGTCAGTAAGTTTTCTGTAAGCAACGTTTGAATACAATTGTAAATCGATGAGTACTAGGCATTGTACCCAAAATAAGAAACGTATTTATTTTTGTTTTTTAAATAAGTAGGTTTTTTTTTCGGTATTGTTGTCATAATAGTATAATGTCGTGGTGTATGTTGTAATTATCATTCGGCAAAACAGCAATGTTTGAGATACAGAGTATGTTGTAACGTTACACTCACAAACTTCCAAACGTCATTTTTCATCCGCAATGATTTGTGGTCAATGGTGAAAGAATATTTTTGAATAGAATTGCAATTGCATTGTATAACTATCATTTTTTAAACACTTTTTTTCGATATACTATAGCTAACACAGATATAGTACAAATGGAAAGAGGCTTGTAAAATGTACATATAAATAAATGCCATCACATGAGATTCTATTCTTCCATATCTTGGCAACTGGGATAAACCAGAAGCGATATAAAAGTGATAACATTTCTAAATCCGTCTATTGCAGGTTGTTGACATTACGGTATTTATAAAACTTTCTTTGATACTATTATTAGTTTTTTTTTCTTTTCCGAGAAATCGAGAGGTTTCAATACATGAATAGATGAATGTATTTATCAAAGGAGCTTATCAAGTTAAAGTAAAGATTCAAATGTCATAAAGTGTTAATAAATTAGATGAATGACTAGATTTTGCTTGGATTTAAATTGAATGAGGATATTTTTATATTCAATGGAAATATTCGTTTGGATTCCGGCAGCAAGATGCATTTTCATTTGTTATACAGACATGTAAAACTTGGCGGTTGAGGCCGAAAAGGGAAAAACAGGCCCTACCATTATTTGAAATCAAAAATATATAAAAGGGATAATTTCTCTCCATCTACACGAAAACTTTTTGTTGTTTACTTTCTTAACATCTAAACACTATAAAAGATGAAGTTTTCTGCTGTTGTTTTGTATTTTTCTTGTTTAATTGCCTTGGTATTTGGTCAGACAACCACTACCACTGCTGCACCTCTTAATGCTGGTGTTGCAATTACAAACCCTGTACTTAATGTAAGTTTCTTTATCATGATGTGCAATAGTGTATATTAACGGATGTGGATAGTCAACTGCTTATGCTGGCTCCAACTACACCATTACCTGGACTATATTGGATCCCAATGCCACTACCATTGAAGCTATTAGTTTGATGAACGGAAATGCTGCTGCTTTGACATTGATTACCGCAAACATCCTCACTAACGGTTCTATTCCTGTCTCTGACTTGCAATACAACTGGACTATTCCTGCCAATCTCACCTCTGGTCAAGATTGTAAGTTGTCAAACAGTTTATAGTTCAAAGGGGTAAAATGATTAATCGGGCTTATTTTTTATTGTAGATGTCCTCACTATGCGTGGCAATAATTCTTATGTTACTTATTCTAGTTTCTTTTCCATTGTTAATAACAATGCTACTAGCACCAACGCTACTAATACTACTACTCAATTGTAAAAGCCTTTCTAAACAATGTAATATATATATATATATATAATAAAATATCCATCATCTTTTTATTTTATTTTTTATTTTCTTGGGCCTTTTTATGATTGCATGTCCGGATTTAAATCTAAAATCCAGAATGGGTCTGCGCCTGTATCTTCTGTTTGTTTATTTGTGTTGATTTCTTGCATTTCTTCATTTGCTGACATTTCATCATCTGAACTCTCAACTAAAAGATATTATGAAATTAGTTAAAAAAAAGTAATGAAAATGTAGTGCACAGTGTAATTTTTACATTTATCTTCCAATCTTTGTTGAGGGGCATTTTGCCAATATAATAATCCACGGCGCATTCTTTCTTCATCTGGGTATGGCTTCTCAAAATCGACTTTGATATCCTTATTCACACTATCGAAATTTGGTGGCGCAGATGTATATTTTGATAATTTCGATGCGTACGACAAGACATCTGTAAATTGAATATTGGCTGTAATAAAGATATGTAGATATTAGTTGACACGTATGGTGAGGTTTCTATTTAAATAATTACATTCGTTTGCATATTTAATGGATTTGAGCTCTACTTTGGCTTGTGTCAGCGAGAGGTCCAGCTCTTCGCGTACTGTTCCTAGTTTTTGTATAATTTCTAGTAAAGCGACATTGTGTTGATGTATTTCATCTTGAACTTGTATAATTTGTTGTTGGCGAATTTGATGACTTTCAACTACAATTGTTTTATAAGTGAATTGTATACTTTGATTACAATTAAAACCTACTATGCTCAACTGCCTTTTGTAATTTATCATCTACGTTGGCCATTTTTTTGATAATTTCATCTGGTCCATTTACATTATCCACAATATTGTTTTCTGCAACTGATGATAATGCAGTAAAATAGTTTTTCACGAGCTCTGAGTATTCCGTAATGTGTTCACGTACTTGTTCGCGAAGCGAGGATTCCATTTTTTGTGTTTATATTGAAGTTTAACCTTTAACAATGGCTTTAGGTTGGTCAAAATTTGTTAAAAGGTATTTGTAGTCGGTCACGAAATGTACCCAATGAAACTGAGTACAGGTTCAACAAATATTTCCAAGAGCATGCAAAGGTTGGAATACGATCTTTAAATAGTGAGTCAATGGGGTCAATTAACATATATGTTATCAGATTCAAATAAGCTTCTTTCAGTCTCATTAAACCGCAATCCTTATATGACAAAAATGCCATTATACCAGCACCAAATACAATCTTTGGTGCATATATAAAAGTAAAGGAAACAATACACATGTATTTGCATAAATCCCAATATCCATGCTTTTTGTACAATTTTTTATAGACGATTATTAGTAAAATTGCTTGAGTTTACCTAAAAAGCAATCCAAGAGACGTTCGGTATAAGACTGGACCGCTCATCTACATGCTTTGGGAAATGCTCTATAATATGAATTTTTGTTCCATTTATTGCAAAGCTAAAAATGATTTTTAAAATAATACATGTTTGAATATGTTTCTCATTTTACGGATTGTTTTTATCCTACTTATATCTCTAAAACTAATTCTTTAAACTATTTTTGTTGAATTTTGCAATGCAATCAATCATTTCAGGTACACAATGTGACTATTCACAAAGCACCCTTCGCTAAAATAAAAAAAAAAAAAAAAAAAAAAGTTGTATTTTGTATTGTAACAGCTGCTTCCTCATAATATATATTACAATGAACATTATTAAACCAACAAATCCATCAATAAAGAGTATGTATAAGGCTATTGATGTAATTTTGTCGATTCATAACACATTTTTTATCAGATTTTTGTCGTCTGTATTCAACTCAAAATGCCCGTTGGTTAAGAACACGAGCTTCTCCTGCAACAGGAACAGCAAAAAAGATCCAAATACCATTCTTTGATGCAGAACGATTTGCAAGATTACTAGAAAAAGAAGGATTCTCTGCAGCACAAGCAAGAACAGTGATTCATGCTCTAGATGACGTTGTAGATGAAAGGTATGCAAAATAGGCTTGATCTCAAACAATTAAATGATTAATTTACTCGAATACAGCACAACCAATGTCACTAATGATTTAGTGAGTAAAGCTGATCAAGAAAAGACGATTACACGCTACAAGGAAGATTTTAGTAAATTAAAGCAAGAGATACAGCAAATGGAAAGAAGAGATGTTGAGGAAGTAAAGACAGCTAACGAACGCCTCAAAGCAGAAATTGAAAAGTTAAAAAAGACGCTAAGAGAAGAATTAGTGAGAAGTCAAGCAGGCGTGCGCCTTGATTTGAATTTAGATAAAGGACGTATTAGAGATGAAACAATTGAGCAACACAATCGATTACAGCAAACAGACGATAAAATTGAGAATGAAATTCAAGCACTCAAAAGACAAATGGAAGGCATCAAATTACAGATATTACAATATATGATAGGTACCATTACAGGTGCAGGAACACTTGTATTGGGCTACATCCATTTCTTTACCTGATTTCATTACTGTCTGTACCTTTCTCACAAGTCACGACCATATAGAATTCTCTTTCTTTATATACACTTTTATAGTTCATTAAACCTTTTTGTCGTTATACCAAACGATGCGCTATAAGCGTGGGAAATTTGTTGTAATAGTATCACCATAAACGGATCCCTTGATTTATATCAAGGGCCCGAGAAATAATACCTGTTTAACTTAATGTTCATTATTGACGTGAGATTCTATTTGAAAAGAGGCATTCAATGTATGAATCTGTCAATTGTTTCGACAGGTATTCGTACAAATTGATGGAATGTCTTTCAAACGTTTGCATAAACCATATTCTCAAAGATAACCTAAATAAGAATCACATATGATGACTAAAGCAATTTAATCAAGTTCCGTTCTACTTATAACCTTGTCGTAATTTTTTGGTTTCGTGAAGCTTTTCTTTTTATCTTTGTATCTTTTTCTCATCACAAACAAAAAAGACTTAAACATGCTCCGATTCATTAGCCCTTCTATCATTAGACCTTTGTCTGCTAACAAGGCTGTCAGCGCCAGAGCTTTCTCTACTGCTTTTGTCTCAAGACGTAAGAGATGCGCATAATATAACTAAAATACATGTACTAACGCGTCTGTTAACAGAGGCTGTCGCTGGTACCACTGATGAAAAGTCATACACTCATATCATCGCTGAAACCAAGGGTAAAGTTGGTTTGATTACTTTGAATCGCCCCAAGGCTTTGAATGCTTTGTGCAGTGATTTGTTTACTGAAGTTAATGAAGCTCTCCGTTCTTATGATTCTAATGACAACATTGGTGCTGTCGTTATCACCGGCTCAAAGAAGGCATTTGCTGGTAAGTTTTGTAAATTATAAAATGTGGGGTAGATCATTTTATTAACTCCTATGGTTGAAAATTAAGCCGGCGCTGATATCAAGGAAATGAAGGACAATACATTCGTTGAAACCTATACCAAAAACTTCTTGGGTCACTGGGCCGAGATGACTGAGATCAAGAAGCCTATTATTGCTGCTGTCAATGGTTATGCTGTAAGTTGGAATGTATAAACATTATTTTTTCTAAACTAATTGTTTTGTGTTAGCTTGGTGGTGGTTGTGAATTGGCCATGATGTGTGATGTAAGTCTTGTCTCTTTTTTGGAATCTTGAATATATTAATAATAGTTCATCCTGTTATTAGATCATCTATGCTGGTGAAAAGGCCGTTTTTGGTCAACCTGAAATCAAGTTGGGTATCATTCCTGGTGCTGGTGGTACTCAACGTCTTGTCAAGGCTGTTGGTAAGTCCAAGGCCATGGAAATGGTCTTGACTGGCAATGTCAACTTGAATGCTACTGAGGCTTTGAACTTGGGTCTTGTCAGCAAGGTTGTTCCTGCCGATGACCTTGTTGAAGAAGCTCTCAAGACTGCTGGTACTATTGCTAGCATGAGCCAACCCTCTGTCCAAATGGCCAAGGAATGTATCAACAAATGTAAGTGATATACAAAGTTTTGCTCTTCATAGATTTACTAATACGAATGTTTCTAGCTTTCGAAATTCCTCTTAGTGCTGGTTTGCGTTGGGAACGTGTTCTCTTCCAATCTCTTTTCGGAACTGTAAGTATACTAAGATAAGTTTATTAATTAGCTCCATTTACTGATTTTATTGTTTTTAGGCTGACCAAAAGGAGGGTATGGGTGCTTTTGCTGAGAAGAGAGCTGCTACCTTCACCAACAAATAAATATAGTTGTATAATCTATATTGGTAAAAATAAAACTTGTAATTTAAATAGCAAACATCTAAACATTTGTTTACGGCATATGTATATTTTCATAACTTGATTTGTAAATATTACAATCTTATCAATTGTACTTTTTGAATAGCTCTTTTTCTTCTTGTGTAAGGCAATATATGACAAGGAAATTCATTTTTGGACCCCCCCATCTTTTGATTTTTGAACCCCCTTTTATAAAAAGATCTAATATTTTTTGATCATTTCACCTTGAAAATGCCTTAATAATCCAAGTTAGGCCTTCCCAGTTTGAAATAAAAAATACGATCTAATATAATAAACTACATAGAATACAGAACCGTTAAGAGAATCCGAATTTAATTACCAAATCTTGCATAAACAATTCTTAAAACTTTAAATATATCTAGGACAAATGAAGGTCTTGTATTGACGAGAGCAAAGTGTCGTAACTGTTATGTACCTATAGTGGAAGGCTAATAGGTCTTTTCGCTATACTTCATATTTCTAGTCTTCAAAGAGCAGCTATTAATTATCGTCATAAATGTAATAATGACTGTATATAATAACGTAAGTTTATATTCTCATAAACACCAATAAAAAATGCAGGACCAAAAGGATAAAATCGAGAACGATCACGTGACAGTCGGTGCTTTAATTTTGGCTTTTGTTATATAGGTAAACTTCAAATTTACAAAAACATCAAATGCCTAGCTAGCTCAATCGGTAGAGCGTGAGACTCTTAATCTCAAGGTTGGGGGTTCGACCCCCCCGTTGGGCTTCATTTTTGTTTTTTTCGCGATTACCGTGATACGTTTCCCTTGCTTTTTTGTCAGGTACACACAGACTTTGTATGTAACCTTTTTAATTAATATAAAATATCAAAACATATAATAATAATGTTACGAGCGGTAACTAGTGAAAGTGATAAAGTAATAAGAGAAAGTAGGATTGAAAGTAAATAAAATAGATATTTCCAGAGCAGTAATGTCTATTCAATGAGCACCAGGTTTATAGTTGTCCAACTAGTAAGTAAATGTTTTATATAAATGTATATAAAACGAAAGATGTAAATGTGGAAAAGGTACAATGAACTTCTAACGACAGTTCAAGGGATCTAGTATATAATGTAATGTAATATAAAAGGATAAAAGACAATTGAGCTCCTAACTAATAGAATAGCGAGCAATTTAGATATGATATAAAGTATGTAAGATATAAGACGATCTTTATTTGGTTGAAGTCTATAGCTTCCTTTTTATAATAATTGTATAATTTCTAATTGTTTCTAATAATTTCTATGTCTAGGTAGATAATATGTTCGAGATCAATCTTTAACTGATCTCCTTCCAATAATTGGGGCAAAATAAGAGTAATTGTGAGTCATGGCAAGATCAAATGGTTGTCGTATCTTGAATGCAGGGATTATATAATAAATTTATGGATTAAAGAGAGTCGAGTCTCCAGAAGTTTGATTAAAAAGGAATCTTTATGAATATATGGGTGTTGTTACAAAGCCTTCGTGCTTTGAATTTGTGTTTGATTTTACTTTTGACAGATTGTGACAGATTTGGAAAGATGAGTTCAAGGGTAACAAAAAAAAAGAGTTTATTCAAATAATAAATGTTCGATTTGTAACATATTCCCCCACTAGATGAAATGATCGACCCGATCATTCCTTAAACATTCTTCAAATGTTTGTGCGCGAAGGCAACAGCGTCCGATTTCTTTTTGAAGAATTGAGATATATATTTTTTTTTCTTCATTATGTATTCTTCAGGGTCAGATATTTGCTTTATGTGATTGAGGTCCTTGATTAGTTCAGGCAAAACTATTTGATTTAGATTTTTCTTTCTTATGTCTTCGTAGTAGGCGAGTCTACCTTTTGCGTGTAAAATTACAGCTATAGCTTCTTTTATCTGGTTACTAATTTTGTTTTGTTGTTGCTGCTGGCGTTTGGCCACACCTCGAATTTGGATGGGCGTTTGTTGTTTCACCTTTTTGTCTCTGACAACTTCTTCGTCCAAGTCGTCCAAGTCGTCCAAGTTTAAGTCGGATGGTTTTTCTTTCATGATTTGAGGAGCGAGTTGGAGGCAGGTAGTATTCTTGAGTGAAATGTATTTTATTTGTATAAAATAATTTTTTTTGGTGTTTATATATATATATTTTTTTTTTTTTTTTTTTTTTTTTTTTTTTTTTTTTTTTTGAAGATCGGTCGAGATTTATCAATGTGCTTTGATGTTGAATTCTAGGTCCCAATTCACTGCTGGTTTCAAATGAGCTTTGAGTCGGTTCCCGTGTACTAAATGTAACTTGGGGTCATCTGGGTTGGAGATGTTCTTGATTATATAGGATCCTTTCTTATGTTTTTCATGGATACAAAAGATATCTTCGTACCATCGAATGTCTATTTTTGCACTCCAAGAGGTAGATATGTTATCTCGATAAAGTTTGACCGTGTCACCGATATTGAAAGAGGGTTTCCACTCCTTTTTAGGATGATACATTTTCTTCTCTAGGCGTTCTATTTGTAATTTCTGAGATTTTTGTATTTTCTTCAAAGCCAGTTCTCGTACATTATTTAAGTGAACTATTTGAACCGTGGTTCTGACAATTAATTGGAGTTCGAAGCTTGGATCTTTGACATCCAAAGGTCTCAAAGACATATCGAAGTGTGTCTCAGGTTCATATCCATATAGTAGAAAGAAGGGGGATAGTCCAGTTGTAGCTTGTTTTATTGAGCGGTAAGCAAATGCTGTAGCAGGGAGGTATTGGTCCCAATTTTTCTTTTCTTCTTTCGAACGCTTTTTCAGGCAAGAATCAAGTGTTCGATTAAATCTTTCGATTAATCCTTGACTTTGTGAATGATACGGAGAGATGGTTTTATGAATGATGCCGAAATTTCTGCACACTAAATTGACTAATTCAGAGATCATTGGTCGTCCATTGTCAGTGATAATTATTCTAACGCAACCATGGCGAGTAATTATTTCTTCATATATAAAAGCGGCTATTTCAGAGGCGGTTTGTTGCTTTAAAGCACGAACTTCAACATACTTAGTTAAGTAATCTATGGCTGCTATCACATATCGATGACCAGATTGAGATGGACTGACATGTTTAATATCCAATCCTATCTGAGCAAAAGGCTTAATAGGCACTGGAACAGGATATGCTTTCTCATTGATAAATTTTGGTCCATGTAGCTGACACTTAGGACACTCTTTATACATTTTATATATATCTTTATTTATATTTGGCCAATAATATTTTTGATATATTCTGTTTAAAGTATTTGCATAGGCAAAGTGTCCTCCGAGTGGATGAAAATGATATTGAAGAAAGGCTTCTTTTGCTTGTTCTTGGTTGAGTACCTTTTTTAGACAATGCATTTCAGTTGGTTGTAGCATGTATAAGGAATCTTTGTATATAGTATATTTGTGTATATTCTTTTCGATGTATTCTTTATCTTTTGAGCTAGTCTCCTCAGAGAAAGACGCAGATTTTAGGTAGTGTGTGATGTTATTAATTGTGTCTTGATTCATATTTGTTGTTTTAAAAGGGGGGTTTTGAGTTTGTTGTTTTTATGTTTTTTAAAATTATTTATTGTTTTTGGTTTATAAAAATTTTCTATATGTTTTTCCTTGTCTTTTATGCACTGGTTTTGAGTTATGTTTTTGAATTGTTGAATGGTTTTTGTTGAATGTTTTTGTGATTGTTTTTAGAGTTGATTTTTGTTACTTAAATTCAGCTTTTATTGTCTATTCAGATCTTTGGACAGTAGTTTATCGTCTTGTTTAATCTGGACCTTGATTAGCTTTTAGGGTCATTCCACTTTCTGGACCATTTATACAGAGTTTATAAAATATAGTGTCATACAGTACAGTGATTTGGACATTTCGTCTTTTACCGTCATAAGCTACTTAGTAGTTTGGACCTGCACATGAGTTTATCAAAATAAAGTCTTTCAGTAGCATGATATTGGACTATATGGGAGTTACAGTTTATCGTCGTAAAATCTTTGGACGTAGTTTTTGAGAGATGTTTATTGGTGTAGTGCCACGCCAAAATCCGAGGCACCCTTTTGAATTAGCAAGGTTTTGAGTCACTATGTAATCCTCATGTACGACTATGCAGAGTTTATGGTCAATTGACTAGTTGTCATTCAGCTTTTTGGACAACCAACGAGCAGAGTTTATGTAGTATAGATGTCTTCGGCTGTATTGGACATTTTAAACCAGAGTTTACCGTCTTGCAGGGAATTGGACTGACATGTCTTGATTTAATAACCTAAACGACTTAGAAAATCGGCGGCTTCATTGACTTTGCCTTTTCTATATATAATTTTAAAGTTATATTCAGACAGTATTTCGATCCATCTTGCAAGAATTCCTGTAGGTTGTTTTGTTTTAAGTAACCCCGAGAGAGAGGAGTGATCAGAAATGATAGTGATCTGAAATTGTGATCCCAGAAGGTAAGGGCGATAAAGTTGTACAGACCATACAACAGCTAACAACTCTAATTTTGAGATTCCATAATTCTTTTCGCTATTTCTTAGCGATCTAGAAGAGAATATAATAGGATATTCGTGTCCCTCCTCGGTCCGCTGGGTGAGGATTGCCCCCAATCCTAAGATTGACGCATCACATATAACTTCAAAAGGTTTCGAAAAATCAGGTTTTCTTAAAATTGGGTAGCTTGTTAATTTCTCTTTTAATGTATAGAAGGCTTTTGTAGCTTCATCATTCCAAGGAATTTGTTTGGTGGTTTGTAATTGTTTATGTAACGGTCTAGCAATACGAGCAAATCCATTAATAAATCGTCTGTAGTAAGAGGCTAAACCTAGGAAACTTCGTACTTGTTTTACAGTCGTAGGTAAAGCGAAATCCTTAACCTTTTCGATAGTGGCAGGGTTCGGTTTAATCGAGTTCCTGGTTACTATGTATCCAAGAAATAAAATTTCTTCTTTAAAGAAATGACATTTACCGGGATTCAAAACAATTCCATGTTGACTCATTCGAGTGAAAGTAGCTGCCAAGTCGATCAAATGTTGTCTTGGGTCCTTTGAATTACTATACGTAGTGACATCGTCCAAGTACAACACTATTATCCTATTGATAAGGCCATCAAAGCAACGTTGCATTATGTCCGCAAAGGCTCCTGGGCTGCTGGCAATTCCTTGTGCTAATTTCCTGAAGTAGAAAGCTCCGACGGAACACACTATAGTGGTGAGAGGTTTTGACTGTTCCGAAATATTTGCCTGAAAAAATCCTGATCTCAGATCGAAGCAACTCATCCAATGTGCTTCGCTAAGTTGATCCAGCAACTCGTCAATGTTTGTTAAAGGATAATTCATCGGTTCGCTTTGAGAATTTAAATATCGGAAATCTGCTACGATACGGTAAGTCCCGTCTTTCTTTCTTAACATGATTATCGGGGAGGCCCATTCGGAATACCCTGCTTTTTCGATAATTCCTAATCGTAGTAACTTGTCGATTTCTTTTTGTAAACTTTCTGTTTCTAATCGAGAAAGTCTGTACGGTTTTACTCTCTTAGGCACAGCGTTGGGCTTCAGTCGGATTACATGTTCGCCTACGTCAATGTTTCCTATTTTATCATTGTCCCAATCGAAAATATGATCAAATTGATGGATTAAACTCAAGAAAGCTATTTTTAAATCACTTGGTACATTAGAAATGTCAATTTTCTCTTTAATTTTATCTTCGTATTCTTCATGATTAAAATCTTCGTGTATTTCTTGACTACATAGTTCATTCGATAATTCTTCAATATTGAGATTCCCCATTTTATAGGCTTTAAATTCCTCTACATCGCTCATATATATAACTTCCAGATCAGCTATAACGTCGTCTGGTTCGAGTACTAGGGTCTTATCAGTGTCATTTACAAGTACCAGTTGCACTTTATCTTGACATTGAACAATGTATGAAGTAGAGTCAGTCCAGTTGTCATCTCCTTTATTGAAATGAGGGTTCGTAATATCACCTATGACATGATATTTCGGGTTTTTAGTCAATTTGTCTTGCTTTAACAGATGGCGCAAACTAATATTGTAGGTACGTTCTGATCTAGGAGTTATGTAAAAATAATTGTCTAGTACAGTTATGTCGAAGTTGTCCGTTTCAGGGTTGATATTCAATCTTAATTGGCCAAATCTAGATTCGTCGTCGAACTCATTATATTCGTCCTCCAGCATCAATAACATTTCAGATTCTGAATCTGACGGCTCAATAGCTAAGTCATCGTCTTCGCTGTCATCGTCGTCTTCGTCGCCATTAATTTCCTCTTCATCCTCAGAAGAGTCATTTTGATCAGAAGTCTCAAGAATTAGATTTGGTGCAATGACATTGTTATTGGTATTTCCATCGAAAGTATATTTCAACTGAGAAGATTTAATACGCGGATTAGGATTAGATCTAGTGTATGAAAATGTATTCCTTGCTCTCAATCCTTTATAATCGACCTTAATAACTTTTTCTTCCAGATTAAGTTTCGCCTTTGCTCTTTTCATCCAATTGTTACCAACAATTAGATTTGCAGGGCATATAGGTAAGACTTCGATGGATCCCGGAATTATAATGTTACCCCCTAAATTTAGAGGTACATCATATACAATTCCTAAAGATGCTTGCTTGGTTCCGTTTCCTAGAGTAAAAACCGATGTCGATGGAGAATCTATAGATAAAGACAATTTATCTGCTAAATCTTTAGACATACAAGTCTTAGCGGAGCCAGTATCTAACATTGTTTTTACTTTAATCTCATTAATGTAGAAGTCAGTATAAATAGCCGTAGTGTCAATATCGTCATCTTCGAAGAAGTTCAAAGATAAATTTTGTCGAGGTTTTGCTGTAGATACTTTAATAGCTCTAATTAAATCCCTTTTCACCGTTGGTGCAACAATTAATAAATCTTTCATTTTAATATCAGCATTTTGATCCAAGATATGCCCGACGTTATATGAGATTCTTGATGATAACGGTTCAGAAGGTCTTTTAATAGATTTCGTGTTACTATCAGTAAGGGTTTGATGAGGGAGTTTCGGTGCAAAAGGTTGTGTTAATACCACAGGTTGGGGTTCGTCAAGGTGTTCAAAATTGACGATAGGTTTCTCGGTTTCCATAGGAGAATCCATTATATGTATATTTTTTTGTTGTTTTAATGTTGGTTTTGTTACTTTTTTTTGAGATTTATCTTTAGTGAGTATAGGAGCTTTGGACACTTCCGGTGGTCTAGAAATTCTGGCCGCATTAAGGTCTAGGGTCTCGAGAGTGTTCAAAGTGGGGTAAATGGATTTTTGTTGGTTTATAGGCAATTGACCATTAAGATTGTTTGTATCAACAATTGCCTCATTTAGTTTTTTGACACGTTGTTATCCTTTATATAATTATTACGCTTTGAATTATAGCCGGATTGAGGGAAACCTCGATTATCACCTTGACCTTGTCCACTTGTATTTGGATTAATATTGGAATTTTGTCTAATTTGATTGTCTTGAGGAGGTGGACCACCATCATTCATAGGACGAGCAGGGCCATAATTATTGTGTTGATAATTAAGCTGATCTCTGTTGTTATACCCTTGGTAACCATTATTGTTTTGATAGTAGTTTGATTGTTGAGGATATTTAGAGTTCATATTATAATCATTGTTTTTGTTATAGCGTGGTTGATACTTAGGACGAACATTGTAATTTTGTCCTTGATCTTGGTCAGGATAGTTATTAAACTCATCATTTTCATAATAATTTCTACGATTACTTCTATATGGCTTACGGGCATAAACTCTCTCATTATTCGTCTCCTGAATAATGTTCTTGATGAGAGACTTAAATTCGTTATCGGATAGGAGCGACTTCACAGTATTGTTACGTATGGCGTTCATGTCAATTTGACCGTTATCATCAGTGTGAGGTATCAATGAATGCAACTCTAATGCCTCCATCCTAGCAGTAATGCTAGCAATGGTCGGGGACATTGCATCCACATACGCCTCATTAGCTGATTTTGAGTTATTAACTTCAACGCCTTTCGCAATAACCGTGTTCTCACTTTTTACCCTTATGGGATTCAAGTTTTTACCGTTATTACCATTGAAATGACCTGTACGAGCATAATTAAAAGGATTGTCCACCAAAGAAATAGTTTTCAATGAATGAGCATTCCACCAAGCATTTGAATGTTTGATCCAGTCTTGAAAAGAGATAGCAGATTGTTCCTTACAAAAGATCTTGATGGAGTTAGCGAGACCTGCTCTGAAACGAGAGTAAATGAACTTTTCGTCGGTGATATTAGCCAAATCAGCAGCCTCGTATAATCGAGACAAAAATTCACTTGGAGATTCTTGTTGCACTTGATGCATTTCTTCAAACGCACTTTGATAACATTCAATAATTGATTCAGAGATAAAGTGTTCTTGAAGAGCAACAATAGCTTCTTGGTAAGCTATTTTAGAGAGGGTAATATTTCTTTCCTTCAACAAATTGTCGAAGAAAACAGCAGCGACCCGGCGAAGTTGAGCATGCAAAATTGCAACCTTACGAGAGTCTTGAGTGATACCATTCATAGCGAAAAACGATTCCAGTAAATGAAGGAAGTGGCGGAAATCTTCTCCTTCGAAACCATAAAATTCAACAATTTTAGGTTTACTTACGCTAGCCCAGCGGTTAGAATCTTGGTTGCTTGTGGCCAACACAGCGTTTTCGGTAGTAGAGATAGTGGACATGTTAGAGATACAGATGTCTTGATAGTTTCTTGATAAAATAGATTAGGATACCCTGTTAATGAGCACCACGTGTTACGAGCGGTAACTAGTGAAAGTGATAAAGTAATAAGAGAAAGTAGGATTGAAAGTAAATAAAATAGATATTTCCAGAGCAGTAATGTCTATTCAATGAGCACCAGGTTTATAGTTGTCCAACTAGTAAGTAAATGTTTTATATAAATGTATATAAAACGAAAGATGTAAATGTGGAAAAGGTACAATGAACTTCTAACGACAGTTCAAGGGATCTAGTATATAATGTAATGTAATATAAAAGGATAAAAGACAATTGAGCTCCTAACTAATAGAATAGCGAGCAATTTAGATATGATATAAAGTATGTAAGATATAAGACGATCTTTATTTGGTTGAAGTCTATAGCTTCCTTTTTATAATAATTGTATAATTTCTAATTGTTTCTAATAATTTCTATGTCTAGGTAGATAATATGTTCGAGATCAATCTTTAACTGATCTCCTTCCAATAATTGGGGCAAAATAAGAGTAATTGTGAGTCATGGCAAGATCAAATGGTTGTCGTATCTTGAATGCAGGGATTATATAATAAATTTATGGATTAAAGAGAGTCGAGTCTCCAGAAGTTTGATTAAAAAGGAATCTTTATGAATATATGGGTGTTGTTACAAAGCCTTCGTGCTTTGAATTTGTGTTTGATTTTACTTTTGACAGATTGTGACAGATTTGGAAAGATGAGTTCAAGGGTAACAAAAAAAAAGAGTTTATTCAAATAATAAATGTTCGATTTGTAACAATAATAAAGATCATCTTTTATCTCATATATAATCTTTTGCATACATTTATTTGAATCTACTGTAAAACATACATCTCAGCACACGACAATAATAATCAATAGGAGGCGTCAATTTCAAAGTTTGATAGCTTCTGAAAAAAAAAAAAACTGTACAATAATAAAAGTAATAGAGATTGACTCCCCCCTAATGTAATAAGATAATTTATTTATATATTGAGTTTGATATTTAAATCTGCTACGACATTACGTTTTGAAGGTTTGAAGGAAAAACGCATTCTATTATATTATATATTTATCAGAAAAATTATTATTTCAACATATTTTTGACTCAAAACTATGGTAAGCAAGATAGATTTTTTGATAATTTTGAGATGTACTCTCCTATTTGACTGTCTTGACGTTTGTGAAACATATATTTTTCAATATCCTGATGAAGAATAATAAAATAATACATCTATCTCATAATTTACAGATAATCAGCTTTAATACAATTTTGGTACACTTTCCCTTGGATCTTGGACACTTATTCATTTATTTATATTTGTTAAATCTGATAGGAAATGGTCGCATTATGCTACCTATCCCTAAATTTATTTTATATCTCACGAAAGACTCAAAAACGCGTAAAATTCACTGCTTTTTCCTTGAAAACTGGGTCTCATTTTTCATCCCTGCTCTACTTTTTGTTTTCACTAAATAACACCAAGAAAAAATTATATGCCAATGTACCTGAGATGTTCAGCTTTAATTCAAAAATAAGTGTCCAAAAATATCCTATTTTTTGCAGTTGATATTAATTTTTCAGTGCTAATGTTTCAGATTTTTTACGCGTATTTCACTGCTAAAGAATTGAAAACTTTGAGGCTTTATATCTCTAGAAAAAATTAAGCTATACTAACACTCTCTAATAATGAAACTTACTTGTTTTAAAGTGCTCTATAACATATTTTAATATAAAAAAAGTCTGAGCACTTTTATTTTTTTTCATTTTTTTGGACATTTCTATAGTAGGTTTCAAAATATTGGCTAAATTGAGCAACATTTTTTTTGCATTCATGTCATTAAGCTCGTTAAGCTCTCTTGGACCCAATTTAGAGTTTTTCAAAATATTGATTTTTCGTGGAGATATCCTCAAAAATGTGTACAAAAAGGTACTTCAATTTCTAGCTTCCATTTTTCCCTTATATACCCTCATCCCAAATTCTAAATCTGAAAAAATTTTGGACAAAAATATTTTTTTCTCTACAAAAAATGCAGTTAGAAGATTGTACAATAGCTCGATCGATAGATAATGTTTTTGCGCATTATTTCAATAAGTTATATTTTAAATTTGCTTATAAAAAGTGATGTGTATCTTCAAAAAACCTCCAAAATTTCAATTGCATTTTACGCAAAATTTAATGTGAAATGTTTGTCTGAATTTTATTTAGATGGATGCAGAATTTAAAACTGTACAGAAACTATTTAGTATACTAGGTCGACTTACTTTGCAGTTCATGAGCAATTAAACAATTTTGTTTTTTTCATCATTTTTCGTCCATTTTTTAAAATAAATTTTGGAACCCAGTAATCATAAGCTGTAAGCTGTGATATTGACTATTATTTTGATTATCTCGACGAAAAATCAATATTCTTCTCTGAAATAAAATATGCAAAGTAGCTTTCAGTTGGATCTACCTTAAAAATACAAAAAAGTAAAATATCAATTTTAGTTAGGATTTCACAAACAACACATCGTATTATGATTAACCGAGTTTATGCAAACTCGGAAGGGGGTATTCGAGTTTTGTTTTCCTGTCAGCTAAACTCGAAAGCAGGATTCGAGTTTTGACTTTGAAAAAAATACGTCAAATATGTCAAATTGTGAAATTGACAAATATTCTATTACCAATTCACGATTTCATATTAACTTGACAAGGCTGCTATTAACAATCTCCTTTAAGGCGACCCAATACTTGCTCCCGCCCCGTTTTTTAACCAAAAAGAAGGATCTTTAATAGTAAATGTAAATTTTTGATGGAGTTAATCTTAAAAAAAGTTTTCAAGATAGATTATTGGCCATAAACCAAACTTCAGTAGTAAAAAAAAAGCTGTATTTATATTGTAGATCATTTTAAGAACCAAAAACATTCTTACGCAATTTCTAAACCATTGTTGGTAAAACGAATGTAAAAGTGCATCCTACAGTATCACGATAACTATACGTCGTTAAGCTGTATGTTTGTGCATCAATAATCTAAATGATACAAAGTGTATTAATTGATCGCATGCATTTTATGAAGGATTTTTTTTGTATTTATCTATATTTTTGGCATACTTTACACAATGCATTCAAAGTGTTTTTACACAGTAATTAGCATATAGTTTAGTATAATTTTGTGTTAAAATACATTGAGAATTATTTGTAAATCATGTACATGTTTTTTTATTTGCACATTCATATATTTTTTTTTGTAAAATCCTTCTTAAAAACATTGCATATTCAATCCTCAACTCCCGGTATGGATACGGTGCCCCGGTTTCAGCAGATCGAAAACAATTGCAAAATTAGACGACGAGAGCAAAAATTCAAAAGATCGACATAAAATGCTTATACCGAATAAACGAAGATTATCTCTTAAAAATCATTGATAGCTGATACTATTTTGATATAATTATAATTAAAATGAACAGAAATTTATTTTTTTAATGTGGGTTTTATATGGAGAATGATAATAATGATGAGAAGACTTATTTTTTCTTTTTAAAAAAAAGGAGATGTTATGAAATGTGAGATAGTATTTACAAAGGAGGGGGCTTCTTTTTTGCCAAAAAGTTAGTAAACTGTTCAAGCACTGCAGCTAACACAGACTTCTTCATCACAGACAACGGGCATTCTGCTTTGCAAATCACCACTTTCCTTCTTGACAGAAACCTCAGCCTTGATAGAAAGTTCTTCTGTAATTTCGTTTTCTTCGTCATAAGTATCAATAGCTTCTTGATCAACAGTGAATTTAATAGCATCAACAGCAGGACGAATACGAAGATAGTATTGGCCAGTCTTCAAACCCTTCTTCCAAGCGTAAAAGTGCATTGATGTCAAACGGCCCAAGTTGGGTTTACCAATAAACAAGTTCATACTTTGACTTTGATCAATGAAAGCACCACGATCAGCAGCCATATCAATAATAGTACGTTGAGAAATTTCCCAAACAGTCTTGTAAAGCTCCTTGAGATCAGAAGGAATCTCTGCAACATTTTGAACAGAGCCATTATCGTTCATGATCTTGTTCTTGACTTTGTCATTCCAGATACCAAGTTCCACAAGATCTTTCATTAACCATTGATTAACAATTTGGAATTCACCAGACAAGACACGACGCATGTAAATGTTGGAGGTATAGGGTTCGAAACATTCATTGAAACCGAGAATCTGAGAGGTAGAAGCAGTAGGCATAGGTGCTAAAAGAAGTGAGTTACGAACACCATGCTTGGCAATATCGGCCTTGAGAGTATCCCAATCCCACAAATCAGTAGGGGTAACATTCCACATGTCGTATTGCAATTGGCCCTTAGAAACAGGAGAGCCTTCATAAGTAGAATAAGGGCCAAGCTTTGCGGCGAGTTCGCAAGATGATTCCAAAGCAGCGTGGTAAATAGTTTCAAAGATTTGCAAATTTAATTTCTTGGCTTCAGGGGATTCGAAAGGATATCTCATTAAAATGAAAGCATCAGCTAAACCTTGAACGCCCAAACCAATAGGACGATGACGCATATTGGAATTGTAAGCTTCTTTAATAGGATAGAAATTAAGATCGATGACCTTATTTAAGTTCTTGGTCAAAACCTTGGCAACTTCATGAAGCTTTTTGAAATCATACACGCCGTTATTAACATAAGAGGGCAAAGCAAGAGAACCAAGATTACAGACAGCAACCTCATCGGGACTAGAGTATTCAACAATCTCAGTACACAAATTACTACATTTGATAGTACCCAAATTTTGTTGATTACTCTTACGGTTACAAGCATCTTTGTAAAGTAAGAAAGGATTGCCAGTTTCAGTTTGAGCTTCCATAATGGCAAACCAAAGTTTTTGAGCAGGGATAGTTTCACGAGCAAGACCTTGCTTTTCATATTTCTCAAAAAGAACTTCAAATTCATCACCCCAAACATCACACAAACCAGGAGCTTCATTAGGACAGAAAAGAGACCATTGACCATTTTGTTCAACACGCTTCATAAAGAGATCAGGAATCCAAAGAGCGTAAAACATATCTCTAGCTCTAATTTCATCACGACCAAAGTTTTTGCGAAGATCCAAAAACATAAAGACATCAGCATGCCAAGGTTCAAGGTAGATGGCAAAAGCACCAGGACGTTTGTTACCACCTTGATCAACATAGCGAGCAGTACTATTAAAGACCTTGAGCATGGGCAATAAACCATGTGATTCACCATTAGAACCAGAAATGTATGAATCAGTAGCACGAATATTATGTACATTTAAACCAATACCACCGGCACTCTTGGAGATTTTGGAGCAACGCTTGAGGGTTTCAAAGATACCTTCAACAGAATCTTCCTTGGGAGTTAAAAGGAAACAAGAAGAGAGCTGAGGGCGAGGAGTACCTGCATTAAAAAGAGTAGGACTAGCGTGAATAAAGTATTTTTGAGACATGAGATGATAAGTCTCAATAGCAGCATCAATATCATCAGGATGAATACCGATAGCAACACGCATAATCAAATGCTGAGGTCTTTCTGCAACCTTGCCATTGATACGAAGAAGATAAGAACGCTCAAGAGTTCTAAAGCCAAAAAAATTAAAGTTGAAATCACGATCATAAATGATTGCAGAATTCAAACGGTCAGCATTTTCCATAATGGCCTTATAAACACTTTCAGAGATCATGGGAGAATGGGTATTATTCTTGGGATTGATGTAGTCATACAAATCTTGAACAACTTCTGAGAAAGCCTTGCGGGTTTCTTTGTGCAAATTAGAAACAGCAATACGAGCAGCAAGAAGAGCATAATCAGGATGAGCAATAGTCATATAAGCAGCAGTTTCAGCAGCCAAGATATCAAGCATTACAGTAGTAATGCCCTGGTAGACACCAGAGATGACTTTTTGAGTAACAGTAACAGGGTCAACAAATTTGACATCCAAGCCATAACAAAGCTTGTTAATTCTTGCGGTAATCTATACAAATGTTAATTGTTAAACAATATGCTTTTAGCTTTTAGATTTATGTTTTATTAGCAATTACTTTATCAAATGCGACTTTTTCTTTGCGACCGTCTATTGCGAGTAATGAAATGTCATGTCAGTTTTACAGATTGTATCAGGAAATCACTGTATAAACTTACCTCTTTTGATAACAAACATTGTGTATTATTTATGATTATAAAAAAAAGAAACTTGTTTTATCACGGAAAGAGAGAAAAGAAGGCAAAATGCCATAAATCGAGTGCTTTAAATGGATGTCGAGAATGAAAATGTCATAAAAAAACGCGTCCATATAATTAATGGATAACCAATTACACCATGCCAATTTGTAGAAAACCGCGTTTATCGCGAGACAAGGAACGGGTCAAGGTCAATCCCGATAAATCAAGTATGCTTATTTGCTTCGGTGTTGAGCTGGGTCCATAGATGCTTGATCGCGTATGCGAGTGTTTGATTTGGACATTTGATTTCCAGAATATTTGATGGCTGACTAATTCCATTCTTAATTTATAATCAAGCAATAAATGCCCTCTTTTTTTTTCCCCTCAAAATCCCATGTACATACTTGTATTTCTTTCAATGGCAAAGGTACTTTTTTTTTTTTTTTTTTTCTTTATGAACGGATAAAGCAACCGAAAATTCAAATTGAGATGAAATAAAAATAAAAAATAAAAAGACGAATCACTCGATAGTTTTCGAAAAAATAATATGGAATCATTATTATTTTAATCTTCTTTCGGCGCATGAATGGCAAGCTTCTTTTTAGTTAGTTCTTATAACCCTTCTTTTGGAATGTTTGAAAATATTTACTAGACAATGTCGTCCCCAAGAGACAAATCTATACATTGCTTTGTCATTTGGAATGTATAAACTTTTAAATCTAATGACCAATATGTACCTACAGATGATTCATCGTTCCTACATTTAGTTTAAATAAATCACTTGATTATTTATTTGTCATAAAGGGGGGGAGGAGGCCACGAGGGTTTCATTCTCGGAAAGCCTTGATCCACTATGGATGGTTGCCATGACAACGAGATCCATGTCCGCATTCTTTTGATGAAACTTTAATTAGAGAAGCACAAGAAAAAAGAAACCCCTAAAACACGTCAAAATTTTGCCGTTTTCCTATTCAAGAATTACAGCACAACAAAGAATAAACATGTACGCGCAACTGATACAAATGGTTGGAACTCATCATGCGCCTGTCAAACTGAGATTTCTATATTTGTGTAACATCATGCACTGACCTTCTAACTTGAGAGGCATTGCTTGATGTGTAATTAATACTAAAAGCATATCCTGATTTATGATAATTCCTTTTTGATATGACATGGTTTTAAATACTTTTTTTTTGAGAAACTATTAGTAATATTTATCGATATGTAGGATGTGCAAAGAAAAGATTATCAGGTAGAGAATGTCGATGCAAGTTAACATCCCTGAACAGATCCTAATAGCATTCAGTACCCCATAGATGAATACATCCAGCTTTAATCATTTTATATAAAATACAATTATTTTTTTGTTTCGCATGCTTAACCGAGTGCAAAGGTTATGAATTCTTTGTGTCGTTTTTGTCGCATAATATTACATATTGAAGTAACACAGATTACAGTATACATTATTTAACAATAAGGCTATTTTATGTCACATCTATATGATCTTTAGATGATCAACATTTACAGATATGCACATGTATGAAAACGCATAAATATAAGCATACTATTATCAAAATGCCATAAATTAATGGATGCAATCACTTGTTTATAGTAAATCAAAATGAGAAAAAATCATCCATGAAAGATTATTTTTACTCTATTTAATATGTTTAAAAAACTATAGCTGTAAAAATAAATTAGTTGTTGACTGAATACACAAATCAAGCTTTTTATTCCGTATGAATCCATCTAGAAAAATATTCTTTAAATACCTGGAATCATTCAAAAAAAAAAATCTAATTTTATAAAAGCATTTCGAAAAATAATCCAAGTTAGATTTTAAATCATTAAAAGAATTTTGATCCACCCTCATGATATCCACATTGAGAAGCACCATATGGAAAATCAAAATCATTGCGTTTTGTTGTATTCAACCCATTGATCACAAGATCTACGATTATTCAGGTACCAGGTTTGAGTTTGCATTTTACAAATAAGAAAAAGCAGGCACGATAGTGGCTGGGCTAGCTAGTTTAAAAAGTATCAATATTATTGAAAATGTTGGTACAAATACAATAAACAATGTCAAAATATGAGTCGAGTTTTATGAAAGAGGCTCTTGTAGTAGCACAAGAAGCCTATGATAACCTAGAAGTACCTGTAGGTTGTGTTTTTGTTCTTGGAAATGAAACAATTATCGCCAGAGGTCGTAACAAACCAAATGAAAGTTACAATGTAAGATGTTTACAGACAGCATAATAATAAAAAAAAGGTGGATTATTTAACAATCTGAACAGGCTACTCGACATGCAGAAATAGAAGCCATTGATATTATTCTGAAAGATCATGATAGATCAATCTTTGAAAATGTGGATTTATATGTGACAGTGGAGCCATGCGTGATGTGTGCATCAGCATTGAGACAAATAGGTATTCGACATGTGTATTATGGTTGTGGTAACGACAAATTTGGTGGCAATGGATCAGTATTTAACATTAATTCAGAGTAAGTTATTGAATATCATCTTGAATATGTTTTTGATATCGTTCTAGCTCAAGATTGGATACAATTCAATCAAAAGGATATCCTTCAGAGGGTGGCTATTTTCATGAGGAAGCTATTCTAATGCTCAGAAAGTTCTATATTCGAGAAAATAAGCATGGTAAGACGTGAGAAAAACATAATCTTGGTGTTTTGATTCCTAATTTGTTATTAGCGCCTGTTCCTAGAAAAAAATCCAACAGAGTCCTTAAAACGGATATTATACCCAACGTAAATAAATAAACATGACGAGTGTTGTACTCGAGTATTCATCGAAAAAAAAATTATTGCATGCATTCTGATATATCCAATAATACACTGAATTCTTTAGATATAAAATAAACCACCTCAAAGTCTATTGAATATTCTTTAAATTTAGCAAGTTGGTCATTTATTTCGGAATAATTGAGCGACTTGATTTACTAAATGAATCGTATAGAGCGAGTGGAAATAACCCCATACTACATTCGTATTTGCATTCATCATTTGAGATTGATTATCTTTGAATATGATGATGCATAATTAAAAGGACGCTGCTAAATGCTCATCATCAGAAATTACATAATTGCAATATACGTCATGTACTGTTCATGTAAATATATGGAAAAAAAAGAACTTTTAGAAGCCAAAAAATGCCCTATCGAATTCCTGTAATAACTAGAAATGATTGCAAAAAGGTACAAAGCATCCTATCTATTCAGACATTTATAAACAACTGCAATTTGAGCAGCTTGATAGACACAAAAACCGCCGTCAATTTGCAATGATTCGGGTTGTTAAATGCTTTGGACTTTATAAGCCTTTTTTAAAAATTCTTTGCGTAACAACCAAGGTTTCTTTTTTTGATAGTTTTTCACCTTTTCCAAGCTGGGCTTTTTTTCCATCATAATTGACTTGAAGTCAAAAATAAAGAATAAGCCTAAATACGAGCCCGATATATTAAAAAGACACAAAAGATTGTACCGTATATTTTTTTCCCTTTTTCATTTTCTTTCTTTTTTTTTTTTTTTTTTCCTCTTTTCCTCTTTTCCTCGTTTTTAACTGGTTTCTATATTACATTATAGAATTGCTTTGAAAAACCAAGTACGAATTATGGGACAAACACTTTCAGAACCTATCGTTGACAAATCAACACACCAAGGAAAAAATAAAAACCTGTTTTATGGCCTTTCCGCTATGCAAGGTTGGAGACTCAGTAAGTTTACACTGGAAAATTTTTTATTATACATTGCCCCACTATTTTCCTTATTAGTAATGATAAACCTTTTTTTTTAAAAAAAAAATAGCCATGGAGGATGCACATTGTGCTGAATTAGATGTAGACGGTACAAGTGCTAGTTTCTTTGGTGTATATGATGGCCATGGAGGTATACGCTTTTTTACCCCTCAAAAAAAACAAAACAAAAGGGCCATTGCTCAAACCTTTTTAATTAGGTTCAACAGTTGCTCAATATACAGGACAAACACTTCACCATCGTGTTATTGAATCTGTGCATTATAAAGAAAAGGAATATGCTAAAGCTTTGGTTGATGCTTATATGAAATTAGATGTAGAACTTTTACAAGGTAAATTTTGATTGATGTAATGTGATTTGATTCGTTTCTAAATAATCAATGTATTAGATCAAAACTTTGCCTATGATCCCTCAGGATGTACTGCTGTTACAGCTTTAGTAACTCCTGATCAAAAGTCTATATTTGTTGTAAGTAAATAATTTTCGTAAATGTTTCAGTGTTTAATAATAATTTAGGCCAATGCCGGTGATTCAAGATCTGTTATTAGTACAGCTGGTCAAAGTAAAGCCTTGTCCTACGATCATAAGCCTGTTGATCCCAAGGAAAATCAACGTATTGTTGATGCTGGTGGCTTTGTTGAATTTGGTCGTGTTAATGGTAAGTTTTCTTTCTTTTTAAAAAAAAAAAAAAAAAAAAAAAAATGTCAATATACAGAATTTGGTATTAATACCAAAAGCAGGTAATCTTGCTTTATCGCGTGCTATCGGCGACTTTGAGTTTAAGCAAAATTCCAATTTACCTGCTGAACAACAAGCAGTAACCTGCGAACCTGATGTAATTGAGCATACAATTACTCAAGAAGATGAATTTTTTGTTTTAGCCTGTGATGGTATTTGGGATTGTATGACAAACCAACAAGTTGTCAACTATATTCGTCAACATCTTGCCGAAAAGACAAAATTAGAGGATATTTGTGAGCAAATGATGGATCATTGTCTTGCACCAGATAGTGATGGAGGAGGTATTGGATGTGATAATATGTCGGTTATGATTATTGCTATTTTGAATGGAAAGACAGAGGAACAATGGTACGATTGGATGGCAACCCGCACTGCTCCCAAGAAGGATGCGTTGGGTAATGATGTTGCTCCCACAACTGATGATACCAATGAGACGGCCAAACCATGAAATTTATATACATAATACACTTTTTTGAATTTATTCTGGTTATTTTTTTTATGTCTGAATTTAATAAACTGAAATGATCATACATAATTTTCATAATGTTATGCATGATGCGAGCTCATGTCGCAAAATCATCAAATTGATCTGCCAATATATTAATTAATCGTAGTACGAACTCTGTTGCAAAAGAAACCCTCAATCACAATGCGTTACATCCAAGATAAAGGTTTTATTCTCTATAAAAACATACATTTTTCAACTTGAACAGTAATCGATAGAGCTGCCTACTATATTCATTAAAAAAATTGCAAAAGCGAGCCCGCAGGGCGATGCCATCATCAAATACAGCGAGATCAAACGTCTATCACACATAATGCGTTAATTATTCAAGAAAAAGTTTAAAAAGGGGGCTCACAGAACGACATCTTTGCCGTAATTGAGTATAGTCAGATTAAACGGCTATTTGTAATACTTGGTCATAGTACACATTGCAAAAACGAGTGTAGCGAGATCAAAAGACTATTAATATAATCCATTTATCATAAAACAAATTGCAGAAACGAACGTAGCGAGACAAAATGTCCACTGTATAAAACACATTAACTACAGATAAATTGCAGGAGCATAGTGTCATCAAATGGTTACATGTAAATATAATATTTTTATTATAAAAAGATTGAAAAAAACAAGTGTAGCGAGATTGAACTGCTAACTCTTTTATATTATGATATTTCCAAGTTTTTTTTTTTTTTTTCGACTTTTTCTCGTATTTAACTATGCAAAGTTTGAAAATTCAGTTTTTGTAGCGGACATTTCGGGGCTCATTTGATCCTTACCAATACATATGATTTTGATCAAAAAACAGGAAAATCAAATTTTGATACCAAAATCGACGTTTAAATATACTAGATTATGAGAAAAAATTGTAGCCATAACTAATACACATTTTATAAAAGCTTAATATCAAATGTTAAGTAATAAAAATTAGCATTTTTGGCCCAAAAACAGTTTTTTGCTTGAAGGATTTTCATGTAATATTTTGCAATAAAAATGTTTGTTATTTTTTATTAAGTAGATAGAGCGCTAAATGTTATATATGTATATATTTTTTGTTTTTATAATTGGTAGTATAATTAACTCTAGATTTGCAAAACCAGAAAAAAAAATTGGAAAATGCCAAATTTGATGATCTGGACACGAATAATTTTTGAGATTAAAATCCGCTTATTAGCCCTTGGTGTCTTAAAAATAAGAAATTTTACGATATTTGAAAACTTTTTCAGGGATCTACGATGCTGTACCTACTTGATTCAAGCTTATTCATGTAAACATTTACACCTGTTAATACTCTATGGTATTTTATTTGATTAAGATATAAACTTACTTTTTAATTATTGTGCTAGGATTGATTTATATTACACGTAGAACTTACTATGCACTATTGAAAAGTTTTAGAAGCTTGCATCCTGGAAGATGTAGTGAAAGGTATAGCTCCAAAAAATAATCATTCAAAGGCCAAATTACAACCTCCATTCAGCACAAGAAAGTACTGAGCTCTATTCTTGAATAGATATGGTGATTTTTTTTTTATAAAAATAAAATGTATTATCAAAAAATATGTAATTATTTTCCTCCATTAAGATTTTCTTGATTTTAAACCATTCCAAAGATATTCTTTTGTAACAGGCTCCAATATTCAGGCTTAGAAGTTGCCACCTTGAAATAAAATATAGGTTAATAACCGAAACTTTTGATTCATATTGATTTTTCGTCTTACCCCTCCTCTTTACCCTCTTTATCCCAAGCCAACTTATTCAATACTTTACTAGAACCAATTTGAGTACTTGCAAATAGTTCCTCGATATCTGCATTCAAATTTCATAAATTAAACGTCCAGTTCCATCTGCAGTACCAAACAAAGCAGGATGTGTAGGAGATTATTTTACAATATTCACATAATTATCTGCGTGTTCAAATAAGTAAAGAGGCGGGATAGCAGATGCTTTCTACTAATATACTACAAGAGGTGGTTTTTTTTTAAAAAAAAAGAATTTCCTTAAGGATGTTTATAAACACCATTGATATTTGTTATAAAAACATACATTTTTATTTTTTATTAGAGGGACAGTAATTGAATATAACGAGGTAGAGCTGTCATTCATATGATAGATTTATTAAAAAATTGCAAAAGCGAGCCCGCATGATGATATTGTAATTGAGCGTAGCGAGATTGCACGGTTATCTAATCGTATACTAGTAATAGCAATTATAATCAATAAACCCTAGCCTCTCTCGCAATCATAGAATCAATCAGTTTGTGAAATCTAATTTTGCAACAATACTTTTTTCAAACAAATAAAAGATTGGGTGCAATTTGCAGCAATTACATTGTTACAATTGAGATTTTAGTAAAGTGAATATAGAGTAAAGAATAAGAAAAATAGAGTATAGCCAATGCAGTTATATCTATTAAATGAGCACCAGGTTTTAAGTTGTCCAACTGTAATAAATGTTTTATATAAATATATAAAGCGAAATAAGTAAAGAAAAATAAGAAATGTACAATGAAATATATAGAAAATAGTTCAAGGGATCTTATAAAATAGTAAATGTAAAGTAAAGAATATCAAAATGATATGAGAATAGTATATAATCAAAATATATGTAAGAGATAAGATGTCTTTATTGATTGTTCTTTTTTAAATGTTGTTATTTATACTAATGTTTGTCTGTTAGAACATCTTTGATGTTGATAATGTTGTTTAAAGTTGATAATAAAATACCTTTACTGACATCTAATGAAAACGTTGAGTTTGTTGATTATGATGATATGAGATGTGGTTACATTCGTATATTTCCATAAATATGTGTTGATTTATGATCACTGGGTAAAGATTTTTAAAGATTAAGAAAATATTTCAGACATTGATCCTGTCAATATTCTGTTATATTGTATTCATGGTAATTGAATCTGTTATTGTTTTTGCATGAGTTGTAAAATAATATAATGAGAGATTAAATCAATAGTATATAAGGTTTAGTGAATTTCGTGTATGAATTTGTGTTATTTCTGAACTGGAATCTGGAAATATAATATAATTTTAAGAAAAAAAAAAAAAAAAAAAAAGCAGAGTTGCTGTTCGATTTGCAACAATTTTAACTACATGCACTACCATCACCAAAAAATGCAAAAAAGGAAGAGGACACCGTGGTTCGAACACGGGGCCTAAAGATTTGCAATCTTTCGCTCTACCACTGAGCTATGCCCTCTTAGATGCTTTATCTCTTTCTAAAATATTACAAAGACATAAAGCTTATAATTTGAATCTCGTGACATTTCATCCCTTGTGGCCACTGTTCTGCATGGTTTTACCGCTTAAAATATTAAATTAATAACAATTTGCTTAAAACTAAAATATTACCAAGTATTACTCCATTCGAATCTGATGGTATCTGAAATGTACAATATTTAGAATAATAAATATTGTTACAACAAGAAAAAATGTGTAATCTAATAAAGGAACTTGTTAAATTAAATCACACACAAAAACTAAAGGGAATTTTTATTTAATATCAATAATTTGTCCTATTTATATGCAAATTATATATTAAATTTATCCATTAGATTAGTATTGAATCGATTATATCTTTCTGACATTCCATGTCAGCAGATCAATCTATTTACATTAGTAACGCAGCACATTTAAGTTGAGCTTATTTTATATATATAATAGCTAAATCCAACAAGTGGGTACGTCTCACATATCTCGCTTCCCCGATCTTGCTTTAGAATGATAAGAACAATTGAGAATGTTATCATAAATCAGTTAACTGACCTCTTAACAATAAGGATTATTAAAAAGCAAAAGGTTTATCATCTTACAATCAACCGGTGAATGATACAACACTATCCAAGTTCTCCAAATCACTAATAAATACCCTCATACTTTTTGAATAAATTTATATTTAGTAATCTTCTAGTTTTATTTAAGTATATTGTTATTGATTTAATATTTCAAGGGGCCACTACGGCCGACCTGTGCTGCGCAAGGTGATTTTCTTGTGCCCAGGTGGGCTGCACCACACTATAGCCTGAGCTGCTGTGCCCACTGAATATGACTAAAAAGATAACAAGATGCACATGGGCACAACAAAAGAAACTGCACACGAGCACAATGCGAAGCCTGTATGATGTGCAGGATTATAGATTCTGTCCGTGTGCATGACGTTTATCCCATAGTAGTAGAATTGCCCATAAGCATAATATTATTATCCCTATTTGTATGTAGTGATAAAATCTGATCATCATGAGCATAATGAGCTAATCGTCTGGGCACAAATTGGTTTATGCACTGAGCATCGTGCCGTTCTCCAAATTTCATTGCATTTTCTACTGGAATAATGGGTTTTTAAATTACATTTGTTTTTATTAATATAGATTATAGACAATACAATTATTCAATTCGTTGTTGATGTTGAGAAATACATGCAACTGCCAATATATTTACGATCATCATCATTTGTAAATACGTTTATAGCTATAATGCGTACAGCAACGATGGTTTTTGCTCGAGCATGAACTTAAATAACACTTCCTGTTTAAATTTATATACGAGCCAAATCTAAGATTATAGATGTTACTTTATCACACATAAAATTTAAGCAAATTAATCTTTAAACTTGCTATTTTAGTTTACAATTGTCAGTTGTAGAAAGATTTGCTTTCAAGTATACAGTAGATACGATCAAAACCATGATGGTTAGTAGGCAAAATATCAGATTATCCTTTTTTGTGCTTCTATATCACTTGAAATTTTATCACTTTTCTAGAACATTTCCTGAGTTTGTAGCCAGCTTTAGCTTTTCATTGAGTGGATATAAATATCATTGCCTTTGATTCGATCTGGTAATCAAGAAATACGTCCAATAATACAGTAGTAAATAATGATATCTGGTCTTAGAATGCGGTTAAATGAAGTTATCAGTCTCTAATATAGACTGCTACCTACATTAAAAACATTAGTCCCTTATGTTAGCATGCGTATTTAGATAAAAGAAAAGAATATCAGCTTGATAGTCTGATATGAATTATCAAACAGTGAACAATATTCTTGGAATAGGAAAACAAATAGAGAGAAACAACACACGTATAAAAGGATTTTCAAGGCTTTACATTATTTAGCTCAATTAAAACCCTGCTAAATTGCACATTTCATCCAATGTAAAAGCAGCATTACAGCGCATTAACCCATAAACTAAACAAAATAGGCAATATCTGCTATAGAAACATGTATTTTATACCAGAAAAACCGGCTGTTGTCATATCATATATTCATTAAAAAATTGCAAAAGCGAGCCTGTAAAGCGACGCCATAATTGAGCATAACAAGATTGAACGGCTAAGTCTGTTATACTATGGTATATATCTACGTTTTAAATGAAAATGCGGTTTTTTTTTTTACTTTTCTTATATTTAACCACGTACGGTCTGAAAATTCAGTTTTTGTAGCGGACATTTTCGAGGCTCATTTTACCCTTACCAACACTCATGATTTTGATCAAAAAATAGAAAAATCAAATTTTGATACCGAAATCAACGTTTAAATATACTACATTATGAGAGAAAATTATAGCTATAGCTAATACACATTTTATAAAAGCTTAATATTAAATGTTAAATAATGAAACTTACCATTTTTGGCCCAAAAACGGATTTTTGATTAAAGGATTTTCATGTAATATTTTGCAATAAAAATGTTTGTTATTTTTTATTGAGCAAATAGAGCGCTAAATTCTGCATATGTATATATTTTTTGTTTTTATAACTGGTACTATAATTAACTCTAGATTTGCAAAACCAAAAAAAAAAAAAAAAAAAAATGTCAAAATTGATGATCTGGACAAGAATAATTTTCTAAATTAATATTCCGCTTATAAGCCTTGTAAGTCTTAAAAGTAAGAGATTTTATAATACTTGGGAACTTTTTTAAGAATTTGCGATGCCGTACCCACTTGATTCAAGCTTATTACTGTACATCATCTTTATACATGTTAATATTGTGTGGTAGCTTATTTGATGATAATATAGTCTTACTTTATGATTATTGCGCTAGAGGTAATCTACATTAAGTTTTAGTCTTACCTCTCCAATATCATAAACATAAAAATGACCATCACTGGAACCTATTACCACCTTTTCACCATCCTCTTTTTAGTCCCAAACCAATTCATTCAATGCTACAATGCTTTACCAGAACCAACTTATTAAATGCTTACAAATGGTTCCTCGGTATTTGCATTCAAATTCCATAAATTAAATTGACTGGTTCCATCTACAATAGTATCAAACGTATCATCAGCCCGCCTTATTATGATAAATGTCAATCTAAAATCAGAAACATCACTGCTACAAAAACGTAATTATAAAAAAAAGCGATAGGAAATACAATTATAACTCTTCTAAGTTTATTAAAGATATACTGTAAAGTAAAGCAACGATTCATCTACTCGATGGATCGTTGTGGTATTTATATTAAATGTCTAATTCAAATTATTAATGCAGTAATTTGATCTTCTTGGTTTTAAAGCTGATGGGAAAAGGGATCAGCAATTACTAATTCAGGTTATACAATTATCTATAATTGTTGTTTGTGATTTTAAATTATAGTTAAGTTTCTATATTTCATGATCTTGGTTCTCACACCAGATTCATTTTATTCATTACTAATTCAATTTGATGTGTGAAAGACTGCCAGTAGTTTACATCAATCACATTGTTATAGGCTATGAAAAGCTTGATTTTTAATAATACAGCAATTAAATAAAAAACAAGATGATATTAATAGCATATGGTGAGTATATAATATCTAAGTAAATTTGATGAAGTATGCTTTTAAACCCTTTTGAAAATCCTGAGGCAAACACAAGATCTTGGTCCTTTAATTTCTATTCATCAAAATGTCGCGATTTCAACTACACAATGATGAATGCACCTTTCATCAATCTTGACCTCGATATATATTGGGTATCATTTTTTTAGCATTGTATTTTCTCTGATTTATTAATATCCGGTCATATTGAACGATAGTAAATTAAACTACGATTTACTATTATACTGTTAGTAGCTTTTTGTTACTGTTACTTTTAAAAACTTGATCCTATTATTATTATTATTATCATTGATTATAGTAGTCAAACTAATTAGTAGAGTATATCATATTACCATTTCGCATTGGTAGAATTTACATTTTTCTACTAGAAAATCCGTCTGCCATATCATACATTCATTCAAAAATTGCAAAAGCGAGCCCGTAGAGCGACGCCGTAATTGAGCATAGTAAGATTGAACGGCTAAATCTCTTATACTATGGTATATCTAAGTTTTCAATAAAAAAGTGTTTTTTTTTTCTCAACTTTTCTTACACTTAAACATGTATGGTCTGAAAATTCAGACTTTTTAGCGGACATTTTTGGTGACTCATTTTACCCTTACCAACACTCATGATTTTGATCAAAAAATAGAAAAATCAAATTTTGATGCCGAAATCAACTTTTAAATATAATACATTATGAGAGAAAATTGTAGCTATAGTTAATATACATTTTATAAAAGCTTAAAATTAAATGTTAAATAATGAAACTTACCATTTTTGGCCCAAAAACGGATTTTTGATTAAAGGATTTTCATGTAATATTTTGCAATAAAAATGTTTGTTATTTTTTATTGAGGAAATAGAGCGCTAAATTCTGCATATGTACAGTGACCCCCAAAACTGTCCCAATGTTTCCTAGTTTTGAGTTTAGTATGATTTTCAGGTACAACAAATATATTTAAAGTACGACATATTTTATATATTTCGGAAGATCAATTAATTTCCTTTTATATTAAATTAAAAAAATCTCGAATTTCATTGGTCCGCTATATTTATACCCTGTCTGGGACAGCATATGCATTGGGACAGTTTTGGGAGCTTACGCGGGAAAAAATATAATCCTATTTAATAGTCCGTCCAAAGGCCGTTTCTTTCCAAATATACTTTCACACAATTGGGCATGCTATCAAAAACTTTTTGGCACTCCTCCTGTTTAATGGTGTTGTACCAAACCTCAGTTACACGCTCCGAAAGATCAAGGATTCATTTGGGCGCTGTTTTTTACTCATTAAGCCTCCTCTTTAATAAGATCCACATATTTTCGATCGGATTCAAGTCAGGAGATAGCGGAGACCAATTTATTACTTCATAGTCTTGATCCAATAGATATTCCTTGACTAAATTTGATGTATGCTTTGGAGCATTGTCATGCTGGAAAATGATCTGATCACGACGAAGGCCTAATTTATCCAAAGTAAAATTGAAAGTCCGCTCCAAATCGTCTTCAAAGATTTGTTTATACAAATGTCGATCCACAGTACCCTCAATTCTGCATATCTATCGAACTCCGGCATACGTAATGGCCCTCCAAAATATGACACTCCCACCGCCATCTATAACGGTCATCTTCACATAATTAGATTTCAAGCTCTCACCGTCTCAAATCCAAAGCCAGCTTCTTCCATTTAAGTTAAATCTATTAATGTTGGTCTCATCTGATCAAATCACCCTTTTCCGTTCGTCGGAAGTCCAATCCTTGCGAAGATGACACCATTCTAAACGCCTTTTAATATTAGCCGGAGACAGCATAGGTTTTTTAGGCTTGATAATTGCTCCTATGCTCCCCCTACGGAGCGATTTCGGACAGTTTCCGGGCTTTTATTAACTCCGAAATTACTCTCAAGTATTTTAAAATGTTACTTGAATTTTTGACTGCTTTTTTTGTTGCTTGGCGAACACAAAACCTTTCATCAGATTCAAACAGAAATTTAAGTCGACCCCTTTTAGACACACCCAAACTTGTGCAACACCGTTTTTTAATTTTTTCCACAACAGGCTTACCTACATGCAGTATTTCCGCAACTTGGCGCACTGATTTACCGGTGTTTAAAAGACTAATGGCATCATTTTCCTTATTCTCCTGAAGTTTTTTCATATTAATTTTCAATAGGCCAAAGCACCAGAATCTGTATATGAAATATGCATCTTTTTTATTTTCTTTACCTAATTAGGTGTTTATTTACTGATTTCCAAGCGTTCAAGATACTAGTGCAAATTATGGTTCTACAATCATCGATTATCTAAAAATCAAAAATGGCTCTCAAAACTGTCCCAATGCATATACTGTCCCAAATTGGGTATAAATTCAATTGACCAATAAAATTCAAGATTTTTTTAATTTAATATAAAAGGAAATTAATTGATCTTCCGAAATATATAAAATATGTCGTACTTTAAATATATTTGTTGTACCTGAAAATCATACTAAACTCAAAACTAGGAAACATTGGGACAGTTTTGGGGGTCACTGTATATATTTTTTGTTTTTATAATTGGTACTATAATTAACTCTAGATTTGCAAATTCAGAAAAAAATAATTAAAAAATGTCAAAATTGATGATCTGGACAAGAATAATTTTCTAAATTAATATTCCGCTTATAAGCCTTGTAAGTCTTAAAAGTAAGAGATTTTATAATACTGGAGAACTTTTTCAAGAATTTACGATGCTGTATGCTGTATCCACTTGATTCAAGCTAATTACTGCAAATCTTTATACATGTTAATATTGTTTGATAGTTTATTTGATGATAATATAGCCTTACTTTATAATTACTGCGCTAGAGGTGATTTACATTGAGTTTTAGTCTTACCTCTCCAATATTATAAATTATAAACATAAATATATTATGGCCAGCACTGGAACCTATTGCTGCCTTTTTTCTCTCTTTGTCCCAAGCCAATTTATTCATTCACTGCTTTACTAGAATCAAATTAAACACTTACAAATGGTTCCTCGGTAGTATTTGCATTCAAATTCCATAAATTAAATTGGCTGGTTCCATCTACAGTAGTAGTATCAAATGTATCATTAGCCCGCCTTATTATTATGATAAATGTCAATCTAAAATCAGACATATCCTATTATCATTGTTGTAAGATATAAAAAGCTTGATTTTCAATAATACAGCAATTAAATAAAAAAAACAAGATGATACTAATAGCATATTGTGAGTATTTAACATCTAAGTAAGTTTGATAAAGTATACTTTTAAACCCTCCTAAAAATCCTGAGGCAAACACAACATCTTCGTCCTGTAATTTCTATCCCTCAAAATGCTGCAATTTTTACTACACAATGAATGCGTCTTTTATCTATGTTGATCTCGATATACATTGGGCATCAGTTTTTTACCAGCTGTATTTTCTCTAATTCATTAATAATATTTAGTCATATTGAACAATGATTTATAGCATCGCCAAAAAAAAAAAAGAATCAATACTTCAAGAGTTTTTTACATATCAAATTATGCAATTTAGTAGCAATGATCGCACCTAACTATTATATTTTTTGAATCTATTGATGCTAATCAGACTAATTAATACTTTTATTCAAAAGTAAGCTTTCTTTTGTACATTTAAATTTACCCATTCAATGAATGTCACTGCATTTATTATCCGTTGTTATATCAATCAACCAACTACTACATCTTGATTCGGATACATTTGACAATTAAATGCTTAAGTTACACTTGAGCCACCAGGTATCGCCACAAAAAAAATCTCATACAGGTCGACGAAGCATCACAATTTGGATCATTTTTTTGTGTTCATAGATCTGAGCTCTCTCACATATTCATAAATCTCTACATGAACCATATCTTTATTTGCTCAATTTAACTGAAATACATGGAACACCAACATCGTACTTGATTAAACGCCTTACTTTATTGCCGGTCAACATAACTAATTTGATACTAGTTTAGCATCAGCAGTTGAATAATCAGATGAATTTGAGATGATTAGACGACCCCTTTTAATAATTTTGTATATTATGAGCTAATAATGGACCGTTATTATAGATACGCTAATCAAGGATGGTGAGTTAACTCTAATAGATGAACGAGTCAATTAGCAGTACAAAAATATTAAAATCAAATATAGCAATTAAATGAGTAAGAGATAATAAATCATGTAAATCAGCTTAATTGAATTGTTTCAAGCGTTTTGAACTGAATACACATTTACTTTTGACATTTCTACCACTTTTATTTTTATGATGTATTCTTTATTTTAGTAAACAAGATTGTTATTTACTGAGCTTGGATCAGATATTATCGAAATCTTCGATGCTTTTCAGAAAAAACTTCCAATTTGCTTACCCGTTGCAGTAAATAGTAAATAACGATGTTGTTTACTGTGCAGCAGCAAAATAACTTTTATAAAAAAAGCAATAGGAAAATACAATTATAGCACTTCTAAGTTTATTAAGTATGTTAAATGTAATAAAGCAAAAGTTTATGGGTTACCAGTTACCATAGCCTTTGTGATATATATACTATTTTCTAATTATATTAATATTACAGCCATAAGATCTAAGGTTTTAGAACAAGTTTTTTCTGGTTAGTTCCTAGTTTGGAAGTATCATTGTGTAATGAGTCAAACATTTCAGTTTCATTCATGCAAAACCTTGCCTCATTCCTTATATAAATACTACAAGGAAATCATTACATGATCCCTTGTAGATTTATCTGTCTTGTTACACTCCCTTTACTTATATTTATTCACTAATAAATATCTAATTTACAAATAAGAACACCAACCTTCATCAATCCAGTGATCACAAATTTATAATAGCAAAAATAATATCTATAAGCATATTATCCACCTTTGTTGTTAGTCCAAAATTATAGATCATTACACATTGGTAGAATTTGACATTTTTAATGTTTTTGCGATTTTAAAATTACTAGATCTTAGATGTTGTCTAAGACCAACTTGATTACTAAACAGATTTGATATATGTAGTTTACTACATGCTAAAATAAAAAAAATATAATTATAAAAGCGGTAATCATCAATACAATTATAACCAGCTAAAGTTTTTATTACAAAAGATTTCCAAAGATTTAAAATAATTGAAAAAGTATGAGTGTACTTATAGTGATTTGGAGAACTTGGATACCACCATACTTCTTGAATGAATTTATATTTAGTAATAATAATCCTCTAGTTTTAAGTATATTGTTATTGATTTAATATTTTAAAGGGTAAATCATGCAGGACATTGGCAAAGATAAGAGATTGTCTGTCAAGTGTGACAATATCAACCTTTTGGGAAACGGTTGTTTATTGTTGTTATATCCATTTTATGTAACCTTGTTGAATTAAGGAGCAGTAATTTTTATATGCTTGAATTTTATCACTTATATTATGAGAAAAAAAATGTATGCATATGACATCATAAAAATAATGTAGATAATATAATTCAAGTACATTTACGTACATTAATTATTGTTAACATGGATTTTTTACATTATTTAACATATTTTATCATTTTTCTTACCGTAGTGATCCTTTAAAATTTGTGATTTTGTAGACATTTTTTCGAACCTGGTTGTACTATCTTATAATTTCCAAGTTAAACCTGTTATTAGGCTAACATTGTATGTTGTATGATGTTGTATTTTATACTCTACGTAAAATAAGCCTTTGAATAATTAGTTATACAGTCAAATCTTACTTTTTGCTTGAAATTTCAATACTTGCATCTCACAGCTGCTTGAGATATTTAAACAGCCGCGTCCGGACTTTCCGGTAATTTTTTCTAGAAATTTACAGCTTGGGAATATGGCCGATTCCGGAGATTGTTCAGCGCTTTTTTGAAAGAACGGTCATTGACAAAAATGTGAATTACATACAGTATGAAAAGAAGAAGAACTCGCAACAAATATGATATTTGGCAATTTGGGTTGGAGGAATTGCCTCCAAATACTGCATATTCAATCAAAATGTCCTGCCTTCAATAATTACTAATAATTTATTCTCCCTCAAAACAATCTAAATGGCTTTAGAAAGAAAACATGGAAGTAATGGTGGTGCCACTAATAGATTCTTTTGAAGGAACCTAAAGCAGCTTTTAACGGTAAAAATGAAGAGCAAACTGCGGTTTGGCCGTCCAGAATGAATCGTCTAAAGAAGGTGGTGCCAAAATCAATGATGATAAAATTTTGTTGATTGTTCACTATGAAAAAAAAAAAGTAAATACATAGTAGATATCATCAAAATAATTTTATTTTTAATTTTTAACATTATTTGGCTAGGAAAAACATGAAAATAATGTATTTCATACTTTTAGCATGCGTTTGTTATTGTGTTCAATTGAAGAGTTTGTTTATTATTGTTGTTTACATTTCAAGTGGCATCATATTTTATGAGCAACATTTGGAAATTAGATTATTTTATTACTATAAAGCGTTTTTAGTATGTACTTATTCTACTGCAAACACCACGTACTAAAATTAGTAAGCTCGTCAGTTCTCGCTAAATATGGATCCAAAAGAGTTTCTGTTTTGATGGTAAATGGTCCCACAAGTTTAGTATCTTAATCGTGAGCATACATTGGTTTTGGTCTATCATCCCTTTATCGATGAGCCCTGCTCCACGAATAATAGCTGTAACATGGTCTTCAAGTGCTCTTTAACATATTTAAATACGTCTTCTTTAATATTTTTGTAGTAGATTACAAAATATTCGTTAGTATTTGTTCAAATGGAGAAAATACTTTTTTGGTGATTATGGGTATTGATTTCATTACACATCCTTCATATTAGTGCATCCTGCGTCATAATTATCGTCAATCGCTACTGATTTTTTAATCGATATTATATGTTTTGTTAATAGATGTGTTCAAATCGCAGACCTAGTAGACACGATGTAATTTAAGCAGACAGGAGATACAAACTTATCATTCACTCGTTGGCAGTGACATTTTCTAATAAAGAATGAGTTTAATCCACATCATATTGAAGGCCTAAAATTATTTATAACGTAGTAATGCTAAGGCTGGACAAATGGTATTCACAGTACTTTTTTTTTTTTTTGAAAGAGAGATAATTCTTATATATGGAATAAACAGAAATTGTAGTGAGTATGTTAGTTGCAAAAAAAGAGTAAACTAATCACAATCATTTTTCAACATGCACACATCGAACTTATCTGCTATCACAAATGTCAGATCAATTGATGATTTAGAACGTTATGAGGTAAGCTAGATATGAATGAAACTAATTATAAAATTTAGGAGCAATCACTTTTTGGGTCGAAACCTTAAAAATCGACCTGAATAAATGCAAAAACATAAATTTATATGTCAATCGGTAGCAACGAAGTAGTTTTGACATTTTGAGTGGTTTAGCTGTTTCAAATCCTCACGTGCTCGCTACACTCCATTCAGGTCACATTCAACAAAAAGAGATTGCAAGTTAAAGTTAAATGTTTGAAGGAAAGTATTATTTGACAAAGAAAATATATTTAATTTGTATCAATATGGAGAAAGTTTCATCTTTTAGCATTGGGCCCACACTCAAACATTCAGATCAAACATTTAAGCTTGCAAACATTTGAAAAATAAAATGCATAATATTTAACATGTAACCAACACCCATAATGTAACATTCAACCCCAACGTCAAACATTTAACAGCCAAATCCAACGCTCAAACGCCTAAACATCCAAACATCCTGGTTGATTTTTGGCAAATACAGCAACCACAAATATCGAATCACATTCTACAAATCTCTTTCAAAATGTCTGCTACAAATTTATAATGGGATAGAACAAAGCCTAGGCAGTAACACTTCATAAGAATAGAATCATTAATTGGACACAAAGCCAATTTTATTTTGCACAGGCAATCACCATATGCGCAAGACGACTAAAAACTCATTCAGCCATGTTTACAAAAACAACGCATCGGCACACGTAAAACCATCCAAATATGATTTTATAATGAGAAATATGGCATTATCTTATGCCCAAGGGTCAAAAGTATCTTCATAAAGCATAACATCCATTGTTGACTATTTTTCATTTTGAAATTTGAGGCAGATAAAGACCCAATATTCCACCAAAATTGCTTGAATCAGCACTTAAAAGAGCGCATTTCTCCACTCATAATCATTTTCTGATGCGCAAAAGCATACCAAACCATTTCTCTTATTCCCTAGATTCATTCTGTAGCAAAATTGCCGTTTTTTTTTGTTTGAAATTTCATCGTGATTTTCCATGAGGTACCCCTCATGAAAAATTGCAATTTTGACAAATTCGCAATTTTTACCTCTAAAACGAGATTTTTTACTATGGTATATATTAACATAAAATGAGCGTAATGACTTGCTCTTTCATCTGGAAGTATTTATTTTCTTGTTTCAGGCTTAATTTTTTGATTTTTTCGGGAAAAACTGTCAATTGTATTTGTTCAAATAACTCGAGAATTTACTATAAAAAATTGTAAACGCTTGGCACCATTGAATTTCCCATAAAAATTACTACAATTTTTGTCATTTCAACTAGGTACATTAACAAGAGAAATTTCGAATAAAAGTTTTTTTTTTAAAAAAAAATGGTTTTTTGGAACAAATATGAAGAGTTTCGATCATATCAATTTGAAACTCAGATTTGCACTTTGTTTGCTTTGATGGCTGATACGATGCTTCCAACGTATGATTTGCATTATTCAATAATTCACACAGCTTGATAATAGCCCGTAACAGTATATCAATTGAGTTTCCAGTTTATTTTAGCTAATCCAACTGTGATTAAAGGCCTCAAACTGGAAAAGATCTTAAAAGAAGCCGTTCTGAGACACTTTTGATCAAAATGCAATTGTGCATAACAAAAGCAAAGTAATGGCTAATCTCCTACATGTAGTTTCGCACTTTTATAATTTATCTAAAGTGATCTAAAAGTAAAGTTTTCGAAATATCGAAGCTCAAATTGCCTGGTTATTTCTAGAATTCTTTTAGTGTACGATATTTTTTGGAGCATGGGCCTTGAATGCATGCATTTTTTCGGTTGTAAATCTATGGATTATCCAAGCACATTATTGATTTTCACCTGTATTTCCTCATGTATGACAGTCAAAGAAAAACCTACTCGACCAAATATTCCCAAAAACATCTATTCTTCAAATTGATTGATTTTGCCATCAAGATTTCCCGGGAAAAAAAAAAAAACAAACAATTAAAGATGTTGAATGAACAGTTTGGATGCTTAATCAATAGACCCATCCATCAAAAGCCTATTCTACACGTGATGTCTGACGTAGCAACCATTAAATACCCGCGCAGCCACCTAGCTTGGTGTTGCGGGGGGGATGGCTGTTATTTTTATTTTCAACAAGAGGGTGGGGGCCTCGAAAACTAGAAAATCTAAATTCATTAACCTCCCTTCTCCTTGTTTTTTTTATACATAACAATAATATAGAAAATGGCTTCTCCTATCCGTGCTGCTGCTATTAACTGGACCAAGTTGAGCGTCAGTCTCCCTCAAGAGACTGTTGTCTCTCTTCAAGCTTTCCGTAAGCGTAACGATGAAGTTAAGCGTGTTCTTGCTGAACTCAAGGAACAATCCACCTCTGTTGATTTCGCTCACTACCGCAAGGTCTTGAAGAACCAAGATGTTATTCAACAAGCCGAAAAGGCTGTCAGCGGTTTCAAGCCCGTTGCTTACAACTTGGACGCTCAGTTGAATGCTATCAACCAATTCGAGTCCAAGGCTGTGAGTTTTCAATGAAGAAAAGCATTAATAGAAACATGGTATTAAACAATTCAATATAATAGGTTTCCAAGGCTCAAAAGACCGTTCAACAAATCGAACACGAACTCAAGGATCTTCACGCCACCCTCAGTAACATTGAAGGTTCTCGTCCTATCGAACAACTTACCGTACGTATCAATTTAACAACACAAAATGTCGAATTTTATAAAGATGGAATGATATTAATATTTATGAATAGGTTGACGATATTGTTGTTGCCAAGCCCGAGATCACCAAGAACATTGAAGAAAGCCTCCAAAAGGGTCAATTCTCTGTTCCCGGTTACAAGGAGAAGTTTGGAGATATTTCTTACTTCTAATTGTAATTTTTTTTACACTTTTTATTACCTCCTTGACACCAAAACTTATCGATTAAACTGAAAAATATATATATTACACAGATACGAAATACTAAAATGAAATTTTGATATATTTTTATTATGTTTGGCAAATACAATTATTACTTAAAAAAAAATTATGGGGTCATTTACAATGTTTGATATGCTACACTAGTGGCTTGATGAGTTCTGAAACTATGCACTAAATAGTAATTTGCGGGAAAGAAAGCCTTATTTAAAAAAAGATTGAACCAATCTAACATTTTCTCTTTTTTATTTCCTCTCTTCGTATTATTTTATTAAATGAATTTAATGATCGATCATACATTTGCATCCTCTTTGGCAGGTTATTTGTCGATTGTATGCTGGCTTATTGTATTCACACCGTAAATTTTCTTTTGGAAGTTTTATACCATGTATCATACTAAAATTAAACTATGTATTTTATTAGACAATTGTGGGAAAATTATAGACGTAAAAGTGGTGATGGCCTTTCAATGACATTTTTAGTAATTTGGTTAGCTGGCGATGTCTTTAACCTGCTCGGTGTCATCATGCAAGATTTATTAGTAACCATGGTAATAAAAAAAAATTTCTAGCTGTTGTCATGGAAACTTATTTTTATACTATAGTTTGTTCTGGCCTTATATTACACTGTAGCTGACATGGGATTGATTTGGCAAGTTATTTATTATCAACAGCAAGGTAAAACAATCGATCGACATGAAGAGGAGGAAGTTTCAGCACGTATTGATGAATCCAGCTCATTGTTGAATAGCAACGAAAACAACAACACTGCAACTACTTCATATAATACAGCAATCTCATCATCAAACTCTTCTTTTATTACCATAACTGATATCAAAAAGAAACAAACTAGTGGTACTAAGTTGTTTAATTTAATTTCAGCAGTTTCAATTGTTTTGGTAACTGTTGTATCTTGTTACACATATTACAATGTTCATTGGAAACATAATCATGATGAAGATGGTGATGATGGAAATCATTTAGATTTTTTACCTCAGTTAATGGGTTGGTCAAGTGCAGTCTTATATGTTGGAAGTCGTATACCTCAAATTTTAAAGAATTGGAGAAATAAGAGCACGGAAGGTTTAAGTTTTGCAATGTTTATTTGTGCTGTTATGGGAAATGTATTTTTTACTATGGTAACTATCATTTGAAGCGTTTCAAGTCGAACTTTTTCTGGTATATTAACCAACAAATATTTTTCATCTAGTCCATCTTTTTGAAATCAACAAATATAAATTACATTTTAATGAATTTATCTTGGATTGTTGGAAGTTTAGGAACATTGATATTTGATTTTATTGTAAGGTTTAACTTTTTTTTATGTATGAAAATCAAAATTCTAATGGATTTCTTTCTTGTAGATTTTCATTCAATTCTTTCTCTACAGTAGCGAAAAAAAGAACAAGGTCATGATTGGAAAAACAACTATTTGAAGTTGATTGATGGTTTATTTCAAACTTGAAAATACCCTTCTTTTATATATAACATTTAGACAAGTTTGTTGTATTATAATAAGTTTTTTTTATATATAAAAGTTATAATTTTTATGAGAATTGTTGGTTTGTTGATTGGTTGTTGTATATGTAAAAATGTGTAAAAGTATACAAACAGAAAAGAGGAAAAAAAAAAAAAGAGAGATAGAGAAAGAGAGAAAGAGAGAAGATTACAGAGGAACAGAAACTTGAGATGCATCGAGGCCTAAAGCATGTAAAAACAAATTAACATTGGAAATACGATGGCTAGCTTGTTCAAGAGGAAGTCGATTTCTCTTTGCAAGTACAATATTATCCATAACACGATCCCTAGATGATTGAGTTAGTATATTAATGTAAATTAACCGATAAATTAGTAATATGTACCTGACTTCAGTAACTAGAATATGTTGTTGATCCATTGATGCACCCACTGCCATAGCAGCCAAGAATTGCCATACATACATGTCATCAACAGCAAGTGACAATTGCATCATGGGTGTATTAGGATTAAGAGGAACCAAATAATACAAAGATGGGAATATAGTAAGGTAACGGCCCTGGAGTGTATTAAAGAGGTTACCATAAAGTTCTTGCCAGCGACCAATTTCTTCGGGTGTAGGAGGAGCTAATCCTTGTAAAGATCCACCACCTTGCTTTAAAATTTCCGCACGGGATAAAAGCATAGTTAAAAAGGCTAATCCAGGCTTTGTTTGAGCAACTGCTAAAATATCATTTTTATCCAATAACAAATGGAGTAAACCATCTACAATACGCAAAGGTGCTTCAGCAATAAAAGCTAAAAGAGGAGGAGCAGTAGCATTCATGAAAAGTTCTACATCTTCAAAATTAACAAATTGCTGTTTCTTGGCTTCATCTACATTAGCTACAACAGTGCCAGGATAAATGACATGACGACAAACTTGAAGACGAGAAAAGTTACCAATAAATACGGTCAATAAAGCCAAGTTTTGATCATGGTTTAATTGACGTACAATACGAGGTATAAGCTTCTTACCCTTTGCAATGGAAAGCAAAGAAACCAAAAAAGGTGTTTCAGATGTCTCTGTAAGACGCAATGTCTTCCAAAGTTTCTCTACCTTGGCTGCATACTTTTCATTGAAAGCTTCAACTCGATCCTTTTCATTTTGTTCATCTTCATGACGAGCTTGAGGTGGTCCTTGACGACGCATTTGTTCTAATTCCAAAACAATTGTATACATGTCTTCGGTAATCTTGAGAACATGACGTTTATCAACTGTAGCAGATTGTTTGACAGAAACAGGCTTATCAGAACCAGTTTCAGGGAAACCAGTAGTGTTAGCAGCAGCAGCAGCAGCAGTTGATTCAGAATTGTTATTACTAGGTACTTGCAAAACTTGACGAGGATTACGAACGGTTAAAGAAGTAATTTTACCCAATGCACCTTCCAAAGAAACTTGAGTTTGTTTAGGACGACGCTTGGCATCATTAACAATACGTTGCAATTGTTGATGCATACGTTGCATCATGTTTTCTTCGCGACGCCCACGACTGTTACCATTGCGACCACCTTCAGTTGCATTACCTCCACCATTGTGAGGAATGGAAGATTGCAAAGGTAAACCAGCACGTTGACGAAGAGATGAATAAACTTGATAATAGAAATCGTCAGCATAAGGATCTCCAGATGCTAATTGAGAAAGTTGAATACGGTTGACAACCATTTTGTCATGTTCAGTCATAAGACCATCGTATTGAGACTTTACAAGATATTCAAGTTAGATTAACCATACACACATTTATCACTCTCTATATCTCTCTAATTTACCATGCGATGATATTCTCTACGCTTCAATTCTCGAGCAATCGAAAGTTGTTGTTCCTTCAATTCTTGTTGTTGCTTCATAGCCAAGATTTGCATAGGATCAGGTTGAGCAAAACCAAAAGGAGGAATACCATGCTCACCTTGTGGTTGACCTTGAGGCTGTTGCTGTTGTTGTTGCTGCAAAGTAGCTTCCAATTCTGCCAAATTCAAACTCTTTCCATTATTCATTGGAGATTCATTACGATAACGATTAGCAGCTTGTTGACGCATATCAGCTTCAATATCTTCCAAGGTAACAGGACGACGTTGTTGTTGTTGTTGTTGCTGTTGTTGTTGCTGAAATCCTGCAGAAGTGGTAGGAGACATTCCTCCAACAAATTGAGGCTGCTGTTGTTGCTGCTGTTGTTGTTGTTGTTGAGGACGTCTGTTAGCATTGGAAAATGGCGATAAACTATTTTGGCTACCTGACAAGGATGAAAATCCTGCATTGTCAGCTTAAATTCATAAGAGATTTTAGTCTTTTTGTCCTCTTTTCCTGATAAATTAAACAATTGCTACGTACCAGGAGAAAGACCACTGCTAAAATTACCCCAAATAGACTTTGAAGGAGCCATAGGAGAAGCCTTTAAATTTCAAAATGTCAGAATTCGCACTCTAGTTATGCACACAAATCTACCAAATCTCCAACCCCAATTATTCAATATTTTACCTCTCCAAAATTTCTTCCAATACCAGAAGTTGCAACAGGTTGACGAGCAGGCGTAGCAGCCCAAGGATTACGGAAGCCGCTTTGATTAGCTTTTGTAAAACGATTTTTAGTTACATGTAAATATATTAAACATGTTTATATTACCTTGTTGATCTTCATAAGCTTTACGCTTGACGTAAAAAGCTTCTTCCTCTGAAATACCATTTGAAAAACGTTGAGTGTTTCCAGAGAAATCAAAATCTTTGCCTACATGATATATAAACCGCGTGTTTAGATATACAGATTTACAAAAAAAATAAAAATAAAAAATTATACACTTACCAACTGGAGCATCTCCAAAAGTTAGATCATTAGCATCATCACCTTCTTCGATGAGTTGATCACCAAGGCCATCATCTTCCTCTTGTAAATCATCATGCTCACTTACACCGAGTTCTTGACGCAAAGTTGCAAAATCATACACGTCAGCGTCGATATGATCATAATTTTGATTTTGATCATTTCTATTATTATTGTTATTCTTGCCTTGTTTCTTAAGAGCACGAAATTCGTCCTCACTCAAAGGCGGTAAGTTGGTATTGAAACTGTATGTAATGGTTATTATTATTACTTTATTCTCGATGTGAGTTATTTTTTTATATATTACCCAAAAAATGAGTCGCCCATGGAATGTTGATTACTTTCTCACTATAGATGTTTTACTTATTTACTTGATAAGATATTACAAAAGAGATGTTCTTTTATTAGTATACGAATATATAAATAAAAGAAAAAGAAGTTGAAAAGTAAAACAAAAAAAGAGAGAGGCGAAAAAATCTTTTTTTCAAATGTGCACTGTTCTCTCGCTCATCCCACCCCCATCTCTCAACCATCTCCCTCTTTTTTTTCATGAAAATAACCGGACGCGCGAGTAATTGTGTTTGAAATGTTGATACAAACAGGCTCGCAGATTCCAGAACCCCCCAAAAAACGGATGTATTAAACATCAGCTAGCCTTATCCTATTTTGAAGGATTTTTGTTTTGCTTAAACAAATGCAAAATTGGTATATTTTACATGAAAATAAAGCTTGGAATCTGAATAATTTTCTTATATTTTTTAAATTTTAAGTAATATAGAAAAAATTTCATGTCTCATACCTTTCCAAATGGATATGTTATTTAAACTTACCGTATACTTATTGCAAAATAAAAAATACAATCACACACTAAATATATCAAGGCATTTAATAATAAAATAGTTAGTTTTTTTTATTATATCAAAAATGTGCAATAATTCTTCAAAGTTGTGCTAATGCATCACAACCATTGATCCTGATGAATTTTTAGAATATAAACTCCGACACCATTCATATTGGAAATTAAAGGATTAATTTGCTTGATCAGAAGCTTTAAATTATTTGGTTTTGCACAAAAAATGTTGCTTGACACCTATAGAGTATAATCAAGTAATTTGATTCTGTAAAATATAAACATATTTCCCAATAGTATACCATTCTAAAAGAACATGGTTTCTGAGTATTTTAGGCATAGCTTGTGAAATTAAAAAATGTATTACAATACAACACGCATTAAAGTACGCAAAATAATTAAAAATATATGTGTATTATATATATATAATGCATAAAAACAATTCCTTAAAACTATGCAAAATTAGCGGACTTAACATGGCTGCTGCTGCGTTGGGCTGTGGTGGTAAAATTGAATAAAATTCCTGGTTTCTTGTACTCTCATTTATTAAATGTGATTAATTAATTATGTATAGTATTGTAAAACTCTTTTAATGTCTTGGGATAACATATCGTGAACATGGAATGTTGGATGGAGGTCATTAAGCCAGAAATATCTGTATAACAAAGAATCATGAGAATTATAGTAATGGCATTATTGAGGATTAGATGTCTACTTACTCTCCTATTGGTTTACAATGATTTTCAATAGGGTGTGACCTATCATTAGAATACAATTAGCAAGCAATATCAAGCACAAACAAGTAGTATTTTCATGTTACCAATCAGGGCAGAAACTGTGTGTATCTGTCATACCAAAATCTTTTGGATTGTCTAATAAATTATCAAAATATCTCCATGCATTGTATTCAATAAATGTAATTGTAGTTGCAGCAGAACCATAGAATTGCCTCAAATGTTTCACCATGTTTTGCAATTTCTTGTTATATTCTGCATGCATGTAATAATGAAAAAGTTGTCAGCATATGATGTGGCATACATCATAAATAAACTGACCTATAACGCGGGTTTTGATTAATTTCTCATTCTCTGTTTGATGCCACATTGGAGCTCTGTGGATAGGTGGTACATTGATCAGCATAAAGTTTCTTTCTCCTTTTTCAATTAATTCGTTCTATGTATGCATAAAAACGATATACAATTAACACATTTTTAATTTATTGTTTGCTTTGATTATTGTTATGATCAACTTACGATAAGCACCTCATATCGTTGCATAATTAATAAATCGATAGCATCTGTTTGATTCCAATTGAATGTTAAATCAATGTCATTTATACCAACCCAAATTGTGACCAATGTTGATTCATGTGTATGTTGAATGCCTCTTTTGCTATAAACAGAATCGACAATAGTTGAAATCCTTTTGGTAGGTGATACAAAGATCTGTTGATATAACTCGCGCACTTGTGTACTCACATCAATGACCCTATAATTTATAAAAGGTTAACAAACAGGAAAAAGGGGAGGGGGGGGGGATGATAATAAGAAAGATAATTTTACGTTGGCACCTGTAAATAAAAACTAAATCAATATAAATGTTGAGTTATTTATATAATAATCACTCACTTGGTTTACTATGCTATTGTTCACTGGCGCAGAATTATAAGCAAAATCCCAACTAATCCATTGTGTAGAATCCGTGAGATAAATAACCCAATTCGGACCACCTGCTGAGGTGCAATTTCGACACGCATAAGTTAATGAATCCATATCCAAATAGCGAGTAGTGTAGGAATCACCAAACGAAATTATAGTATTAATGTCTTGGTACAGAAATGATGGCGGTGAGGATATAATTGGTTGAGTGAATACACATACAACATATATTACAGGAAATGCTAACAAAGTGAAAAAAAGGTACATTTTATTGAATTTCTTCGATTGATCTCCTGTTGGCCCTTTTATTACTCTCCCTTGCTGCTGCTCTTGTTGTTGATTTGATCGATGCAAGTTTCCATCATGACTAAGGTTACTATAGTTACCAATCAAGTGGTTGCCATGGTTACGAGGCAACAATGTTTGATGTGCATTGCTCTTGGATGACCAAACCATATTATAATTATGGGAATAAGAGAAAAAAAGAAAAACAAAATAAAAAATAATAGTCCATTTATTTTAGATCAAAAAGAAACTTATTCCAAATGTTTAATGTTTTTCGTTTTTAATAAATCATTTAAAACTTCATGTTGTGAGGGAATTGACCCTTGTTCAAACCGAAAGAAGTGGCCAAGTATTGACGGAGGAAAGGAGTCTTAGCGACAACTTCGAGGAGAGCCTTGTCAACAACCTTTTGGTCAGCAGCCTTGGACTCGGGGAAAGCAGCCTTCTTCTACTCGAAAAAGAAAAAATGCATGTTTAGTCATACAATGGCCCCTTTTTTTTATTTTTTACACAAATCACAATAAACTTACCTCTTCACCTTGAAGGAAAGCCTTATCAGCCTTAGCAGCCTTCTTGAAGTAAGCATCGTTAATCTTCTCATCAACCTACACAAAAATGTATTAATTTTATATATTTCACAAAACTCATTTCCCAAAATATTCTTACCTTAACACCAGAGATATCGACCTTGGTAGAGGTGGCGATAACGTAGGCTTGGTTGACACGTCTCAAAGGAACACCGTTGATCTTGAAGGGACCAGTGACGAGGAGGAGACCAGAATCGAGTTGCTTCAAGACGACAACACGCTTACCACTGTGACGACCGGCCAAAAGGATGGCAACGGTACCGGGGGTAAGAGTGGAACGGAAAGAGGCCTTCTTGGCAGCCTTGCGACCAACCTTGGGTTGAGGAACATCCTCAGCAGGGTAGAAGCGAGAAGCCTTTTGAGCGGGGACAGTACGGTTGTTACCGTTCTTAGCACCCTTAACCTCAACAGTCTTGTCAGTAGCAGCAGCCTTGGCAGGAGCAGCAACAGCGGTTTGCTTACGCTTGTATTGAGCCTTCTTGGCGTAGGCAGCGGAACGAGAGTAGCGAGATACGCCGGGAGCAATGAAGCTATTTCTAGGTGCGTGCGACATTTGTAGCTAATTTTTTAGAATGATAATTAGTTTCTCACTCTTGATTTCTTTGAATATGCTCATAGAATATGTTTAAATGTATAAAGATAAAATCCCATATGTATAAGTTTTATTTGAATTGTTGTTTCACCGAGTTCAATTGTAAAGAATTTAGTTGATTTCAAATGTAAATTTTCCTTCAAATGTCAATGGTTGATTATATGTTGATATATAAATTTGTTGATTTGGCTTTTTTAAAACCAATTTTTTCTTGAGAGATGCAAAATATATACATATGGTATTTTTTATACATCCATCCATTTGGAATAGATGATTATCCATCTATCATTTAAACATATTCTACGATTCTTTATCCGTTTATCTGTCTTTTCATTGATGTTTTACCTTTGGCTATAACGAAAAAGAGGGTGTTCTATCATTTACTCACCTTTGACCTATATTCCCTTTTTTTGCTTTGGCCCGGGCAAACATGCTTCTGGGTTTTGAAGTTTGTTGATTTCTTCATCTTGGTGCACGTGATTTACCGGACAACAACATCCTATGAATTGAATGTCTACATGATGGGACAGACCGAGGCCTGGACTGTTTAAAAGCCTGGAAGATGGCGATTCAAATGTGGAATGCGCCGTTAAACTCTTTCCTTTTTGCTTTGATTGTATTGAAATATGGATAGCGTCATTGATCATGTACATTGGGCTAAATCATCGTTAGCTGTGTTTGCAGACGAATGGATAGGAGACCCAACACCACAAGAGTTTATAGCAATCCCTGAATCAGAAGAATTCAATTTTGATTTGAATTTAGAAATGCAATTGAACCAAAAAGAGAATAAAAAACGCCAAAAAACAGAATGGAAGCCAAATCCAATGGAACTTTGAAAGCAGCATCACTATACCATATGTAAATTACCGTTTCTCTATATTAAGCATATGCACATTATATATAAAACTCTCGCTAGAAATGTTTAGGTTTCAAGTATTTTTTTCTGAGCAAAAAAGCTAAGAATAAAAAGCTAGATGTTATCCAAAATGATCAATCCTTATCTCCGTTTTCATTATGAGGTTTATTCTTTTTATCTTGGCTGCTACTTTTATTAATATATCTTCGGTCTTACCTGCTACTCCTGTACATGACTCTTTAAATACTATTAATGGCAATAGCGGTGATGCATCAACCACTTCTTTTTATGTTACTACACCACTTGAAAATGCTATATATACAGCTTCATCTACGAAATAAACTTTTAGTTGAGATAAATATTAATTCATTGTTAGTCTGTGTACAAATATATTTATTTAATGTAACTACAAATAATCTGCAATAGAATATATCGTTATAAATTAAACTAATATTCAATGATCAATGTTAACATGGCTCAATGGTGTTGATGAGCAATTTATTATTGTTGTTCTTATTGGCGAAGGCCCTACATCAATGAAACCCACTGGTTTTAATTTGACAGCTAATGGTGAAACCGGTACCTATACATAGATTGCAAGCTTTGGTTGACAGATGTCCCAGTAATTATTATTAGATATGTTTTTATAGGTTTCTAATAATCTTGGTGGCACTTTTGCATCCCAATAAGTCTTTAAAATTCATGGCATTATATAAGTGCTAAATACGTTATTTATCATTCATAATGAATTATAATTTGGATTCATCGTCTATTTTTCAACATGATATAGTTCCGATACCTACTTTAATCAATTCAAGGTAATTGGTAATGGTTCCACCATTCACTACTACTACTACTACTACTATTGCTTCACCATCGTCTATCTAAGTTATATACCCTTTATTTAATAAAAACTGATAACAAATTTTTGTAAAAGTCTTTACACATGTCGTATATAAAATTTCATATTATAAACTAGTAAACAAAAAACTCATGTCCTAATCTAGACATTTTGACATTTCAGTTACGCGGGAAAAAAAGAGGGCCGTGCGACATTTATTAAAAGCCAGTGATTGTTTAAAAAAGGATTTAATCAGCAATTCAACGAGATGCTAAAATTATCGCACTAGATACTGTTACAATTTTTGTATACATTTTAAACTTGCAGTCCAATTGGATCAAAATTCATTGATTTCGATCATTTTTTCAGTCCCTTACTTTTTTCAAGCAGAGGAAAAGTGTGTGTGTATGTGTTTTTTCAAAAACGTGTACAAAAATCCTTCAAAAACAGCTGTTAGCTAATGAAGTCAAAATATGTTATTCGTATAATTACTGCCCATTAAGTGCAACTTCGAAATTCAATTTCAAATCATTATACATTTGATTTTATAAAAATTCCCAAAGAATATCTGAAACAACCAACACAAAATAGTTTAGAAAAGTATATATTTTCATTTCCCCATTTTCGCAACAACTCAGGGAGGCTAAGCCTTTTGCAATTCTGTGGATCAGTACTAGACGTACTTACGATCGATACGGAAACTTATTTGGATTCATATTCGGCGAGAACTGGCGAGCTTACTAACATTGTTTGTAGGTGTTAAATAGCACGTAATCAACATGTTGTTCAAAATTACCAAATGCAAAACGACCCATGAATACTGATATCTTAAGTACTTGTAGTAGTACCTATTAATATCTATATCCATAAAGGGTGGCAGCTTATTTGGATCAGTATTCATAGAGATCATATTTAAATCTTTTTCGATAAAAATGCACAAAAAAATATAGGTACATTTTGGCAATGGTGTTCTCAACACACAGTAGGTTGTGGACGTTGCTCTTTGAGATACTCATTTCAAAAATGTGTTTTTACTTTCATGTAAAGTTGGAAGTTATTAGAATCAAAATTCGCCGAGATAAGGCTTCTATTATCGATTTTTTATAGTTGTAAAAAGTAGGTTTCAGATGGATTTTAAATGGGTTTCGAATGTTTTCATCCAATATTAAGTCAAATTATATATTGTCACGTAAAACCTTCAAAGAATATGTACCTTTACTATATAGACCATTGATATCTCTCTTAAAGTAGAAGTATTACCATCAGAACATAAGTGCACTGGTCAAACATTTACCAAAATTGACCAAGATTGACTTAAAATTGATTATAAAAAATTAAGTACCTAAATTGAGGTATTAATTTTTTGTGTTCACAAGATTAGTTCCAACTTAAAGCTACTCTTCACTTTTTGTTTCAGCGAAAAATATTGATTCTTCGTCGAGATAATAAAAATAATAGTTCATATCACAGCTTATAATCTATCACAACGGGGTTCCAAAATCGATTTGAAAAAAATGGACGAAAAATGATGAAAAAAACAAAATCGCTTAATTGATCATGAACTGCAAAGTAAGTCAACCTAGTATACTAAATAGCTTTTGTACAGTTTTGAATTCTGCATCCATCTAAATAAAATGCAGACAAACATTTCACATTAAGTTTTTCGTAAAATGCAATCAAAATTTTGGAGGTTTTTTGAAGATATACATCACTTTTCATAAGCATATTCAAAATATAATAAACGAAAATGATGCGCAAAAAAATTATCTAATGATCAAGCTATTATTTAACTTTTTAGCTACATTTTTTGTAGAGAAAACGAGATTTTTGTCCAATTTTTTTCAGTTTCAGAATTTGGGATGAGGGTATATAAGGGAAAAATGGAAGCTGTCGTATATTTTCAGGATTGATAAATATTACTTAAAAAAGAATACAGTTATAAAAGAATGAGTAATTAATCAGTTCTTCAACTGTATAATAAAAACAAGATATCGTTTATTTAGATGTAAAAGTATGGCCTTTTATATTGATTAGACATTGAGATCCTGAGATGTAATTTAAGGCACTATTGAACTATTGGATCTGTTTGATAGTAATCTATGGATTGAAATGGATCAATCATAATTTAACCGTTCTTGCAGAGCTTGTGAGTTGTGTTGTTTCAATGCTGCGCTAAATATGCTTGGATGTTGATTTGATAACTACTTGATTGGTTAACTGCTGGGATGAAATAATGTGATGTCATAATTGAGGTCCAAGCGTTCTTGGTAATTACTGGATTAAACTTGATACGCTAGGAGTTTCTTATATCCGATATCAAGACTTGCACTTCAATACATGTCGTAGTCAATAGATTGTAAGATGTATTGATACTGTAGAAGGTGATAATGTATGATACTAGTAGGTGGAATACAACAGAAGCTAGAAATTGAGGTACCTTTTTGTACATATTTTTTAGGATATCTCCATGAAAAATCAATATTTTGAAAAACTCTAAATTGGGTCCGAGAGAGCTTAACGAGCTTAATGACATGAATGAAAAAAAAAAATGTTGCTCAATTTAGCCAATATTTTGAAACCTACTATAGAAATGTCCAAAAAAATGAAAAAAAATAAAAGTGCCCAGAATTTTTTATATTAAAATATGTTATAGAGCACTTTAAAACAAGTAAGTTTCATTATTAAAAAGTGTTAGTATAGCTTAATTATTTCTAGAGATATGAAGCCTCAAAGTTTTCAATCCTTTAGCAGTGAAATACGCGTAAAAATCTGAAACATTAGAACTGAAAAATTAATACCAATTGTAAAAAATAGGATATTTTTGGATACTTGTTTTTGAATTAAAGTTGAACATCTCAAGTACATTTACATATAACTTTTTCTTGATGTTATTTAGTGAAAACAAAAAGTAGAGCAGGGATGAAAAATGAGACCCAGTTTTCAAGGAAAAAGCAGTGAATTTTACGCGTTTTTGAGTCTTTCGTGAGATATAAAATAAATTTAGGGATAGGTAGTATAATGCGACCATTTCCTATCAGATTTAACAAATATAAATAAATGAATAAGTGTCCAAGATCCAAGGGAAAGTGTACCAAAATTGTATCAAAGCTGATTATCTGTAAATTATTATTATGAGATAGATGTATTTTATTATTCTTCATCAGGATATTGAAAAATATATATTTCACGAACAACGTCAAGACAGTCAAATAGGAGAGTACATCTCAAAATTATCGAAAAATCTATCGTGCTTGCCATTAGTTTTGAGTCAAAAATCTGTTGAAATAATAATTTTTCTGATGAATATATAATATAATAGAATGCGTTTTTCCTTCAAACCTTCAAAACGTAATGTTGTAGCAGATTTAAATATCAAACTCAATATATAAATAAATTATCTTATTACATTAGGGGGGAGTCAATCTCAAAATACCAAATTTATTCATATTATGATTTGAGGACGTCAATATTTTCTATTACTTTCATTGTACAGTTTTTTTTTCAGAAGCTACCAAACTTTGAAATTGACGGCCTCCTATTGATTATTGTTGTTGCGTTGTGCTGAGATATATGTTTTACAGTAGATTCAAATAAATGTATACAAAAGATTATATATGAGATAAAAGATGATCTTTATTATTATTATATGTTTTGATATTTTATATTAATTAAAAAGGTTACACACAGACTCTGTGTGTATCTGACACTACTCCAGTATTTTTAGTGCTATTTCGGAAATTCATTTTCTTTATGAATATCTTATTTTACAAGCACAAGAGATTTTACAAAAGTAGACACATTCTGCATGCAATAATTTAATAATGTAAACTGTATTTATTGTAAGCTTACTACTGTCTGTATATTTTGATTTTGGTTTTCATCCAGTAGGTAACAAATAGAGTATTACTAATTGTAACATAAAGGTATAATACATAATACATAATGGAATATCCTTAATCATTTTTCAGAAAGACTTGAAAAGAGCTCAGCGAATAACATTGTTAATCATATGTGGATTTCCATCAGTTCCTGCTTCAGTCATTTCAGTCATCATCAGTTAGAAATTGGTTTACCACCAACTTTAATTTGACCTTAAAAAGGACTTCATTCAGGGTTGAGAGTTATTGGGAAATAGATCTTATTTTTATAAAGAGGAAAGTAATAAAGAGACTAGGTAGTGATTCAATTACGGAGAACGTAGGGTCTTTATTATAAAATGAAAAGGGAACCAAGAACTGTTAGGTCTCGGTTCCTGAAGATATTTATACTACAATTTCTATTAAATGTCAGTTCTAATAGGAATTGAAACTAAATAAAAGGGCGAAAACCGACAAGGGTAATTATTACTGCATGAACAATACTATTTAATAAGGCATATCACTCTTCACTCAAGGAACACTTTTTTATATGTAAAGGCTTGAGAATAATGCCCAAAGGTATATACAGGAGGCTTTCGTTAATTTATTATTTATTATTATGCATGTTGTATGCCATCAAGTATCATACCTTGTCACCGTTCACAGTATCAATATATCTTACAATAATCTATTAACTGCGACATGTATTGAAGTGCAAAAGTTTTGATATCGGATATAAAAAACTCCTAGCGTACTAAGTGAAGTGAACTAAGCTAGATTCCCATCATAAAATACCTAAATTAAATGTCATCTCATTTGAAACCATGCTATCAAAGATAAGACTATATAGTAAATAGACAATTGCATAAAGATAGCAAGGGTATAATATTCAAATAAGAGATGCTAAAATACTAAAGTAATGTGGGATATCCTAAATAAAAGATACAAAAAGTACATGCTTATCAAGTAGAACAAGTAAGGGCTGTTCTGAAAGCATGATTGACAAACTATATTTAAAACATCGTTCTTGATCCACCAAATCAATAACCAAACAACCCAACATTTATACTCAAAATTAATGGAATAATCGTTGACAATTGCAATGCAGTTGCAAGATAGTAAATAATCACCAAATAATATAAATAGAGACGTAGAATAACCATTTTATTGCACATTATCCATATTTTAATAAAGAAGGATTTTAACAGTATTCTTTATCGCTTTTTACACCCATATTTTACTGCACTAAGCTTAATTCAGCAATTAGCAAGAACGCTTGGACGTCAATTATGACACCATACTATTTCATCCCAGCGGTTAATCAAACAAGTAGCAGCTATCAAATCAACATCCAAGAAACTCATTTAGCGCAGCATTGAAACAAGGCAACTCACAAGCTCTGCAAGCACGGTTAAATTATGATTGATCCATTTCAATCCATAGATTACTATCAAACAGATCCAATGGTTCAATAGTGCCTTAAATTACATCTCAGGATCTCAATGTCAAATCAATATATATAAAAGGCCATACTTTTATATCTAAATAAACGATATCTTGTTTTTATTATACAGTTGAAGAACTGATTAATTACTCATTCTTTTATAATTGTATTCTTTTTTAAGTACTATTTATCAATCCTGAAAATATACGACAACTCATCCTCTTTTAATTATATTCTTTTTTAAGTATTATTTATCAAACATGAAAATATACGACACAACATGTGGTTTTATTGGGCAGAAATATAATGTTTTGCGGATGGCTTCCTCAATTCACAGTGATCTGTGAGAGTAGAAATATAAATTTTTATGCAGGATATATATAAATCTACCATCATGTATAATTGGAGATTAATTGGATCAATATTCACAAGGATGAGAATTTTTTTTCTTTGTTTTCTGCAGTTGTAAATATTAGTTTATTATTTTGTAAAACTTAAAACTCATTATCCAGGGCTTAATTTCTGTATTCACAAGATAGATCTAATTGATTGCTACTCTGTATTTTTTGTTTTAGCCAAAAATATTGATTTTTCATTGAGATAATCAAAATAATAGTCAATATCACAGCTTACAGCTTATGATTACTGGGTTCCAAAATTTATTTTAAAAAATGGACGAAAAATGATGAAAAAAACAAAATTGTTTAATTGCTCATGAACTGCAAAGTAAGTCGACCTAGTATACTAAATAATTTTTGTACTGTTTTAAATTCTGCATCCATCTAAATAAAATTCAGACAAACATTTCACATTAAATTTTGCGTAAAATGCAATTGAAATTTTGGAGGTTTTTTGAAGATACACATCACTTTTCATAAGCATATTTAAAATATAACTTATTGAAATAATGCGCAAAAACATTATCTATCGATCGAGCTATTGTACAATCTTCTAGCTGCATTTTTTGTAGAGAAAAAAAGATTTTTGTCCAAATTTTTTTCAGTTTCAGAATTTGGGATGAGGGTATATAAGGGAAAAATGGAAGCTAGAAATGGAGGTACCTTTTTTGTACATATTTTTTAGGATATCTCCATGAAAAATCAATATTTTAAAAAACTCTAAATTGGGTCCGAGAGAGCTTAACGAGCTTAATGACATGAATGAAAAAAAAATGTTGCTCAATTTAGCCAATATTTTGAAACCTACTATAGAAATGTCCAAAAAAATGAAAAAAAATAAAAGTGCCCAGAATTTTTTTATATTAAAATATGTTATAGAGCACTTTAAAACAAGTAAGTTTTATTATTAAAAAGTGTTAGTATAGCTTAATTATTTCTAGAGATATGAAGCCTCAAAGTTTTCAATCCTTTAGCAGTGAAATACGCGTAAAAATCTGAAACATTAGAACTGAAAAATTAATACCAATTGTAAAAAATAGGATATTTTTGGATACTTGTTTTTGAATTAAAGTTGAACATCTCAAGTACATTTACATATAACTTTTTCTTGATGTTATTTAGTGGAAAAAAAAGTAGAACAGGGATGAGTCGGTCAATATGAAAAAGTAGTAAATTTCAACACAGTTCATTTATTTTTTTCTACGAAAATCAAGTAATGTGATAGTAATAATAAGCAACAGTGATAGACATCGTCAAAATTAGACCAGCTAAACCTATTTTGATATATAATTAGAACAAATTACTTTTCATGTGAATTAATATAGTGATGATTTACCTGTATATAACCACGGATACCAGGCATGACTACGAACTCTACACTTAATTTGTTCATATCTTTGTGAAGCACCTTTCAAAAATGCGGTATGTACAGAAACACGTTCCTGCAATTGAGCTATTCTTGAACGATCCGCATGATATTGAGTAATGGAATCTGCTAATTGATGATTAACGTAATCCAATACTCGCTTAAGTGAGCCAAATTGAATATTTAAAGCTGTGTCCATCGTTGTATCTAATGACTGATCTAATTCTAACAATTTTTGCGTATAATTGGATATATCTTGTTTAGAATTATTTATTTTGCCTATCATTTGTTGTATTTTGTCTAATTGTTGTTCCGTTTCTCTTTGTAAGCTATCAACCACACTACTAGAAGCTCCTCTTTTGATGAAATTATGATAATAAAAAAAAAAACTAATTGTCAATGCCATGATATGTATGTACGTATATCTAAATAAAAGCTTACATGCCAATTGTGGTAGTAGTAGACTTTGACGATAATCGACGAGCAGTAGGATGAGTGCTGTTATAATCATCATCCACATCAGAATCTTCATCTTGGTCTTCCTTGTTTGTATCATCAATATCCAGTGGATGCTCTTGTAATATGATGTGCTTTAATTTGACGAGATTCATAAACATCATCTTTTCTGAAAAACATCGAGCAGTAAGCCGAAGTTCAGTATGTTTTGTTGTTAAAATGACATTGTTATCAAACATATTTTTATCGTCATCGACAGTGCATGGCGCATGAATCCAGCCATTGCGCAAATTTCCTTCATATGATAGTACATCACTAAGTGTAACATTAGAATAGGCCTTGTGTGTTAATGGTGGTGATTCTGTAACATTGTTTATAGGAGTAGATGTGGAGGAAGAGTTGTTTGTTGTATTATTATCATCACTGCTACTGTTACTATCACTTCTATTGGAAAATAAATCCTCTTCTTCTTCCACCTCTGGCAGCTGCTCTTCTCCAATGACTAATGTATGTTTCCAACTTTTGAACATGTCATGAATACGTTTTGATGAACCATTTGCTGCTGCCACAGGCTGAAGCGCTTTTCGCAGGTCTTTGGGTGAAGGATGTGTAGGTAAAGGAGCGTGGTGAAAATATAGAAAGGCAAGTCTTGAATGTACGGGTAATATAGCAATGGTTGATTCCAATACTCGAACAAGCACATATGAATGCATATCAGGCCAATGAAAGCAAAATGTATCGATAACTTCAGGATTGAAATTTTTTTCTTGTTGAAGATGTCTACTCTTTTTCTTTAAACTATGAGCTGTTGCAGTTGTTGTTGCTGTTTGAGCTAATTTGCTTTTATGTTTACTATGTTTATTCTTTTTTGAATTACTGGTTAACCAATGCCGATTATGTGATATACGAATATACGGGTCAACGTACATTGGATTCATTTTAGGCTACACAACTTTTTTTTACAATGTTTATGTTAATTAATAAATTGTGTGTATAATGATATTTTTTTTTCCACGAGGATTATTTGGGATACAGCAGTAAGCCAACCTGGCGTATCTCTCAAGCCTAACGGAGTTTTTCTCGATAAAATATGGTGGTGTTTGGTTGCTAATTTCCAACAAATAGAAAGGCTTTCGTATTACAAACAAAGAATTTGAAGAGAGTAGGAGAGTAGCACTTTTTCGATTTGACGTTACACTGTAGCATTATTAGAAATTAAGAAAAGTTGCAATCAAAGAATCGATAAGGATTTGTGCTATATTTTGAAATGATCTCTCATGCACACATAAATGCACACATACACACCTATACAAACCCGCACACACATTATTACATGACATACATACGGCAAGTTAGTAAAATGGCGTTGTAGACTCTTATCTTCAACTCTATAGTACAGCTCCGATTTATATTTTTTCACATTTGTCATTATCGATGTTATACAATAACAACATTTTTCCCACCCAAAATGTTGCTGTTGTGGTAGTACCCTTAAAATATACCGCAAAAGCCATATTCCCGCTCATTAGTCGTAATTCAGTTTGAATCATCGGGTAAATTGGTGATTTCGGACAAACTTGTATATAGTCATTTATTGCAGTGATCTCAAAATGTCATACCTACCACTTTATCGTGGTTCATCTGAATGATCTTTTTATCGACTGATCAATCCTGATTATAGTTAAACCAAATGAATGACTTTTTTTTCAAAGCAAAGATCAAATATCTTTAAACGAAAACGAATGCCTGAAGAGGTCAAGTGATACAAAAGACCACCCGAATAATCGTATGAATTTGTGAAAACCACATATGAGAAGAAAGTGTATTTAGAAGTTTCATCTTTTAATTCACAATCATATGTTAAATATCTAATACTCAAGTAGCACAGCAAGTATTAACAAAGCCTGAGCGATATAGGCCCTTGCAATTATAAGGTTATTGACACTTGACATAGCAAATGACGAAAAATAAATGTTTTATGTAAACTACGAATTTTTGTTTGAGGATGTTTTCATCTTTACAGGATTTTTTGACCATTTAAATATAATTTTTTTTTCACTTGATGAATAATAAGAAATACTCTTTAGAGTGTCTTCTTTACGCACATATTTTTGGTTTTTAAATCCATCAAGTAAAATATTTTTTGCTGATGTTATTTGAAAGATGCATCATGGGTAAATTCTATCACACTTATCTGACCAATTAGACAACTGGTTAATTGTGTGCTTCAAAAAAGAAGATCTAATCAGTACATATAATGCAATGCGCTTAGATAAGACTTTTCTAAGGGTAGATTATAATTTACAATCTAATAAAGACACCAACAAGAAGGCAGTAGGTTATATATTTCATCTATTGATTCCCCAATGAAATGAAATCTGAGTTGCTTGATAGTTAATTTGATTGGTGGTAACATCTCGACATCAACCCTATGTAACGATGATTTAGTGTAACTATTTCTTGGTAATAGAATTATACAAACTACTAAAGCCATTCCGGTTAAGGTTGCTCAAAAAAAAGGGAAACCGAGCGATAAGATCAGATGAGAATTGAGAAAGAAAAAAAAAAGCTTATCGCTGACCAGTATTTTTGATTTAATTTTTTTATTTACACAAACAAAATGAACAAAAGAAAAGAAGGAATTTTTTTCATTAAAATAATAAATAAGGGGGGGGGGGAAAGAATATACATACAAAAAAGAAAAAAAGAAAGATCATATACATAAATAATAAAAAAAAAGGAAGAGGAAGGGGGGGATATATGTTAATTTGTACTTGAGGAGCTTATTGATGAATTGCTATTTGAGGCTTCGTTCACAGACCATTTACCAGAATCACCATTTACATCAATATCATAAGAAAGTGTTTTGCCAGAATGATAAACAAATCCATCATGTCTTACTAAAAGTAAAGGTAATTCAAAATATCTTGCACCATCAGGCCGTGTTATTAACATGTCATGATTTGCTACTAGTAATTCTTGAGTATCAGGAACTGATATTGTTAAACTACCATCATTATTTGACACAGGTAATGGTCCATGTGAACCAAGCCAAAATTCTAAAAGACGAGAATATGGAAGTGATTGCATTAAATGTTGACCAAGTGCTTTTAAGGAATGTGTTTGAGGTACATAATCAATTGAAGAAATTACAGGAAATGGCACAATTGATCTAGGTGGTGATGGAGGTGGTGAAAGTTGTCTTGTAGTGCAATCAACGAGTTGTTGCTGTTGCTGTTGTTGTTGAGATGTTTCTGGAAAACTATATTCAAACTTTGAAATACCAACAATAGTCCAACAGAGGTAATCATCAACTGCTTCACCTTTTTCACCTGTTGACGGTGATGCTGGTGCTATTGTAGCAGGTGTTTTTGAGGGAATAAAATCAATCCATGCACTTGTATTATGATTGACATTGCCATTATCAGATTCAGGAGAATTCATAGCCAAACCATTAGCATTTAAATACAAAGGTGTTGAAGAACTAGTAGCAGAAGAAGATAATTGAAGAGCAATTTTTTGCATTTGACTTAATAAACCATAAGAACCGTGAACAACATGTCCTTTATCTACTTTACGAATAATAAGAGGAGGAGAGGAAACACCAGTATTAACATCTTTAAGGATAATTTCAGTACCATAAGTAATAGGTACAGAAACACTATGATTATCAGGATTAATAGCTTGATTTGGTTGACATACAACAATGATTTCAAAGGGGGACCAGGAGGAATGCTTTGCACATAATTGCTTATTTTCTGATGTCATGTATTTTGTACGAACAGTTTGTGAATTAATACGATTAAATAAAGATACATATGAATTTGTAAATAAACATGTAGAAATATTGCGAGCTTTTGCTGTCTTTTTTGATGGTTTTGAAATGATGGAAATTGGACTACTGAAAAATGAAGCATATGGTTGTTGCTGTTGCTGTTGCAATTGCTGCTGCTGCTGCTGCTGCTGCTGCTGTTGTTGTTGATTATTTAAATTTACACGAAGACAGAATTGCTTTGCTTTTGCTGTTCCAGTTACAAAGAGATATTTAAAACTACCTCTTAAATTCTCATCAAGTAATGTACGCTGCTCTAATTGACGGTCTCCAGTTTCACACACAACTGACATTGATACAATTGGACTTTGTTTTGCATTAGACATCATAACAATTGGTGGAGGGCAAAGAAATCTCTTTTCAGAACCATATGATTTCTGAGCAACTGAAGCATGATAACATGTTACAGTTGAAGTGGTTGGTTTTTGTTGTTGTTGTTGTTGTTGTTGTTGAATATGATGATGATTATAGTATAATGGAGGTGATTGAGGTGGTGGTGACAAGACAGGTGATGTTGTACAATGTCTTTTATGATTTACATAATCACCATCTGAATCCAACATGGATTCAATTGACATTGATTGTTGAGGAGAAGAATGTCTATTACGCTTTCTACTATTATTTGGATAGGGTAAATGGATAGGATGTGCACTGTCAATTGCACTTAATAATGATTCCATTGGTGTCATGTTTATTAATTGAATTTTTTTACTAGATCCATAAGGATGTTCTGAAATTATATTATCCATATTTTATAAAAAGGAAGAAAGAAAGAGAAAGAGAGAGAAAGAGAAATTTAAGCTAGTAAATAGCCTTTCAATTCTAATATTTATATAGGAAACGGGAATTGGAGTGTAACGAAAATAATAAGGAGGTTTACTGATAAGATGTTTCCTTGATCTTATCACGTGGGATTTTCTCAGTTATTTTCCCAGGAAAATAATCGATGTATTGTAATAACCTTTTCTGTCTTCTATACATTGTGTGCCATTATACTAGAGTTTATATAGGTTGACATTTGATTTGAATGTGATGAGATTCCTGATGATTATTTGAAAAACACTTTATATTAAACAAATACATTTCCTAGCTCCTTATTCGCATATTTTATATACAACACACATTTTTACATAATTCATCTATATATATAACAGATCTACAAAAAAACAGTGTATATGATAAATTTCCTTAATAAGCATTGATAAGAAGAATCATTCTTATTCGCTTTAGATTTTGACAGGCATCCTCATGTGATGTTTCGCCGCTCCGATTGACCTTATTGGAGGAAGACTTATACAACTAACTAACAAAACGCATAAAGACATCACGCTCTAACTTTGCAGTAACCCCTTTCTAAATCAAGTACCGTGAGAATTGTTTCTTTCGAATAGATAAGAAAATCAATCTATCCCGCTATTATTGGTTACACATATATTTAAAATTTTAACAATAGTTTTTTATTTTTTTTTAAAAAAAAAAAGATCTGGTAATATCAATGTGTAAAATATACCTGCGGGTTAAAAATAAAGCGAGATAAGCATGTCTATATGTGTAAGTGTGCGAGCTGGCTATGTACTGTGCAAATGTGCTTAAATCAACTCTGTTTGAAATTTTGCAAAAAACCACACTATATTTTTATTAATATATTTAGAAACTGATAAGGATTTTTCATTTTATATTGATTATAAAATATTTTTATGTTAAGATTCTCACAGTTTTTTCACACAGTTGTATCAACTGTTTTCTTGATATTTTGAATGTGATGTTACCCGAAAAAAGTTTAGTGATAAAAGACACGAATTTATATATCAACATTTTAATTTCAAGCAATTGCATCATATAGAAACACAGTTTTATGCAATTTGTTTATGTACATACATTGCTTATAATTAGTTGAAATAATATATACCCATTGTTGTATCACTCGGAAGCACCTTATTTTTGCAACTCAAAATGACCGCAATTGAAGCATTTGGCTCTAAAAAGGAAAATGCTGCATGTGATTCACTCTTTGATGGCAAGGAGCCCTTTTTGAGTGTGAAATAAATCATGAAAAGCAGTAGAAATATAGAAAAAGGTTAATTATTTAACGCATTTATCATAGTAAGTCATCTCCTTCTTTCAGCAATTTATATATTCGTCATTTGTTTGCCCCATATCATAAATCAATCATATTTTAAAAATCAGGGCAATCCCTCCTTGAAATCTAACAAAAATCATGCATGTATTCTCTTTTTCAGTATATCTTCTTATCAGCCTTCATGATTGAAAACGAAATACATATATGTTACTTTACTGACGATTCGTTGATTTCGAAGAACTCGTATTGCATGAAAGAGTCTTTATAGTTAAATTTATGGCAATTAGTCAATGCCATATTAAATATCTGTAGTCAAATTACATTCCGATGATGGTGTATCTACAGGTTTGCTTATTATCACAACTTTTTGTTTACACAGAACGAGTGTCGTTATATTATATTGTAGGTACACGCTCCTAACAATCAAGGGGAGTATTATGATGTTACATTGAAAAAGAGACGGATACTTATGAAAACCTGTTTAGGACCACCAACATCATTCAAGATACGCCATGAAGGAACGTCATTTATGAGACGTTATATAATTGTGGGCAAAACATTACTCACAATAACAACAAAATAAAAGATAAACTTTGGATTTCAACGAATGTAAGATATGAAATTCATACCATTAAACCATAAAGAAAAACTATTATATAAACTAGTTGTTGTGAAGATGAATTTATGATAGATAATAGTTTCTGTAAAAACTTGGTTGTTGAAAGAGGGTTATTATAAATCGTATTTCAATACCTCGCCCGCCATATAAAATCATTTAAATATTAGCTTTATTTAAAATTTAACTCTTTAAACCAATTTACAACATACATGGTCTGTATTCCTATTTTATTTTGCTCTGTCAAATACACAACATTTCATTTTTACACGAGTTATTTCAAGCTCTGTCAGTACGATTTTGAAGCGGCGGTGCTAGGCTATGAACTGCCGGCGCACTAAAATAAAACTAGGTTGTGAGCCGCCAAGCATCAGAAATTGTCTCATTTTCAACCCAAAATGAACATCGCGCACGAGCAAGCCATTTGCATGTTCTTCTCGGAAGAATATAATGAAGAAAATGTAGCAAAGCTTTCGAAAAAGATTGATGATTTTGGCTCTTTTGATGTATGCTATGAAACCAATCCTAGAAAACCAGTTTTAGTATGACCCGAATTCGCAGTGATCCGTTTTCTTTCAAACGGTATTTGATTAGGCATTCAACTCCAAATTGTGATGAACCAGAAAAAGCAGATTCTGAACTTAGCAACTGCTGTATATACTATGTATTTTATTCCACATTCTGTTTTAACATCAAAATATTTATAAATACACTGCATGCATAAAAAATCGGAAGCAGCTTTTGCGACGTGGTGTTGAAAATAAAAGTGTCCATTTTATGAATTCACCAATCATCAGGAAAAGAGAAAGAGATTCAAACAGTCGCTACTGTATATCCCTTTCTTCCTACTGTTTTTAATCAACTCCAACAAGTCATTTCAAATTCAATTAAAGTCATTTCATGGTAAGAATTTTCCAAAATTTGGGCCAAAGAAGAGCCCACCTATTCGTAAAAAATTCTAAACACATGAACAATAAAGCTATTATCTAACGAAGTTGCTTTCAATGGCATTACATTCACCACACATTGCTTAGTTGGATGAAGACTTGTACATCTTGAAATAAAAGGTTCGGGATGAATTCTAGCAAGAAAAAGTAAAACTAGTTTTCTAGGATCGATCTCATAGCATACATCAAAAGAGCCAAAATCATCAATCTTTTTCGAAAGCTTTGCTACATTTTCTTCATTATATTCTTCAGAGAAGAACATGCAAATGGCTTGCTCGTGCGCGATGTTCATTTTGGGTTGAAAATGAGACAATTTTTGATGCTTGGCAGTTCACAACCTAGTTTTATTTTAGTGCGCCGGCAGTTCATAACCTAGGTGGTGGTGAAGCCGAATTCAAACACCGATTTTTTTGGTTTATGATTTCGGAAAAAAATGTCATTCATGGCTTTCTCCGCTAAAGATCAGTTTTTAATGCGAGAATCTACCTCACAGGGTAGATCAACGTTGGATTCTAGCCATAATCCAAGCAACAAACCATTTACATATCAGTCTTTCACAGATGCAATCAAATTTCAAAAACGACACGCATTCAATGTTACTCCAGATGTGGATAATACGGAATGTTTTAAAACCTTAACATCCAACTCGACTTTCATTGAAGCGAAGGAAAAAAACTCTATCGTCATTGATTGTTCTCAATTCCTTGGAATGGTGTTCAAAGATAAGACCCTCTTAGGTATCATGAGAGAGCAATATCCCAACAGCTTAGGTATGAAACCAAGAATTATTGGAAAGAACAAGCGAAAAGTTGTCGAACTTAGCTTCTCTACTGAAAAGGAATGCAAAGATGCGCTTTTAAAGGAATTTGTAGTGGAAGGTAAAGCTATTGAAGTTAGTAAAACCTTGACGAGTACATCTCAAGTAATTCGGGTTGGAATTACTGAGATCCCTCTTGATGATGAGGATGCGTTGATGGAATCTCTTGTCAAGACATTTGAAAGATACGGCGATATCCTGAACATTGGATTGACGAAGGTGGAGGATCATGATTGGTTTACTGGCCGAGGCTTTGTCACTCTTAACAGGGATAAATTAAAAAATTATGCAGCTGACCTTACTCCTCAGGTACAGCTTATTGGCTATGAGGGAACAGCCCTTCACCTAGTATGGTCAAACATGAAGCCCATTTGTCCTGAGTGTCATTCGGATGATCACATCAAGTATGATTGCCCCAAGAAGCAGCGAAAACTTTGCCATCGATGCAGGAGCCCTAACCATTTACAGGCCGACTGTCCAGCTGCTCCCTGGAACAAAAAGGACCTTAGAAACAAGGAAACTTCCAAGTATCAAGATTCGAATGACAATGGTGATATAAACCAAGCTAAATCTAGTGGCATGGAAGTTAATCTATTGGATGCGTTGAAAGGAGGTAATCCTAATGCAAAATTCACTTCTAACAATACTTTTGAAGTGTTAGCTGCCTCGGTAGAGGAACAGAATGAAGAAACCAGGAACATTGTGGAAGAAGAAAACATGGAAGATGTTGTCACTGAATCAGCTAAAGGCACTGAAGCCGAAACTAATGAAGAAAATACTGTGATTGGAACCAGGGAGGAAGATGTCGCTTCAGAATTGAATGAAGGGAACTTCGAACCTAATATCAATGAGGATGACAATGTCGGGGTGCAAATTAATCAAGAAGGGGAAAAGCAAATTCAACATGCTAAGAAGAATATTGCTTCGACTTCGAGGGCACCAAGATTGCTGAGATCAAGCCAATCTTCGGACACCGCAAATAGAGGTTTAAACTCAACTACAAGTAAGGATCAACTCAAGCCGTCTAAGATCAACACATCCAAGAGACGTCTGAATGATGCTATATCTCCTGGATCGGTTGAGCCTACCACGCCTCAGAAAAAGGGCACCAATGATAGCAAAGTAATAAAAGCAACGGAAGACATATTTGTGTCTCCAGTAGGTGCTAGCAATGAAGAAGAAATATCTGAACATTCAGATTAATTTCTGATCTATAAATATCAACAATACTTATGAATAATACCAAATATGTTAACATCAATATAGGCTCTGTCAACTGCAGAAGTCTATACAAACAATCTCAACAATCAACTACAGACGACTTTATAGCTATGTTAAAGAACAAGAAATTAAATATCCTACTATGTCAGGAAACCAACATACCAAATCACTCGTTTGAAGAAATAATCAACAATATGGAAATCAAATTTAAATATCACCAAGCAATATGGACTGAACACTGTTCCATCATTAATTTTAACAATGCAATTAACCTTGAAAAAATCAAGATATCTACAGATGGAAGAATGATTTTATCCAAACTTACCTTTGTAGACAATCCTACGACACCATTTTACATCATGAACATTTATGCACACTCTGGACATGTTCAAAGACAAGGGAGGAATAATCTTTTTAAAGATATAGTTAACATACTTTTATCTATTCCAGAGATTCTTCCACATTTGATTATGGCAGGGGACTTTAATTACAGTTTTGATAGTGGTAGCAAACATGGATCCAGAATACGTAAAAGCAAGGAGTTAGTCCAATTTATGGCGGGATATATGAAAGACTGTATGAACCAAGAAGGAGAAGGATATGGGCCTACATGTAGACAGAATAGACAAGGACGTATCTCTCTCTCGACTATAGATTACATGTTTGCCGGGAAGGAGCTCTTTCAAAGGATGAATGGTGGAGATGTAGAATTTTTCGGTCAGGAATTTACCGATCATGCACTACTTACCAAGACCTTAACTATAGAAATGTATAACTGTGGAAAAGGTATATGGAGAGCCAATCCTTACCTATGTAAGAACAAAAGATATGTTAGCATTTTGAATAGAGAAATAGAAAACTACGTTCAAAACAAGCTAAATCCTGAACTGTCAACTCAAGACCAATGGGATTGTCTTAAGAATATGGTCAAAAAAGTTACAACTAATTTCTGTCGCACTACCAACCAAATCAGAGAGACAACACTGAAGAAACTAAACAGTGAGAGGAACCGTATCTTGAGGTTATACCGTGATAATAAAGAATGTCTGAATATACTACTGCCTGATATTGAAACACAAATTTCAAAATTACAAAAGGAAAAGACAGACATTGCAAGGTTGAGATCAGGAAAGTATTGGATGGAGAACAACGAAAACTCGCCGTCATATATCAAAAGAACCATTGACCAGCGAAGAGAAGCTCGTACCCTCAATATGATCAAACACCCGGATACTAGAACTGATTGCAATGATAAGGATTCTAAGATTGGAGCAGCAGAATCTTTTTACTCTAAGTTGTACACTGAAGAAAGAATAGATATTAACTGTTTAGATGCAATACTGAACCACATTAACAAATCCATCTCTAAAGAGGAAACTGAGGAAATTACACAAGACATATCTTTTGAAGAGATCAAACAAGGTGCAAAACGAAGTCCACGTAAAAGTAGCCCTGGTTTGGATGGATTGCCATATGAAATTCTCAATATTGTAATGATTCACCCAAGATGTAAAGAAATTGTCGAAAAGGTGTACAATGATGCATTGAAATATGGAATTATTCCTAAATCTTGGCAACAAGCATGTATTATCCTACTACCAAAGAAAGGCGATTTGTCAGATTTGTCAAACTGGAGGCCGATTTCTCTAATCAATACCGACTGCAAAGTGTTTACTAGGATTCTGAACTCCAGACTCATGGGAATAGCTTCACAGCTGATTAATAACTTCCAAACAGGATTCATGCCACAAAGATTTATTGGAGATCAAGGGTTTTCATTAAACCTCATGATTGAAAACTCAAAAGTATGCAAAGGTTTGAATAAATCCGAGTTCACTGAATATGTTGGTATAATGCTAGACAACCATAAAGCCTATGATAGAGTTCATCCATACTATCTGACCAAGGTCCTAGAAAAATTTGGTATCCCTGAGTCCATCATTCAATGCATCCAAAATCTGTTCTTCAACAATGAAATATTCGTCAATGTCAATGGTTTTCTAACAAATCCAATTAAACAAAAACGAGGCCTAAGACAAGGTGATGCTATTTCACCTCTTCTTTTTAATTTTGCGATAGAGCCATTTCTACTCTCTATCCTTAATAATGAAGCTGTAACTGGGTACACTATGCAATCAACTAAACCAAGCAGTCAAAATTCTATGAACATGGTTTCTCCAAAACCAATTAAGCTACTAGCCTATGCTGATGATATACTAATTTTTGCAAAAAACAAAGCTGAATATTTGGCAATTGAAGATTGCTTGAAAGGATATAGCAAGGCGTCAAATTCTAAAATCAACTTAGATAAGTCGGTCGCGTTTCCCCTCCATGGCAGTAAGATGGTGGGTCATAAAGGTGCAGAATTACGGAACTATATCACAAACAATCAACGGATGAAATGGTTTGATAATTCAAGTACAGGCTATCTTAAATATCTAGGCTACCCTCTCTGGTTCAACAATCAACAAAGAGATACCTTTGTGGACAACATTAGTGGAAAAATTCAAGCAACTGTCAACTTTTATAAAGAAAGAAATATATCAGTATATGGTCGAGCAACTGTGGCCAACACAATGATACTATCAAAACTGTGGCATGTCCTAAGACTAACCAACCTACCAAAGGTGGTTACTTCAAGATTGAATTCCATTATCTATCAATATATTGTTGATGACAGACGAATCCAAGTGAAGAAGGATGTCTTCTATCTGCCAAAAAACGAAGGGGGATTAGGCCTGCTAAACATATCAGTGCAACAGAAGATGCTACAACTTAGATACATCAATGCGTTACTTAGTGTGAGTGGAACTCCAAATCCAGTACCTAGCCATTTATATAGCTTGATGGTATTTGCCCTTCAAAATGGATGTGATACACCTCACCATGAAGTGCCTCTTCTGTTTCCTGAATCTCGTTACAAAAGTTCATTTACTGGTTTACACTCCTTTCACAACATCTTCGAAGCTATAGACTCTTGTATAGAACAATGCAAACCGGATGCTGAAAAAATAAAAATATCACCTAAAATACTTCTCTCGCTGCCGTTCACCACCATATGCAACAAGGAACAACTCAATAATGAATTAATAAATATAAATACTGCCACAATCAAACAAAGCAAGGTACAAGACTTCTTTCAATACACTCCTTTGACAAAATCCATAATCTACAAACCAAGACAAGAATGCAAAAAACCTAAAGTGTTATCAAAAATCATTCGACTTGAAAGAGAACAACACATTAAATACAATCATTTTTTCCAACAATACATGGAAAACAATTCCATAGAAAAATTTTTTGAAGAATCAAATGATTTATCAGAATACTCTAAACTAATACAAGATGTCAACAAGAAGCCATTGCTGGATCAGAAGAAAAAACGTATAAGATACATCCTAAATCAAGGCATTCCTTTAATAATACCAAAAGGTTACAACAATAATATATCCAAAAAACAATGGACAGAATTTTACAAGACAAATATGCATCACACAGCAAGAAACCTTTGGTTTAAAGTTATCCATGACAGAATACCATCCAAGTCCTTCCTTTACAACATGCAAATGAAAGATATTGATTCAGACAAATGCCACCTATGCAATCTTAGAGAAGACAGTATGCATCTGTTGATCTCGTGTGTACACAAAAAAGATATATGGCAGGAAATTTTCAACAAGTTTCTTGGGTACCCAAGAGTGGTAAATCCTCAACAGACTTATCATGACTTCAAAAATTTAAAACTGTCCAGATACTATATATACAATTTAGACATACACATCAACATATACGACATTTTCTCAACGATAACACGCCTTATATGGTTTCATCACTTCAATCATGTGCTCAACTCAGTGCCATTTAACAGCACAATAGTCTCAAAGAAAATATGCTCAGAGCTATATAGAATGTCTAATATGAATGACTTGTAGGATAATATATATATATGATACTAATATGGCAGGTCACTTTACCTAGTATACACCTTGTCCATCACTATGATGAGTTTCAATTTTCTTTTTTTAAATAAAATTTAAAACTTTCATCCCATAAAAAAAAAAAAAAAAAAAATGTCATTTTTGAAAAACTCGGCCTCTTTATCGCATTTTACTCCAAAATTTATTATGTAAATCTTTAAAGCTTATTAGTTGTTAATAATAGCAAATTAAATTCTGCATTGAATGGTGGTATTGTTAAAAAAAAGCTTCACAAAAAAACTTGCACAATTTTGAAAAATAAAAAAAACAGTTTTCTCCACAAAAGTCTAAATTAAGGATAATTAATAGCCAAATAAATGCTTGGATATATACTAGCAAATAAATTCGGTCAATTTGAGCTTAGGAAAGCCATAGTAAAAAATCCCATTTTTGGGGGCAAAATGTCGATAATACGATTTGTGTCGATTTTTGCCTGTATCTGTAAGGGTTTGGAGGTCGATTTTCATTGTGTTTTTCATCACCCCAAAAATCCGAGAAAAAAATATAGAAAGAAGATATGTGATCCAAGAAATAGTTTTGACCTAATTTGAGCTTCAGATTTGTGCAAAAAGTGCATAAAACAATTATTTAAAAATGCCGATTTTCTGATGTTTTGAGCATAAATATGCGTATTTGAGGTTTTATGTCATATCTTTTAGTTGAATTTCTATATATCAATCTATTCATTTGACCAACAAGTAATGGATAATCATGGTATTTCATTTTATTTTGTGGTGAAACGACTTATTTTTATGAAAGTAACACCAAAATTTGTTCCAGCTCAGAGTGCAATTGCGGTTGCCTCCGACACTTCAGGCTCTATACTACATTTTAATCATTTTGAATGACTGAGTAGATGTGCATACACGGTTCTATAGGGAAAATAACAATTTGTATCAAGTAAAATTGTATAAAATTACGCTACTAGACTATAGAGAGGCGTTACAAGATAAAGTGGACGTGGAAGGTAAAAGCTAAAGTAATCGTCGCATCTATTATAATTTAGCTTCAAGATACTTTGCGTGTGGCCGTAATGCAAACATCGTATCTTAATGTTCAGATATGGTGTATTTGCAGTTGCAATACTGCATTTCAAGCTGTAAAATGTGTTCACTTCTTACTTTTTTCTATTTTGAAAAGGCTGACTGTCAGTAAATTTCATCCTAAGTTTTATAATTACTACTGGCATGTACGCATAAAATACAAGGATTTGGCAAATTTATTATACTACACGTATTTTATTCTATATAAATGGCAGCTTCATACTTTATTATTAACATTCAGAGGAAGAAGCAGAAGACTCCTTTTTCTTTCTCTGTGTCATTGATCCCATTCTTTTCAAGAAAGATTTTGGAGCATCATCTTCTGAAACAGGTTGCAAGACACCTTTATTCTTTACAGATGTATATATCTCTTTCAAATATACTTCTAATCGTTCTTTCCATAATTCTACATCCTCATCCTCATCTAAAGTAAAGTTTTGTTCTAAAACAGTCGACATTGTATTTTCGCAAAACAAATCGCTGGTCATTCTGGAATGACTACTAATTTGAACCAGATGAAGATCTGTATTGAGCAACATGATGGAATAAATAATCGTGTATACAACATCTAAAATATGCGAGGATAAAAAGGGCTCAGCTGAATATTTTACACAATGAATAGCTGTATATAACTGTACCCGCATTTTGATATAATTGTTTATCTGAATTCTGGCTCCAGAATTTGTATGAAAATACTTCTAAAATACGATCAATTTCTTGTGCTTCTGCTTTGAAATAGAGTTTTTGGCACAGTTTTCTATGTTTAAGGATACAAATGAGCATATAAACCAAGTTTAAATAATCCGGTTAAAAATACCTAAAAGCCTCATCTAATTTCATTCCTGTGAAATCAAATTGATCCATGTATGACTTTAATACTCTATGACAAAATGGGTCTCTAAAATGTAACATGTAATTAGATGCTAATTAAATTGGTGGTTATGTAGCAACAAAAAGCCCTGAATTATATTTACAATTTACCAAGATAGGCAGCAATTTCTTTCTTTGGAACGCACTCTTCATCTTCAAACCATAGCGAATCTGTAGTTTTCTTTACTTGAATTTCATCGCCTATCAGATCTTCTATTGATCCAAATATTTTATCGTTTACTTTCCATAATTCTATGGTGGAAGGAAACATATTGGCCCAATCTACTTTAAACACAGACTTGTGTTTCCATTCCAAAAGTGCTTTTGTAATCTCATCATCATGTTGTTTTTTTTCTAGTTTATGAGGTCTATGCAAACTCGATGATCGAGTAGGGGGTATAAACACCGGTTGTGATTCTGGGTCTTGAAATAAAAAGGGAGGAACAGGAGGTAATGATTCATTTACTCTATTATTGGGTTTTTGTGGTAATGATTTAGACCTTAATGGTGTCTTTTTTTTTTTTGTATAATGTTAATTTGTGCATTTTTACGACAATTGATGATGCTTACTTTTCGAGAAAGGTGGGATAAAGAGCTTGATCTAGTTAATCTCATTGATTGATGATCTCTGACCGAGGAAGATCGCTGTGGAGGTTGTATACATGGTTGCAACTTATTTATATAATGCTTATGATGATGTTGTTCTTGCTGCTGCTTTTGCTTTTGTTCTTGTTGCTGCTGTTGTTGCTTTTGATGATGAATGAGTGAATGGCTTCTTTTAGGAGAGCTCAAAGACATTTGCAAGTATTTACAAAGGATTAATATGATTAAAAGGCAAGTTTTTTTAATTAACTGTATTCCAAATATTATTGTAGTAGGATGTCGGGAAAGTAAAAGGAGACACCAGCACAATAGTGTAATTTCACGTGGTGGCGAACATCTTTTATACTCTCAAGATTTTTTAATATAAAGAGTGAAAACTCTTCAATTACTAATTACACACAAGCCAATGATTAAAGCAACGTTTTTTCGAAAAAAAACATGTTTATTATACATAAATAGGTTGGTAGTTATTTCTAGTTGTCTTTATGTTCAACTTCGGTTACACCACCTTTTTTGTCATGGTAAAATTCAGAGCAAATGGTTGAATCACGCAAAAAACTTGAATTGCTCTTTGTCAAAGGAGGCTTTTGCTGTTTTTTTTCATTTGTCAAAGCATCTCCAATGGTACTTGCTAATGCACCAGATACATGCTCTTTTGTAGGTTCAAAATCATCCAGTTTGTGCGTTTTAATATCATGAATAACCTTGATAGGATTACCGTATCGAAGAGAAAAATGGTCGTCTTCCATAATAGGATCTCTACTCTCAGTATGAGGTGAATGAATTGAATGAGGTGAATGAACTGAATGAGGTGTATTTGGTGCAGACATTATTTACTTTTAAATTGAAAATTGAAATTAGAGAAAGAAAAGGGTTTCAACCGTCATTTACTCATTTAATTCATTTTTTATCTTGTTATCATTTCACAATGTCTGAAACATGACGTGACTTGAGCAAGTTTCGTTGCTTCATTGCGATACTGTATATTCACATACATTACATAACTATATGATCAACGAAGCATTCAGGAGGTATTTCAGTACTTATTAATAGTATCTGTATATCAAAAACTTGTTTTAGTTCTTAATTGATGTCCATTGATGCCCTATCATCGCCAAATAATTTCATTAAATGGCCTCGCCCTTCATATTTTCTCGGGAACAACAAACAAATAAATCATTTGAGATAATTATCAAAGCAAAAATACTCACTTTTCACCCGTTTTTTGCCACATCATGTCATATTATTGCATTTGACCTTTCTACTGCTATAGAATGACAAATCTGAGGTCATATTAAACGAAAGCCTTTGCTAAATGTTTCTCAAAACACATGAAAATGCATTGTTCGGAGATACAACTCTCATGGTAACAGCAATGATCTGGTTGCCATAGAGACGAGCATAATTACCGAGACTAGTGCTCATATAAGGGTATGGCCGTAATCTCGGTCATGAACTGATTCTTTCATTGTTCTTTTTGTCACCAGATATATTCATGATTTGAACTAAACTATATTTATGAGACAAGCGGATAATTGTTTTCACTTTGAGTTCACTTAATGTGTAACATTAATCCCAAATAGAAATTCGTACATGATATTTTTGATACTATTGTAAACTGTCAATGTCAACCAACTATCGTTGATCCCTATTTAAGCATTAAAGTGTGTTTGTATAGCCGCAAGTAAATATCTTCAAAGGTTTTTGCTGTCATTTGATACTATTTTATGCCTCTCTTTTGCATTCTTTTGCCGTATCGTGTTAGATCAAGTAATTTGTTGCTTTAATAAATCAACCACACTTGAATTACCGCGGAACACAGCAGGTTGATCTCGCAAATAGTTATTATGATTTTATTTCCAAGAATTCTAGATATAAAGTCATGATTGGTATAGATTCACATCTTAATGGAGTAATAGTATATATATATATGGGTACGTGTCGGATAAATTAACTAAAACGAGACAATTCCGCTTTCTGATTCATCTCCTTTTTTTTTCATGGGAGCTTTTTAATACAATTTTTTCACAGCCTCCATTTTTATGAGTAACCTAAATTGAAAAATAAGATAGTATACTTGAGATGCTATAAAATAACATGAAAAAAACCGCATCTAAATATCAGACGTTTTGAATAAATGAAAACTCTTTAAAAGTTAAATCCAGTGTAAGGTTTTAAGAATAATTCTCAAAAGTGTACGTTTTACATCTTCATACAACCAATTCGAAGCAGCCATCTTATTGTTGTACAACATGACATGATTTTGTCACTCTAATTTCTACCATCTACCATATGCCCCGCATTTTCTTGTGATCGCGGAGATTTGCAGCAAATATACTCAGGCATTCAAGTAAAGTATATCTCACACACTGTAATTGCATATGTCCCCGGAGAATTATTGTCCAATGGCCATTTTACTTGAAGATTCAAGGTTATCAAATCATATACTAAATGATTTTGTGCACCTCTACAATGAATTTAACTTGATTCATGATGTCATTTGAACAACTGTGTGGGGAAACACTTTGATTATAGTCATCAAGACAAAGATTTGCAAAATTACATATAAATAAGCATTTATTTTGTCACCCTTTCATTTTTGAAAAATTATTATCTAATGAAAATATTTAAACGATTTAACGTCTACAACTATTATACCAATGGTAGTTTAGTTCTAGCTATTAATTTAGCCGCTGGTCTTAGTATTTTCTTCTTTGGTGTATGTATTTTTATAAAGTAAGAAACAATACAATCTAACTCATTCTTTTACATTCAGTATGATCAAGGTGTTATGAGTGGTGTCAATATTTCTCCTGATTATATCAATATTATGGGATTGCAAAATAACGAAGCCCTTTTAGGTGGTATTGTTGCTGTTTATTATGCTGGTACCTTGATTGGTGCATTGATGGGTGGCTCTATTGGCGATAAAATAGGCCGTATCAAGACCATTATATTGGGCTGTGCCATCGGTATTATTGGTGCATGCTTACAAACTTCTGCTCAAAATATTGCTTGGATGATTTGCTCTCGTATTATCACTGGTATCGGTACTGGTCACCTGTAAGTATACATTTTATTTTATGGTTAGTCCATAAGATTAATTATTGATTAGTAATGCTGTGGTACCTGTCTGGAGCGCTGAAACATCACATCACACATCTCGTGGTGCCATGTTGGCTTCTGAATTTACATTGAATATCTTTGGTGTTGTTGTCGCTGTAAGTGTATTATGTTTCAATGGTTTATATATATAAATACTAATCACAACATCTATTGTTTTTAGTATTGGCTTGCCTATGGTTTATCATATGTTGAGGGCGGCTTCAGATGGAGATTTCCTATTGCTTTCCAACTGATTCCTTTAGTTGTTCTTGCTATTGGTATCAACTTCTTCCCAGAGAGTCCACGTTGGTTACTTAAAAGAGGTCGTACCGAAGAAGGTCTTGAAATTTTGGCAGCTCTTCGTGGTGGTGGTGATCCAAACCACCCTGACGTTGTTAGAGAATATGACGATATTGTCGCCAACATTAAGCAAGAAGAAAGCGAGGGTGAACCTGGTTATGTCAGTATGCTTTTAAAGAAGGACAAGTTAAATATTGCTCGTCGAGTTCATTTATCTGTATGGTTACAAATTATTCAAGAATTAACTGGTATTGGGGTCATTACTGTGTATGCTCCTTTGGTATTTACAAGTGCAGGTTTCTCTGAGAGAACTGCTCAATTACTGTCTGGTGTCAATAATATTACTTACATGTTGTCAACTCTTGTTGCTGTATTTACCCTTGATAAATGGGGAAGAAGATTTACATTGTTCTATGGTGCTGTCTGTCAAGGCATCTCGCTTATTATGGTTGCCGTTCTTACAAAACCTGACATTATGAACCAAAATCCTCTTGGCTACGGTATTGCTGCCACAGTGTTTACCTTTTTGTATACTGCATTCTTTGGTATGACATGGTTGACAGTTCCTTGGCTTTATCCCGTCGAAATTTATCCTACAAAAGTACGTGGAAAGGGTGGTGCTTACTCTGTTGTGGGTTGGTCCATTGGTAATGCTCTCGTCATGGAAATTACCCCTCCTATGATTGCCGGAATTGGTTGGATTACCTTTTTGATTTTTGCCGCTTTCAATTTCATTGCTATTCCAATTGTATGGGCTTTATATCCTGAAACTAGTAATAAGACATTGGAAGAATTAGATGTAGTTTTCTCAACCAAATCATTGCTTGTTTGGAATGCTGAAAAAGAACTGGCTGCCGCAAAAGCTGATGATGGTTTTGAATACGAGGAAAAGAATAAGGATGTTTTTACACATACAACAGAGAAGAAAGAAGAGGGTTCCGAAACTAACAGTGTTTCCTCATAATCTATTACTCATTAATTATAACTTACATTGTCTTACTTGCTGAAGCCTTTGCATATGCTACTTTTTTTTGTCAGGCTTGAAAGTCGTCTCTATATTAATCATTATTACTAATTCTTTTGTAAATAAATAATAAATAAATAATAATTTAATTAATTTCTTTGGATTTACTGGATATTTCCTCTTGATTCATACTCTAGGGGGTATCAAATTTACGAAACTTGGCTACTGACAGAAATTGAATACATTGATCGGCCACTGGCCATTTTTCATTTGATTTGGGTACAGTAATCCATATCTTGAGTTGAGGATTCGAAAATGTAATAATTTTGATAAGGATTTTAAAAAAGAAATATATATATAAATGTTCAAATAAAAAAGCATGTATATGGCTTACAAATAATCCTTAGCGTATCATAATCAGAAAATGTACAAAAATGGTCGCTAAATACTGAGTAAAATTCTTTGAATTTACTGTGTAAAATATGCCAAAAATATGAATGAATGCGAGAAATCCTTTATGAAATGTATATGATCTATTTATAAGCTTTATATTCTGTAGATACACAAACATAAAGCTGAATAAACTATAGTTACTGGCAATAGGATGTATTTTTGCATTTGTTTCATTAATAATTCCATCAAAAATTGATATTTTTCAAAAATCCAAAAAGTTTCCAGTAGATTACGTTGTCTACTATTTGTTTGATTACGTAAACACAAACTATTAATAAACCAATTCATTCAAGGAACAAAAATTTACGATTTTTTTGGTATTTATCTGCTTACAGCTATTTAAATTAATATGTGAAATATAATTTTTTTTTTGAAAAATGAGCGTAAAGCACAATGAATTATTACAACTTTTACTATAAATAACAAAGATCATTACTTAATAATTTTGGTAGTTGTTATTGCCATATATGCTGGTTTTAGCTGATTAAGTGCTATTTCTATTTTAAAGTGATCTGCCAGGTCACGGATTCCCACTGAAAAAGTGGGCATTTGACTCATATAATTTAACCAGAAAATTAATAAAATGTCTATATCATGACTCTAAATATTATGACAGTTCTATTATATATTTTGAAACTCTTGGCCTATTTGGATCAATATTCATTGATTTTTTCGAATTTCTTTCCAATCACTTTACTTTTTTAAGCAGAAAAGTAATTTTTTTTAAAAAAAAACTCGCGCTAAACTCCTTCAAGGCAGCCGTTAGCTAATGGAATCAAGTTGTATCATTTTTAAAATTACTGTGAGCTACGAACAATTTTAAAATTCAATTTCAAACCATTATTTAATTTTATGATATTTTTCCAAAAACATCTAAAACAGCCTATACGGATTAGGTGAAGAAAGTGGGGACTTCCATTTTCTATTTTCACAACAATTTGAGAAGGCTGGAACTTTTAGAATCTCTGAATAAACCCTAGACGTAATTATTATTGCAACAGGAGCTCATTTGGATTTATATTCAACGATAACTGGTGTGCTTACTAACATTAGTAGGCGTAAATAGCCGGTAACTAACTTAATTTATCAGAATATATAAATGTGAAATAAAACTAGAAATTTAATCAAGTAAAAAGTTGTCTGATTTATTGAAAGATAAATCGTATGAAATTAATCAAATGAAAAAGTACCGTTTTATTATGAGCTTATAGAGAGGATTTATATATTAATTGGATGAGTGTATTAAACGTGAGTGATAATATACTGTAATTAGAATGAGAATTTGGATATTGTGTGGATATATTGGAATCATGCTTCTATGATTCAATAGTAGCATCATGATAGACGCATGAAATATGACCATGCTTTATTTGCATGTTGAACATCATGGTTTGACAGATCGTTGCATCCACAGATCTGTGTGCATTCCTTGGTTAAGATTACGGCACAGTTTGATATGTTAAATTCTACATTGCTGTGTATTACGTTATAAAGCTCAGTTTATACCGTACGTATTGAGGAATGTGGAACTAGTGTGTATCACCTAGACTTGATTGGATATATATATATATAAATAGACTCATTTTAGACTGGTCATATAATTAGAGAATGTGAATATAAAAGAAGATGTTTCGATCTTATAATAATGTTCTTTAGTTTTAGTGTGCTCTTTCATTTTATAACAGTTTTCCTTTATTTTTATTAAATGATTTAGTACATATTTTAGCTTTGAGATTGATATAATCTCCTGGCGCAACACAGATGTTCTAAATTGGTAATTTGGTAATTCCTAATTTTGATAGATCATTATCGTTTATTAAAAGGAAATAAAAAGAAGGTTTATTATATAGTAATTGAGATGAGGGAGATAATTATGTGATAAGTTTTATAGGTAGATGTTATCTATTATACTATTATACTATTATTCTATTATATGGTAAGTCTAGTTTCAATAATTTTATAGGACAAAACAAGAAAAATAAGGTGAATATTTGTGTTGGTGCACAATTTTAGTAGAAATGTTTTTTCAAAAACATTACCGATCCATTCAACATTGTCCCGGCTACAAAATCTATTAAATAACGCAAGGATGGTTACTATAGTGGTTGTCTCATAAATTTGAATGATTCAAAAATGGCCAGCTTAAAAATCGAGAAAATACTAAGGTATTGCAATGATGGGTATTAAGTAAAGTCTACTTTATTTTTTATTCTCTACCGGAATATCTAGGTTTTGGATCGTTGTGAAGACTTTTTTATGTTTTTATAAATTTTGTGAGAGCACTTTTTCTGTTATAGAGATCCATGAAGGGATGACAGGTATGCAAAACAAAAACCATAGGATAGTACTCATTAGCGTCTATCCAAAGAATTTTATCTCGTCAAAAAATATTGATTTTTGGTCGAGAAAATTGAGATTGAATGATTGATTTTTGGTGATAAAAAAAAACGATCCATTTTGGACGAGGATATACAAGGATCAATTTTCGCCGACCAAAAAAAATGATCAAAAAAAATTAATTTCCCCACAAAAAATAGGGCTACAGCTACGTATAAATACTCATTCTGTAGATAATTTTGTTGCGCATAATGTGAAAATAAAATATTTTAGGATTACATTTGAATGAAGGATACTTTTTGATCAAAAACCGTTAAAATTTAACATTAAATTTACTAGAGATTTTATGAGAAAAGCATTTTCAAAACCTACACAGATCGATTCAGAATTAAAAACTGAACCCAAGATATTTAATACGCTAGTTCAACTTACTATGCATTTCTGTGAGCAATTAAACATACAAGTTTTTTTTGGATTTTTTTGGATTTTTTTTTCCATTTGAACACTTTTTTGAATTGAGACTCAGTCATCTGTGCATATCTGGTTATACAATTTTATATAATGATATTCAAAATCGGAGCGTGCCCCCATTTCAAAAGATAATTAGGAAATAAAAAATGGAAACCTATACTTGCGATGCTACAAAATATTTCCAAAAAAGTTATTTCTATTCATCTTGATTTTTCAGCGAGTATAAAGGCTTCAAAAGTGAAACATTTGTTTTCCCCCGCTTAAAATCTCAATCTAAAGTGTCAAATATCTCGAGTTTTTATTAAGTTTGCAAATAATAGTTTCTAAGCTAAATCTTCTTGTCTTTCAATGTTTTATTACGTATTACGTATTAAAGTTTTAAGGGTGGTTTTGCTTTAATAATTGTTGGATCCCTGAACCTCATAATTGTAAATCCTGTTTTTTTTTGTTTTTTTGTAGTTTTAACAATCTGGAGAATTAAGGAATTTTTTTTATAGTGTAGGGATCAGGCAATCAAGTTTTCTGGGGTAAAATTGGTTGCTAAAAATGAATCTGCAATTTATTTTACTGTGTCTATTCATTTCATTGAGATTTTTGAGGTATTGATTTTGCTGGATTTCAGTAATGTAAGTCTATGACAACCCTTAAGTTTCATTATAAAGTGTTACTTCTTGGACTTATTGTAAATATTGTTGAACAAATTATTCCACACATTTTTATATATAACTTTAAATGTATGTGGCATGATGGTGAAATGTCATGGTAAAACCATAGTTCCGTTGATGTTCAATTGATCTGACTTTCAGTTCCTGAACTATTGTTTTAATTTTGGATTTGACACCCGGATAAGAATGATACATCATAACTGGTAGCGTCCGCAAAACGACCGAGCCCAAGCGAGCACAAGCAGTTTCAACAAACATTTGACGAGTCTAAAAATATTTGAATGTTACTCAAGTAAGCCCAAGCCTAAGCAACGGCTTGTCGAGCAGTTGTATATCGAGCATTCTCAGTTTTGAAAGCAAGCAGATTTACATGCAAATAAATCTATTTTAGTTTGAGGCATATCGAGCAAGCAGTCAATGTTTTCATCGAGCACCAAGCAGGAAATCGCTAACAAAATTAACCAAGCAAGCCAAAGCAAGTAATACCCTGAAAAAAGCGCAGTTCAAGCGATCAAGGAACTCGTATACATTTTTAGTATGTTGGGATACCCGGCTACCATATCGTGCAATAATGGTAAACAATTTTCCTCAATTTTGTTAGAAAGAATCATAGCAGAATCAAATACACAAGTTGAGCAACGGTTATTATCACCATATATTTACACTACATGGTAAATCAGCTTGCGAAGGAGCGTTAACGTCAGCTAAAGGTATTAATATTAAAGTATTAGATGGTTACGCAGGAAATTGGAATTTATATTTCGATGGAACATAACTTATAGTTCAAATTTACATAAACCAAGATTACATGGTATGAAAAAATTTGTGGTTACGTTGTTTGCAAGGCTTAATAATGAACTAAAAGATTTTTTGTTATATTATTCAAAAACAAATGTTGTATCTCCTGAACAAAAATTATATATATTATATAAGCTTTAAAAGATAAAATGAAGAGAATTGATAAAATACATGTATGTGTAATTAATGAGTAAATTACTCGAACAAAAAAAGCTGATAATGCTTACTTCATAAATGAGTTGTCTAAACAACAATATAAAAAAGAACAATCGGAAAATGAGGGGTAAAAATAATCAATTTCTCATCAATTGCTACAAAAAATCAGGAAAGATAGTAAATAAAGTTTATTAAGTGAAATATGGTTGCTTTTATACTGTTCTAATTATTGTGGTTCTCTCAGACACCGTACACTATACTAATAAAAAATTTCAATTATATTACGAGAATAATATCATTAAAATATATCTTAAAGATTGTTCATCAATAATCTAGTCAAAGCGAAAGCACCACATGTTGTTATAGTATTGCGTGATGATATGTACTGTAATGTATATGAAATCGATAGTGGCATATGAAAGAATATATTATATTTATGAACATATCAAATCAAAGTTTTGATGTTACTTCAAGTATACATATTTGGGTCTAGCAGTTGTTGATTTTGTAGAGGGCGGCATATATAGTTGACGCAACATTATTTACAAGATACAATAATAGATTCAACTGAAAGGCTATTCTGCATTTTTTGGTTCAGCAAAAAATATTAATCTTTAGTGGATATAACTAAAATAATAGTGTACATTACAGCTTAACCATATCTTAACTGCGTTCCAAAATCGATCTGTACAAATCGACCAGAAAATAGTCCAAAAAACAAAATTGTTTAATTAGTACATGAACTGCAAAGTAGAACTAGCATATTAAATAGTTTTGGTACAGTTTTAACTTCTGCATTCATCTAAATAAAATTTAAACAAATGCTCCACAATAAATTTTGCTCAAAATGTAATTGAATTTTTGGAGGTTTTTTGAGGATAATACATAATTTTTTATAATAAGCATACTTCAAATATAACTTATTGAAATAATGCGCAAAAACATTATCTATCAATCGAGCTATTGTACAATCTTCTAGCTGCATTTTTTGTAGAGAAAAAAAGATTTTTGTCCAAATTTTTTTCAGATTTAGAATTTGGGATGAGGGTATATAAGGGAAAAATGGAAGCTAGAAATTGAGGTACCTTTTTGTACACATTTTTTAGGATATCTCCATGAAAAATCAATATTTTGAAAAACTCTAAATTGGGTCCAAGAGAGCTTAGCAAGCTTAATGACATGAATGCAAAAAAAATGTTGCTCAATTTAGCCAATATTTTGAAACCTACTATAGAAATGTCCAAAAAAATGAAAAAAAATAATAGTGCTCAGACTTTTTTTATAATAAAATATGTTATAGAGCACTTTAAAACAAGTAAGTTTTATTATTAGAGAGTGTTAGTATAGCTTAATTTTTTCTAGAGATATAAAGCCTCAAAGTTTTCAATCCTTTAGCAGTGAAATACGCGTAAAAAATCTGAAACATTAGCACTGAAAAATTAATATCAACTGCAAAAAATAGGATATTTTTGGACACTTATTTTTGAATTAAAGCTGAACATCTCAGGTACATTGGCATATAATTTTTTTTTGGTGTTATTTAGTGAAAACAAAAAGTAGAGCAGGGATGAAAAATGAGACCCAGTTTTCAAGGAAAAAGCAGTGAATTTTACGCGTTTTTGAGTCTTTCGTGAGATATAAAATAAATTTAGGGATAGGTAGCATAATGCGACCATTTCCTATCAGATTTAACAAATATAAATAAATGAATAAGTGTCCAAGATCCAAGGGAAAGTGTACCAAAATTGTATCAAAGCTGATTATCTGTAAATTATGAGATAGATGTATTATTTTATTATTCTTCATCAGGATATTGAAAAATATATGTTTCACAAACGTCAAGACAGTCAAATAGGAGAGTACATCTCAAAATTATCAAAAAATCTATCTTGCTTACCATAGTTTTGAGTCAAAAATATGTTGAAATAATAATTTTTCTGATAAATATATAATATAATAGAATGCGTTTTTCCTTCAAACCTTCAAAACGTAATGTTGTAACAGATTTAAATATCAAACTCAATATAAAAGACCATATTTTTGTATCTAAATAAACAATATCTTTTTTTTTATTATACAGTTAAAGAACTGATTCATTACTCATTCCCTTTAAATTATATTCTTTTTTAAGTATTATTTATCAAACATGAAAATATACGACACAACACGTGGTTTTATTGGACAGAAATATCATGATTTGCGGATGGTTTCCTCAATTCACAGTGATCTGTGAGAGTAGAAATATAAATTTTTATGCAGGATATATGTAAATCTACCATCATGTATAATTGGAGATTAATTGGATCAATATTCACAAGGATGGGAATTTTTTTTTCTTTGTTTTCTGCAGTTGTAAATATTAATTTATTATTTTGTAAAACTTAAAACTCATTATCCAGGGCTTAATTTCTGTATTCACAAGATAGATCTAATTGATTGCTATTCTGTATTTTTTGTTTTAGCCAAAAATATTGATTTTTCATCGAGATAATCAAAATAATAGTCAATATCACAGCTTACAGCTTATGATTACTGGGTTCCAAAATTTATTTTAAAAAATGGACGAAAAATGATGAAAAAAACAAAATTGTTTAATTGCTCATGAACTGCAAAGTAAGTCGACCTAGTATACTAAATAATTTTTGTACTGTTTTAAATTCTGCATCCATCTAAATAAAATTCAGGCAAACATTTCACATTAAATTTTGCGTAAAATGCAATTGAAAATTTGGAGATTTTTTGAAGATGTACGTCACTTTTTATAAGCATATTTAAAATATAACTAATTGAAATGATGCGCAACAACATTATCTATCGATTGAGCTATTGTACAATCTTCTAGCTGCATTTTTCGTAGAGAAAGCAAGATTTTTGTCCAAATTTTTTTCAGATTTAGAATTTGGGATGAGGGTATATAAGGGAAAAATGGAAGCTAGAAATGGAGGTACCTTTTTTGTACATATTTTTTAGGATATCTCCATGAAAAATCAATATTTAAAAAACTCTAAATTGGGTCCAAGAGAGCTTAGCGAGCTTAATGACATGAATGCAAAAAAAATGTTGCTCAATTTAGCCAATATTTTGAAACCTACTATAGAAATGTCCAAAAAAATGAAAAAAAAATAAAAGTGCCCAGAATTTTTTTATAATAAAATATGTTATAGAGCACTTTAAAAAAAGTAAGTTTCATTATTAGAGAGTGTTAGTATAGCTTAATTTTTTCTAGAGATATAAAGCCTCAAAGTTTTCAATCCTTTAGCAGTGAAATACGCGTAAAAAATCTGAAACATTAGCACTGAAAAATTAATACCACCTGCAAAAAATAGGATATTTCCGAATACTTGTTTTTGAATTAAACTTGAGCATCTCAGGTACATTGGCATATAATTTTCTCTTGGTATTATTTAGTGGGAAAAAAAGTAAGGCAGGAAAATAAGTCGGACCGGATGTTAAGGATAAAGCAATGAGATTTACGCGTTTTTGAGTCTTTCGTGGGATATAAAATAAGTTTACGAACAGGTAGCATAGTGTGATCGGCTCATACCTATTTTTCAGTACCCAAGGTGTACATTCAAATCTGTTTAGTATGGAACCAGTATTAGGAAACGTGGCGCGCTCCTATTATGAAGATTGAAAACTACGAAAATTGAATTATTCGAAAATTGAATTTTTTTTATGGGATAATATATTTATTTTATTATATAATAATTAGAAATAAGTAAATACATAAAAATTTAGTAAATTATATCCACTGAACGAGGACAATCTATTTGTATAGTTCAGAGCATCAGAAAATGCCAAAAACCCTAGTAATTATGCCTCCTTTTAAAAATCAATTTTGATAAATTTATGGCTTTATAGGATTTTCGTATGCCCAAGTTCCATAAAATTAGTCTTAAGCAACTTTAAAAGACTCAAACACAACAGAAGTATCGTCTGATATTTTTGATTTTAACATTTTGTACATATTTAACTCAAGAGTCGAACATCTTAAAATAGACTATATTCATCAAATTTGCATTTCACCACCAACTTTTTAAGCTCAATGGCTTAAAATACAGGTATTGTAAATTGTAATTAAGAAATATCATGCTTTATTATTACATTATTGGAAATTTGCTAGTACAGTATTTATTATTTTTTGGTATCCTTGACTTTAAGAGCATCAACAACAGAATCCTTAGAAGGGGTACCCTCTTTCTTTATTTCGACAATAGGCTCTTCCACCTTGACTTCTGTCTTGCTTGTAATAACATCACCTTCCAAAGCAGGCACTTTTTGTTCAGAAAGAGCAATCTTCAAATAGATAGAGCGACCTTCCAATACAACATCTTTTACAGACTCAAGTGCCTTTAACTGTTCCTCCTCATTTTCCAATTCCACAAAACCATAGCCCTTGGAGCATCCATTATTCATACGAGCTACATGAACAGAAACCAACTTGTAATCCTTAAAGATCTTATTCAAATCATCATCTGTAGTAGCGTATGGTAAATTGGCAACGAATAAAGTTGTTTTGGATGGTTCAGTGACGCGGGTAGCTTTTTCAATTGATTTTTTCTTGTTTTGACGTTTCTTATTTTTTTGATTGCGTTTGCGACGAGCAGCAGCCTCTTTGGCAATTTGTTCGGCAGTTTTTTCTTGATCTTGCTCATTTGCATCAGTTCCAGCAGGTAAAACAATAGTAGCAGTAGCAACAACCTCTTTTTTTACCACAGGTATCTCTTCTTTAACGTTTAGTTCTTTCTTAACGTTCACATCTTCCTCTTTCTTGACAGGTACAATATCTTCTTTGTTTATTTTCAAAATTGGTTCCTCTTTAGTTGATGAAGCTGTAGCAGATTTGCTGCTACGACGACGAGCATTACGCTTTGATTTGCGAGTTTTCTTGGGTTCATCCACAGTAGATTCTACTTTTGGGCGTGCTACTTCCACATTGATTTCACGGCCATCCAATGATTTGGTATCGAGATCCTTTGCCGCTTTTTGGGCTTCCTTCTCTGTTTCAAATGTGACGAATCCATAGCCAAGAGAACGATGATGTTTTGTGATAATGGTTGCATCCAGTCTATACATTATAAATACATGTTAGAAAAGAGTGGTTGTAAAAGCTAATCAAAAACATTTACACTTTCCCGGATGTTGACGCAAAAGTAATAAGAGATTCTTTTGTAGTCTTGAATGACAAATTACCAATAAACACCTTTCAAGGATAGATAAAAGTTAAACGGCGTGAATCTTAAACAATCCTTCTTGCTTTACCTTGTGCTCTTCTTTGGTATGAGGAGTTTCCAAGACAATAGTTTTGGGTTTATCAACTATGGTAGCAACGGTTGTAGCAGTCATTTTGTTAAAACAAGGGAAAATAAAAGAGTTGGGGTGGGGGGAAAAGAGGAAGAAGAGGAAGGTTAAATTATCAGGGGTTTTTATAAAAGAGACATTATGCTTTTTTCTATTATTTTTGTGCTTCCTTGCTTCCCCATTTAACCGCAGTACTCTTCTCATTTAGAACCAATAACATTGATGAAATGTCAAATATTGAACATTACCACATGATGTGAAATTATGGGAACATTTTGAATTGAAAGAATTTACAAATGCTTCTTTTTTATTGGTATGATATTATAAATATTATTTAATGTACACTGTTCAAATGCTGTTCACCATTTCTTCTTCATCTAAAATCAATTAAATCAGTAAAACAACATTTAGACATATCGAAATCAAAACTTACAGCTTCTTGAACACACTGTTTAAATGCCAAAAATTCCTTCTGACACATATCCTTTTGAACATCTTTATAACTTGATGCAATGCATTTACCGTAAGCTGCCGCTTGAGCCGGGCATGAAGCTACTCCTTTAGCAATCACTGGAATACCTTTTGTTGGTTTCATGTTTATAAACTGAAAAGAAAAACTGTATTGAAAGAGCAAGGGATCATTATAATTAAAGCATCACGGAGTTTTAAGGACAAACTTTTTCACTATAAACACCTCCTTCCTTTCCTTTGTATACTTTACTTTCCTAATCTCTTTTTCCTCCTTTCAACGCTCTTTTCATATTTATTCAATACGTTATTAAGAAACGCAAAAATCAAATGTCTTTAAAGAAAGGAAGAATCAGACCTGTAAAGCGCATGGTAAGTTTAGTTTTTCGCATTCAAATGTCAAACAGATTTTGTATTGAAATTTTACTACGTACATTTCTGTATAGCCAGTTATGGACCACACGCAAGAATATGAGGAAGGCTTTGAAATTCTTAGTAATGCCATTACGGTAATATTTCAAAAACAGGCCAGAGAATTATCATATGAACTGTTGTATCGCACAGCTTATAAACTTACTATTCGACAATTTGGAGAACGTCTATATCACGATGTTGAAAAAGTCATTGCCGATTACTTAGAGAATACAGCTGAGCAGACTATTGTACCAGCATTTATAAATACTTCCGTTGAAACAAGTACTGCTGATGAAGGCGCTTCTTTTTTGAAGACTGTAAAGAAAGTTTGGGATGATTTCAAAGCTGCAATTGATCTTATTTTACAGGTTTTATACTACTTGGTATGTAACATTTTTGAGAAAAATTCTTGAGAAAATTAATTTGTTTTTGCATAGAATGATAGATTGCCAAAATACAATTTACCAAGTGTCGATGAAATGGGTCTCAATTTATTTCGTGATAAAGTTATACGTTCGAAACAATATCCAATTCAAAAGCATTTGATATCAGCAATGTTGACACAAATTCAGCTGGAACGTAACGGAGATGTGATTGACAGAAGTGCAATACAATCTGCTGTGTCCATGTTGGTTGAATTAACTGATCCGGACACAAAATTGACAGTGTATGCAATTGATTTCGAGGCAATATATTTAGAAACAACCACTTCATATTATCAGATTGAGAGTCAAAAATTAGTTTCTTCGTATGATGCACCTGAATTTATGCGAAAGGTAATTTTTATGCAAAATTCGAAAAAATATAAAAAATATTTACACTGGAAATTTAGGTTGAAAAAAGATTAGAAGAAGAATACGAACGTACAGTACACTGTTTATCCATGACAACAGAGCTAAAAATTCGTACAATTGTCGAAACACAATTAATAGCAAATAATTTAAAGACATTGATGGAGGTAAAAACTTGAATTATTGATTTTATTTTGAGAGTATTAAACCTGTTTATGTATCCACAGATGAAAAATTCGGGTCTTGAGAGTATGTTAACTGCAGATAAATATGGAGGTAAGTAGTTGGAAAGCATTGTTTGAAGAAACATACTTAGACATTTTATAGATTTATCACGCATGTATAGTTTATTTTCACGAGTTCCAGCTGGTCTGAACGAAATGAGAACCTTTATAAGCAATTATATATTAACATTGGGTGCTGAAATCAATCAACATATCATGAGCGATTTGAAATCCAAAGCTGAAAAAGGCTCTAGCAGCGTTGCAATCAATTGGGTTATGGAAGTACTAGCGCTTCAAGACAAGTTTGACAAGATTTTAGACCAAGCTGCTAGTAAAGATAAATCATTTCAAACTGTTTTCAATGAAGCGTTTGAAAAGTTCATAAATGAAAATCAAAAATCTGCTGAATTCATCTCGTTATTCATTGATGAAAACTTAAAGAAGGGTCTTAAAGGCGTAAGTAAAATTTGTTTAAACGCAACAAAATGTCTAAACCTCACTTTAATTAATAGAAATCTGAAGATGAGGTAGACGATGTTCTTGATAAAACCATTACACTATTCCGATTCTTGCAAGACAAGGATGTTTTCGAACGATATTATAAGCAACATTTGGCTAAACGTCTATTATTGAACAGAAGTGTATCTGATGATGCCGAGAGAGGCATGCTTTCAAAATTAAAGGTAAGCCACCTCAAGGACCATATATAATATCAATGCTAATGGCCTTTTCCTCGTCAGAGAGAATGCGGTTATCAATTCACAAACAAATTAGAGGGTATGTTTAATGATATGAAATTGTCTACAGAAATGAGCGCAGCTTTCAAAGATTATCTGGAAAAGCCAAAATCCGAAGAAAATAAGCTTTCCCTGGATGCTTCTGTAACTGTGCTTACATCAACTTTCTGGCCTATGAATTTATCTGCCTCACCAAAATGTGTCATGCCCTCAAACGTTATGCAAGCTTGCAAATCATTTGAAAATTTTTACTTTGATAGACATAGTGGCCGTCGCTTAACATGGCAACCGCAAATGGGATCAGCTGATATTCGTGCATATTTCAAAAAAGGGAAGCACTTGCTTAATGTTTCTACTTATGCCATGGTTGTTCTAATTTTATTCAACACTAACGAGACATTATCTTGGGACGATATCAAGAATTATACACAGATTGCAGACCAAGATTTGAAAAGGACTTTGCAATCCCTCGCATGTGCCAAGTATAAAATACTTACTAAATCGTCTAAAGGCAGAGATGTATTACCTGACGACACCTTTTCTTTCAATAACGATTTTACTTCCAATATGGCTCGTATCAAAATCCAAGCATTAGCATCCAGAGTAGAAAATGATGGAGAGCGAAAAAATACACAAGATAAGGTAGACGAAGAACGTAAACATCAAATCGAAGCATCTATTGTGCGTATCATGAAGGACAGAAAGACAATGGAACACAATTTATTGATTTCAGAAGTGACAAAGCAATTAAGTTCAAGATTCATGCCTAGCCCTGTTATGATTAAAAAACGTATCGAGGCTTTGATTGATCGTGAATATTTGGAAAGAAGCTCAGAAGACAGGTAAAACTCTTTTGTATTCAGTGGTTTCGATTGTACAATATTAACACTGCATTTCGTTTTTTCTAGACGGGCTTATCATTATTTGGCATAAAATTTTATAGCATTTTTACTCATCACATACCTCCAAAACTCCTGCAGTAATTTTTTTTTATCTAAAGCTAAAAAGAATATATCCCAAGCACCAAATATGCTTATTAACTCATATAGGTTTCGGTATGAAATAAATCTATTCTTTTTACATGATGTTTATTCCGTCATATAGTGCATTATTGCAAAAGGGCCGTTTTTCTAATATTAAACAATGAATGTCGGTTTTCTACATATTAATGAAACTCTGCTTGATGAACATCAGTACTGGCTCCTATCATATCTAAATTTCCAATTTTAATAACATCTTAATTGTAAAATATTCATTGAGATACTTTGGCAAAATGATGATCTGTATATGCAGTCTAGATATGTGCAAAATTAACTGTAGCGATTACTTGTAACCGTTAATGCTAATACTTTCAAAGAAGCAACGATTGTTTATCGTTTAAAAATTGTTTAGTGAAATATTCCTTTTATTCAGTTTGATTAAATATATATTTCTGTAAGAAAAGAGATAGAGGGTGCGAGAGAGTGTATAATAATATGGATATAAAGAAAAAAAAAGTATTATTTAAAAAGTCTTTTTGTGAATAATATCAGGATCTTCTTGATATTCTTCAGCAGAGACCCACATCTTCTTGAAAGTGCTAAGAGAAGCCAAAATTGAACCACCAATCCATGTGCTATATTTACGTTCAGGGGGAGCATAAATCTTGATTTTGATATCCTTTAATGCAAGTCTTTTGATCTCGGATAAAAGCCGCTCACCAAAACCTTTACATAATGTAGAGCCTCCAGATAGAACAACATTGGAATAAAGCGATTTTCTTAGATCAAGATCTGCACGGCCAATACAATCCACAATGACTTGATGAATACCAGGGTATTCCTCTCCAATAAGCTCAGGTTGGAACAAAATTTCAGGTGCACGAAATCTTTCAGCACCAAGCTTTCAACAGAGATTGATAATAAGTATTTAAAAGAAAGCTAAATAAGAAGTCCAAACTTACCTTGATAATATTTCCATCAGGCAACATGAAATCGTCGACCTTGCCACTAGTTTCCTTTTCTTCCTTTGCTGGATTTAATGCAATGTAGCATGTCTTTTCTTTAATAATGCGAACGACTTCTTTTTCAGCTGTAGTGTGGAAGTTATAACCAGATTTTCGCAATAAAAGCTGTAAATATTCAGTAACATCTCTTCCGGCAATGTCAACTCTACGAATTGCATGTGGAATTGCGAAACCTTCATAAACAGGCACAGCATGTGTGACACCATCACCAGAGTCAAGAACAATACCAGTAGTTCTACCAGATGAGTATCTACAGAGGGTTTTTATGAGTTTTCATCAGTTTCTAAAACGTTGTATTAAAAGATTAATTACGTACAAACTGAGAACTGCCTGGATCGAAGTAAATAATGCAGGCACATTGAATGTTTCGAAGAATATTTGAGCAGCAGTGTCTCTATTTGCACGAGGGTTCAAAGGAGCTTCTGTCAATAAGACAGGATGCTAAAACTAATAATTAGAGATCAATTACAGACAAACACTATAGTTTTATCATACCTCTTCAGAGAGCGTTTTAAGTTCATCAGTATAAATGTATTGCCAAATGCGTTCCATATCTTCCCAGTCAGTGACAATACCATGCTCAATAGGGTATCTGATCTTTAACAAGCCGCGTAATTCTTGAGCTTTTCTTCCAATAAAGTTGTCTCCTTCAACAGCACCTGCCATTATACGAACGTGCTTTGGTCGACCCACCCTAAAACAAAATATTTTTCGTCAATATCAACTAAAATTTGTTTGTAAACTATTGCATACATTGAAGGAAAGAAGCATTTGGGTTGTTCTTCACCTGCGAAACCAGCTTTTATAACACCTGAGCCCTAAAATATTGTAAAAGTTATGAGTATAGCCAACAAAGTCGTGTGCAAAATAAAACCTACGTTATCAATAACGACTGGTTGATTAGTCAACACCTAATATATGAAATTAGCAACAAATAGAAATATATAGATATTAACAGTTCTCACATCATCAAACTCGGAGTTCATCACTTTAACTTGAAAGAAGAAGAAACCTGAAGTATATAAATAAAGGGACGAGAAAAGAGAGTGAGAAGAAGAGGGGCAACTCAATATCACAACAAGCGTGTAAAACGGAGTTACGAAAGGTAATTTTTAATTTATAATTCATTGTGCAGCAGATTTCGAGTTCTTATTGACTAGGATAATGGAATTTTTCATTCAAGTTTGCACATGGTTTTAATATTTCAGGCATATTGCGCTATATGTGTATTTAAATAATGAGAAACTAATAGATTGTTTCAGGAACAGGACCTGAAGATGGTTGTAATTTGGCTTGATTTGTCGCTGATTTAAATAGCTTTTTTTTGTAGTGTCGCCTAAAGAATAATTGGGCAATTTTCCGTTTCTAGAGAAATTTTTAAAAGGCTTTTGCAAATAATCTTGGTGTCTTTTTGCAATAAAATTGTTATATAGCATGTCAAATATATCTGTACATTTTTTGTTTTGTAATAAAAGAGCAAAAATTGACCTAATCAGCAAAATTGACCTGTCCTGTGCCAATTAAATGCTGTAATTTATTTTTGCGCAGAATCTTCAGTTATTGCGATTTATCAATCAGATTCGAGCATTTCTGGCTGGTTTAGATCTATTTCATCTCATCAATGTCAAGATAATATTGTAGACAGCGGTACCTTTATTTTAATTAAATATAATTCGTATATCTAAGATCAGTACGTTCTCATGTCAAAAAAACTGTATATAAATGAAGCTTTTATTTGGTATTTCAGTTGTACTATAAAATAAAGTACAATGTACTAATTACGCAGGCAATTATGAGCAAGTAAGGGTTGCGCAGATGATTTCCAATACTAATGGTGAGTAAAGTGGGATCAACACCCAAACGATTACAAGTAGGATTATTAATATCGAAATGGAATGTAGTGCCATTCACCGAAGCTGTCCCATTTTGCCAGAAACCATACTGTACAAGAGCTAAATCAGCATCAGGACAGTAGAATTGCATGAAAGGAGGGCAACTCTGTACAACATGATAACATAAATCAATGCAAGGTAACAATTCTGTCCACTCTCCCGGCTTCAAGGTTTCATCTATCCAGGGATTTCGAGAAGCATTTGTTGAAATATCTCTCAGTGCAGGTGCTGCTGGTACATTGTCTGTGCCTTGACTAAGATCAGCACTAGCAGATGAGTCTGTACAACGAGGTATAGTTACAGCACACAGCCAAGTTTTATAATCTCGATAGCAATCTGTACAATTGCGGACCAATGAGTATTGTGTTGTTTCGCAATTATATTGAGATAGAGCTGTAGCAAAGGGCTCGAACTTTTCTTGTGCCTGTACATCATATTCACTAGCAAGTGTCCATAAATCAACAGTTGTAAATGAGTCTAAATCAGTAGGTACACTATAAGCTACTTGATCACAGAAAGGTAAATCGTAGATAATTCGACAATTGGCATCTATTTTTGTGCCTAAATTGATTGGGGTTGTCATTCCGGTAACAGAACCGACAGGTTGAAGCATGTATGCGGTATAATATGTATCTTGCGTTAAATTGGACACCATAAATTGCTGTCTAATGCTATCTGTAGGTCCACGATGAGTGGTGGTTGTATTTACATTGTAATGGGAAAGAGCTCTTTGTTTAGCAGCACATAATGAATAAGATAATTCAACAGGCATAGCAGATGTTACTAATAATGTTGAGTTTTGAGAGCTATTTTGAACTGGACTCGATAAGAATAAAGCATTGTGTCTGTCTGTATCATCTAGGGTCATATATGGTATACTTGAATTATCATCTTTTTCATTATTAATAAATAAAGGGTGCATCGTTTCTATTTCAAGAAAAAGTTTAGTAATTTATATTGTTCAAAGGTTCGAAATGAGCTTCTTACGGCTGGTTGAGACACCAATTTCATATGTAAAATTTCCAGTCCAAGAGCCTGTCAAAGCAGGTGCAGCTACAGCAATCCAAATCTCGGATGTTTGGTTATCGCTTGCCCATTTGATAAGCCCATATGATGAATCTTCAACTGTAGCACTGTTATCAGGGCCTGGTAAAGTATTGGAACTAGAAGTTGATATATAAAGATTAAGTGGTGGAACAGTATCATGAAAATCAGCAGGTGCTGTTGGTTGATTACAGATAGTTGTTGAAAGGTGAATGGTCGGTAAATCTCGTTTACTAAATAATTGACCTGTCGCTGAAACACTAAAGTAATAATAGTTGTACCCATTTATTGCAACAGAAGATGATACGATCTGATTATTATTTAGCTGTGTTGTTGTAGATTGTGCGTAGACACGGTTGCCATGGTAACAAAATAAAAATAACAAAACAAAGCTATACAGATGTATTTTCATAGCTAGGCTTTGTATGTACGATGTAGACGAAAGAAAAGAAGAAACACAACAATTAACAGTGACGGTGTGAATCAAATTTTATTTATAATGCAAACCCCATTTGTTCATCAACTATTGAAGCAAAGGTTTCTGGTTTTGCAGCAGGAAAAGGTGTTAATTTGATATTATTGATATTTTTGAGGGTATTTGTTAAATCACTGTTATAAAAACAACATGTTATCTGATGTACGCTACATGTTTTGTGAAATAAACCTTACCTTATATCGCTGCAAATAGCATAATTGTTAGATTGCATAACTTGAGCAAGTTGGTATTGATGATTGTCCATCAAGGACACATTGACAACAACAATCAACTTTTTATTTCTCATTCTTAATGCTTGTAGTATTGTACCTGCACCTAATAACTGCGTTAAAATTGTCATTGCAACGGCGAGTTGCCGTAAATTCAGTTGCCATGGCAACGCATTTTTGTACCTGCATGACTAATTATAATGTCTGATCTCTCCATATCTTCTTTGATGGATGATTTATATTTATAACCATCGATATCTAACACTTTTCCTTTATAGGTTTGTAATTTGTCTGAAAAAACTTGTTCAGAAGAACCGTATTGATACAAGACTTTATGAATGCCAACTTGAGATAAAGAATTTAAAAATGTCGAAGAAGTTGTTTCTTGGATAAGCTCATCAAAGCCTGTAGATCCAACTGTTACAAAGAGAGACATGGACATTATTTAAATACGCATTGAGAATGAACAGGTGGATCAACCGCGTTCTTTTGGAAGTGTATTCGTATCATTGCAACGTCACAAGAAGATGCCCTTTGAAGACAACTGTGTCAATTACATGATAGATATTGAAAGCGTAGATTTAGTATATTACTTTATTATGAATGATGATATTGGGGATAGAAGGGAGGGGGGTATAGTCAGTAAGGTGGTCAGTAATTTGCTATCATGTATGCTATTTAAGATTGTTGCAACCGACTTGAAAACGTTTGTTGTTGTTGTTGCTGTTGCTGTTGTTGTCGTTGCTGAGGGGGACTACTGCAATAATGTACTTTTAAATGTCTTCTCATATTACTTTGAACGCTGAATCTTCTTCCACAATCGGGCTGAGGACATATATGGGGTTTTTCTCCTGTGTGAGATAAGATATGAATTCTTAATGATGATGGCCTGGAGAAAGTCTTGAAGCATTCATTACATTTATATCTATTGGCATTGATGATTTTGTTAGGCTGAGGTGGTTGGCCATCTTTATTTTCAAAAGCTTCGTTATCTTGTGTATGGTGATCGCTACTGCTACTACTAATGGATCGTCTCTTTCTGTTGTTTAAGAGCGTTAAATCAGACGCAGTGCGTCGATGAAAACTACGAGGGGGATCTACAAAAGGTGTGGGATGAATTAACTTTCTTTTATTAGCGTTAGTTTCTGATGCAGAAGATCGTCGTAGGAATTGGTCTGAAAAGGATCGACCATGAGATATACGCTGGGAATGGTAGCCATTCTGTTTCTGCTGCAGGGGCTCAGCAGCTCCATTTCTTGGATCATTGGTAGCACTAGTTTCATCCATTTTCGAATAATTTGTGTAATCATTTTGTTTTCGAAAACTATCTGCTGATCGCTGGTCCTCCCAATCTGTGCGTGCCACTGGAGTAGCTTTTCCAAGCTTAATATATTCTATACCATTCCGTTGATGGTAAGGTGGTGGATGCTGATCATTATTATAGTAGTAGTCCGATGAGTACTGGCTTTGAGGTGGATGATGATAATAATCTTGATGACCTTGAAATGTGTTATATTGTTCTGGGTGTGATTCTAAATCAGGTACTCGAGGGTACGGTGCAGAATATGATAAGGCAGATAAATTTGATGAAGGTGATTTTTTCTTGAGAGAATGAGAACCATCATCTATCAAAATGTATGATTATTTGCCGTTAATTTATAGGAAACTTGTTTTTTTCAAGGTAAATTACCATGATTTTTCATGCTTGAAATTGAATTTGAAGATGTATTATACAGCATGTCCTGAATTGGAGGAAGATGAACTCGAGTGCTATTATTCATGGTAGTCAAAGTTTATTTGAAATACTGTAGAATATTTTTGTTTTTGAGAAAAAAAGCACAAAATAGTAAAAAGAGAAAAGGAAGAGAGAAAGGACAACACAGAATACTAAAATATGTGATTCTTGTTGCACTATCGGGATATGCTCAAGACTAGTAAATCATTGATGTTTAAGGTTCCTTTTTTGTCATTGGTTACATATTTATAACATCAAGGTGAGAAAATAGATATAAAAACAAGAAAAACATCTACAAGAGTTTAATGGCTGAATGCTTAGCATCATGAGTGATATCATTTCATTTAGTGTGTTGGCCATCAAAAAGTGAAACGTAGAAAGAGTAATAGTTGGCTGAATGGCTATATATAGTTCTTTTTTGATACACATTCAATTGTAGATCTCTCCAAAGGCACAGTAATACATGTAAACATGCCTCAATTGTTTCATTTTCACATTTAGGTGGTGTAGGCGTGGAATAAATGGCTAATTGCACTACTTCTGTATTCACTAACGGCGATAAAAAAAGCAAAGAGATGATCAGGTGTAGTCATAAGATTGACCTGTTAAACCATGGGACCAAATTGTACAACAAGATCTTCTACTAATTTTTTATTTTTCTTGAATTTAAGGCATTGGAAACGTCTTTGGATTTATTCTGTGAATAAAATAATACACACCACAACCATATATTCGTTTGAGAATTCAAAAACTTTGTTAAATATACGCAAAGTGCCTTGAATACATCTAATATACTCAAGTATATGTATAAAATTGAAGTGTACATGTTGAATAGCGAATTAAAACTTTATGTCAGCAACAAAGCGTTAGGTGTACATTGTACAATGATGTTTATCCTAAACAGATTGTGTGAGAAATACATTTATAAAATTACCACAATTAGATTTATTCTCCAATAAAGAAATTGATAGAGTACCATTAAGTCTGTAGTTGCTGTGTTGTGTGGTAGGTATATGAATCATCGTAATTGGAAAGGGTATAGCCCGTCATCAGATGCATTTTTATAGCTTTTAAACTGTTTGGCAAATAGGTGAATATGCATTAAAATGTCTATTTTTATCACATTTTCGACAAATAAAAAATATGCATACAAGTATCAGATGTAATAAAAGTGAAAAACAATTGTATTGAGAATCTGATTCTGCTTGATGCAGAAAAGAAACCCAGTAAAATGACCAAAATACGTATGGAAATTCTATTTGATGCTGAAAGTGCACCCATTCATCATATTCCACATTTTCAGTTTCATGATAGCACAATGTTATATCTATTAATTATGATTTATTTTAAAGCCATATCTGGATTTTTCATGAGTACAAAACAATCTTATTAATGATCGTCGGAAAATTTCGAAATTAAACTATCTTCATGAATTTTATAGCTATCAATGCAAATAAATATTCAGATAATTGGTATTCGTCTATGCCATCATATAGATACATTTAACCAAAAAAGAAAAGAGTAATTTAAAAAGTGGTACGTTTTGATTTTTGATTTTTTGAAATATTTAGCAATAATTTTTCTACTACTGATGTTTGCATTTAAGTCAATAACCTTCTTTTTTTTTTAAAAAAAAAAAAAAACCTTGTTTTATTAATAAATCCATCAAAAATTTGCATTTTTAAGAATTCAAAAAGTATCCAGTAAATGATGCTGTCCCCTATTTGGTTTATCATTCACTGCTGGCTACCTAATGAAGCAATACATTCAAGAAACAAAGGCTTACGACCTTCTTGTATTTAACTAGTATTTATCGATATATCAGATTAATATAACGGATAATAAATGCAATGTCATTTATTGAATGGGTGAATGTAAATGTATCGTATAAAGCAACACAGCCTACTTTTGAATGAAAACACTAATTATTCTGATTAACATCAATAGGTTTAAAAATCATAGTTAAGTGCAATCATTGCTACTAAATTCTAAATCGCATAACTTGATATGCAGAAAACTCTTGAAGCATTCATTCTTCTTTTTTTTTTTGCAGTGCTACAAATCATCGTTCAATATGACTGAATATTAATAATGAATCAGAGAAAATACAACTGGTAAAAACGTGATACCCAATGTACATCGACGTCAAGATTGATAAAAAATGCATTTATTGTGTAGTGGAAATCGCAACATTTTGATGGATAGAAATTACAGGACCAATATGTTGTGTTTGCCTCAGAATTTTTAAAAGGGTTTAAAGAAGCATAATTCATCATACTTAGATGTTAAATATTTACCATAATATGTTATTATTAATATCATCTTGCTTTTTATTTAATTGCTGCATTATTAAAAATCAAGCTTTTCATAGCTTATAACAATGACAATTGGATGTTTCTGATTTTAGGTTGACATTTATCATAAGGCGGGCTGATGATACGTTTGATACTACTACTGTAGATGGAACCAGTCAATTTGATTTATGGAATTTGAATGCAAATAGCGAGGAACCATTTGTAAATACTTACGTTGGTTCTAATAAATCATTGAATAAATTGGTTTGGGACAAAGAGGATAAAAAGGTGACAATAGGCTCCAGTGATGGCCATGTTTATGTTTATGATATTGGAGAGGTAAGACTAAAACTCAATGTAAATCACCTCTAGCGCAATAATTATAAATTAAGACTATATTATCATCAAATAAACTATCACACAATATTAACTTGTATAAAGGTTTACAGTAATAAGCTTGAATCAAGTGGGTACAGCATCATTAATTCTTGAAAAAGTTTACAAGTATTATAAAATCTCTTATTTTTAAGACTTACAAGGCTTATAAGTGGAATATTTAATTTAAAAAATTATTTTTGTCCAGATCATCAATTTTGACATTTTTTAATTTTTTTTTTCTGATTTTGCAAAACTAGAGTTAATTATACTACCAATTATAAAAACAAAAAATATACACATATACAGAATTTAGCGCTCTATTCACTCAATAAAAAATAACAAACATTTTTATTTCAACATATTACATGAAAATCCTTTAACCAAAAAACCGTTTTTGGGACAAAAGTACAAAGTTTCATTACATAACATTTAATATTAAGCTTTTATAAAATGTGTATTAGTTATGGCTACAATTTTCTCTCACAATGTAGTATATTTAAACGTTGATTTTGGTATCAAAATTTGATTTTTCTGTTTTTTGATCAAAACCATGAGTGTTGGTAAGGATGAAATGAGTCCCGAAAATGTCCGCTACAAAAACTGAATTTTCAGACTGTACATGGTTAAATATAAAAAAAATTAAAAAAAAACGCATTTTTATTTAAAACTTAGATGTATACCATAGTATAATAGACTTCGTCGTTCGATCTTGCTATGCTCAATTACGGCATCGCTCTACAGGCTGGCATTTGCAATTTTTTAATGGATGTATGATATGACAGACGGTTTTTCTGGTAGAAAAATGTAAATTCTACCAATGCAAAATGGTAATATGATATGCTTTTTTACCAATTAGTTTGACGACTATAATCAATGATAATAATATAATAGGATCAAGTTTTTAAAGTAACAATAACAAAAAATTACTAGCAGTATAATAGTAAATCGTAGTTTAATTCACTATCGTTCAATATGACCGGATATTAATGAATCAGAGAAAATACAATGCTAAAAAAAACTGATACCCAATATATATCGAGGTCAAGATTGATGAAAGGTGCATCCATCGTGTAGTTGAAATCGCGACATTTTGATGAATAGAAACTACAGGACCAAGATCTTGTGTTTGCCTCAGGATTTTCAAAAGGGTTTAAAAGCATACTTCATTAAATTTACTTAGATATTAAATACTCACCATGTGCTATTATTAGTATCATCTTGTTTTTTATTTAATTGCTGTATTATTAAAAATCAAGCTTTTCATAGCCTATAACAATGTGATGTTTCTTATTTTAGATTGACATTTATCATAAATAAGGCGGGCTGATGATACGTTTGATACTATTGTAGATGGAACCTGTCGTATATTTTCAGGATTGATAAATAGTACTTAAAAAAGAATACAATTATAAAAGAATGAGTAATTAATCAGTTCTTCAACTGTATAATAAAAACAAGATATCGTTTATTTAGATGTAAAAGTATGGCCTTTTATATTGATTTGACATTGAGATCCTGAGAAGATGTAATTTAAGGCACTATTGAACCATTGGATCTGTTTGATAGTAATCTATGGATTGAAATGGATCAATTATAATTTAACCGTTCTTGCAGAGCTTGTGAGTTGTCTTGTTTCAATGCTGCGCTAAATATGCTTCTTGGATGTTGATTTGATAACTACTTGATTGGTTAACTGCTGGGATGAAATAATGTGGTGTCATAATTGAGGTCAAAGCGTTCTTGGTAATTACTGGATTAAACTTGATACGCTAGGAGTTTCTTATATCCGATATCAAGACTTGCACTTCAATACATGTCGTAGTCAATAGATTGTAAGATGTATTGATACTGTAGAAGGTGATAATGTATGATACTAGTAGGTGGAATACAACAGAACCAGTCAATTTAATTTATGGAATTTGAATGCAAATATCGAGGAACCATTTGTAAGCATTTAAGTTGGTTCTAGTAAAGCATTGTAGCATTGAATAAATTAGCTTGGGACGAAAAAGAGGGTGAAAAGGTGGTAATAGGTTCCAGTGATGGCCATTTTTATGTTTATGATATTGGGGAGGTAAGACTAAAACTTAATGTAGATCATCTCTAGCGAAATAATTATAAATTAAGACTATATTATCATCAAATAAACTACCACACAATATAAACATGTATAAAGGTTTACAGCAATAAGCTTGAATCAAGTGAGTACAACAGCGTAAATTCTTAATAAAGTTTACAAGTATTATAAAATCTCTTATTTTTAAGACTTACAAGGCTTATAAGCGGAATATTAATTTAAAAAATTATTTTTGTCCAGATCATCAATTTTGACATTTTTTAATTTTTTTTTTCTGATTTTGCAAAACTAGAGTTAATTATACTACAAATTATAAAAACAAAAAATATACACATATACAGAATTTAGCGCTCTACTCACTCAATAAAAAATAACAAACATTTTTATTTCAACATATTACATGAAAATCCTTTAACCAAAAAACCGTTTTTGGGACAAAAGTACAAAGTTTCATTACTTAACATTTAATATTAAGCTTTTATAAAATGTGTATTAGTTATGGCTACAATTTTCTCTCACAATGTAGTATATTTAAACGTTGATTTTGGTATCAAAATTTGATTTTTCTGTTTTTTGATCAAAACCATGAGTGTTGGTAAGGATGAAATGAGTCCCGAAAATGTCCGCTACAAAAACTGAATTTTCAGACTGTACATGGTTAAATATAAAAAAAAATTAAAAAAAAACGCATTTTTATTTAAAACTTAGATGTATACCATAGTATAATAGACTTAGCCGTTCAATCTTACTACGATACTCAATTACGGCGTCACTCTGTGTGCTTGCTTTTGCAATTTTTTAATAAATGTATGATATGACAGCCGGTTTTTCTGGTAGAAAATGCATGTTTCTATAACAGATATTGCCTATTATTTTGTTTAGTTTATACGTTGATGCGCTGTAATGCTGCTTTTACATTGGATGAAAGGTGCAATTTAGCAGGGTTTTAATTGCGCTAAATAATTTAAAGTTTTGAAAATCCTTTTCTACATTTGTTGTTTCTCTCTTTTTGTTTTCATATTCCAAGGATATTATTCATCGTTTGATAAGGCATATCAGATTATCAAGCCGGTATTCTTTTCTTCTATCTGAATACGCATGCTAACATAAGGGATTAATGTTTTTAATATATATAGCAGTTGTTATATTAGAGATTGATATTTTTATTTAACTGCATTCTAAGATCAAATATCATTATTTACTGCTGTATTGCTGGACGTATTTCTTGATTACCAGATCAAATCCAAGGCAATAATATTTATATCTACCCAATCAAAAGCTAGAACTGGCCACAACCTCACGAAATGTATCAGAAAAGTGATAAAATTTCAAATGATATAGAAACACAAAAAAAGAATAATCTGATGACTTGCCTAATAACCATAGTTTTGATCGTAGCTATACTTGAAAACAAATCTTTTTACAGCTGACATTTGTAAACTAAAATAGTAAGTTTAAAGAAGGTTAACTTGTTTAAATTTTATGTGTGATAAAGTGACATCTATAATCTTAGATTTGGCTTGCATATAAATTTAAGCAGTAAGTGTTATTTAAGTTTATGCTCGAGCAAAAACCATTGTTGCTGCAGACATTATAGCTATAAACATATTCACAAATGATGATAATCGTAAATATATTGGCAGTTGCATGTATTGCTCTACATCAACAACGTATTGAATCACTGTATTGTCTATAATCTGTATTAATAAAAGCAAATGTAATTTAAAACCCTATTCTAGTAAAAAAAATGCAATGGAATTTTGAGAACGGCACAATGCTCATATGTAAACCAATTTGTGCTCATACGATCAGCTCATTACGCTCATCATGGTCAAATTTTATTATTATGCACAAATAGGGATAATGATATGCTTTTGAGCAATTATATTTTTATGCACACATGGGATTAATGTCATGCACATGGGCAGGGTCTATAATACTGCATATACAGGATTATTAGCGTTGTGCTCGTTTACAGTTTCTTTTGTTGTGCTCGTGTGCATCTTGTTATCTTTTTAGCCATATTCGGAGGGCACAACAGCTCAGGCTACAGTGTGCAGCCCACCTGGACACAACAAAATTATCTTGTGCAGCACAAGTCAGCCGTAGTACATGTATGCTACATATGTCAATATATTAAAGCAACTCTCTTTAATTAAGGAGGGTTGTCCAAATATAATTGTCTTTTGTTGATTACATATACATTAATCCTTGCAGGTAAATATTATATACTATGATAGAACAATTATCGAATCTAGATCCCAATCATTAATCAAAAATCTTTGGATGGCGTACTAACATCAAAGTGTGTTATTATACAGGTCTGAGTGTGATAAGATCAACGATAACATCATGAACATTTCAATCAACAAGTTAAAGTAGAATCATGTCGCATATATCCGTGGATAAAGGATATTGTGTCAGAAGAGTGTTCTATTGACGAGATGATATTCGCGTATCAGAGCATTAGCAATAATTACAGTTTTATCGCATATTTATGCCTGGTACAGAATACATGTATCATGAGGGCTACCATTATTGGATCTATATCCGAGATTGTTATTGTTAGAAGGAGAAATAGGTGAGGACCAAAGATTCTATAGGGTTTTTGTAATATCCTTGATTGGATTGATTAGATAATACTGCTAGGATCAAAACGGTAATATGGATGTTTTTCGAATAATTTTATGAGAGATATATACATGGACTCAGTCGATTATTTTATGTTATGTTGTATGACATCTGCTTTTTTGTTGGTATATAGTTGAGAACATATCTGTTTCTTTGAAATGGGATATATTTGATCATATAGCAAGTGTTGCGTATGAACTTTTCATGTTATTTTATGTTATGTTATGTCATTTCATTTCACTTGGGGATTTTTTGGGCGGCAGCGTGGTTGATATCAATATTGCAATAAACATTAATTTAAACAGGTGTAAATACATGATTGGGTATTTTGAGTGTTATTAAATACTTACCCTCTCTGAAAGCATCACGCAATTTCGAATCACTTTGGTTTAAATTTATGATTCATGCTGTAATAAATGCTTATTATGTACAGTACAGGAGTTAAGTTGTTTATGCCATCATCCAATTATAGATCATATTGCTTATCAGCGGTAACTGCTTCAAAAGATACTACTAATCAAATTTGATGTGAATTTGATAGATCTCCTACATGCAATCAACAAGTATGTATAATCATATACTGTACAGTTTACAAAAAACTTTAAGGGTAATACATCTTTGCAGCGTCAGAATCCATTTGATCGAGACGAGCAATTATTCAATCAAAGCAAGGATTTTCATGCTTTTGACTGAGTGGGGCTGATGCCATTGAATGTGTGCCACTGTTAAGTGCATCCAATTGACAGTTTTTGTTTACGGTGGATGTATTATAGCGTCTAATGGAATCTTTATAAACTATTATGAGAGTTTATACTTCAATTGTGCATTGTATAGTATTTCATATTCTATGATGGAAGCGATAGAGACTTTGTTTCTATGTAAAGCCTTACAGCTTTAAATATTATATTAAACTTGGTTTAACTTGAGTTCATAATAGCAATCTTGTACACTATTCAGTACAATAGATAGTGCATTTGCAAAGGTATAAAACATGACTGTATGGAAACTGTCAACGTAGACAAGCCTCTCTCATCATTAGCGACATTAGCCTTGAATAGATTTTTCGCTTTATAGCTTTATTTCACCACTCGCAACTTTAGAGCTTTGTCCAAATTGTTGTGTATTTCGGCTGTATATAACAATTTGTAATATACTTAATTGCTTATAAATGAAACAATGCAAAGCTCTTTTACATGTTGATCTAACATGGTATTCAATATTTTTGTTGCTTCGACCCAATGCTGCATACACTTTATATATACTTCTTTAGGGCATACCTTTTTTTTTCATTTGAATATTACCCTTTGGAATAATATTCAAATTGAGCTATCAGATTACTATTTTGATTGTAAGCTTTGTTTAATTTATAGGGCATTCTTTAGGGAAATAATATGTGTATAATTTACTTAATTATACTGATTATTAGGACACATTATTGAATCAACATCCAATGCGTTTGTAGTATGGCTGGATGTTTGGCTTATTTGTTTATTTACATTATTGTGATGCGTGGTTTACCTCGACCAAAGATTACTTTACCTCGTATGTCTGTACATCTAGATTTCTCTCTTCTTAATTGTATCCATTGCTAACCTTTTTTCAGAATACAGCAGAAATAAGAAACCTATGTGGGTATGATGTATCTTTGAAAATCATCGTACTTCCATGTTGGTTGATAAAAGATGGAAAGATTTTTTCTTCAGGAATAACCTGATTTTTTTTTCTGAATCTTTTCATTTCTTTCATGGTCGAATCTTCAAAATACTCATATTTCTAGATATATACGCAATATGTAAAAGCCATCTTTAATATAACATATCATGATCTGCTTTATTTCAAAACGATGCTTTTTATATTATCTCACAGCTTGTATAGTACCTTATTTACTTACAGTTTGACAAGTGATAAAGCGGGATAAGGTTTATTAAATTGGGAATAGATATTTATTTAGTAAGAGCTCTATTCGAGGTAAAAAATTTATAGTAAGTCTATGATATGTTTCACTTTGATAAACCCTTTTGGTGGAGGCGATTCATCGTAGATTGAGAAAATCTTTAAACAGTTTGGATTACTCATCCTACTTTAAGGGTATTTCATTGTGAGTTTAAATATTGGTTGGGGCAATCATCATAAAAATTTTTTCACTGTTGCACACAATAATCGAGATTAATTCAACACTCTTTTGATTAATGAGTCGCGAAGGTTTTATGTAACCAATTCGATTTGGTTTTATAAAGAATGAAGTTTGTCCGTCCAAATTTCAGGATATGGAATCAATAAATCAGTGTTTTCAAGTCTGTTTAAAAACTTTTGCTACTTTCAATTTGGAATTTGTAGTAAAATAATTTTGGGCGGGGAGGGGGGTTAATGAGGACGCGTAGAATAAAATCTATCATTCGAAAACATTGATGAAAAAAATGAGAGTTTATGGATACATACAATCTTATTTATAGAAAGAATAATAATAAAGACTCGCAACATTTATCATGGAGAACGTAGGCTTTATTACTAGAAAAACTAATGGTAAAAGAAAGAACCAAGAGGTTCTGGGTCTTGGTTTAAACGACTACCGTATTTATAAGAATTATATTTCAATATGAGTCAGAAATGAAATTGGCTTCAAAATTGGCTGTTTAATATCCTCGAAAATTGACAGAAACTGCACACGAGCATAACGCTAATAATCCTGTATATGCAGTATTATAGACCCTGCCCATGTACATGACATTAATCCCATGTGTGCATAAAAATATAATTGCTCAAAAGCATATCATTATCCCTATTTGTGCATAATAATAAAATTTGACCATGATGAGCGTAATGAGCTGATCGTATGAGCACAAATTGGTTTACATATGAGCATTGTGCCGTTCTCAAAATTCCATTGCATTTTTTTTACTAGAATAGGGTTTTAAATTACATTTGCTTTTATTAATACAGATTATAGACAATACAGTGATTCAATACGTTGTTGATGTAGAGCAATACATGCAACTGCCAATATATTTACGATTATCATCATTTGTGAATATGTTTATAGCTATAATGTCTGCAGCAACAATGGTTTTTGCTCGAGCATAAACTTAAATAACACTTACTGCTTAAATTTATATGCAAGCCAAATCTAAGATTATAGATGTCACTTTATCACACATAAAATTTAAACAAGTTAACCTTCTTTAAACTTACTATTTTAGTTTACAAATGTCAGCTGTAAAAAGATTTGTTTTCAAGTATAGCTACGATCAAAACTATGGTTATTAGGCAAGTCATCAGATTATTCTTTTTTTGTGTTTCTATATCATTTGAAATTTTATCACTTTTCTGATACATTTCGTGAGGTTGTGGCCAGTTCTAGCTTTTGATTGGGTAGATATAAATATTATTGCCTTGGATTTGATCTGGTAATCAAGAAATACGTCCAGCAATACAGCAGTAAATAATGATATTTGATCTTAGAATGCAGTTAAATAAAAATATCAATCTCTAATATAACAACTGCTATATATATTAAAAACATTAATCCCTTATGTTAGCATGCGTATTCAGATAGAAGAAAAGAATACCGGCTTGATAATCTGATATGCCTTATCAAACGATGAATAATATCCTTGGAATATGAAAACAAAAAGAGAGAAACAACAAATGTAGAAAAGGATTTTCAAAACTTTAAATTATTTAGCGCAATTAAAACCCTGCTAAATTGCACCTTTCATCCAATGTAAAAGCAGCATTACAGCGCATCAACGTATAAACTAAACAAAATAATAGGCAATATCTGTTATAGAAACATGCATTTTCTACCAGAAAAACCGGCTGTCATATCATACATTTATTAAAAAATTGCAAAAGCAAGCACACAGAGTGACGCCGTAATTGAGTATCGTAGTAAGATTGAACGGCTAAGTCTATTATACTATGGTATACATCTAAGTTTTAAATAAAAATGCGTTTTTTTTTAATTTTTTTTTATATTTAACCATGTACAGTCTGAAAATTCAGTTTTTGTAGCGGACATTTTCGGGACTCATTTCATCCTTACCAACACTCATGGTTTTGATCAAAAAACAGAAAAATCAAATTTTGATACCAAAATCAACGTTTAAATATACTACATTGTGAGAGAAAATTGTAGCCATAACTAATACACATTTTATAAAAGCTTAATATTAAATGTTAAGTAATGAAACTTTGTACTTTTGTCCCAAAAACGGTTTTTTGGTTAAAGGATTTTCATGTAATATGTTGAAATAAAAATGTTTGTTATTTTTTATTGAGTGAGTAGAGCGCTAAATTCTGTATATGTGTATATTTTTTGTTTTTATAATTTGTAGTATAATTAACTCTAGTTTTGCAAAATCAGAAAAAAAAAATTAAAAAATGTCAAAATTGATGATCTGGACAAAAATAATTTTTTAAATTAATATTCCGCTTATAAGCCTTGTAAGTCTTAAAAATAAGAGATTTTATAATACTTGTAAACTTTATTAAGAATTTACGCTGTTGTACTCACTTGATTCAAGCTTATTGCTGTAAACCTTTATACATGTGCAGTAAAATGTAGAATAAAAGCTTTGAAAAAAGATACAGTTTAAATCCTTCTTTATTCAAAAAATGGATAGTGTGCAATAGGTCTATATTTCTACTCTATTTATATTAGTTGTGCTTTTGTTATATCTGGGAGTTGCACCGTAACTGTCAGTGATCTATCAGAATTAGGAATAACCGAATTACCAACTTAGGACTTCTGTCAAACCGTGATGTTTAACATGCGAATCAGACAATGCTGCATTCCATACATATATCATCATGCTACTTATTAAATGATTGAAGCATGATTCCATTGTCTTCATGCAATATCCATATGTTTATTCTTTTTGGTAAATCAATTAGTTTGTTTGTGATTTTAAAGTTTATATTGAGCTTCTTGATTTACATAATCAAGGCGGTCTTTTAATGCCCGTTTTTTGGCATATTTGTTAATGATCCGCATAGAGCAATCCTTACTTTGATCTATGTGTTTCTTCAGCTTATTTTATGAATCAATTTGCTTTGTTTATGATTCGGTCTATTTTATTTATATGTTAAATTACTAATACTTTCTGTATTTACTGTTAAATTCATGTTATCTCTATTGAAATATTAGAGCATGGTTTTATGTGAGATAACATTTAATTTCTTATGTGGGGAAATAGTATCCTAGTTCAGCACAACATGTTTATATTGTGTGGTAGTTTATTTGATGATAATATAGTCTTAATTTATAATTATTTCGCTAGAGATGATCTACATTAAGTTTTAGTCTTACCTCCCCAATATCATAAACATAAAAATGGCCATCACTGGAACCTATTACCACCTTTTCACCCTCTTTTTCGTCCCAAGCTAATTTATTCAATGCTACAATGCTTTACTAGAACCAACTTAAATGCTTACAAATGGTTCCTCGATATTTGCATTCAAATTCCATAAATTAAATTGACTGGTTCTGTTGTATTCCACCTACTAGTATCATACATTATCACCTTCTACAGTATCAATACATCTTACAATCTATTGACTACGACATGTATTGAAGTGCAAGTCTTGATATCGGATATAAGAAACTCCTAGCGTATCAAGTTTAATCCAGTAATTACCAAGAACGCTTTGACCTCAATTATGACACCACATTATTTCATCCCAGCAGTTAACCAATCAAGTAGTTATCAAATCAACATCCAAGAAGCATATTTAGCGCAGCATTGAAACAAGACAACTCACAAGCTCTGCAAGAACGGTTAAATTATAATTGATCCATTTCAATCCATAGATTACTATCAAACAGATCCAATGGTTCAATAGTGCCTTAAATTACATCTTCTCAGGATCTCAATGTCAAATCAATATAAAAGGCCATACTTTTACATCTAAATAAACGATATCTTGTTTTTATTATACAGTTGAAGAACTGATTAATTACTCATTCTTTTATAATTGTATTCTTTTTTAAGTACTATTTATCAATCCTGAAAATATACGACAGGTTCCATCTACAATAGTATCAAACGTATCATCAGCCCGCCTTATTTATGATAAATGTCAATCTAAAATAAGAAACATCACATTGTTATAGGCTATGAAAAGCTTGATTTTTAATAATACAGCAATTAAATAAAAAACAAGATGATACTAATAATAGCACATGGTGAGTATTTAATATCTAAGTAAATTTAATGAAGTATGCTTTTAAACCCTTTTGAAAATCCTGAGGCAAACACAAGATCTTGGTCCTGTAGTTTCTATTCATCAAAATGTCGCGATTTCAACTACACGATGGATGCACCTTTCATCAATCTTGACCTCGATATATATTGGGTATCAGTTTTTTTTAGCATTGTATTTTCTCTGATTCATTAATATCCGGTCATATTGAACGATAGTGAATTAAACTAGGAATGGGCTTCGATTCGAGTTTGAATCGAGTTTTAACGGAAACGGCCATTCGATTCGAGTTGGAAAACGGCCCGTTCTTTTGTAACCCAGATAAAAAACGGGGTGGGAGCAAGTATTGGTTTGCCTTAAGGAGGCTGTTAATAGCAACATTGTCAAGTTAATATGAGATTATGAATTGATAATAGCATATTTGGCAGTTTCACAACTTGAAGTATTTTTTCAATCCTGTTTTCGAGCTTAGCTAACAAAAAAAGAAAAGAAGAAACTCGAATACCCTCATTCGAGTTTGCATAAAAAACGGCCCGTTAAAGCAGTCAAACTCGGTTAACCGTAATACGATGCGTTGTTTGTGAAATCCTAAATTAAACTACGATTTACTATTATACTGCTAGTAATTTTTTGTTATTGTTACTTTAAAAACTTGATCCTATTATATTATTATCATTGATTATAGTCGTCAAACTAATTGGTAAAAAAGCATATCATATTACCATTTTGCATTGGTAGAATTTACATTTTTCTACCAGAAAAACCGTCTGTCATATCATACATCCATTAAAAAATTGCAAATGCCAGCCTGTAGAGCGATGCCGTAATTGAGCATAGCAAGATCGAACGACGAAGTCTATTATACTATGGTATACATCTAAGTTTTAAATAAAAATGCGTTTTTTTTTAATTTTTTTTATATTTAACCATGTACAGTCTGAAAATTCAGTTTTTGTAGCGGACATTTTCGGGACTCATTTCATCCTTACCAACACTCATGGTTTTGATCAAAAAACAGAAAAATCAAATTTTGATACCAAAATCAACGTTTAAATATACTACATTGTGAGAGAAAATTGTAGCCATAACTAATACACATTTTATAAAAGCTTAATATTAAATGTTATGTAATGAAACTTTGTACTTTTGTCCCAAAAACGGTTTTTTGGTTAAAGGATTTTCATGTAATATGTTGAAATAAAAATGTTTGTTATTTTTTATTGAGTGAATAGAGCGCTAAATTCTGTATATGTGTATATTTTTTGTTTTTATAATTGGTAGTATAATTAACTCTAGTTTTGCAAAATCAGAAAAAAAAAATTAAAAAATGTCAAAATTGATGATCTGGACAAAAATAATTTTTTAAATTAAATATTCCACTTATAAGCCTTGTAAGTCTTAAAAATAAGAGATTTTATAATACTTGTAAACTTTTTCAAGAATTAATGATGCTGTACCCACTTGATTCAAGCTTATTACTGTAAACCTTTATACAAGTTAATATTGTGTGATAGTTTATTTGATGATAATATAGTCTTACTTTGCATTAGTACACAGAAAACTTACCAGTCATTGTTCCACAGCTTCGTTGTTGTTTATGATTATCCACAGATGTTAAGATCATAGAAATACTGAAAAGTATACATAATATATTTAATTTTTTTATTTTTATTTTCTTTTAACAAATATCTAAAAGGGAGTTGTTTTTGAATCAACAAAATTATATTAAAATGAAGTGAGGTTTTTTCTGCGTTTTTTTTTTGATTGAAAATCTCATTTATGTGCAAAGAAGTGTAAAGAGAGGGTGGGTAATGACTATAAAAGAAAATAAAATAAAGCATGAAATTTGATTTTTTGACGAATTGTGAGGATTTGCTTCAAAAAAAAAAAAGTAATAGAAAAGGGTGAACGATAACAAAAATACAAGGTAAAAAAGTATGTGGAAAATAATCAAAAGATGCGAAGCTTATTATTTCTTTGCACTCTTGAGAGCCTTCTTCTTCTTTTCTAATTTGGCAACTTGGTCTGCCTTTTGTTGAATACCATATTGCATCTTTGTGTAAAGCTTTCTCTGCTTGTTTGTCATCATAACTGTTGACATTTCCTTTACTTCCTCCTCTTCAATTTCGGCGGCTGTGCGCTTCTTTGTCTTTTTGGGCTTTTCTTCGTCTTCCTCAGCAGCTTCCTCAATTACTTCTTCCTCAGCCTCATCATCACTATCTAAACCGGCTTCGGGAACGTAATCACCTTCCTTAACTTCAACGAAGGGAGATAAATGAGGGGGCAAAGTGTTTCCAGGTTCGTAAAGACTAGCCTTAACAATTTTACGAGCATTGATACAATCGGCAATCCATTGAGGTTGAACATAAGTACGAGATAACACACGGTTACTGACGGAGGGACGATCAGTAATTTGATAAGTAATGGTTTCATCTGACTCGGGATAAGGAGGGTTAAGACCAACAGAAGGATCCCAACTGACTTGACCACCACAAGATTTGATCATGAATTCAAGAGCATAACGAGGAGTTTCACGAGACAAGTAAAACTTTTGATTCTTGAATAAAGTTTGAAGATCAGAGGTAGCATTTGAAGCAGCTTGGATCTTGGCAAGAGTAACAGTATTATCATCTTCCTCACCAGCAGCAGCAGTAGATTTAAATTCATCGACAGCATTGGTATCCTCTTCATCATCATTCTTTGTAGTTGCAGTAGGCATTGCTTCATCTAAATGGAAACCTCCAGTTTCATCAATCTTGGGAGGATAAGTCATGTTGATTTCATTATATAATCTGAAGTTTACAAAACCAACAAGAGTTTGATAGAATTCTAAAAATGTCAACATGACACGGAAATCGACATCTGAGGGGATATCTTGTGAGAATTGATAGGGAACAATCCAAGTGATAGTTTGACCCTTGATCTCGGCTTGATAATAAATACCCTTGATAGAGAAAAAGACCTTGCGAAGACTCTTGGACTTCATAACATAAGCTTGGAATTCAGAGATCAACTTTTGACATTCAGCAACGGCATCAGCCTTGATCTTATTATCAGCAGGTAACTTGGAGAATAAATAAAGCATTGACAAAGCATCATCGAGATCACGAAGAGCATCAACGAATGAAGGATATCTCTCCTTGACAATATGATCTAAGCTATATACGGGCTTGTTGTTCTCCTCTAAAGACTTTGCTGCAGAGAATTCACCTTTGTGAAGAACCTTGTTAAGCTTCTTTGCAAATGCCTTGTACTCACGGAACTTGATGAGAAGTGGTTCATGAAGAAGATATTTGATATCCTTGACATAATAAAAAGTAGAGGGTGCTGTACTACCCTTGTTGGCCTTCTTCTTGTTCTTGGGTTCACGAGGATAAATACCCTTCAAAATACAAAGACGTCTAAAGTGAAATGTTAATATTTGACATTTCCCGATTTTCCAAATTTGATTTGATGCATTGATTGAAGATTTTTACCTGAAATCAGCCAAAGAAATTTGAAGCTTATTTAAAGCTTGTTGTCTTGTGATGAAATTGGCAGCGGCACCTTTAACTCCTTTCTTTACGATTTTAGCCATTTTTATATGTAAGTAATATAAGGATATAAAAAAATTGACTGAAAAAAAAAAAGGCTTTCTTCAAAAGAAATGGACTGTCGATAATGCCCAACTTCTTGTGACATTGAAGTGGCTTATAGTAGATTTTTCAAATGTTACACATTCAACAGCCATAAAAGTCGTTTCAAATCCTTGAATTAGTTTGTTCCTTCCTTTTCGCATCCTATTTCGAACTTAAGGTAAATATCCATCCATCCATCCATCCATCTAATGTCATGTTACAAAGCCTTTTGGAAGGCTACTGTGCATGATACTAGCAAACACTTTTATGAATCGCAATTGGGGCGACACTCATTGAAAGTTTGAATTGCTTTGCTCATTTTCCCCGTATTGTATAATTTGTAGAATTTATAATGGTCAGAGTCTCCGTTTTGCAAGATTGTTTAAACAACATCAACAACGCTGAAAAGCGCGGAAAGAGACAAGTTCTCGTCCGTCCTTCTTCCAAGGTCATTGTCAAGTTCTTGTCTGTCATGCAAAAGCATGGTAAGTAATCATCATCCTATCCATTTACTACCTCCCCTTTTTCACTCCGTAGTATAACTGATTATATGTTGGGTTTCTACAATATATGATTTTTAAATCTACGGAAGATTTACTTCCTTTATTTGTTTTTCATTACATTTCATTCTTTTACTTGATTTGTTATTTTACTCGAATGTTGGATACATTTACTCATATTTTATTATTCATTCAGGTTACATTGGTGAGTTCGAAATCATTGATGATCACCGTTCCGGTAAGATCGTTATTCAACTCAACGGTCGTATCAACAAGTGTGGTGTTATCTCTCCCCGTTTCAACATCAAGCTCCCCGAGCTCGAAAAGTGGACCGCCAACTTGTTGCCTGCCCGTCAATTCGGTCACTTGGTCTTGACCACCTCTGCTGGTATCATGGATCACGAAGAGGCTCGTGCCAAGCATGCTGGTGGTAAGATCCTTGGTTTCTTCTACTAAGTTTTTCATCCCAATGTCCATTCCTTTTTATCATTGAATACTTTTGATTAATAAACCTGTTCAATATAAAATAATTCCTGCATTCTCCTTCCCTTTTGTAAATACATTTATTAAAAATTAAAATAATTCTTAAAAATTTAAATTGAGTGCCATTTATTCTTTTTAAAGCTTGATTTAAAGCCGAGGGTGGAATGTCAGATTTTTGGTTCCTGGTATATTTTCCAGTGGTGTTTTCCAGTCAGTGGTTTCCTTATTAAACTAAACGAGCATTGCTCCCATCATGGCTTCAATTGTAGTTTTCGATGATAAAACGCAATGTAGTTTTGAATCCTGCAAAAGCTTTGGAAAGCAGTTTAGTAGGAAAGCCTTTCAAAATCACAAATACCAGTATCATAATGAATCATACAGCTTTAACTACACCGATCCACAAGATAAAAAAAAAAACAAAATCAACCTGCTGAAAACAAACTGTCTCATATTTAACTTGCATTATTACTAGAAAACACGAAATGTATAAAAATTGATCGAGTCAACGATGTCTTGATCTGCAAGTTTTGCCATAAAAAATTCAAGCTGGCCGATGCGTTCAGAAAACACATTTTTAGTAAGACATGCAATGCTAATGGTGGTAAGTTAAAATTACATTCAAAAGGTGAATACTGACTGTGATTGTCACAGATGCTGCAAGAGCAACCTTGAAAAGAAATGAATCAGACGATGACAGTATGTCCGAGGACGACGATGATGTTCATGCTGCTCTTGATATTATGACAACCACCTCATCGACTCAAGAAAAAGAAGAAGAGGACAATACAAGACATGGTTACAAAACCGCTGTACTATCAGCATTCAATGCACTAAATTAACTTGACAAGGATCAAGAAAAGAAATCACTGATAGGGAAGTTAGGGGAACTAGAGCCAATAGCATATACTGATCATGAAGGATATGAGTACAATTTATTAGCTGCACCAGAAGTCATCCAGAATGTCATGGCGTCATAAGAGAAGGATCCATTGCCATCATTTTCGATTGTACCTCAAAAAAGAAAGAAATGCTGATGGCGAGGTTGAATATAACTAACAATGCCGTTCGATGAATATGATTTTGGGACCAATTAGTTGGGTTTTGCATGCAATCATGCGTTGTAATAATACAATGCAGTAAAATCATTATGAATACCCTCATACTTTCAAATCTTCAGAAATCTTTTGTAATAAAAACTTCAGCTGATTATAATTGTACTTCTATCACTTTTATTTTTTTATTTCTTTTATTTTAGTAAACAACATTGTTATTTACTGCATTTTTTACAATTATAATTAGTATAAGACAGTTTGTTTTCAGCAGGTTGGTTTTGTTTTTTGTTTTTTTTTTTTTTTTTTACCTTGTGGATCGGTGTAATTAAAGCTGTATGATTCATTATGATACTGGTATTTGTGATTTTGAAAGACTTTCCTACTAAACTGCTTTCTAAAGCTTTTGCAGGATTCAAAACTACATTGCGTTTTATCATCGGAAACTACAGTTAAAGCCATGATGGGAGCAATGCTTGTTTAGTTTAATAAGGAAACCATTGACTGGAAAACACCATTGACTGGAAAAACCATTTGACTGGATCTGAGGTTAAGTACAATGTTTTTTTACTGGCGCTGGGTATAAATTGAGAAATGACCAAAATGAAGAAAAAACGATCAAAGAATTTGAATCTTTGAATGCGCAACAAGGTGACTAGTAAACTGGACTACTGCCCTAAATATCTTAGGTACAACTTCAAATTTCGCATTGATTTGTGTAATTTTTGGAAAGAATTTTCTCATAAAATTGACAGTAAAATTGAGACGAAATTTTGAAGGTTTTTCAGATTTTTCTCCAAAACTTCAAGCAAATGTTTAATATTAAACTATTTTGAATGATGGCCTGCAAAAATACCTACAGATCGAGGTATTGTTTGCAACCACAGCTGCATTTTTCATGGAGAAATAAAAAAATTTGTGCAATTTTTTGGGATCCAAACCCCCCCCCCCTGTGGATGCTCGTGAAAAATGTCAGTAAAAATCCATTACCAAATTTTCACCGTTTTTTTTCACATCTCCATCAAAAATTGAGATATTTCAGAAAATTAAATTGCTACAAATAGATATAAATTAGGATTATAACTTGAGTATATAAAATGCGGTAGTCAATGAACTTATTCTTTTGAAGATTACGCTACAAAAGTAAAAAAAAAAAGCAAAAAAAAAAAGGACGAAAAAAATTGATGCTTGAATATGTTAAGGATCATCCTCAAACAAGCAGATCTCATTAAGAATTAGCTCTGTATCTTTATTTTTTGCTGAGATATACCGCAGCAAAATTTTGATTTCTTAGCGGTGCAAAATGAAAGGTATTCAAAGTTTATATTCTAAACTATCGAGTATGCGCATGCATATATGACAAACACCACATTCAGCTATAGCATCTCAGACGATGATATCTTATTATGTATAACAACTCGATGTAAAATTTACATGGTAATTAAGTCTTTAAGAATTGGATATATATTACGAATTTGGTCATACTTTCCATCTTAAATTACCTTGTATTTATCTAAAACGTCAATTTGTATTGCTAATAGTTATGGCACATATTTATTTGTATATAAATTTGTACTTGAAACTTGATATTAATAAGCTTGTAATATGTGATTGCTTATAATTATAATTGGCATCATAAACTTCATTTGTAAGAGTTGAAAATTGAAACGAAATTGGTGACAACGCATTGACTAATTATTTATGAAATCCTTTGTACACAATTGTAACGTATAAATAATAGTACAACAAAGGTTTTAAGAATGCTACTATTATTTTTTTGGATTGTAGATATAATACTGTATATGTACCATCTCTTAAGGACTTTCTGGATAGTTTTGATTGCTTAATTTCACGTTCCTGAAATTTCAAATATTTCATCCAGCTCATTATATCGCATGATTTTTTCATAAAATCAATGGTTTTTATGAGAATCATATATTAATACAACAAATTATTGTAATTAATACACTTTTGTATTTATATGATAGTTATTTCACATATTATTTATGTTAAATTGATGTCATTTCCTTCATATTTATAGTATTCTGGAGGGTAATCGATGATGATGATGAAATTATTGAAACACCGATTTCGTTTCTCGATTTCATTTTTCATTGTTTTGACATTTTTTTTCCACATTTCAATGCAATTCTCTAGAAAAATTATATAAAACATGTGTAGATTAATTATAGTTATGTGTGCAGTTTTTGTTACGAATCTAATGGTATCGTTTGTAAACAAAGTTTTCACCAAAAATATCAAGAAATCTGCAATTGTAAAAAAAATCGATTTGTTTTGACCAAAAGTCAGCATTTCGAATAAATAGAGTGAGATTAAATGATTGCATATGATTCTCTGAAAAATTCTGGTTATTTTTTATCAATAAATGTTATATAAAAATCTTCGTTTTTTGGATTAAATTTTATAAAAAGCAATTTTGATCCATTTCCCTTTATCATAGCAAAAGGGGAAATGGGTCCAAATCGCTCAACTTATATTCGAGATAATGCATTAGCAAATAACTGCAAAATATGAGGAATGTTTCCATGTGGTTTCGAGGCCTGGAAAGACCCAAAAATAGTCATAATTGGACCCTTTAAATTTCTAATTTTAGGTTGTATTTAGTCTTCAAAAAAAAAGTTATTTACTAAATCTAACTAGATGTATACACTATTTTCTAATCTTTTAATCACTTGACGGATGCCATAGCACCTTTTCAGGTTTTTTTGTTTCGCTTCAAAGCGAATTTGTTTCGTACTACAGAAGTTTTTTTGGTGTAACTAAATGTCGCGGAGATCCATGTCAACGTTATAAGAGAAATATCTCCCTAACTCCCCGAAGTTCAAGATCCGGTTCCTCATTTGGGTTGTAGAAAGTTCATAAGAAATTCAGATTGATTATAAAATGACAAAGCATAATTGTATGTAATATAGATGTTAAGGATCGGAATATTTTGTTAATATGACAAGGAAACTATTGAGGAATTGAGGAATTGATGAAATTTATGTATTAATTATCACATTACATACTAGAGCTAGTTATACATGATCTGTGTACATATAGATCTGAAAATTAACATTATTTTTGTTTCAGACTATTTACATTATGTCTAGATTTGCTTTTACAATCAATTGAATTTTTTCCTAATTCAGATAACAAAAAATCCCTTCGTTATGGTCTATCGTGTAATTGCAGAACCATTTCTCCCCATTTTCAGTGTTAAGGAACTTTATATATCGCACATATAATAGTATATAAGTTTAATAGAGTTCTAATTATTAATATGTTTATTATTGAATAGTATAAGATTTTAAAAGATGCTAAATAAATGAAAGATGTACAGTCGGCATCTTAAAAGACTGTACCCTTGACTTGTGAAACCTTTTTGAGATCAATGTTTCTGATCAAAAACACCCAAATGATACAAAGGCCCATGATACCAGTACCAGCGGCAAGCATTCTTGTTTGGGCATAACCGTAAGCTTCTTGGATTGCTATTCTCACATCGCTTCCGACTTCGTAACTCAATTGTGTTGTCAAATCTTCGTAAATCATATCAAAGTTATCCATAGCTTCCTCAGGAAGGTATTCAGCAAGAGCATATTGAAATGTATTTGCCCAGATTGCACCACAAATAGTAGTACCGATAGCACCAGCAGCAGTACCAACAACATACAATAAACCAAGAACTGCAGCAACATGTTGATGATCAACGGCGGCCAAGACGGCGACTTGTTCAACAATAATGAAGACACTTCCACCAATAGAGATAAAAACCTCGCACATAACAAGATATCCTACAGATTGATTAGGTCGACGGAAATAAATCATCAAACCCTGAGAAAAGATGTAAAGAGGAATGGCAATGTACAAGAGCCACTTAAAGCGGCCGAATCTGCGGATCAAATAACCAACACCCAACAAAAGCACACCAGAGACTACATCAAATGTACTACTAATATAACCAGATTCGGCCAGCGAGATGTTATTGACTACTTGTAAGAAAGATGTAAAGTAATTGGCCCAACAGTAGTAAGAAATTTGATATGTTGCGTTCAACAAACATGCACCAATGACGGTTCGATCAGATAGTAACTTAAAGTCGAACAATGGGACTGGAGCAAAGTACTTTTCGTAAGCGGCAAAGATGAAAAGTGCAACGAATCCAACGACAATCATTGCAATAATATAACCAGTTGCCCAGCCATTGGGAGCGCTATCGGCAATACTGAATGGGAGAAGGAATACGGTGAGACCAGCGGAGAAAATGATAACACCGATGACTATAAAAAAAATTAATATATATCACCATTTGTTGTTTCTGTAAAAATGTTACTTACTGTCAAATTGAATAATGACATTCCAGGCACTTTGTAAGAAGGTTCTACCGCTCTTTTCTGTTGTAAAATTGTGTTCCTTTTTGGCCTTGCGAAGATTGAATTTTAAGATAAAGTACAAAGGAGCAGCAACTATAGGGAAGATAATAGCAAAGGTACCGAAACCCCATCTCCAACTGATATCGTAGTAGAAACCTTCTGCTGCTTTGGCACCAGCAAATGCAGTAATGATATATGGAGAAGATGTGAAGGCATATGCTAAACCTCGATTTCTCAAGTTGGATGAATCAGCTGTAATTACATCTACACAGAAAGTCATGCCACCAAAACCAATAGTGTAGAACACCTAATGTTTTTACTGTCAGTACTTTTAAAAAATCTTAGAATATGCTATAACATTCTTACATATGCAGCACAGAAAGTGGGTAAATTATTGCATACAGCCATCAAAACCAAACCAAGAGTGGCGAAAGTGGTCATAATAAGGAAACCTTCTGCACGACCAAAGACATCCAAGGTTTTAGCTAGAGGGATATAGATAGCGGCTGATATAGCGCTTGCAACAATGTAAATGACACTGATCAATGAGTGTGATGAGAAATCACTAGTGACATAAGGAATTAAATTGTTGATAATAGAACCTTGCATTGCATTGACAAAATAAAGGAGCCAAATACTATATATCGGGGAAATGTTAGCACCATAAATGGCAAATATGGAATAAAAAATATATACTTGAGGAAGACCGCAATCAATGTGGTCTTTGACCAAGTCAAGGTCACTGCTTCGAAATCTTTGACACCTTGTTGAGCATCTTCGGTAGGAAGTTCTTGTTTAGGTTCGTCATGGCTTTCGGTTGGAACGATGCTCTCAACGTCAAGCTCAATTTTGCTCTTTTCCTCCATTGCTATTATGAACTTAAAAAAGAAAGAAGAACAATAAGAAGGATAGAAAAAAAATTTTATTCCTTTAGAATAATTATGTATTTATATATATATCCAGCTCGTATTATTGTAACACAACAATCCCAGAAACCCTAATTCGAAACTCATTCACGTTGCCTAATACTCGTACTAATCAAATGCAACATCACATGAAATTAAAGTACCTTATTCACAAACATCAGCTAAAACTATTTCCAGTTAATGGCGAATTATAGTAAAAATAAGATAGGTGCAACCTTGATCTTGAAAATACAGTAGTTCAAACCTCTGCCAAGATGCTCAGCCAAAATTTCCATGTTCCACAACCTGCAGGCCATGACTTTTTATTATCAGATTTTTTTCTGTAGTGCTAATTATCAGATGATCTTGATAAATTTTCTCGGTGTTTTAACATACAATGACCGTTCACCCCAAGATAGATTTGTACTCCTTATCTGATGTTCAAATCTCACATAAAGTAATCGGGGTAAATAGGGAAGATGAATCAGAAAATAGTAAAATAGAAAAGGTATTATATAATATTGTTAGTGATGCTGAGTACCAAAGTCATTTTTGATAGATGCTCCTTTAGTGCGGATATATTAGAAATCTAATCCGAATGGTTTGTTAAAGATGTAATATAACTGTTATTCGCATATGAGAAAAATCCTTTCCAAGGTTCGATAAACAAGATACGTAATCGCTTGGCTAATTTAATATCATATATTGGATGCATCTCAATAAATCAACTCTAAAGAAGAGGTTTTATCTATTTGAACAGATCCCAAAATTAAGATTCAAGATGAAAACTGCAAAACTAGGTACTAAATCATAAGATAAAATTGATACTATTTGATATCTAAACAAGGAACTGAAGTAATTGTTTCATTGGTACTTCATGAACATGTTTAAAAAAATGAAAATAAAATATCCAAGAGGGTGATAGATCGAAAAAAAAGAATGGTGTGATTAAGAAGGAGATGAAGCTGGTCTGTGTCACTACCGCCCCTCCAAAAACGCATTTCTCCTTCACAAAAAAAATATGATGTGGTGTTCCAAAAAGTATGTGCAATGTCGCAATTTCAAGTTTAAAGCCTGTATTACAGGTTTTTAGTGCTCCATAATAACAAAACAAAAAATACACATGCATATTGCAAGCCAGGAATGTACGACAATAGTTTGATGATTTAAAAGCGTTGCAAAGTGGTATTTGTAATATTTTTAAAATGTAAAATTTGCTTACTGATGGATCAACCTTAACTGTCCAATATTGCGTCTAGTCCATCTCTTTTTCTTTAACTCTGTAATATGTACTAAATTTGTAGCTTCTACTTGCACTATTTCACTTGGCTCTAGCTGCATATTTGATGGAGAAACGACATATTATACCGATAATTGTAAAAATAATTAAAGATGATTGATCATCTTCATCAATTAAATTGATAACATCATACTACATTTGTTTTTTGTTTTTTGTTTTGTAGAATCATAATATGCACCAGGTGTACAACTTTTATTTGGAATCTTTCGCTTGATATTGACTGTATTTTTCAAGGAGCTATGATGCATTATATCTACCTTTAAAAGGTTCAAAATAACAAGAGCCAGTAATGTCGCTTGCAATTTTTAAGAGCGTCAAGATTTGCTGGTGTGCGCATTTACCAATAACATTGTCGATTTTTCGAATGGCGACATTGTCGGACCTCCCGGAATGTCCATCAGAATAGTCGAACCAGTTGTGATTTTAAATTAAGGATCGTAGATTCAATCTAGAGCCAGCCTGGATCTGCAAAAATCTGTTCAAAAATTGAATACTGTTACAATTGAACAATGGTCAGAGTTGTGCCCTTGTTACCCTCATGTCCCACACCACAGATTTAAACAACATGCTCTAGTGCCTACGCTTTATTTCTAATTTTATTAATTATCGAATATGTTTGAAAAAGTCATTGTAAACAAAAATAAGTGTGTTTATTCTAACATATATTATATTCGATGAATATTTTTATATCATGTAATAAAATGTTTGAAATCAATGGCATAAACAGATTGTATAGAATAAAATGATCTTTATGAATGATGCTCTTGACCTTCTAAAGATAAGGCTTGGTCTATTTTCTCTTCGTTTCCAACTTGCTTATTCAAAATGTAGAAACCAATTAAAATTAAAATACTACCTACGATCGTTGAAACAGGGACCATGACACCTGTGACTAGAACATCTGTGATAGCTACAGCAGGCACAGTCAACATAACGCCCACAGCAGCAAATACTGGATTCACGAGTGCAATAACAGCCATAAATGTAGCATTATAGATAACGCTCATGGAAGCAATGGCAAGAATATAGCCAAAAGTGGATATATCGGGTAATTCAAATGTTTCAATACCAGAGAAATGAAGCAAGGGGAAAGGTATCCATAAAAGCAAAAATGTGACAATCCCAATGATACCCGTGATTGTATTTGCAAACAAAATAGTGGGTTGAGAAGGAGAAGCGTATTTTTTGTAATAAACTTCATAAAATCCGTATAAGGCAGCGCCGATAGAAGCTACTGTAATGCCAATCCAATCTCTCCTAATGATTTTATCCTGCAACAATATATCTTGTCCATCATCGAGTTCACTTTGAGGCCAACATGCCATAGCTAATACACCGGTCATACATAACATTACTGCGCCTACTTTGGCGGCTACAAGTCTGTCATGTAACATTAAAATACTAAATAAATACGCAAAAAAGCATCCAGTATTATAAATGGCAGTTAAATTTGACATTGAAGTTAGGTTCACACTAAGATACCAAATGTAGGCTGGTAAAGTCAATAAAACTGATAGACATATACTTGTTTTGATAACAAAACCAAGAGGAAATATTTGATTTCCTTGTACTCTGTATTGTAATTCGAGAAGGGACTTATTTACTGATGATTTGCTTTTGTTTACTGTTTCAATGAATCGATGATACACTGTTGCGCCTTTAGACGATGACGATGTGTGGTTGTGTTCGATATATGCTGCTATTAATTGTAACGGAATCATAAATACATAACAAGAGTGACTAACGTACCTGAAAATACGAGATAAAAATCAGATACGAATTCATGTTTTTAATATAAAAACTTACAATATAAAATAAGGTTTGGAATAATTGGTAGTTTTTTGAACATATTGTGCAAGTTCAGTTTGTAGAACAAAAGTAATAATACATATTGTTAGCATTACAGTCGCTAAAACTGAACGAGACTTTCGAGGTTGAAATAGTGGCACTAAAGTGGGTTGGTCTTCCACCGGAACTGTATGATAAGATGCCATTGTATATTATTTAAATGTATTTTATTGCAAAAAAAAACATGCAAACCAAGGAGAAAAAGAGAGAAATAGTTTATAGTTTTAGGGAAAAAAACAAATAGGATTTATAAGATGGTATAAAAAAAAACTTAAATAATGTGTCTTTTCGATAGGTTTGATTGGACCAAAGAAAAGGTTCTGTTCATGATTAAAAAAATGGTTTTTATATGGGTAAATCAACATTTTAAACATTACAAAAAGATGCAATTGAAATCATGATATTGTTGCGTACTAAATGTATATTTTGTAGATTCATTATTAATCGCCTGCAATGATTTGAAATTCAAACGGTTGCTATGCAACGGTATTCCAGTAACCAAAATAGCTAGTTTGTAATAAGATATTGTATGTATTTCATAAATGTATGTACAATGTTATTTGGTTTGATTTTAGCGAGAAGAGGGGCCTGTAGACTTCTTTCTCATGCTACCATAGGACTCTTTTGGTAGTTCGGTTGGTAAATCAGTCAATGCACTAGTTGTGGAAATGTTGAGCAAAACATACTATACAATTAAAATATATTCAGTGATTTACCGCATCATCTTCAAACGTGTCTTTGCTGGACTCTATAAAAGATTGATTAGAACATATTATTAAAAATAGGTATTCAATGTAGATTAATTACTTCGCCATCTTTAACAGCCTGTAACGCTAACAATGAATATTGTTGAAGAGCATTTGCCGCAGCTTGTCTTTTTATTTTTGTAGCGTTATCTGCTCTCCTTGGTTGGTATATTAAATTGCTATCAACAGAAGACATTTCTAATGGATTTATAAAAAACAGAAAAAAAGAACAATCAATAATCAAAACTATCTATTCAAGCCACTACTACAATCAAACTCATTTGACTTAAATACAGGTTTGGGTAGAGTCACTTTTCAGCATTGCTCTTTTTATTTTTTTTTATACAAATTATACAATGAAAGACACCTCAATTGAATCTTGGACACTCATGTCCTTGATTTACCGAGATATGGATGATGGTGATTATAAGAATGCAATATTATTATCTGAAAGATTGTACGCGATAGATAATACAAATCAACAATATCAGTTTTTATATGCTAGCTGTCTTTTTCATTCACTTGATTATAATGCAAGTTATACAATACTGAAAACTGTGAAATCAATCCCTTGTTTGAATCTATTTGCGAAAAGCTGTCTTGAACTCGGAAATACTGAAGAATCATATGAAAAACAACGTATATTTTGGGATGAAGGCGTTCAAGCACTGCATCTTGCTCTTTCTTTGAAGGAATTACCAAAAAAGACATACTGGGGAGATGGTAAAGTAACAACTAAGCATTCATTCGATTAATTTATTAATACAACAATAGAATTAGCAAGTATCACAATCAGACACCATATGCCAAGTAAAGCATCGTTATGTAATTTATTAGGAGATTTGTATCTTAAATTGGATAATATTCGAGGAGCATCTATCTATTATTGGGATTGTTTGAAATCAAATCCATATAAACTATCCGCATATACGAAATTATGTGATATTGCACCAGATAATATTGATTTCAATGCAGCAAAATTACCCAAAGACATATTTACAAATTTTAATATCGCAACGACAGATCTTTCTCGATCATCACAATCTTATTTGCCTGCTATTCCATCTCTTGATTTATCAGATATTTCATTCCATAATGAATTGTTACCCTCATCTGTTCAAAAGAATAGCTGGTCTATGCCTGAATTAAGAGCCGAATATCATGATACTTCTGTAGATCAATTGCGAGCTCTTGTTAGATTTTCCTCCAAAATAATTGAAGAAAACAATGAAAATATTGATAATGAATATGAAAGGGGTGATATTGAGCACAAAAAGGATGAGATTATCAATAGTATAAAGAGCGATATTAAGCAAATGAAAGTTAGTGAAGCATACAGAAATAAGCATGGACTACACAAAAAACCACCTGTACAAGCACCTCAAAAACTCAAGGTGGATTTAGCTCAAAATGATGAAAATGGTGTCAATTATGCGGAAGAAAAGAGAATCTATGAGTCTATTCAACAAAATATACCCCCTCGATTAATGAGAAAACAATCAACCGATGAAATTAACGAAAATGTACATCCAAAGAAAAGGGCAAAGACAAACAATAAACCTCAAAAGAAAAATCAATCACTGGAAAGCTACTTTTTACCACCTTTCAATTCCCAATATATCAATAGTCCAGAAACTGATGCTCGTATTATTGAAGGCATGAATAAAATAATGAAAGTACTTTGTATATTGGCGAATGGATATTTACGACAATCCTTTTATGATTGTGAAAATGCAACACTTGAATTACAGCAATTGGATGACCAACAATACAATTCAGCTCGTGTATTATGTATTTTGGGAAAAGCTTATTACGATGCGGGGGATTACACAAGCGCTCGAGCCTTTTTCAAGCAATCATTTGTAATCGCTCCTTGGTTTTGTGATTGTGTTCCTATATATTCAACATGTCTATGGTATTTGGAAAAGGAAAAAGAACTCAATTTATTAGCATTCAAGATGAAAGATAATCGATGTCATTTGTTTGAAGCATATGTTGCTGCTGGTAATTGGGCTAAATGTGTTAAAGGCGGAAATGAAGCTGCACAATGGTTTCAAAAGGCTGTTAAATTGGATCCATCTCGATCTTACGGACATGCATTGTTGGGATATGAAGAATGGGAAAAGGGAAATAGTTTAGGCGCAAAGCAACACTTTTCTAGAAGTATGATTGCTAATAAAAGATCGTATATTGGATGGTATGGTATGGCTACTGCATATCAAGGAATGGAAGAATACACTCAAGCAAGAACTTTATTAAATGAAGCAGTACGGCTTCACCCAAGACATCCTATCGTATTGGCTACTATGGCTGAGGTTCTTTGTGAGCTTGAGTTGTACCAAGAAGCTATGAATTTTATTGATAAATCTCTTGGTATTAAAGCAAGCACTCCAAATGAAAAACTAAAAGCAAAAATTGCACAGAGACTTGAAATACAAAAAGCTGGTAATTTATATAATGAAAACGACATTTCCATGCCTCAACAATATTAAATCAATTAATAAAATGTTTCACTATTGATAAATCTTTGTTATAATGCATATTTTATGAGTCAAGTGAATATTAGATAAATAATTTGTTGCTAATTTTGATGGAAAGAACTTTCCAAATTCTAATGTTTTGAATAACGATGATTTAACTGAGGATAGGAAGAAACTTTTAAATAGAATGTTAGCTTGTGTCAATGAAGAAAACTGTTAAAAACTTACATTGCCAACTATCACACTAGGTAAATCAAATATATCTCGTTTTATAGTAAAACAAAAAGTGCAGGGTACCACTCTTTTTGTGGGACTCATTAAAATACAAGAACTATATACAGCTGAATCCGTATTATCAAAAGCATGTAAAGCATATTTTTCCCAATACTCAACAGCAGAAGGGTCACTCATCAACTTTATAAAATGTACAAAATTAGTGTTTTGTGAATTTAGCATTCAGCATTTGTCATACCTCATAAATGTAAGTTTTTTTACTCAATAACGCATCTCGGGACCATTGCGTTAAAAGAGAGAACTCTTTTCCAACCAATGCAATTTCACCTGTTCTTCTCCATACAACAGTTGGTGTACCAGAATAAGTGATCAATTTTTCGTATTCCTAATAAAATATTCAAGCGTTAATGTTTTCCATGTTTAGTAAAACATAAAGCCTCTATAAAAATTACCAATAAAGTTCTTTGTAAACATTTCTCAGTGAAAATCAAGTCATCTTCAGTCAAATTCATCATGGAAGCCAGCACAGATGGTCTAAATAGTGCCAATGCTTTACTGATCCTCATTAATTCATCCCTTCCCATCCTATTTAAATATATAGATTAGTTAGAATACAAAAAAAAAACTCACACTAAAAAATCGTTATCTGTCTTGTAAATTTACTTTTCTCTCACATAGTTGATAAGATAGTGATATCCATCAGCATAACTAAATGGTTTTGAGGCATTGTTATATCCGATTCGTTGTTGTTGATGCTGCTGCTGTTGATAATGATTCTTTTTAAATGACGGAGGTGGAGTAAGGATTATATTTGATTTTGGGCTTTGATCAATTTTAGCAATAGCAAATGTTGCTGGATCAGAATGTTGTTGAGGCGAGTATAAAATGGGATCGCCTACTAGATTAGGTGTATAAGCAGGTGTCGATGTATTTGTTGCTGTGGATGTTGCTGTACTTTGGGTATCATTAGTATTGTTATTGTTGGAATTCCAGTTTTTGCTTTGAGAATTATCTATAAATTGAGGTGAACCTAGCATATTTGATAATATCGAATATTCAAGGTTTGTTGCATTTGAACCAAACCCATAATTGAAATTGTTGGCATTATTATTGTTGTTGCTATTTAGACCTAGCAATTGGTTTGCATCGATAAGGTTTGCTGAGTTGATGGAATATATATCAGTAAATCTATATAATACACATTTATAAAATTATTAGGGTAGGGTACCTCCGTTTAGGAACGATGATTGCTGCGAATTATTATTAAAGGTATCCATCAACTGTTGACTAGGTGCAGGTGTATATCTCGATTCACTAGAGGCACAGCTCATATTATCTTTTTTTTTTTTTTTTTTTTTTTGGGTTTAGTTTTTTGATCTACTCGTTTAATTTTCAACGCTATTTACCTTCTGCATCTTGAAGATATTTTGCCTTTTTCCTTGCACCATCAGTGCATGTATTTGCTAAATCCCTCTTTATACATCTTTGACATGGTCGAGCTATTATTAGATATTTTAATTAGTGGATGAGTCACAAAAACTAATCGATAACATGTATTCCAATATCAAAAACTTACAATCATCACAAGTTAAATGTGCCTAGAAATTATAAAAATACATTAATGAATCTGAATCATTTTCCAAATTTAATTTAGATTTACCTTTTGACAGTGAACACAGGCTCTAGCAGCTTTCTTTTTTCGTTGAGGAACCTTTTGTTGTTGTGCAGTTGAAGTTGGAGACATTTTGATTGAAATTTGTTGATTTGAATTGGCTTTTGTGGCCATAAATTTTGTCTATTTAAAGGAAACAAATAAAAGCTATAAATAAAAGAAAAAGAAGAGAGAAAGAGAAAAGAATAACAGGAAATGCTTTCAAATTCTCATTACCAATAATTGATCCAATCACAATCATGATTACTCAAGCTTAACATCACTGCGGATAAATGGTTAACCTGCTGGGCTATTTTACCCCACATTTAATTCTGTTTATGTAGAACTTTATTCTTTAATATGTGCTTGACTTTCGTCTACTGGTCCAGGCTCTCCTGGACCTTCTGCAGCTTCTTTATCACCTCCTTTTGGAGCTGGTTTCTTTTCTTGTGGGACAAATACAACACCAAACATTTGACCCTTATTATATATAAATTGCCAGCCAAAAGAAATCACGAAAACAATTGGTATAAATGCAATCAAGATGATAACATTTCTAGTGATTGCATAAACAACTTGATGATAAGGATTTCCATCTAAAATAGATTTGATACCAGCTAGATAGCCAGTATGAGCAAGAAACTCAATTCCGACGATAAAGCAATATGATCCAGCGAATGCAAAGGTAAATAATAAAACATAGCGCTCAGCAAAGAACGTAATAAAAGACATAAAGAATGGTAATGCAATCAAAAACGCTGCTCTGGCAACCGCTTGAGTAATTAATAGGTTTGCTTTACAGCATAAAATGTACATGGCTAATGTAAATCCACCAAGAGCTAGTAAAGGGTTTTAGTTTTTCATACATTTTGATATTCATATAGACATTTTACCTCCAACTAGATAAATGGAAATGTTCCAGAAAATTGCATAAATAATGGCACCTAAAATGCCTAATCCAGCAGGAACAGCAATAATTGTAATGTCATCATTGACATAACCATAGTAAGGTTGGTTATTAGCCATGGCCACCCAAGTAATAAGGGCAAAAGTCAAGAAACCACAAACACCAAGTGTGATTCTGAATGATCTGAACCCAAACACCATTAAATAAAGGCCCAAGACAATCAAAAATGCACCTGCAACACCATTTTGAGGTGTGATGCCTTTACCACCATAAATATCCTCTGTATAAAAAAGGTTAATTTTCATGTTTCAGCAATAGTTTGCATTAAACCTCACCTGGATTAGAAGAAGGTGCTGATGTAGGTTGAGGTTTTGAGGTTGCAGTTGAAGTTGAAGTTGCAGTACTAGTTCTAGTTTTTGTAGTTGTAGTTTTAGAATCTCCTCCGGAATTATGAAGATCAATAACATCTCTCTTGTCGTTGTTTATAATTTGAAGATGAGATTTTGTAGGTGTAATGGCTGTAGCATTTTCCAATTTACTGTTAATATTGACAGGAGAAGCATACGCTGTTGCCACGATAATCAATAACAATGAAATTAATAATGACAATCGTAAATAAGACTTCATGTTTTTATGCTGATTGTATGTGTGTAAAGAGAGAAAGTTGGCAAAAAGAAAAAGAGAAAGAGAACAATAAATTAATACTTAATCCTGCTAAAGAAGAATTACATTGTTTTTTTATCTGTTCTAATATGTTTGTTATGTATTCATGTCTTTTTTTGATCTCTAACAACATATTCCTTAAAAGGGCAATGTTTTCAATTTTTGTGCCCCTTTCATCTTTTTTATTTTTCGTATATATTCTGTCATTTCGATATGATAAAATCATCATATTATTTGGTTTAATTACATTGTGGCATTATTTATATTATCCTTATTTACATCAATTTATCAAATTATCTTGATGTGGTCTCATGTTTTTTATATGTAGTAATTTCTTGTCCGCATTTATATATTTACACCAGTATTACACAAAAGATCGATTAATCTTAAGCATGTTCGTGCTACATGCCCAGACTTTGTTCTGTGATCTTCGAGTCGTGGTGCTGGTCTACTTCTTTATAGTGGTGGGCAATTTAGTCCGATGTAGTTGCCTCTTTATCGCCAAGTATCTCTAAACGCAACTCCTTAAGCAAATAGGATAACTTCAAATCTGCAAAGCACCTTCAAATATACTCATAAGAACAGTCAGAAGAACACAAACTGAGGCCTGCTAACTGCGTCTGTTGTAGATATAACTTAAGAGAAATTGCATTTGTGGAAAATGTTTGATTTTTAGAGAGGGAAATCTTCAAAACCAGAATGTGCTATCTTTTCTATAGTTAACTCCATATGAAACTAATTATGAAATATACTTTGAGCATTACAAAATATATACAAATTGGCCACATTACGTTGCCTTTTCCTAAATTTATTTCATACCTCATGAAAGGCATGAAAACACGTAAAATTCATTGTTATTCCCTTAAAAACTAAATCCGATTTTTCAACTTTACTCAACTTTTTTGTTCACTAAATAATACCAACAAAAAATTATATACCAATGTACCTAAGATGCTCAATTTTAATCCAAAAACACATATCCTGAAATATCCTATTTTTTGCAGTTGATATAACGTTTACGGTGCTAACGTTTCAGATTTTTACAGGTATTTCACCGCTAAAAACTAAAAACTTTGAGCCTCCATATCTCTTCAAAAAATAGGCTATACTAAAAATTTCTAATAATAAAGCTTACTTGTTTTAAAGCGTTTTATGACATATTTAATTATAAAAAAATTCTAAGCACTTTTTTTAAAAAAACCCTGTTTTTTACCTTTTTTTTAATACATTACATATTATTCGTTAAATTGAACAGCATTTTTTTTTACATTCATATCATCAACCTCATTGAGCCCTCCCGGATCCAATTTAGTTCTTTACAAAATATTGATTTTTCGTGGAGATATCCTGAAAAATGCGTAAAAAAGAATATTTCTCAATTTTGCTTCAATTTTTCCCTTGCATACCCTCATCCTAAATTCTGAATTTGAAAAAAAAAATTGACAAAAATCTCGTTTTCTCTACAAAAAAATCCAATTAGAAGGTTCAGCAAAGACTCAATCGATAGCTAGTTTTATTATGCATTGTCACCACTATTTTTATTTGACATATTTTAATAAAAAGTGATGTGTATATTCAAAAAACCTCCAAAAATTCAATTGCATTTTACGCAAAGCTTAATGCGAAAAAATTGTCTAAATTTTATTTAGGCAGATGCAGGATTCAAACATGTCCAAAAACTATTTAATGTACTAGGTCTACTTATTTTGCAGTTCATCAGCTATTAAACAAATTTGTTTTTTGAATCATTTCCTGATCGATTTGAATGATCGATTTTTAAACTCAGTTACCATAAGTTTTAAGCTGTAATATGAACTATTATTTTGATTATCTCTGTTGTATGTCATCAAATACCATAATTTATGACTTTCTAATTAAAGTACTAATATACCTTACAATCCATTGATTACGACATGTAGTGTGTAGTGTGTAATGATCTGTAATTTTGGACTAATAACGAAGGTGGATAATAGGCTTATAGATATTATTCTTGCTATTATAAATTGGTGATTATTGAATTGATGAAGATTGGTGTTCGTACTGTATTTGTAAACTAAATATTTATTAGCGAATAAATAAAAGTAAAGCGAGTGTAACAAGACAGATGTATCTACAACGGATCATGTAATGATTACCTTGTAATCTTTATACAAGGAATGAGCACTACGGCCAAATTATGCTTCCCATGGGCATAATGATTTATTACACATATGGGCAGAATAAAGAAATCTGTGTAGACCAGGCAGCCCAGATGAGCTGAGCAATGAGATCAAGGTTTTTTAGTCAATTTACTAAGGTATATCAATCATAATATAATTAATAACGAAGATAATTTGAATGATCTAAAGTAGATGTGTCGTATATTTTCAGGTTTGATAAATAATACTTAAAAAGAATACAATTAAAAGAGAATGAGTAAGAAATCAGTTCTTCAACTGTATAATAAAAACAAGATATCGTTTATTTAGATATAAAAGTATGGCTTTTTATATTGGTTTGACATTGAGATTCTGAGATTTAATTTAAGGCACTATTGAGCCATTAGATCTGTTTGATAGTAATCTATGAAGTGAAATGGATTAAACATAATTTACCCGTTCTTGCAAAACAGTTTGTGAGTTGTCTTGTTTCAATACTGCGCTAAATGTGCTTGGATGTTGATTTGATAGCCATTTAATTGATTAACCGCTGGGATGAAATAATATGGTGCCATAATTGAGGTCCAAGTGTTCTTGGTAATTGCTGGATTAAACTTGGTACGCTAGGAGTTTCTTATATCCAATATCAAGACTTTGCACTTCAATACATGTCATAGTCAATAGATTGTAAAATGTATTAATACTATAGAAAATGATAACGTATGATACTATCTAGGTGGAATACAACAAGATGTCAGTTGCTCTGATTCAACAGAATTGCCTTATTGACGAGATATATCAGTTTGAAATTTGGGGTTTGAACAAGCTCTGCTGTCCATGTTCTTCTTTCGAAGAAGACTAAACGGGAACAACGACAACAACCTGTTTGGCAACACCAAAGGTATTTATGTCTTTGTAAAAATTTGCTTGTAACACATAAAAACGACTGATTTAGGATTGTTTTTCTCTTTTCTTCCCCACTCTTTCCTCAGCTCTTTTATTTATGTTTAAAACTACAAAAAAAAAAAGACCAATATTTTTTATAAGCTGAAATCAAGTAGCAGATACAAGTACATGTTTTTCCTATTGTTTATTTGGAAATGAATTATTAACTGTTAATGTTAGGGCGCATTATAATATTTTTTCTCGAACAAAAAAAGCATCCTAGACTTAGTCATTTTGTTCCATCATCTACGTTATAATCAATGCTTCTTTGGTCTAAAATCAATACCTACCTGCAGAAAAATTGATGATTATAAAAGTATGATATATAGTATTGACTGGATTTGAATGAATGAATGAATGAATAAACTCTTGTTAATCTACTTAGTTTCTAAAAAATATTTGTTTCTGTTTAATGATCTACAGCCAAGAAGAGAAAAACAAGATATTGTCTTGTATACCACTATCAACTATCAAAGGCACACCATAACCATTGCTTTTTAATTGATTTTACTAATAAATCAATTTTTATATATTGAAAATAAAGGCATATTTAGTTCAAAACGTTTGAAACAATTCAATTATGCTAGTTTACATGGTTTATCATCTCTTGCTCATTCAATTGCTATATTTGATTTTAATATTTCGCTTATTATACTGCTACATCAGCTCGTTCGTCCATTAGAATAAACTCACCATCCTTGATTAGCGTATTTATCACAACAGTCGTCCATTATTAGCTCATGGCATGCAAAACTAATAAAAGGGGTCGTCAAATATCATGTTTATCTGATTCAACTGCTGATGCTAAACTAACATCAAATTAGTTGTGCTGACTCACAATAGAGTAAGGCGTTTTATCAAGTACGACGTTGGCGTTCAATGTATTTTAAAATTGAACAGATAGATATATGATTCATGCAGAGATGTATGAATGCGTGAGAGAGCTCAGATCTATGAATACAAAAAAATGATCCAAATTGTGATGCTTCGTCAACCTGTACGAGATTTTTTTGTGGCGATACCTGGTGGCTGAAGTATAATTTAGGCATTTAATTGTCAAATGTATCAAATCAAGATGAAGTAGATTGGTTGATATAACGGATAATAAATGAAATGTCATTTATTGAATGGGTGGATGTAAATGTATAAAGCAAAGCTTACTTTTGAATGAAAGTACTAATTATTCTAATTAACATCAATAGGTTCAAAAAGCATAGTTAAACGCAATCATTGCTACTGAATTGTATTCTTTGATATGCAGAAACCTCGAAGCACTATTTATTCTTTTTTTTTTGGCAACGCTACAAATCATCGTTCAATATGACTGGATATTATTAATGAATCAGAAAAAATACTACTGGTAAAAAACTGATACCCAGATGTACATCGAGGTCAAGATTGATAAAAGGTACATTCATTGTATAGTGGAAAACGCAACATTTTGATGGATAGAAATTACAGTACCAAGAAGATGTTGTGTTTGCCTCAGGATTTCTAAAAGAGTTTAAAAGCATACTTCATTCAAATTTACTTAGATGTTAAATACTCACCATGTGCTACAGTATTAGTATAATCTTGTTTTTGTTTAATTGCTGTATTATTATTATTAAAAATTGAGCTTTTTATAGCTTAGAACAATAACAATGGGATATTTCTGATTTTAGATTGACATTTATCATAAGGCGGGTTGATGATACATTTGGTACTACTGTTGATGGAACCAGTCAATTTAATTTATGGAATTTGAATGCAAATACCGAGAAACCATTTGTAAGTACTTACGTTGGTTCTGGTAAAGTATTGAACAAATTGGCTTGAGACAAAGATGATAAAAAAAAGGCGGTAATAATAATAGGTTCCAGTGATGACCATGTTTATGTTTATAATATTGGAGAGCTAAGACTAAAACTCAATGTAAACCACCTCTAGCGCAGTAATTACAAAGTAATACTATATCATCGTCAAATAAACTATCACGCAATATTAACTTGTATAAAAATTTACAGCAATAAGCTTGAATTGAGTGGGTATAAAATCGTTAATTCTTGAAAAAGTTCACAAGTATTATAAAATTTCTTATTTTTAAGACTTACAAGGCTTATAAGCGGAATATTAATTTAGAAAATTATTTTTGTCCAGATCATCAATTTTGACATTTTTTAATTTTTTTTTTTCTGATTTTGCAAATCTAGAGTTAATTATACTATCAATTATAAAAATAAAAAATATACACATATACAGAATTTAGCGCTCTATTTGCTCAATAAAAAATAACAAACATTTTTATTGCAAAATATTACATGAGAATCCTTTAACCAAAATTCCGTTTTTGGGACAAAAGTGCAAAGTTTCATTACTTAACATTTAATATTAAGCTTTTATAAAATGTGTATTAGCTATAGCTACAATTTTCTCTCACAATGTAGTATATTTAATCGTTGATTTTGGTATCAAAATTTGATTTTTCTGTTTTTTGATCAAAATCATGAGTGTTGGTAAGGGTGAAATGAGCCCCGAAAATGTCCGCTACAAAAACTGAATTTTCAGACCGTAAATGGTTAAATATAAAAAAAAATTAAAAAAAACGCATTTTTATTTAAAACTTAGATATATACCATAGAATAAGAGACTTAGTCGTTCGATATTGCTATGCTCAATTACGGCGTTGCTCTATGGGCTCGCTTTTGCAATTTTTTAATGAATCTTCTATAACATAATAACAGCCGGGTTTTCTGGTAGAAAATGCATGTTTCCATGATATATAACAGATATTGCCATTTTGTTTAGTTTATGGGTTGATGTGCTGTAATCCTGTAATGCTGCTTTTACATTGTTGGCGGAAGTGTGTAATTTAGCAGGGTTTTAATTGCGCTAAATAATGTAAAGCCTTAAAAACCCTTCTCTACGTGCGTTATTTCTCTCTTTTTGCTTTTATATTCCAAGGATATTATTCACCGTTTGATAAGGCATATCAGACTATCAAGCTGGTATTCTTTTCTTCTATCTGAATATGCATGCTAACATAAAGGGACTAATGTTTTTGATATAGTAGGTAGCAGTTGTTATATTAGAGACTGATATTTTCATCACTACGGCCGACCTGTGCTGCACACTATAGCCTTAGCTGTTGTGCCCACTGAATATGGCTAAAAATATAACAAGATGCACACGGGCACAACAAAAAAACTGCACACGAGCACAATGCGAAGCCTGTATGTGAAGATTTATAGATTCTGTCCATGTGCATGACATTAATCCCATGTGTGCATAATAGTCTAATTGTCCATCAGCATATCATTACCCCTATTGTGCATAATAAGAAATCTGACCATGAGCATAATGAGCCGATTGTATGGGCACAAATTGGTTTGTATGTGAGCATCGTGCCGTTCTGAAAATTCCATTGCGTTTTTTATTGGAATAATGGGTTTTAAATTACATTTGCTCTTATTAATATAGATTATAGACAATAATACAATTCAATACGTTGTTGATGTAGAGCAATACATGCAAGAACTAATATATTTACGATTATCATCATTTGCAAATATGTTTATAATAACTATAATATTTACAGCAGCAATGGTTTTTGCTCGAGCATAAACTTAAATAACACTTACTACTTAAATTTAGACCGCAAGGTAGATCTAAGATTATAAATGTTACTTTATCACTCATAAAATTTAACCAAGTTAACCTTCTTTAAACTTACTATTTTAGTTTTTTATGATTGTCAGCTATAAAAAGATTTGTTTTTAAGTATAGCTACGACCAAAAATATTGTTATTAGACAAGACATTAGATTATTCTTTTTTGTGTTGCTATGTAATTTGAAATTTTATCACTTTCCTGGAGCATTTCGTGAGTTTGTAGCCAGTTCTAGCTTTTCAATAAATAGATATAATATACAGTATATATATCATTGCCTTCGATTTGATCTGGTAATCAAGAAATACGTCCAACAATGCAGTAGTAAATAATGATATTTGATCATAGAATACAGTTAAATAAAAATATCAGTCTCTAATATAACAACTGCTACCTACTATATCAAAAACATTAGTCCCTTTATGTTAGCATGCATATTCAGATAGAAGAAAAGAATACCAGCTTGATAGTCTGATATGCCTTATCAAACGGTGAATAATATCCTTGGAATATAAAAGCAAAAAGAGAGAAATAACGCACGTAGAGAAGGGTTTTTAAGGCTTTACATTATTTAGCGCAATTAAAACCCTGCTAAATTACACACTTCCGCCAACAATGTAAAAGCAGCATTACAGGATTACAGCACATCAACCCATAAACTAAACAAAATGGCAATATCTGTTATATATCATGGAAACATGCATTTTCTACCAGAAAACCCGGCTGTTATTATGTTATAGAAGATTCATTAAAAAATTGCAAAAGCGAGCCCATAGAGCAACGCCGTAATTGAGCATAGCAATATCGAACGACTAAGTCTCTTATTCTATGGTATATATCTAAGTTTTAAATAAAAATGCGTTTTTTTTAATTTTTTTTTATATTTAACCATTTACGGTCTGAAAATTCAGTTTTTGTAGCGGACATTTTCGGGGCTCATTTCACCCTTACCAACACTCATGATTTTGATCAAAAAACAGAAAAATCAAATTTTGATACCAAAATCAACGATTAAATATACTACATTGTGAGAGAAAATTGTAGCTATAGCTAATACACATTTTATAAAAGCTTAATATTAAATGTTAAGTAATGAAACTTTGCACTTTTGTCCCAAAAACGGAATTTTGGTTAAAGGATTCTCATGTAATATTTTGCAATAAAAATGTTTGTTATTTTTTATTGAGCAAATAGAGCGCTAAATTCTGTATATGTGTATATTTTTTATTTTTATAATTGATAGTATAATTAACTCTAGATTTGCAAAATCAGAAAAAAAAAAATTAAAAAATGTCAAAATTGATGATCTGGACAAAAATAATTTTCTAAATTAATATTCCGCTTATAAGCCTTGTAAGTCTTAAAAATAAGAAATTTTATAATACTTGTGAACTTTTTCAAGAATTAACGATTTTATACCCACTCAATTCAAGCTTATTGCTGTAAATTTTTATACAAGTTAATATTGCGTGATAGTTTATTTGACGATGATATAGTATTACTTTGTAATTACTGCGCTAGAGGTGGTTTACATTGAGTTTTAGTCTTAGCTCTCCAATATTATAAACATAAACATGGTCATCACTGGAACCTATTATTATTACCGCCTTTTTTTTATCATCTTTGTCTCAAGCCAATTTGTTCAATACTTTACCAGAACCAACGTAAGTACTTACAAATGGTTTCTCGGTATTTGCATTCAAATTCCATAAATTAAATTGACTGGTTCCATCAACAGTAGTACCAAATGTATCATCAACCCGCCTTATGATAAATGTCAATCTAAAATCAGAAATATCCCATTGTTATTGTTCTAAGCTATAAAAAGCTCAATTTTTAATAATAATAATACAGCAATTAAACAAAAACAAGATTATACTAATACTGTAGCACATGGTGAGTATTTAACATCTAAGTAAATTTGAATGAAGTATGCTTTTAAACTCTTTTAGAAATCCTGAGGCAAACACAACATCTTCTTGGTACTGTAATTTCTATCCATCAAAATGTTGCGTTTTCCACTATACAATGAATGTACCTTTTATCAATCTTGACCTCGATGTACATCTGGGTATCAGTTTTTTACCAGTAGTATTTTTTCTGATTCATTAATAATATCCAGTCATATTGAACGATGATTTGTAGCGTTGCCAAAAAAAAAAGAATAAATAGTGCTTCGAGGTTTCTGCATATCAAAGAATACAATTCAGTAGCAATGATTGCGTTTAACTATGCTTTTTGAACCTATTGATGTTAATTAGAATAATTAGTACTTTCATTCAAAAGTAAGCTTTGCTTTATACATTTACATCCACCCATTCAATAAATGACATTTCATTTATTATCCGTTATATCAACCAATCTACTTCATCTTGATTTGATACATTTGACAATTAAATGCCTAAATTATACTTCAGCCACCAGGTATCGCCACAAAAAAATCTCGTACAGGTTGACGAAGCATCACAATTTGGATCATTTTTTTGTATTCATAGATCTGAGCTCTCTCACGCATTCATACATCTCTGCATGAATCATATATCTATCTGTTCAATTTTAAAATACATTGAACGCCAACGTCGTACTTGATAAAACGCCTTACTCTATTGTGAGTCAGCACAACTAATTTGATGTTAGTTTAGCATCAGCAGTTGAATCAGATAAACATGATATTTGACGACCCCTTTTATTAGTTTTGCATGCCATGAGCTAATAATGGACGACTGTTGTGATAAATACGCTAATCAAGGATGGTGAGTTTATTCTAATGGACGAACGAGCTGATGTAGCAGTATAATAAGCGAAATATTAAAATCAAATATAGCAATTGAATGAGCAAGAGATGATAAACCATGTAAACTAGCATAATTGAATTGTTTCAAACGTTTTGAACTAAATATGCCTTTATTTTCAATATATAAAAATTGATTTATTAGTAAAATCAATTAAAAAGCAATGGTTATGGTGTGCCTTTGATAGTTGATAGTGGTATACAAGACAATATCTTGTTTTTCTCTTCTTGGCTGTAGATCATTAAACAGAAACAAATATTTTTTAGAAACTAAGTAGATTAACAAGAGTTTATTCATTCATTCATTCATTCAAATCCAGTCAATACTATATATCATACTTTTATAATCATCAATTTTTCTGCAGGTAGGTATTGATTTTAAACCAAAGAAGCATTGATTATAACGTAGATGATGGAACAAAATGACTAAGTCTAGAATGCTTTTTTTGTTCGAGAAAAAATATTATAATGCGCCCTAACATTGACAGTTTATAATTCTTTTCCAAATAAACAATAGGAAAAACATGTACTTGTATCTGCTACTTGATTTCAGCTTATAAAAAATATTGGTCTTTTTTTTTTGTAGTTTTAAACATAAATAAAAGAGCTGAGGAAAGAGTGGGGAAGAAAAGAGAAAAACAATCCTAAATCAGTCGTTTTTATGTGTTACAAACAAAATTTTACAAAGACATAAATACTTTTAGTGTTGCCAAACAGGTTGTTGTCGTTGTTCCCGTTTGTTGGTCTTCTTCGAAAGAAGAATATGGACAGCAGAGCTCGTTCAAACCCCAAATTTCAAATTGATGTATCTCGTCAATAAGGCAATTCTGTTGAATTAGAGCAACTGACATCTGGTTGTATTCCACCTAGTATCATACGCTATCATTTTCTATAGTATCAATACATTTTACAATCTATTGACTACGACATGTATTGAAGTGCAAAGTACTATGAAGAAAAAATCTCTTAATTCTCTTAATTGTGCCACATTAAGGAAAATAAGAAAATTCTCACTGCTTATTTTTTTTAAATCTTGTCTTATTTTCCTTAATGTGGCACAATTAAGAGAATTAAAGGATTTTTTCTTCGTAGTGAAGTCTTGATATTAGATATAAGAAGCTCCTAGCGTACCAAGTTTGATCCAGTAATTACCAAGAACACTTGGACCTCAATTATGACACCATATTATTTTATCCCAGCGGTTAATCAATTAAATAGCTATCAAATCAACATCCAAGTACATTTAGCGCAGTATTGAAACAAGACAACTCACAAGCTGCTTTGCAAGAACGGGTAAATTATGACTAATCCATTTCAATCCATAGATTACTATCAAACAGATCTAATGGCTCGATAGTGCCTTAAATTACATCGCAGAATCTCAATGTCAAATCAATATAAAAGGTCATACTTTTATATCTAAATAAACTATATCTTGTTTTATTATACAGTTGAAGAACTGATTCATTACTCATTCTCTTTTAATTGTATTCTTTTTTAAATATTATTTATCAAACCTGAAAATATACGACACATCTGCTTTAGATCATTCAAATTATCTTCGTTATTAATTATATTATGATTGATATACCTTAGTAAATTGACTAAAAAACCTTGATCTCATTGCTCAGCTCATCTGGGCTGCCTGGTCTACACAGATTTCTTTATTCTGCCCATATGTGTAATAAATCATTATGCCCATGGGAAGCATAATTTGGCCGTAGTACTCATTCCTTGTATAAATATTACAAGGTAATCATTACATGATCCGTTGTAGATCCATCTGTCATGTTACACTCGCTTTACTTTTATTTATTCGCTAATAAATATTTAGTTTACAAATACAGTACGAACACCAACCTTCATCAATTCAATAATCACCAATTTATAATAGCAAGAATAATATCTATAAGCCTATTATCCACCTTCGTTATTAGTCCAAAATTACAGATCATTACACACTATACACTACATGTCGTAATCAATGGATTGTAAGGTATATTAGTACTTTAATTAGAAAGTCATAAATTATGGTGTTTGATGACATACAACAGAGATAATCAAAATAACAGTTCATATTACAGCTTAAAACTTATGGTAACTGAATTTAAAAATCGATCATTCAAATCGATCAGGAAATGATTCAAAAAACAAATTTGTTTAATAGCTGATGAACTGCAAAATAAGTAGACCTAGCACATTAAATAGTTTTTGGACATGTTTGAATCTTGCATCTGCCTAAATAAAATTTAGACAATTTTTTCGCATTAAGCTTTGCGTAAAATGCAATTGAATTTTTGGAGGTTTTTGAATATACACATCACTTTTTATTAAAATATATCAAATAAAAATAGTGAAGATAATGCATAATGAAACTAGCTATCGATTGAGTCTTTGCTGAACCTTCTAACTGGATTTTTTGTGGAGAAAACGAGATTTTTGTCAATTTTTTTTTCAAATTCAGAATTTAGGATGAGGGTATGCAAGGGAAAAATTGAAGCAAAACCGAGAAATATTCTTTTTTACGTATTTTTGAGGATATCTCCACGAAAACTCAATATTTTGCAAAGAACTAAATTGGATCCGGGAGGGCTCAATGAGGTTGATGATATGAATGTAAAAAAAAATGCTGTTCAATTTAGCGAATAATATGTAATGTATTAAAAAAAAGGTAAAAAACAGGGTTTTTTAAAAAAAAGTGCTTAGAATTTTTTTATAATTAAATATGTCATAAAGCGCTTTAAGACAAGTAAGTTTTATTATTAGAAGTTTTTAGTATAGCATATTTTTTTGAAGAGATATGAAGGCTCAAAGTTTTTTGTTTTTAGCGGTGAAATACCTGTAGAAATCTGAAACGTTAGCACCGTAAACGTTATATCAACTGCAAAAAATAGGATATTTCAGGATATGCGTTTTTGGATTAAAATTGAGCATCTTAGGTACATTGGTATATAATTTTTTGTTGGTATTATTTAGTGAACAAAAAAGTTGAGTAAAGTTGAAAAATCGGATTTAGTTTTTAAGGGAATAACAATGAATTTTACGTGTTTTCATGCCTTTCATGAGGTATGAAATAAATTTAGGAAAAGGCAACGTAATGTAGCCAATTTGTATATATTTTATAATGCTCAAAGTATATTTCATAATTAGTTTCATATGGAGTTAACTATAGAAAAGATAGCATATTCTGGTTTTGAAGATTAGTGTGAAGAATGCGAAAAGCTTCCAAACGCATACAAGACTGGTGCAAATTTTATTTTGTGAATTTTCCCTTTAATTTGATGTACTATATGCCATAATTTCAAAAATCTTTAGAATAGATAGAGATATCATCGATTGGAAACAGAGAATTTTTGCTTACCAATGTACGATATGACGAAGGCAACAGTTTAAAATAATGAAATTATATAATGCTGGTTAGCAATAGCATCAAGTTATGAATTGTCTGATATAGCATATATACAAAGTTTTCTATATTCCGTAGTAAAACGTATCTTGTGGATTTTTAATATCGAATGCATTAACAAACAAAGGGTTACGAAATCAGATTAATTCGGTACTTGTATAACTTACATCTAGACAATCAGTTAATAACATAGATAAAAAGAAATTCTGTGTCAAAGCTTTCAAGATACGTGCAAAGGAAGTCAATACAATATATGTTATGATGCGAAAGTATACTTAATTTTCTTCCATTTAGTCTATATCAACACAAAATAAACATCGGCACAATTGAAGGTAAGCAATAAATTTTCAAGTTGATCTATGATGGCAAATTAGAATTCTTATGCCTACACCCAACCAATATCCTTAGGGTAGGTCAGAAGGTGCCACAACAAGATTTACTGATTTGGGTGGTTGTTACTCAAAATAAGCATGCAATGATCCAAGAAATTATAGAACTTCTAGACAAATTTGAAGAAAAAAAACCGGCAAACATAATACAGTAGCTCAAGTCAGCTTCTGTTTTATGTAAATCGAATAACGAGCGAATGCTTTTGTCAAATGCTTCATGCCACGTTACCTGCATTCAACTAGAAATATGATATTGCTCTACTACTAACTACGACTACTTGGTAATAATAAAACTAAATATGACGCATAACAAGAGAAAGATGGAATATGACGCATAAAAATAAAAGAGAAATCAAATCACATGAAACGTTAATTTGAGTCAAAAAAAAAAAAAAAAAAAGTCTATATAGTCATTCACGTAATAAGGAGAAAGGTGCCGAATTTTTTTGTTTTCTGGATCAAAAATCTCAAAATGCCAAATGAAAGGGATTTCCCTTTCTGTCTTTTAGGTCTCCACAAATTTTCTTTTGGTTTGGCTGCGCCATTTACTATTCAGTATAAATATACATCGTTTACTTTCAAAATTATAATAAATTACATTTACACATTGAGATCTACCTCGATAATTTAAGCAATGCATACAGAAAATTGCTCAACAAGCGGGTCACATTCACCTCTTGATAATAATGAGAAGTTGTTGGCTGAGGAAATTGCTGCAATACCTGCGCAGCAAATCGAATCCACTGATTCTGATATAGAGAATGTCAATGATAAATCGAAAAAGAAAAAGAAAAAGGAAAAGAAAGAAAAGCAACCTGCAATTTCAGTCTACAAGCTATTTCGATTTGCTACAGCGATTGAAATTGTAATGATCCTAAGCGCCTGTATCCTTTCAGCTGGTATTGGTGCAATACAACCCGTCTCAATTATCATATTCGGTCAATTTATGGGTACTATCAGTGCTGCTATGATCGATGGCAATTATGAAAAATTAGCTAATGATACACATCCTTTAATTTTAACTTTTGTATATATGGGTACTGGTGTCCTTGTTGGAGCCTACATTACAAATTTTTTCTGGGTTCTTACTGGAGAAAATCAAGTTCGTCGAATTCGATCTCTGTATGTACATGCCATTCTTCGTCAAGAAATGGGTTGGTTTGATAAAGCTGAAGAAGGTTCTTTAACTACAAGATTAGCTACAGATACTCAAGTGATTCAAGATGGTATCAGTGAGAAATTTGGTCTATTAGTCATGTGTGTAAGTCAATTCATCACTGGGTTTATTGTTGCCTTTGTAAAGGGTTGGAGATTAGCTGGTAAATATGCATGAAATTATTATGCTATCATATCAATGATTAAAGCAAATATCAATCTATACAGTTGTCATGCTCGCTACCATCCCTGTAATGGCTGTTGCTGGTGGTATTATGGGTTACTATATCACTAAATATACTACCAAGACTCAGGATTCTTATGCCAAAGCTGGTTCTGTCGCTGAACAAGTTTTTTCTGGTATTCGCACTGTTTACTCCTTCTCCCTTCAAAAGAGATTTGCTGATCTTTACGAAGCCAAACTTGAAAAGGCTATGAAGAATGGTATAATTCGTGGTATAATTCTTGGTTTAGGCTTCGGCACATTTATGTTTATTCTTTTTGCTACCTATGGTCTTTCTTTTTGGTATGGCTCCAAGTTAACTCGCGAAGGATTGATGGCAGGTGAAGATGTACTTATTGTCTTCTTTGCCATGATTATTGGAGCTATTGGTCTTTTGCTATTGCCTAATAATCTATCTGCTGTCTCCAGTGCTTGTGGTGCTGCCTACAAGATTTATAATACTGTTGATCGTGTACCATCTATTGATGTGGATTTCAAAGGTGGCCTTGCTCCAGCAAGATTTGTTGGCAAGGTTGAATTCAAGGATGTCGAGTTTAGCTATCCTACTCGACCTGATATTCCTATTTTGAATAAGCTTAATCTCAAGATCAAGGCTGGTTTAACTGTTGCCTTTGTTGGTCCTTCAGGTTCTGGTAAATCCACTTGCATTCAACTTTTGCAGCGTTTTTATGATCCTTTGGAGGGTTCCGTTATTATTGATGGGAAAGATCTCAAAGAATATAATGTTGCATGGCTTCGTAGTCAAATTGGTGTTGTGAGGTGAGAAAACAAAATTGAAATACTCATGATCATTTACTCATATCTTTATTTACAGCCAGGAACCTGTGCTATTCAACATGACAATTAAGCAGAATTTGTTGATGGGTGTTACTGAAGAAATTACTAATGATGATATTGTCGCTGCTTGTAAGAAATCCAACTGTCATTCCTTTATCTCTGAACTTCCTGATGGTTATGAAACTATTGTTGGCGAGCACGGTGGTATGTTATCAGGTGGTCAAAAGCAAAGAATTGCCATTGCTCGTGCTATTCTCAAAAACCCTTCTATTCTTTTACTAGATGAAGTAAAATGTACATGATTTATGTATTTTTGACAATTCTAATATAATTCATTTATAGGCTACTTCTGCTCTGGATACACAATCAGAACGCTTAGTACAAAATGCGTTAGATGCTGCTTCTGCTGATCGCACTACTATTGTCATTGCCCATCGCCTATCTACCATTAAGAATGCTGATCATATTGTTGTTATGCAAGCTGGCGAATTAATTGAACAAGGCAACCACAATGATCTTTTAGAATTAAATGGCGTCTATACTGAACTAGTTAAAAAGCAAGAAATTGCTACCAAACAAATAGGCAGTGCTATCGAAGAACCTGATTCTGAAGAATTATTGAAACGCGAGCAATTAGAAATTATTGCCGATAAACAGCGCGCTGAGGATGCTTTGGTTAATGAAAAAGATACTACTGTTAATCTATTCAAAACAACTAGCCGTACTTCTGTTGATGCTTATGAACGTAAACTTCGTAGAGAAAGAGATGAACACAAGGTTGTAATGAAACAAAAGGCTCCTCTTCGTAAAGTTTTGCAGCAAATGCGTCCTGAATGGCCACTGTTGGCTACTGGCATTATTGGCGCTGCTATTTCTGGTGCTACTTTTCCCTGCTTTGCTCTTATCTTTGCTCGTGTCATTTCTCAACTCATTGACCCGAATCTTGATCCTCCTGGGCCTATGGATGGTACTAATCTTTACTCCTTCTTGTTTGTCATTATTGGTATCGCGGCTTTTATTGGTTTCAATACACAAATTATCTCATTTGAAGTTGCTGGTGAGCGATATACTAAACGACTTCGTGCAGACATTTTCCGTGCATATATGAAGCAAGAAATCGGTTTTTTTGATGAAGAGGATAACTCTCTTGGTGCTCTTACCGCTAAACTTGCTGTAGATTCCAAGAACGTCAATGAATTAGTTACCAAGACTTGGGGTGATATTACTCAGATTTTAGTTACTGCCATCACTGGGTTGGCAATTGCTTTTACCCAAAGTTGGATATTGACCTTTATTATCCTTTGCATGGCTCCTTTTATTGCTTTTGCCAATTTCTATGAATCCAAGATTGAACGCGGCTTTGAAGATGAAACCAAAAAGGCTAATGAACAAAGCGGTGAAGTTGCTGGTGAAGCTTTTAAAGAAATTCGTACTGTTGCTGGTCTCAATAAGCAATCATACTTTGAGAAAAAGTACTATAATGCAACTGATCATCCTCATAAACTCGCTCAACGTAAGGCTTATACATCTTCTGTTGGTTATGCTCTTCAACAAGGTATCATTCTTTACACCAATGCTGTTGCCTTTTATGCTGGTGTCCAACTCATGTGGCATCATAACCTTGCTTTTGATAAGATGTTTACTTGTATGATGGCTATTATGATTACTGCTGAAGGTGTTGGTCGTGCTTCTGTATTTGCAACTACTTTTGCTAAAGCTAAATACTCTTCTATTGCCGCATTCAAAATTCTCGAGCGTGAACCCCTTATTGATTCTGAACTTGAAGGTATTGAACCTACTCGCGCTCAAGTTAAGGGCGATATTACTTTTGAAGATGTTACTTTTCACTATCCTGCTCGCCCTGATATTTCTATCTTTGATGGTAATTTCAACATTCATGGTAAGGCTGGTCAAAGTATTGCATTGGTAGGTCCTTCAGGCTGTGGTAAATCAACTACTATTGGCATACTTCAAAGATGGTATGATCCTACAACCGGTTCTGTTCGCCTCGATGATAATGATGTTAGGAAATACTCTCTTGCTAACCTTCGTGGTCATATGGCTCTCGTGAGTCAAGAGCCTGTTTTATTTGATATGACTATTGGACAGAATATTCGTTTTGGCGTTGATGATGGTAAAGATATTACTCAAGAAGATGTCGAGACGGCTTGTAGGGCTGCCAATATTCATGATTTCATTGTTTCGTTGCCCAAAGCTTATGACACTCGTGTTGGTGATAAGGGTTCTCAATTGTCTGGTGGTCAGAAGCAAAGAATTGCCATAGCTCGTGCTTTGATTCGTAAGCCCAAGGTTTTGCTTCTGGATGAAGCTACCTCTGCTCTTGATAGTGAAAGTGAAAAGCTTGTGCAAGGTGCTATTGATAATATCATTGAAGAAGGTGGTCGTACTACTATTACTATTGCCCATCGTCTTTCAACTATTCAAAATGCTGATCTTATCTGTGTCGTCAAGAATGGTCATGTGGTAGAACAAGGCACTCATTGGGAACTTTTAGACATTAAAGGCGTCTATTACGACTTGGTACGACAACAATCGCTCAACACTAACTAAATATACACTCCAAATATATCTTTTATAATTGTATTTATACAAACAATCTTAATTTCGTAATACCTAATCATATCATTTATTAATGGTAAAAGTAATAAATTTTATCAAAAAAAAAAAAAAAAAAAAAAAAATGCTTTGATTTCAAAATACTTGAGTGATTATTTTTAGCAAAAAGAAACTTTTTAGAATTGTTGACATCTTGCAAAGCAGGTTTTTAAAACAATATTCAAGTTATGAACATTTCTAACATCTGTTTTATATTATAGCTATTTTTTTTTTGCATTTTCATTTATTGAGCAAGTTATTTTGCAGAAGCAGATGATTTTTTGGTTCGATCCTTGTTTTGCTTGAAACACAAAAATTGGACTACAGTACTCTTACGACTAAATACTAAGAGTTCTTTAACATGGCTTAATTCAGACTGAAGATTGCTAGATTGTTGCTGTTGAGGATCATAAGCTTGTTCAATGGTTTGGTAAATAGATTGAAGGGTATCGGATGCAGTAGGTGTAACATATTGAGATAATGTTTGATGCATGAATTCAATTTCTAATGTAGCTTGAAGCATACCGCCCATACCAAAACGCTCGACTTGTCTAAAACTATCCAAACAATCATTTGCCATTGTTTCTAATAACTTGGAAAGCGCTCTGGAAACCAATTGTTTGGTAACGCTGCTAATTTGTGAATGAACCATGACAAGTGTAATTAATGCCTCATAAACAAATGGATGTACTTCTTGGGGTTTGGGAATACTTGACCAATCGATACCACTCATAAGAATACCTTGTCTGATAATATCTCGAATCATTTGTGATTTTCGTTTAATATAATCTCCAAATAGAATTTCATCGAGTTGATCAACAACATCAATTAATGTCTAATTTGTACAAAATGATTAGTTTACGTTCCTTAAAGTGTCCTGACAATGCTTTGTCTTACTCGTAAATCTTCTTCCATCTTTACATGATATGCATCTTCAAATAGATCAATCAATTTTCTCATGACATTGGAACGCATATGATCTAAATTACTGACTGTCAGCAAGATACGAACATCCTAAATACGCTAAAATTGAGTACACAAAATTCAATATGACAAGCAACAGTGGACATACCATAGAATGAACGTCAATCTTTTCTCTTTTCTTTGCCAATAAAAGTTCATCTTTCTCATTAAGTGGTGTATAATCTGTGAATGCCAATTGAACCAGACCATCCAAGAAGGTATACGTTGACTCCAAAAAGGATCCTCGCACTTTTTCGATATAACTTTGTGGAATAATTCGCTCTTCTGGTTCATTTATATCTGAGGCTACAGCTGTCAAACTAGAGATCTTGTAAGCTGATCTTGCACAGAATTTGTGGTAATCATAATATCTCTTTAATAATGTAGTAAATTGAGGGTTTTGTGCATCTAAAATCCATTCTTCCAACATGAAGAAAGTCTTGGCATCTCTTTCCCAACATTTACAAAGTACATCAATGAACTTTGATCTTGCTTTTTCCATCAAATCAGTCAAACCAGAGAAAGCTTCACCAGCCAAGTTGATAGTATTAATATTATTAACACAGTTTGCTAAATCACCTATAATCAAAGTCAAATACTCGCAAGTGTAGATGGAATTAGCATTGATAGGTACAAATGCTGGCATCACATATTTATCGCCATCCATGGTTTTTTTGGTCTGTAAATGTCTTTCGTGTAAAGAGAAAAATTCAGAGATTAAAGATGCATATCTTCCAATGATATCTTGAGTCATGCGTTGGCATTGCTCAACTTTGCCCATATCCATACCATGACGTCTTCTTCTAGATGAGGGTGAGTCCATTGCAACGCCCATGGGTCCAGAGGATGATACTGCTGCTGCTTTATTTGCAAATTTTCCCTCAATAAAAGCTGTTGATAATCTCCAGAAATCAGGCAAACAACGAAGTAAAAGAGAAGATTGTGATTTAACTAGATCAGAAATAGCTTGCCAGATCTGCAATTCAGTAGAAGATTCAATGTTGAGCTCGGCTAACTTTGTTTGTATTTGCTCGATAGCTTTTTTAAGGGCTAAACTACGTTTTGTAGCAGATTCTTCAAGATCGCCATCCTCTGATTTAAGTCTATTGATCTTTCTAACACTTGTATCGTAAGTTTCCTTCATTAAACCCATAATCCATTGGTATTGGCTATCTAAATAAAACCAAGCTGGATCTTCCGTTGTATCCAAATCAAACAAAAAGCTTCAAATTTTTCAGTTGGGTTAATGGCTATTCAAATAGATAATATATGTTCATAAAGGCTTACTTGATTGTCTTTTCCTGGTCATCCATACTTCTCCAAGGATCAGCCAGCATTCTCAGCAATACATTTTGTAATTCAATGACAATTTTACTGACTTCTGTCCACACTTTATCAAACACTTTGCGATGAAGATCTGTGATTCCGGTATCTTTTTCCATATCAGATAATCCTGTAGATCCATCTGTTGAGTCTAAATCGCCTTTGAGTACTTGATACAAGTATTTTCCCTTTTTATAGTCTCGAATTGCAGCTTCATATTTAGTCTAATCGAAAGCATTTAGTTGAAATCTCTCAAGAGAATAAATCTTTTGTTTGAGTTTACCTGCTTGATTGATTCAAGTAAACTACTTGGTAAATTGAATAGAAATCTGTAACGTTGTAAAATGTACAAGGTACTTCTCACTTTATCTACCCTTTGACGTCTCTCGACTACAGGTCCATAAATTTGTTCTGCTCGTGTATTTGCAGCTAATATCCCCCCCCCCAATACGAGTTAATAAATATTTTCAATAAAACAAAAATGTAAATTACCATCTAATGATCTTTGTATATCAATTGTGCCATAATTTTGTTGTTCATTTAATTGCTTTGATTTCATTTCCTCATAAACATGATCAATTGTGTTTTTTGCACTGACAAATCGATCAAAATTCTGATGTACAAGGCTTTTCAAAGCTTCGGCTCTCTGATCGACGCCTCTTCTTAAACGCTCTTCACCAGAGACTAAATCATTATATGCAGTGTGTTTGTGGACCTGAAGCAAGAATTGGCGAGGTTGAAACTTTTTGTTTGTAATCATCATGGTTGTTTCTTTAGATAACATAATCAATCAGCTACTATAGCAATTAATTTGTTTGACTCTTAGCATTGACTTACTTTCTTTTAATTGTGTAATATTGGTATTTCTAGACATATCACTACAAAAAACAAATGGTTTATGTTCATGTTGAGTTTGTTGATGAAATAGTCTTACTCTGGAAATATAGACGAATAAACACCTAAAGGATCGCTGTCATCAATAACTTGCAAGTCGATATCATTTTCTGAAGGTCGTATAGTTGCTGTATTTACAGAATCGTCTTGTTCTGGGTGTTGAAACTGTTGAATACTTGATTCTTTTTCATGCTCTTGACTATTATCAGGGCTTTCTTCATCATCAACCCAAACATCTAGATCAAGTGAATCTAAATGATAAAAACGTAATATAGCAGCGTCCTCTGCATATTCAGGTAAATCTAAACGATTCATGATTAGAAAAGAAAGCTTGCGTTAATACAAGTTATTTACAACACAGACATTTATAATTTGTGGTCCAATTTAATAAATCACGTGTAATAAAAGCATCAAAGGCAGATCTTTTACAGTCTGTTCATTTTAATTATTCAAATTATTTTTATTACAATATTAATAATGGGTTAAAGGGGGTAAAGGAAGAATTATAAAGAAAGAAAAAATAATAAGATTAATCAAGCTTATACTCTTTTTTTCCACCAATTTTGAGGATTTTCTCTCCAATACTGCCACCCGAGCTTCTTCTACGGTCAATGTTTTGATCCATCTCAGCAGCTAATTGTTTTGCTCTTTCAGCCGGACTCATCTTGGTTTGCCATTGTTGATTAACTTCATTAGATTGAATAAAAGCATCTCTGTCTGCAACTGGACGTTCACTACTTTGATTTGCATGTGGTGAACGATGACTAGTATTTTCAGAGCCGTATTCAGATGGAGTAGATGATACTGCTGATATAGAATCCTTCTGTTCTCCTGTAGCACCAGACATTTCTTGGGGCTTCTTCATCCAAACACCTCCATTATGAGGCTGTTGATTCATTGTATTTGATTGATTTAGATCATTGGCTGTGCTAGGATGAATACCTGTTTGAGCAGGCGCATCTTGATATTGTTGAGGGTTCATATTTTTTTTTTATTATAACGTAATGTAAATAATGAATGAAGAACACATCTCACAATAAGGTCTTTATACTTTTTTTTTTCTCATTTAAATCAAAAATCGTCATTCTGACATGTTTGTGAAGGAACTTTACCAATCAAAGCATATAAGATCTACCTAATTTCATGCATTTTAATGACGTACTGAGCGATCATGGACGTAATTGTTACAGTTGTTTCACACTCTATTCTTGGATTTATTCCTTTCCGTCATTCTTATCTGCAAGCATAAAGCTTCCACTTGATAATTGTTCCTGAACTGGCTTGATCTTACTTGCTGTATCGACAATGATGAACGATTATTTGGTGAAAACCTTGTTCTATACAAACCAACGAAAAGCTTCAATGGATTTCAATTAGGCCACAAATTAACTTTATTTATTATTTCAATTTACAAATCCAAATAATAATATGCATAGTATACTCTCCTGTTTTTTCTTTCTCTATCAAAAGACAGAATTTTACGTTTATAAGAGCTGTTTATACATTCAAAAGCATGATTTTGCTGCTGTTGCAAGCAAAATCGTATTCAAACGCCGACCGTTTTTTCGTTCGCCATTTTGAAAAAAAATGTCTTTTTAGAAAACTTGCCTTCCTTTTTCGAACTTTTCTTTGGAAACCATTATGTAAGTCGATGTATCTTATTAATAGTTGTAAGTAGAGCGTTAAATTTTGCGTCGAATGGTAGTATTAACTTGAAAATATTTCACCAAAAAAATTGCACTGTTTTGAAAAATAAAAAAAACGGTTTTTCCCATAAAAGTTCAATTTGAGAATAATTAATAGTCAAATAAGTTTTTGGATATGAATTATTGAAGAAATTCGGTTACTTTGAGCTTAGGAAAGGCATAGTAAAAAATCCCATTTTCGGGGTCAAAATCTCGACAATACGATTTTTGTCGATTTTTGCCTACATCTGTAAGGGTTTTGATGTAGATTTTCATGATGTTTTTTATCACTCCAAAAATCCGAGAAAAAAATATAGAAAGAAGGTATGTGATCCAAGAAGTAGTTTTGACCTAATTCAAACTTCAGATTTGTGCAAAAAGTGCATAAAACAATCCTTTGAAAATGTCGGTTTTTTGATTATTTCAGCAGTTTTATGCGTAATCTGTGATATATAATGTATAAATTAACTGTATTTATATACTCTAGTCTATTCATTTGGCCAGCAAGTAATGGAGAATTATGGCGATTCATTTTATTTTGTATTGAAACGCTTTTTTTTGTGAAAGTAACACCAGTGTTTGTTCCAGCTTAAAAGGCAATTGATGTAACCTCGGATATTTCATATCAGATCTTTTGTAAAACTGACCAAATTTATAGCACATCTTATAAAACATGAAGTGTATAATCATGAACCCGCAGAATTTAAACTGGTATCCCAACCATGATCGATCTAATTTGTATGAACACAATAAACCCATGCTCCAATTCAGTAAAGTTGTAAACAATAATAAACCATAACAACGAATTAAGGGGTAAGATAAAAGCCAATAGATTTGTATTCAAATGAATTGGTATTAATACATTATAAATTTTATATATATATATATATAGGTAGGTGGTATGTAATAGTTATACAAAAGTATTAAAACTTCACTAGCCAAATAACTAATGATAAAATAACTGCTACAAGCACAAAACTGAGACAACTAAATATACTATTTAAATAAGCAAATGTACGAATTGAAAATAGATCGTTATCATAAAAAGCATCATTTAGCAGTTCATCCGTGTCTGTTTTTTTTCTTCTTTTAAAGTAAAGCCATGCGCCAATCCACCAAAATGGAAAAAAGATGAATCCAAATAGAAATAAGCTTGTGTTTAATAACAGTTGTTTATTGTATTCTTTGTATTGTCTTTTTTCTACATCTGATGGTAGAGTTGCATTTGTATTTTCTGGTGGTTGATTGGATGAAAATACACCGTGTTGTATTAAATTGATAAAATACTGTGATAATTGTACTTTAGACTTGTAATCAACTTTGCCCGATTTACCTTGACTATTCACATAATAAGCTGAGAATCGTTTTGGTGGTGTTGGAAATCGTAGTGGAGAAGATGGAGTAGATGATTTACTAGATATTGTAGCGGGTGGTTGAAACATGGACATCATGGCTGATTTCAATTCTTCTTCTGTATATTTTGTATTAGTGTTTATTGTTAAATTTGGCTTTTTATATGGTTGTTTTCCCCTTTTTTTCAATATTCTACCCAATCTCTTTGACATGGATGATGAGCTTGTGGGAGTAGAATCTGAATCATCACCACCATTATTACTGCCACCGCCACTACTTGCATTATTATATTTGTAAAACGTGGTTAAAATATCTTGTAAACTCTGTCGATGATGCTTTTTGTTTATAGGTGGCACATTGGGAGGTAGTGTAAACTTCTTTCGTTCTCGTTTTAAAATGTCAGATGAAGGAGGGAATGTTCTTCGTTTTTGCCGATTTGACCATAATCGTGATGCTGTAGATTTTTTGCTTTTTCGACGTGCTATTAATGATCCAGATACAGTGGACCAACGACGAGTCATCCAACTTTTACTACTTGTTGTACCACTACTATTTGTATTAACAGTGTTCGCTTCATTGTACCATGCTGGCTTTGTAAGTGGAGAAGATATCTTGACATTGGACGATGAGAAAGATGAAGAATAAACATCTTTAAAAGTTGATTGAATCTGATCATTACCACTATTATTGCCCCCGCCTATAGTTACTCGAGATATCGTACTACTATTATGGAAAATGGCTCTTTTATTCTGTTTAAAACTGCTAGGTAATGACTTTGAGCTCATGATTTAATGGAATTAGTAGTGGTAACAGGGTTTTTTATTCTATTTTCTCCATATAGTGTTTATTAAGCAAAAGCAGGGAGAGAAAAACTACAATTTTATCAGGGAAAATAGAAGATAAAATTTAAATAAGAGAGAGAGAGAGAGAGAGAGAGAGGGAGAGAGAGAGAAAGAGGCAAAATCAGTAGGCAAATTAGCTTTTTATAATCAATAACAATGATAACAACAGCATATTCTTGTAGATAATAGACAGCAAAAGCAGCAAGCAGCATCAGGTCACATATTATATACTATAACAAACTCATTTATTAAATTTTGTTAAACTTACCATGATCAGCATTTGCCTTGGATCGATGTAAGCTAGGCCAAAGATCTGCATGCTATTTATATATTGTTATTATTTTATCGTTTCCTCGATTCTAGAGCGAGATTACATTATTTGATCATGTACCACCATTATCATCGTCATTCCGTTCTTGATTTAAGGATTGTTTGACAACTCATGTCCTGTCTTTCTTTCCTTCTTTCTTATTGAGTAAATTATACTCTTGTATAATCATCAAAATTAACCCCTAAAAAAAGCAATTATGGTCCAATATCATACACACGATGCATCTTTTGACATTCATGTAGAAAGAAAAAGTAACTTCTTTTTGTTTCCAAGTATCTTTATTTGGTAATAATTTATATATGGGCGAGCATAAAGTTTTTTTTTTTTTTCAGGGGAAAGAGGGGAGGAGAAGGGAAGGGCATGCATTTACTTTATACAAGTGTGTAGTCGTGGTTATTTCTTTGAGGCGTGAAAGAAGGGTAAATTTTTGCTGCTTTTGTTTGAATTGTCTTTTTAATTGACACAATGACTCTATTATGTCTAAACATATATAAAATCATGCCTAAAATTGCCAATAAAATCAGCCAAGAAATGCATCTAGTGTAATTTTGAGATAATCCTGTAAAGCCATCTAGAGTTGATGATGGTTGTGATTCTGATTCTGATGTTGATTTAAGATTAAAGAATTCTTTTGATTGGATTGTATTGGAAATGGCTTTATGTCCTGATCCTGTTACATGAATACTATCCCACCAAAGATAGCTATCCATATCTTGCAAACATTTACCCTGACATTTATCCCAATAAGCATCGTCGACATTATCAATATTGGCAACAGAGGGATCGCCTAAAAGATCACTAAACACTAAATATGTGTCAAAAAATTCAATTTGATCTGAAGCCTCATTGCGCCACTCTAAAACTTCTTCTTCTAATGCCACATTAAATTCAGTAATGCTATTTTTAAGGTTGGTTGTTGTTGATTTGTGAGTTATTGCATAAGGTGAGAATTCTAAAGCGGGTACACCCATGATAAGAATACGAGAATTTGGGTTATTTGTATTCAAAAACATCTAGCAAATAGATTTAATAAGATATACAGTATGTTTACAATTAATACTTACCACTTGATCTTTTATACATTGCACCCATTGGTTGATATTCTTGGCTTCTCCTTGTGTTTCTATTAAATCAGTGATACCGAGAAATATAACATGAACACTTGATTTTTCAGTTTCTTGCAAGGTTGTATCTTGTTCAACTTGTTTCTTGAGCCAACTTGAGTTGGCTTTACTGTTTTGACAAAATGTTGCCCCAGATTTTGCATAAGATACTAATTTTGTATTCCATTTAGATGCAAGCTGTTCACTCCAAAGGGGGCCATTTGTTCTTTTGGACCCTTGATGAATATCTGTTTATTTCAAGCATTAACAAAGTTTCAGATGCTACATACAAATTGCAACCTACCAGAATAAGAGTCGCCGTATACTACAAGATAATCTACTGTGTTGGACATTATTTTTTTTTTAGAAAAAGAGAGAGAGAGAGAGAGAGAGAGGAAAAGAATAAAGGAAACAATAGAAATGCTTTTCAAAATGAGTTCATATTTAATTGTGCTCCGTTATGAAAAAAGAAAACATCACACCAGAATTTTTTTGATATAAATATAGAAACATGTTTATTGGGCTTAAAATGTATGGTTTTATTTAGTATCATTATCGCCACTTTCACTATCATCATCATCGTCGTTTGTAGGTTCAGGTCCTAGATCTTTTGAATACATCTTTTTACCCGCCATTTCCATAAATTCCATATCTTCTGCATGGCTCAAAATACCTCCATTAGACCCTTCTTGATCTTGATCGTCTTTTTGAAGTGGCCTGACTAACCAAACTAAAAATAAACATTTAATCAATTTACATTTGTAAACATAATAATAATAATAAGATGTCCTAAATTTACCCTCTACTTGATCTATTATAAATGTATCATTACTAGATAGCTGTGGACTTGAATAGGTTGTACATAATGGTCCTGCTCTTGAATGGCCATGTATAAAATCAGAATCAATCCATAAACCTGCATAATCAAACTGCCCTCCCATTCCAAGCCCATTAGGCAAACTCTTTTTACCCCAACAAAGATATTGATAATGATCATTACTACCAGAATTAGCTTCCCAACGGCCATATGTATCTCGTGTACGAAACAAAAAATTGGTAGAATCACCATACCAATGTGTGTTGCAATATTCCCAATTATCATCAGCGTAACCTCCAAATATAGTTCCATCTTTGGCTTTAATAACCACCAATGTGGCTCCTTGTCCTACCAATTTGCTAACAAATACTTGCCAACTTGATCCATCTCTTTTTGATGAAAATATCATTTGGTGCTCTACATCTTGATTCACTTTACGTTGAGTTTGTTCATAATCTGACCAAGATAAAGCATTTGCGGGCAAAGATAATGATAGCATGAAATAATCATACGGTGTCAATAAATTAGAAAACTTATCTTTACCTAATAGTTTACGAGTCTCCTTGTTATGTTGCTGTAATCGTGGCGATGCCAAGTGATGGAGACGTCTTGTATGCAAGTCGGATGTCGGTTTCTCTATTAAAATATGTTCAACTGCCAGTTGAAATAAATCGTGCAATCCAGGTGTATTCTCAATCCATTGCGAAAACTCAGCTTCTGAAATCTGAGAAGGTGATAATGATGCTTTTTCTTGCCAACTATCTACATGTTCCTCCTTCTTTTGTTGTTCGCTATCATCATCTGCTAACCAGGCCATAGATGCCTTCTTTTTTTTAGCTTCTTCTTGAGCATAGTTTATAAAATAGTTGACTAGTGGTATATGATCTTGTTCAGATTTGGGCGTCCAATGATATGAACTACCATTTTCAAACCATAATGGAATGGCTGATTTAACTATTAAAGCAACAAAATCTTGTAGCGATGCCTGCTTGTCTTTAACACATTTTTGAAATACACTATACATTAGGCTTGTCTCCTTTGTTTTCAAGATTGAATAAGCCATGGCTAGATAATGAATTATATTTTTCTCAGGCTCGTTTAATGTTTTCAAGATACTAGCAACGAGATCCTTTTCAAAATAGGTTGGCAATGTTGGACTAACATTGCCTTTATCATAAAACTTTTTCAATTGTTCCTTCTCGTCAGACGTCCAATGAGACCATAACTCTGTTTCTTTTGATTTCTCTTGGCTTTGTCCATTTCCCATTGTTATTCAAGTAGTTTTTTTGTAGACAAAATGCAACTGAAGGCATAATGAAGTCATCTCCTCGGGATGGGAAGTGTTACCATCAGTGACTGTCGCGTTGTTGTATGATCATCCATCTCAAAAAGCATGAGACATGTGTTATAGGAGACTTTGACACAGTATTTCTGCGGAAAATGCTGCATTATTCAGATGAATTTATAGATTTCATTTTTAGACAGCTTAAAGAGGAAGGCACATGTAAATTACGATTAATTTATATACATTTGATAGATGACTAATCACGTATTCTGTATTCTCAAAAAGTAACTAAAGAAACCACATTGACACTTTATTCAATATTTGATAAAACCTTACTGGAATCTTTACAATTGACAGAAGGAAAACAAGGTTATAGTAGTAATCTATAGTTTGCGTAATTGTACTCATGCATTTAAACAGTTACCAAAGTCCAATCTGATTCAGGAAGGATAATTTATAGAGTTTCCAATGAATGTATTTTGCAACAAGATAGCCCAAGTCAAGAAACTATCAATACGTGTATGATAAAACCGAGATATTGCAATTGTGATAAATTCATACACGATGTAATCCTTAAAAATGAAATGATAATGGTATGTTTGATACTCTATCTGCTGTAAGATATCGCAATAACCCAATTACTCATCTCTAGTGCCGACACATCCTTGCCGTCAATCTTGGTGAATGTTTAAACTTGGTTGAAGTCAATAGCATGAAAGATAAAGCATTCGCACAAGAATACAAACGCTGGTTATCATGAGCCTTTTTACCCCTTTTAAATGCCTTTGTACAACCATCTAATTTAATTGCCATATTATCATATCATATTTTATATTGACTCCCGATTTGCTTCTTGATAAATTTCTTTCTTTCCCTCTTCTTTTTTGCTAAAAAAGAAAAAAGGAAAAAAAGAAGGAAAAAGATGCCTACTTCTTCTTCATCATCTTCATTTCCTTCCGTTAAAAAGCCTACAAGAATAGTTTATGATTCTCAGTCCAACTCATTCTCTACTCCTGCTACCAGTCAATCCTCTTCTGATAATAAGCAAACAACGTAAAATAGTCTAATTATAACAAAAAACCCGAAAAAATTCTAATTTGATTATAGTACATTTCAAAGACCTGAGTCTCCTACTTTGCCACCAGAAAATGGGAAATTGCATGATACCATGTCTTCAACTTCAATGTTGAACGACAATCCCCGAGATTTAAAATTGAATTTAATAAAATCATCTCATAGCAGTATCAGATCAAGCGATATTGCTTCCGCATCGCCAACATCTAGTAAGCTATCTTACCCTAAATAATGCAAATTTATTTACTAATGTCTCGTATAGCTATTGATACAACCAGTTATCAAATGCAACAGCAATTAGATGAATCTGCGCATCGAACAAAACATCGTCAATCTCGATCTAAATCCAAGCATAGACAGCCAACAACTTCACATTCGTCCTCAAGTACCACCAAATCACATTCGAACTCTAGATCAAATGCCAACGCAAGCAATAAAACCCCTGATCATTTAGCTGCTGCTATTGAATTAAGTACAACAAATGCTGTTGCAGCTCCTGCGCCCGCTGCTGGTATGTACTGGTCTCGTACCCTAACTTATGGTCGTGGCCCTTCACGCCCCCTTCGTGCTCACACTGCCAATTTGATTGGCGAAAAACTCTATGTATTCGGCGGTTGTGATACATCGCTTTGTTTTAATACCCTTTATATTCTTGATATGGGCAGGTATTTTCTCTAGGGGACATCTCCTTGCAACATAAAAGTAAACTAACATGTTTTATAGATACCATGACATGGTCAAAACCACGCACAATCAGTCAGCAAGGTCCACCTCCTTGTCGAGCTCATTCATGTACTGTAGTAGAACGAGATTTAGGCTCAGGTAGAAGATCACATCAATTGTACATTTTTGGCGGTGGTAATGGACCTGATTATTTCCAGGATATCTATGTTTTGGATGTAGAAACATTGATATGGTCTAAACCTAATATTCAGACTGATACACGGCCATCAAAACGAAGAGCACATACTACTTGTTTATGGGAAGATAAAATCATTGTCATTGGAGGTGGCGATGGTGCTCGTGCTCTTGATGATGTACACATGTTGGATATTTCTAATCCTCATGCTGAAGCCCTGCGCTGGGAGAAATTGGAAACAACAGGCTCTCCGCCTCCTGCAAGGGGCTATCATACCAGTAATTTGGTAAAAGATAAACTAGTTATTTTTGGTGGAAGCGATGGACATGATTGTTTTGAAGATGTGCATGTTCTGGATTTAGCCAAGAAAAGATGGAGTCAGATTGATTTGGATCGTAAAATCCCTAGATTGGCTCATACTTCAACGCAGGTCGGATCGTATGTCTTTGTTATTGGTGGTCATGATGGCAGACGTTATTCTCAAGATGTTTTGTTGTTTAATCTAGGTAAGTTTTATTTCTCTTTTATTTTATTGTGAAATGGAAAAACCTGACATGGAGAAACTAGTTACTATGAGTTGGGAAGCTCGAAAAGTATATGGTGTTGCACCTAACCCTCGTGGTTATCACACCACTGTACTTTATGATTCAAGATTATATGTTTTGGGTGGATACGATGGTAAAAATGTGTTTGATGATGTTCATATGTTGGAACTTAGTGCTTGCGCTTATCTTCCTCAAATTACAAATTTCGAAATAGATGTTTAAATAATATAATTAATAGTAATAAAAAACAACTATTGTATCATGTATTTTGGATTAATCGTTCTTATTTACAATATTTTTATTCAAAATAATTCGAAATCAAATTGCCAATACAGTAATCCCATTCTCGCTGGCTGCCTTTACATGTATTTTTTTGAGCCTTGAAGCCTGCTTACTACTTTTGAAGACATTCATAAACCACTGAAACCTCCTATGAATAAGTTATTTTCAAAAATAGGCACAAGGTAATTTTTAATATCGTCAATCTTCAAAATCAGAGTACCCTCTTTTCTATGACTAACCTCATACAAAGCACTTTTCAGGATATATTTTGGACGCTGATAAATAGATATCAATTGGTCGCTTAATGCTAATTGTTCTTAAATTTATTTTATATCTCACGAAAAGCTCAAAAGCCACGTAAAATTCACTTCTTTTTTCCTGAAAACTGGGTCTTACTTTTCAGCCCTGCTCTACTTTTTTTTTCACTAAATAACACCAAGAAAAAATTATATGTCAATGTACCTGAGATGTTCAACTTAAATCCAAAAATAAGTATCCGGAAATATCCTATCTTTTGCAGTTGGTTTAACTTTTACAGTGCTAATGTTTCAGATTTTTACCGCGAATTCACTGCCAAAAATTAAAAACTTTGAGGCTTCATATCTCTAGAAGAAATTAAGTTATATTAATACTTTTTAATAATAAAACTTATTTGTTTTAAAGTTTTCAATAATATATTTTAGTATGAAAAAATTCTGAGTACTTTTATTTTTGTCATTTTTTTTTGACATTTTTGTAGTAGATTTCAAAATATTCATTAAATTTGGCAGCATTTTTTTCACATTCATGTCACTATCCTTGTTGAGCTTTTTCGAACCCAACTAGCGTTCGCAAAATGACCGAGCCCAAGCGAGCGCAAGCAGTTTCAGCAAGCATTTGCCGAGCCTAAAATATTTGAAATTTACTCGAGCAAGCCCGAGCCTAAGCAACGGCTCGTCGAGCAGTTGTATATCGAGCATTCTCAGTTTTGAAAGCAAGCAAGAAAGCATAAATCAAACATTACCTAATTTTTCAAAAAGTCAAGCAAACCGAGTACGAGCATATAAGCAAGCGAGCAAATCCGAGTGCAAACGCAAGAATGGTGCTATATATTTTCAGCCTAATATTGGTTCAAAATATGATGCATTTTGACATTTTTAAAGCTAGAATTGCGTAAATTGAATAACTTTTTTCCTGTGTTACATGCAAGCAAGCAGGTTTACATACATGCAAGCAAGCAGGTTTACATACATGCAAGCAAGCCTATTTCAATTTAAAGCATTTCGAGCAAGCATACAAGCAAGCTTTCAATGTTTTCGTCGAGCGCCAAGCAGGAAATTGCTTAAAAAATTTAATCCAGCAAGCCAAAGCAAGTACTAACCTGAAAAAAGCGTAATTCAAGCGAGCCCGAGCATAGGGCTCGCTCGCTTGCTTATGCTCGCACTGCTCAAATGCGATCATTACCTCTCTATAATCTCATAATAAAACGGTACTTTTTCACTTGATTAATTTTATATGTTTTACCTTTCGATAAATTACTGGCTTCTCTTTTGATATACAGTATTTGAATTTACATCGCATTCGAAATATATAGATGTACTGTAGTATGTAATATATATTTGGCTGATAATGTGGAATAGGTAGAGATATTCACGGAAAAAATATAAAAAAAACAATAGGAATTTGACTAGATAACATTAGGGTTTTATTATCAAGTTAAATTCTACTTGAGGACTTTTGTAATAAATAAACGTCCTCTTTATATAGTTTTCATCTTTCATCAGAGAGATTACGTAAAAATTCCTAGGTCCATACATAGCCAATAATACCCTTGTCAGATATAAGTCTTGATAGTAATCAATCGGTGTATTCATAGAGTTCATGGGTCCTTGATCATAGGAGTGTGATTAGATCCATACTATGTTGATTGCTCTTTCACTATAAGCTGCTAGGGTTGAAGCTCGGTAGAAAGTTTATACAGTATTAGTATGAATCAGCATATATCATTTAGTAGTGTAATGTACTGTTCATGCCAACTGTACTTTAATTGAAAATCAGATGAAATGGAGATCAATATAGTGGATAAATGTGTACATATTCCACAAATACACTATATTCATACAGGCTATTAGTTGATATATTTCATTCTTTATAGATTTCGGAACCATAGTTATGCCGATATAGTTGAGTTACTGCAATAACCGAGCTTACATAGTGAGATTTATATAGTTTACTGTAACTAGATAGTAATTGTTACTGTATATCAGAATCTAGATATAGCGCTAAAGTAGTCGCATTATCAGGATATTGTTTTTGTTACGCCATTAATAGCTGTTGTATCACTTGATAATCTCTTCTATATATAATCTCATTCTCTACATTGAATAAAACCGCACCTTTTACTCTTGTCTAATTCTTATTAGTTTCGGTAAAAGAGTAATGTGCGTAGATAGTAAAAAGTGATAATTATACAAGGAATGCTACTATCCCAGATTAGTTAGCTCATTTTTACAATAAAAATTATAATGCAACTCAAAATGTTCATTATTATCTTAAAAGCTACTATAATAACCTGTGAACGTAACACAGGATTTGGAATGAGGGTATGCACATTATTTTTTTCGAGCAAAACCGAGGATATTCTTTTGTACACATTTTTGAGGACATTTCCACGAAAAATCAATATTTCGAAGAAATTTAAATTGGGGCCTAGAGAGCTCAACGAGGTTGATGATATGAATGTAAAAAAATTCTGCACAATTTAACGAATATTTTGGAATCTATTACGAAAATGTCAAAAAAATGAAATAAAAAAAAATATGTCCAGATTTTTTTAAACTCAGATATGTTAAAGAGAATTTTAAAACAAGTAAATTTTATTATAAAAAAGTCTTTGGGTATCTTAATTTTTTGCAGAGATATTAAGGCTCAAAGTTTCAATATTTCATATTTAAGCTGTAAAAACCAAAATTGGAAGAAAAAAATATCGGTTTTTCCGAATTTATTCGACAGATGCCATAGTGATAGTCTGTAGACAATTAATTGTTATTTGTAGCCCTTAAAAATCTGTATCCAATCAAACTAATTTTAATAAGAGGTTTTTACTATTTTGTTATGAAAATCGCTCAAAATCGCGATTTTTGGATGGGGGTTGGGGTCAAAAAACAGGAGTACACCTTCAAATCTTCACTACTCCTTGAAAAATTAATTTTTTTGAAAAAACTAAGAACGGATCTATATATATTGCTGCTCGCAATTATTTTTATGGAACTGACATTTTGTTTGATAACTTACTGAAAAATAATATTAATAATTTATACGTTTTTGGTGTGTTTTATGGGATAAATCCTTTGAATTTTTATTTTAGCTCTATTTGTATCTAACAAATAATATACCGATAGTATAGACAAAAAACTTTTATTATAATTGCAAGTAATGTTTACTTAATAAAATCAATAGGTATGCTTGTTTTTCTGATATTTCTATAATTTTTTGAACGGCTATATCTCCGCAAAAAAAATAGCTAAAAATATATGAATAGCACCATAATTATTGCAGCATTAATTTGTATTAGAATCCACTCTTATCTCGGCATATGAAAAAATTTATGGGAAAAATGTTGGAGATCTGATTTTTAGGAAAAAAAATCCATTTTAACTTGTGGAGTGTAACTTTTTTGATTTGTGGAGTGTAACTTCTAATTTGTGGAGTGTAACTTTTTTGGCTGATGTCTCCCAACCCCTTCAAGTCGACCTAAATTACTTCAAAATGCTTTAAATAATAATTTTTTAATACTAACCAATCGGTAAATAAATTTTGCCCAAAATTAAAGTTTTTTAACATATGGCAATTATTGTTAAAACCGTCATTTAAACTGTTTAATACAGTATAAAGATGTTTTAATCAATTAATTGTACAAAATGTTGGATGTTTCCTGAAAGCTATATACTTTATGTACAAGGGTTTTATAATTTATTAATACAGACTGGTTTGTTATGTGATCGAACTTAAGTAAATTTAAACGAGCGATCGAAGATAAATATTCAATGCAGGTTTGATTTATCGAGACTTTGTAAATTATTAAAATCAACGTAAAAAGTACCGTTTATTAGAATAATTTTGGGCAAAATTTATTTACCGATTGGTTAGTATTAAAAAATTATTATTTAAAGCATTTTGAAGTAATTTAGGTCGACTTGAAGGGGTTGGGAGACATCAGCCAAAAAAGTTACACTCCACAAATTAGAAGTTACACTCCACAAATCAAAAAAGTTACACTCCACAAGTTAAAATGGATTTTTTTTCCTAAAAATCAGATCTCCAACATTTTTCCCATAAATTTTTTCATATGCCGAGATAAGAGTGGATTCTAATACAAATTAATGCTGCAATAATTATGGTGCTATTCATATATTTTTAGCTATTTTTTTTGCGGAGATATAGCCGTTCAAAAAATTATAGAAATATCAGAAAAACAAGCATACCTATTGATTTTATTAAGTAAACATTACTTGCAATTATAATAAAAGTTTTTTGTCTATACTATCGGTATATTATTTGTTAGATACAAATAGAGCTAAAATAAAAATTCAAAGGATTTATCCCATAAAACACACCAAAAACGTATAAATTATTAATATTATTTTTCAGTAAGTTATCAAACAAAATGTCAGTTCCATAAAAATAATTGCGAGCAGCAATATATATAGATCCGTTCTTAGTTTTTTCAAAAAAATTAATTTTTCAAGGAGTAGTGAAGATTTGAAGGTGTACTCCTGTTTTTTGACCCCAACCCCCATCCAAAAATCGCGATTTTGAGCGATTTTCATAACAAAATAGTAAAAACCTCTTATTAAAATTAGTTTGATTGGATACAGATTTTTAAGGGCTACAAATAACAATTAATTGTCTACAGACTATCACTATGGCATCTGTCGAATAAATTCGGAAAAACCGATATTTTTTTCTTCCAATTTTGGTTTTTACAGCTTAAATATGAAATATTGAAACTTTGAGCCTTAATATCTCTGCAAAAAATTAAGATACCCAAAGACTTTTTTATAATAAAATTTACTTGTTTTAAAATTCTCTTTAACATATCTGAGTTTGAAAAAATCTGGACATATTTTTTTTTATTTCATTTTTTTGACATTTTCGTAATAGATTCCAAAATATTCGTTAAATTGTGCAGAATTTTTTTACGTTGTTCATAGGTTATTATAGTAACTTTTAAGATAATAATGAACATTTTGAGTTGCATTGTAATTCTTATTGTAAAAATGAGCTAACTAATCTGGGATAGCATTCCTTGTATAATTATCACTTTCTACTGTCTACTGTCTACGCACATTACTGTTTTACCAAAACTAGCGCTCGCAAAATGACCGAGCCCAAGCGAGCGCAAGTATTTTCAGCAAGCATTTTTCGAGTCTAAAATATTTGAAAGTTACTCAAGCAAGCCCGAGCCTAAGCAACAACAACGGCTCGTCGAGCATGTTGCATCCACAGATCTGGGTACATTCCTTGGTTAAGATTACGACACAGTTTGATATGTTAAGTTCTACATTGCTGTGTATTACGTTATGAAGCTCCGTTTATGCAGGAATATGGAACTAGTGTGTGCCACCTAGATTTAATTGGATATATGTATATATATAAATAGACTCATTTAAACAGGTCATATAATTAGAGAATGTGAATATAAAAGAAGATGGTTCGATCTTATAATAAAGTTCTTTAGTTTTAGTGTGCTCTATCATTTTATAACAGTTTTCCTTTATTTTTATTAAATGATTTAGTACATATTTTAGCTTTGAGATTGATATAATCTCCTGGCGTAACAGAGCAGTTTTATATCGAGCATTTTCAATTTGAAAGCAAGCAACCAAGCAACCAAGCAACCAAGCAACCAAGCAACCAAGCAACCAAGCATTCAATCAAGAAGCATTATCTAATTTTTCAAAAGTCAAGCAAGTCGAGCATGAGCATATAAGCAAGCGAGCAAATTCGAGTGCAAGTGCAAGCATTGTACTATGTATTCTCAGCCTGATATTGGTTCGAAATGTGATGCATTTTGTCACTTATAAAGCTAAAATTGCCCTGTATTACATGTTTGTTTACTTGATTTGAAAGCAGACAAGCTAGCAGGTTTACATGCAAGCAAGCCCATTTTAATTGGAAGCATTTTGAGCAAGCATACAAGCTTTTTTTAGAGCATTATAAATTTACTTTTGAATACTACGATTACTACTCAATCTTGGAAAAGTTAATGCTTATGTACGCAAATGCTTCCAAGCAGCACTAAATATCCTCGAATAGTAATACATTTTGCAGTTTTCGAGGAAGTAATGAGCTTGAAGTTGAACAGCTACTTATCCAATTATGCTTTTTCGTGAAATCTCAAAATAGTGATAGTCTTGTGTTATGTGAATATGGAAATAAAGAGGTGAGCTCAATGTTAAGTGTTATTGCATTGTGTGCCTGACTGCTTACATTATATTAAAAGATGCTAAAACGAAAAATACTCTGCTAAAAGATCTTTGTTTATTATTATTATTATTATTATTATTATTATTGATTTGGAGAAAATCATATTTTGATATAATATGTCATTTGTGTAGTTGTTGATTGCACCGTCATCAAGGATATTGTTGCAAATCGAACAGCAACTCTCCTTTTTTTCTTAAGATAAATTATTATCTGTCAAAATAAACAAACAATCTTGATCCCCAAAAACTATATTATACTTCCAAATTCTGCTAGTTCAGAAGTAACACAAATAAGTATAAAACACGAGCCGAGCTTTTGCCTTCTTCTTAAAAAGCTCGTTTGAGAAAGACGTGCTTTTGACTTTTCAAAAAGTTCAAATTTAAATAATAATTAGTAAATGATATGACATTATTACTTTAGATAATTGTCAATTGACATTCATAAGTTTGCTTTACTTGAGGTATTTGTCACTGGAAAGGTAAAATAAAGCTCCCATTGAGATGATGAGTTTTAGTCGCTGCATAAAAAAGCTCGTGTGGGGGTAAACAAGCTCTAGTCACGCCCAAAAAAAGCTCGGCTCGTTTAAGACAATTAAACACAAATCATATACGAAATTCACCAAACCTTATAATATATTATTGATTTAATCTCCCATACTTTTTACGATTCATACAAAAAGAACAACAGAGTCAATTACCATAAATACAACGTAACCGAATATTGAAAGGGTCAATACCTGAAATCTTTGCCTAAGCTTTACAAATTTTTACTCAGTGATTATAAATCAACACATATTCATGGAAGGATACGGATGTAATCACATTTCATATCATCATAGTCGTCAGCAAACTCAGCTTTTTCATTAGATGTCAGTAAAGCCATTTTATTATCAAATTCAAACAACATTATCAACATCAAGAATTTTCTAACAGACAAACATTGGTATAAATAACAACATTTAAAAAGAACAACAATTAATAAACTTATCTTATTTCTTATCTATATTTTTGATTAATATACTATTTTCGTATCATTTTGATATTCTTTACTTTACATTTACTATATTATAAGGTCCCTTGAACTGTTTTTTATATATTTCATTATACATTTCTTATTTTGTTTTATATATTTATATAAAACATTTACTACAGTAGGACAACTTAAAACCTGATGCTTATTTAGCAGATATAACTGCATTGGCTATACTCTATTTTATATTCACATTACTAAAATCTACACAACAGCATTATTCTTTATAAATCACAACTACAGACACCACAATTATAAAATTGTCGAAAAAAAACTCTCCGGCGGGGAATTGAACCCCGGTCTCCCGCGTGACAGGCGGGGATACTCACCACTATACTACCGAAGACTGGATATATAATATTAAAAATTATTTATATTATATATCATGGGTAATAAATTAAAATCACGTGATATGTATTGTAATCACGTGATGTATATTCCTTATTTTCCGGCCTGTTCGGTTCGAATGATCTTCTCGGTATTTAGGTAATAACTGTTCCTTATGGACTAAACATATAAAAATTATAAGTAACAATGATTAATAAGTTATAAAGTATAGTATTGGTGTCGAGCCGGGTTTTGTCAGCCAAATTTACTAGTATAAACTATAAACTGGGTTTGACAACATCCCTAATTTTGTCAATTTTCTACGCCAAAATCTGAGAGGTTAAAATTGCTCAGTAAATATCATGGTTTACAATACAGAATCATGGCTTATATCTTTGAATTGCATACAGTAAAGCAAAAAGCAAAAGTGCTGATGATGTGGGGTTAATCCCTCAATGCCAATAAAAGGAATATGTAACGCTTTCGGTTGTGTCAAAACCTGGATAGTAAAATAACGGAGTTTGTTCTATAATAACAATATTCAAGTAGCCTACTGTTTTACTGAGATATTTCTCGTTTCTCGCATAGCGTTTGTTAACAGAAGTATGAGTGTTACAGAGTAACTTTATAGCACATGGGTATACATTATTATCTTTTTTCAATCCAAATTATGTTTTGAATGTAAACACTAATTATTTAAACTGTATATAATCGTTGACGTTTCGGGTACCTTCATTGATTTGATCTCGAAAATCATTAGGATTTCTGTATTTCTAAGATCAATTATACGTTTTCATAATACTAATAGCAATTCATTAGTAGTACTTATGTGTTCTAGGTTATCTGATAACTTCAAGTTTATTCTGAATTAGACAAACCAGAGAAACTAAGTGTTTTCTAGTGATCTGCAAACATCTCTTGTTGCATTAATCCTCGTTTTCGGCCGCAGTTGCAGAAACTAAAATACAATTCGGGTCTAATTATTCGGTTCACATCTAACCACTATTAGATTCAAATCGCTCAATAGTAATGTGACCATCGCATGCGCATTAAAAGAAGGATCTAAAAAGCAAATCCCTTATATAATTACATCAAGAAAACAACGTATAATCAACTGCATGATTGTGTGACTTACGTAGATGGCACTAGTTATGCAACACAAACTATCAGTTAAAAAAGAAAGAAGCGAAAAAGGCCTCCAAAACTTACACAGCCTTCTTTTTCCTTCTTTCCATACATCTTTATATAAAATGCCAGAAATAGGAAACGAGGATACAAACGAAACACCATTCTTTAAGTATCATCATTTGAAAGCTATACAAGATGTAAGTCTACAAGAAGGATACAAATATGGACGCATAAACTTAACATGAAATTAGCACGACAGCAAATATTTTGGTCAGGCAAACGTAGCAAAATCTCCACCCCAAGGAGGATTAAAAGGAGATACGCCTTTTCTTGACGACGAAGAGCAAGAATGGATGACAAACAATCGCTTACCAGCTATACCATTATCTGCTGCCGTCGATGACACTCCTGCTGATATGAAATCGGCTTACAAAGGTAAGAATGTATACAAAATGTGTGGCGCGTTTGTAACATGTTATTAATACATTTTTTTGACAGACGAGGCCATTACTGCAGAGCTAAGAGAGCTCTACAATACATTTCAAAAATGTTTAGATTTGCGTGAAAAGTACATGAAGAAATCCAAACAACGATTTGAGGATAACCCCAAAAATAAAGCCGATTGGGAGATTTATCCTGCCCCTCCTCCTCCATCTTGGCCATTACCAACTCCAGATGAATTGGCAAGAAGAAAAAAGAAGGAGAAAGACCGTGAAGCTGACCCCATTGCTGCTGTAGGCATTGATTTCCATATAGATCATGTAAAGATCCCAGATGAGCATCCCGTAAGTTGGCAAATGAGTAATTTTGGCACAGAGATTAGCTAACAGTAGTGTAGTATACATTTGGTGTAGGTACTGATGGATTCTATCAAGTGTTCAAGTCTGAAGAAGGTCAGTACTAGCTTTTTATATATCCAAAAATCAAAAAAGTATTAACAATAAAACTAGACAAAACAAATAGAGAACCTGCATACGATGTTCCTCAATGTAAAGAGTTTTATGACGATCTTGATTACATCTTAACTGCAATTAGCGATGGTCCTGCCAAAAGTTTTGCTTTCAGAAGATTGCGTTATTTAGACTCCAAGTGGCAAATGTATATCTTATTGAACGAATTTCAGGAAATTGCAGACTCCAAGCGTGTTCCTCACAGAGATTTCTATAATGTTCGTAAGGTGGATACTCACGTTCACCACTCTAGTTGCATGAATCAAAAGCATTTATTGCGTTTTATTAAATCCAAAATGAAGAAATCTCCTGATGTAAGTTGAAGATAGTCTACAGAAAAAAAAAAAGGCATTTGAATTAACATCAAAGCATAGGATGTTGTTATCTATCGTGATAATGATCATTTGACTTTAGCTGGTGTATTCGAAAGTTTGGGATTGACAGCTTATGATCTGAGTATCGATACTCTAGATATGCACGCACACAAAGATTCTTTCCATCGTTTTGACAAATTCAATTTGAAATATAACCCTATCGGTGAAAGTAGATTGAGAGAAATCTTCATGAAGACTGATAACTTCATCCATGGTCGTTATTTAGCTGAGATTACAAAGGAAGTAGTCTCCGATTTGGAGTCTTCCAAGTATCAAATGTGTGAATATCGTGTATCTGTTTACGGAAGATCAATTGATGAATGGGATAAATTAGCAAAGTGGGTTGTCAACAACAAGTTGTTTTCTCCCAATGTTCGTTGGTTGGTTCAAGTACCTCGTTTATACAATATTTATAAATCAACAGGACATGTTGATAATTTTGGTGATATCATCAAAAGTAAATGTATTCAAATGTACATTTAGATCAAGTTATTAACCCTCGAATTTGTAGATCTTTTTGAACCTCTATTTGAAGTTACCAAAAATCCTCTATCTCATCCAGAACTCTATATATTCTTATTAAGAGTTGTTGGTTTTGATTCTGTTGATGATGAATCCAAGGTAGAAAGAAGATCCTACCGCGAATTTCCACTTCCCAAGGAATGGAACAACCCTTCAAATCCTCCCTACAGTTATTACTTGTATTATTTATACTCTAATTTAGCATCTTTGAATAGCTGGAGAGAAGATCGAGGCTTTAATACCTTTGTGCTTCGACCTCATTGTGGTGAAGCAGGCGATACGGATCATCTTGCTGCTGCATTCTTGACATCTCAAGGTATCAGTCATGGTATTTTATTGAGGAAGGTGCCTGCTCTACAATATCTCTTTTATCTTGCACAGATTGGTATTGCCATGTCTCCTCTATCCAACAATGCATTGTTTTTAACTTATGAACGCAACCCATTGCCTCAATTTTTTCAACGTGGTTTGAACATCAGTATTTCAACCGATGATCCATTGCAATTCCATTTTACTCGTGAGCCATTGATTGAAGAATACAGCGTAGCAGCTCAAATTTGGAAGTTATCTGCTACTGACATGTGCGAATTGGCTCGTAATTCTGTCTTACAGTGTGGTTGGGAAGATAGGGTTAAGCGTCATTGGATTGGTGCTCATTATAACAAGCATGGTGTTGATGGGAATGATATGAGCAAGACAAATGTACCTAATATTCGTGTTGATTACCGCCATGAAACACTTTTGGAAGAATTAAATGCCTTGCGTAGATATGCACCCAGGGAGCAAGGTGGGGAAGGTGTTGCTCTAGAAGATATGACTCAGCGTGATATGGTTGGTGTAGCAGGCTTGACGGAAGGTCCTCGCTTACAACAAAATATGATGCATACTGTTCAACACGAACCTACATCCACTAACGAAAATCAAAACCATCATGAGCAACAAACTCATTGGCATGACAATCGTAGAGATAGTTTCCCCGGTGTAGCTGTTGTTGCAGAGAGAGCTCGTCAAAGACGTATGAGTCAGGTTTCTAATAATTCTAAATAGCTTTTTTCGATCGAATTAACCAATTTGGAGACGGAAAAAACCCAATAAACTTGTGCCTATTAATTTAATCAAAAATTATCTGTTTACGTTTTGCGCAATCTTTGAGATACTTATATAATTTGTATTTATATTTATATTTATATTTAATATTTGAGCAGCATTGGAAACGACAACAACGCTATACAATTACCAATGGCTGCAGTTGAATCTGGAAATGGAGCTTACAAACTCATGCTTTGCAATTAGTCAATATCTATTCAAAGTGTTTACAAAAATTGTATCAACCGAGGGCTCAGAAGTCAAAGTATTTGTAAAACATACGAAATCTGCGATAAATATTTTTTTTTTCATAGAAATAGCCCAGTAAATGCAGTTGTTGTACCAAAAAAACACAAAATCTGTACTTTGAAGCGCCTATTTTGACGCTTCAAGTGAGTTTCCAACCCTCAAAAATATATCAAACGATTGCTCTCATCAAGGAGATGTTGTTTGATGCACTTTCATGTAATTTCCTGGCATTTTTTTTTTCGACGATTTTTCCCTTATGATGGTAAAGGAAAAAATTCAATTTTGACAAAACTCAAAATTTCACCCCAAAAACGAGACATTTTACTATGATGAATATTGGTACCAAATGACACTAAAAGTCTATTCTTTGTTATAAAATTGTTTACTTGCAGACTTTATGCCACATTTTTTGACTTTTGTGAAAAAAACTGAATTTTGAACTTTTTTAACTTTTCTCAAAAGTTTGTGAAAAAAATTGTTCAACAAAAAATAGCTTTGTATAAAACGCAAAAAATAACATAGAGTTTAATTAATTTATAAGCTAGCCTTATTATTTATTTTTTGGCGAAAAAATCCTTGAAACATCAAGATTTTCATTTTTTTTCATTTTTACGATTTTTGAACAAAAAAAATATTCAAAACGGGTACTATCATATTAAAACACCGCACAACTGGAAATCGTTTGAAAAGATGCAATCTTAATCTTTTAAGCATTTTTAAATCAGGCAGATTGAAAAGAAGACACTTACTCTTGTGTTTGTGATGATACAAGAAGCACCTGTATGTAAGTTTATAATTTTTTTTTTCATAATTCACTTGAGATTTGATCACTGAAATCAATTTTCAATTTTTTTTGGCCCAATCAGTTGAAGTAACTCACCAACAATACCCCCTTCTAAATCCAAAGGTTCGAATCTAACTTCGGGGTTGAGTAAAGCACTACGACGACGTCAGCTTTTTAACAATTGAACAATGGTCAGAGTTGTGCCCTTGTTACCCTCATGTCCCACACCACAGATTTAAACAAAAAAAAGCGGGGAGTTTTGTTACTAGATATCATTCAAAATTTGGAAAATTTGTTTACTATTATTATTTCTTTTAGTCTTTTTACTTCCATTAAAACATCAAAACCCCCCCTCTCCTAATTTATATATAAAACACCTTAGAAAAATACAACAAATATGCTTTCTTCAGTTGCTTTGAAACGTAAATTCATAAAAATAAACATCACAAATTACAACAAAAAAAAAAAAAAAATCTTACAAAAACCATTTGAATTTCTGTAGAAGTTGGACGTACCAACATCGTTGCCAAAGTCGCCACCGTTACTCAAGTTGTAAATAAATATAAAAGATATCAGCATTTACATTTTATTAATCAAAATTAATTTAGCGTTCTATGCACGATTTAACCTTAAGAAAGAAGACAGGTGAACCCATGCTCAAGTATGGTTTAGGTGGAAGGTAAGAAATCAATTGATTTGATTATTGTAAAATTGGACAAGACTAAAATAAAAATCATACTAGATCTTCCACCAATGGCCATATTGCCACTGTTTTTGGTTGTACTGGTTTCTTGGGTCGTTATGTCGTCAACAAGCTTGGTAAAATCAAAAAGGCATTGAATAATTGATTTGGATTAAAGATTTAACGTTTATTTGAAAATAGCCAAACAAGGTACACAAGTTGTTGTTGCTTATCGTGATGCTGATGAGGCTAGACATCTCAAGGTCACTGGTGATTTGGGTCAAATTATCCCCTTGGAATTTGATTTAAGAAATAAGGCACAAATTGATGAATGTGTTCGCCATTCTGATATTGTTTACAACTTGGTTGGCCGTGATTATGAAACAAAGTACGAATAATTGTACATTTATACAAAATCAGTATTAATAGTATATTAGGAACTTTACCTTTAATGATGTTCATGTTGATGGTTCTCGTCTTTTAGCCGAATCTTGTGCTGAAAATGGTGTTGCTCGTTTCGTTCAAATGTCTGCTTTGAATGCTTCCGAGGATTCTACATCTAAATTCCTTCGTTCAAAGGTAAAATTTATAGTAATGATTTTAGCTTTGCAATGTTTAACTTTGGTAAATTTAGGCTTTAGGTGAAAAGGCAGTTCGTGAAATCATTCCTGATGCTACCATCGTTCGTCCTGGTACTATGTGGGGTCATGAGGATCGTTTCTTGAACAGAATTGGCGGTAAATATTTAATCATTTAATTGTAGTTTTTATTAAAATTTTATACTTTTTTTTTTTCAATAGAGGATGCTGGATGGCAATACTATGTCAACGAAGGTAATACCAAGATTCGTCCCGTTTCTGTAAGTTTGCTGTTTTATATTATCTGCTCATATATTTAATGCATTAATTTATAGGCCATTGATGTTGCTCATGCTCTTGAAATCATGTTGACTGCCGAGTCTACTATGGGCAAGACTTATGAATTGTATGGTCCTAGAGAATATGCTATCAAGGAAATCTTTGAACTTGCTCGTGAGATTACCATGAAGCCTCTTCCTATCCGTAATGCACCTAATGCAATCTTCAAGTAAGTGATTTTTAACCCCATGATGGATCATTCCTTATTTAACCAAACATCACATCATTATTTTTTTCAGGTTGGCTGCTACTCTCTTTGATAAATTACCTTACAATCAAATGGTTAGCCCCGATTTAATTGAAAGAGTAAGTAAACCAAGAAAATGACAACATCCATGTTGATTTTAATATGATTTTGATTTTAGATGTCTATGAGTGATAAAATCACACCAGGTGCTCTTACTTTTGAAGATTTGTATATTAACCCAACTGATTTGGAACATGTTGCTATTCAATTTTTGAGAAGATTCCGTAGTAATGCTGTCTTTGATCTTCCTTATGAAAAGGGAGAAGGTAAAGTTCAAAAGGGTGTTTACCATCTTATTGATTAGAGAAAATATTATATATAAAAAGTTACAATATATAATAGATTTTATTTATAAAGAGGTATATAGAATGTTGATTATTTACAGGGATAAAAAAAAAAAAAAGTGTTGTTATAACGATAAAAATGGAATGTCATAACATATTAAGCCATCTTCATCTTCTTCATCTTCCTCATTTATAAAGAATGTTGGTTTCTTTTTATAAAATGGAACTGTATTTTCTTGTGGTGATAATGGCATTGATTCATCATCATCATCTTCTTCTTCAGAATCATATTCATCAAATAGTGGTTTGATATTGTTATTGTTATCTTCATCTTGATCTAGTTGATCAAAGCATGAATCTAACCAAACTTCTTGTTCTTCTTCATCCGATAATTCATAATCTTGTTCTTGATCTTGTTCTTGATCTTGTTCTTGTTCTTGTACTTGTACTTGTACTTGTTCCTGATCTTGATCTTGTTGCTGATACATCAAATCAAAGTCATTTTGTTGTCTAGTTAATGCAGATATCAATGAGTTACGGATAAGAACAAATGATGTTAAACTTGATCCATGCATATCAAATGATTCAAGCTTATCAAAGGATAATCTAATGTAATTGTGCATTTGTAAATGTTATTTTTTTTGTGAGTGAAAAAAAGTAAAAAAAGAGAGTGAAAAAGCTAAAATATCAAGATCTTCTTTTCCCTCTCTTTTTCTGTTATTTATATATGCAACTTTTATATATATATATATATATTAATAATGATGGTATTCTATAAACCCCATGATTCGCCTCCTTTTTACCTCGATTTTTAAAAGGCGGTTTGTTACAAATCATGGGTTAGTCAAAGTGACCAAATATTCCACTCGAAAGATTTTAGTGGTTCTTCTCACATGTGAATTAACCTTTTTATCAAATAATAAATCTGTATTCTTATTAATATTGTTTGTTTGTTATTAATCATTTTATTCAATTAATAAAATAAAGTGAGAAAGAAAAAAAAAAAAGGGGAGGGGGGGATGAGATGTGCAGTATCTTTCTCTGTGTGCGATTTAAATAGGTGTGTTTTTTTCTGTTAAAGGCTATCGATACGGTTGAAGGAATTACCACCGCGAGGTTTATCATTGAGTTTCGGGTTGTTTTTGGCTAAAATGTCTAATGATGTATAAAATGTTTAATTTTTCACATACATGAAAAAAAAGTAGACTGATGAATTTACCTTTATCATTTTTTGCATGATCAAAGTTGCAATCATGCTTATCTGGATAGCGATGGGTGTCACAAAAGACATACTCACAACGACATTTGTTGGTCAACTGTTTAGTAAGAGGAATCTATGATTATTTGGCAACCAAAGATATGAGCTGGTTGATTTTGTTATATATATTCTTTCTTTCAATTTTTTTTTACCTTTGAACGACATGAAAAGCAACGACCTTTGTTCTTTTGTATAGCTTTCTTTGGAGTATCGTCTTTTTCTTCTTCTTCTTGTTGTTGTTGTTGATTATTGATTTTATTATCATCTTCTACTGACAATGTAATATTATTGTTATTATTTAAAAGTGGACTTTCATCTTTTTGTTGTTGTTGTTGTTGTTGTTGTATGGATGGTTCTTCTGTAAGTTCTTTAGTGATTACAGGTTTTTCCATCTTGAGGATATTTGTATCAACAAGGTCTTTTTCGTTATAGGAGAAAATTTTGTTTACATGTAAGTTTATACGTAATTCCCGTATTTCATTCATTTTTTTTTTTACCATTTTTATTCCGTTCTTCTTGTTCTTTAAAGCACTTTGAACACATGTTGTTATAGATTTTATTTCCATAAAATCCACAACCTGCTGTACAAGGTGTAGGTGCTTCTGATAATTTGTTATCCTCCATTTTTTACTGGTTTGTTGATGATTGAAAATACAAAAAAGAAAATGCGAAAAAGAAAAAAGGAGAGAAATTTAGTGAAAAAAAAATCAGTCTGACCATAACTACGTATACTTCTCGCTCTCTATATCAATCTCCCTTCTTTAGTTATTGTCCACACGTGATAAGAAACTACATTCACTGCACCTTCCTTTAATTTCCATTGATTTCCTTTTGATCAATCAAAAAGAGACGCAAAATTTCCCCGATGAAAATCGAGAAACAATCCCTATAATATCTTGGTATATTTTTATGCAAATGTCTGTAAGATCAAATCAAATCATAAATTTAGCCGAGAAATGTATCAATAATCTATATATTGATGATTTCATTGATTTATTGTACATGTATATCCTACATATTTAATGGTTTCGCTGCGTAAGCATCAATAACTTTTCATGCCTTGGATGATGACAAATTTAAATAATAAATTTACTTGGCAATTAATGGTGATAGAAGTTATTTTGGAAATAAAAAACATTAATTGCTGCGAGTCTTGTAACCGCAGCTTTTCATAAAATTAACAATGACACATCACATACACTACACATTTGATATATTTAAATCACATTTGAATGATAAAAAACTGACAAAATATTAACAGTTGATCTGACGCTGTGTCCTACTAGTTGCTAGGGCCATATTTTTATCTGTCAAAAATCTATTCGTTGCTAAGCAAAATAAACGGAATTGACATGTGGCAATTATAGTAATAAACTAATTGCTGCAAAGATCGAAAATAATAAACACCTATAAAATAATTATTGGCTCGGCAGGTAGATTAAAAATAGGTTAATGGGCGTACGTAACTTGAGCTGCGGCTGCGCTGACCAAGCTAAATACAACAACGTGCCCCTTTATACAACCCTGCACAGCAAACAAACCAAGCTTCCATTGAAACCCAAAAATAACCAGGCTTTTTAATTGAAAGCGAGATGATGTGTACAAAAATTCATCCGGTTTTGCGAAAAAATTAACTTTTTTTCCTATGATATCGATGGATTCAAAGAGTTTTTACGGGATGATATCTATAATTAAAGTCATGAATGAAAAGCTATTCCATGTACCTGACCTATTTCTTAATACAGGTATATTTTTTCTTTTGTGAATAATGGACTTTTAATTACATTGATGTGTTGAGTTGGTTTGAAAATTTTTCGTTTTGCGTTCATTTAAACAGCACAATTTAGATTGCTTTTTCACGGAGTTGTTCCATTGCTTATAAAGACCATATAATTTCTTTTTATATGAGCGACGGATATTACCACGGCCATTTTAACGCTATTCTTTTATTACTTTAAACAAGAACGAAAAAGTGGTGCAATTTCATAGAGATATATAATATCAAATGTTCCCCTAAGCGGGCGGGAAATGGCCCGATAAAAGAATTGTAGATGAGGATTTCTTGTGCTACATTGTACAATATACCGTGAGATATTTACTTTGCTTCAAATGAAATAAACAGGGAAAATTATTACCTTATTTGATCAAGATGTCCTTGTTTAGATTTTGAACTGATTACAGGCTTGAAGGTAAAAAAATCAGAGGCTTTTTTTCAAAAATATCAACAAGGACCATAATCTGAAATTTATACCGCAGAAAGATAGGGAGCCCTGACCTCCTTCTTCCCCTTACCCGCACCACTTACCCCTCCTCCTTGTTCTTATGAACAAAATAAATACAACATGTGAGTTGAGGTCAGTTTCAAATGCTGTTATACAAGTATACATACACTACACCACCCTAAAAGTTGAGTCATTTCTGATCACCAATTGTGATATTTTACCAAAAGAAATTGGTCTCAACGTAATCCCAAACTGATGATCCTATTGGCAATAAATGCATGGCCAATGAAAAATTCTTCAATGAGTCACCAACTATCGTTTCTTTTTTAGTTTTCATCCCCTTCTTTTTTCATTTTTTCCTTTTTTTCTTTCTCTTTTTTGTCTCTATTTTGTGGTTTAATACGACAAATTATACAGCCAAAAATAACAACTTTTAGAGAAATTTCCTTATAAATATACAATCTTTTTTCTTCGATTTGTCTTTTTCCTTTCTTTCTTAAACCTTCTTAAACCCCCTCTTTAACAACTACTTTGATCCCCTTTATATAAAACCTTATCATGATTGCTGCCATTATTACTGTTTAAATAGTGCGACCTTGAATACTAATTTCATTCAAGATTTCACCTTTATTTACAAACAAACTTATCGATTACAAAAACAACCCAACATAAAGAGCTTTTTTTAAAAAAACACACAAATTCACTCGAATTCATTCTTTTTTTTTTATCTAAAAAAAAAGAAGGCGTAGTATCTATTTCAAATCAACCAAATTAAGAACATCATGACACCTCACACAATTGTACCTCCCGCAGTAGCTACTGTTGCGCAGCCCAATGATAAATACTCCAATTTTGCTGCTGCTGCTGCTGCTGCTGTTAATCCCAATTTAATATCCTTACTGATGAATCATGCCATGCAAACAGAGCTTGAAACAAAACGTAAACAACAGCACTTTCATGAACAACAAAAGACTTATGTTAGTGCTTTAGTTGGTAAGTTATCCTTGCTAAATATTCATTTACAGTATCTAACAAACCCTTTAGATGTCACCGTTCAAGTCATCGCTTCCATTTGGCCTAATTCCATCAGTTCCCCATCTACTGGAAATAACAAACCCATTGCGGACCTCAACACATTTTTACACCACATCTTGAAGCATTCTCGTACAACTCACTCAACTCTTCAATTAGCCATCTTTTACCTCTTTAGAATTCGTTCTCGTGTTCAAGAAAAGAGAAACGATGATGTCTACATTTCTTGTGGAAGACGTATGTTTCTTGCTGCCTTGATCTCAGCTCACAAATACTTGCAAGATAAAACTTACAAGAATTCTGCTTGGAGTAAAGTCAGTGGATTAAATGTTCAAGAAATTAACCATGCCGAAAAAGTAATGTTGCAACTACTTGATTATCGTCTTTACGTAAAGAAAGATACTTATGATCAATGGATTATGATGCTTCAAACTCACCTCAAGGTTAACCCCAATGCTGCTCCTCCTGTACAAGCAACAGCAACTACAACTAATTGCAATAATAATGCTTCAATTCATTTGAGTCAAATTCAACAAACAAGACAAGCATTGCTGAGAAAGGCACAGCAAAGTTTACCTTCTCCTCCATTGGAAGAGTCTTACATGTCTGAAGCATCATCATCATCACCCCAAAAGAGAAAGAATTCATTTTCTTTAGAAGGCCAAGAAGATGAAAGAATTTCAAAGAGACGTTGTTAAACCAGAAAAAAAACCTTCTCACACAAATTTACATATAATAACTTGTCCATAAAATCTCTTGTGTATATTACCCCTCTCAACTATCTCTTTCTTTTATTATCTATTGCAAACCCTTTTTTTTTCTATATTAATAATAATTTAAAGAAATTAATCAAACACACACACACACACACGCACACACATAATATTGTAAAATATAATCAGCATCAACTTTCTTTTTTTTTTTTCAATGATTATCGTTTATATTAAATAAAGAAAAAAAGATTCCAAGAAAAAAAGTTTATCTGGATATTATTAATGGCAAATAGGAAGGATTCTAGAGAGATTACTCATAATTTGTGCTGAATTTTTTTTTATGCATCTGATAAACCTTCCTCATCTTCATCCTCATCTTTTAGCCCTGACCAGCAGCACCATCTTTTTGCTTGTACATTCAACAAGACCAATACACAACTCATGTAATTTACTCAAACCTATGGGTAAATAAAATTAGCAGATTTTATACCTCACACGTTTAGGGATCGTATGTGGCTAAAAATGAGAAAATGAAGCAATCATGAGAATTTTATTTCACAAAAACAACTATTACAGGAAATATGAGATAACATGTCATTGTTTATGCGTAAACATGGGTGATTTTTATTCTCAAATTCTTCTTGAATGTAACATATTGTAATCTGTGTTCATTGATAATGTGTTTGTGTGCTACACTCACTGATGATAATCTCTTTTTCAATTGCCAACCATGGTTGGCCCCCTTTTTTTTCTTGGCTACTCCAATGAGAAGACTCATTAATAAGATATGACTACTTGATTACGACTCAACATTTGTGGCAGAAACATGAGAAATTTTTAGAAATATCTAATAATCTAGAATGCCTAATTATTTCATTACTGAATTTATACATCTATATCGAAGATTGGTACAAAAAACTATAAAAATTGGCCTTGATTTTCAGACTTTTTTTTTTCTTCAGGCTGCGAATTTGACCCACTCGCAATCCCTGTACTCCATCAAGGTTTTTAGCCAAAATCAAATGATCCACTGGTTCTCAACGAGATTTCATCCAATTCAAGTGTTTTTTATATCAATCTATAGGCAAAAATATGCTTTATAATATAAAAACATAAAAGCAAGAACTCTATTATGAAAACGTGTACTTTTGCTTAAAAAACGTTTTTTCGGGTTTTCAAATGTACAGGAAAACATTATTAATAAACTACCAATGAAAATTATATCATTGGATTCGCATTAAAAAGTTGTATTAGAAACTGCATTAAAGTAAATGTTTTTATTATAAAATATCTAGCTTTATATTGAAAAAACCAAATTTTGGATGTCCAGAATGTTGAAATTGACCCACAGATTTACATTCTGCGTTTAAAAGCGGCAATAAAAAAATTACAGTGGGAATTGCGCACCCTTTTCGTAATAAGCTTAAAATATTTCCTGTTACTTGAGTATATAATACTGAAAAATATAGCAATAAATAAGAGATGTCATAGTTTTCAAAATTACATTTATATTTATTTAAACAATTTTTTTTTATTGAGAAAAAAACCTTTGAAAAATATAAAAATGAGCGGTGTACAAATTATTCTTTGGAATGAAACCCAACTCTGTTTTACTGAGAAATGAATTCTGCTCGGTTATATCTGATGTTGATAGATGTACTTTATTCGATTTACATAATATGTAATATCTAAAACTATATATGAGCTTCTAATTGATTTATAACGCATTTACAACCATTTTCAGAGGATTTTTAGTAAACGAATGGGGGGGGGGAATGACATGTTTGGACTTCTCATCATCTATGAAGAATGATGGCTGAACAGATCAATGACGACAAATCAACACTATCGGAGCTTTTTTTCCCTTTGTAACGTAATGTTTTTTCACACAAAAGCATGCACAAGCATAATTAAATCATCTGATCACCAGAACGATTTACATCTTGCAGGTTTCTTGTCAATGAAACTGGCCATGATATTTCAAATGTATACATAAACATTTATGCTTAGCATCTGAGTTGCTGATTTAAATGATTCCAGAAACTGTTGTGAAGACATACGAGTTCCTTCTTCGTGACTCGTTGGATTATACATACGAAATGTATCCTTTTCAAATGTCGGGTCTTATTTTTGCCATGTGGATGATAAAAATTTAATGTAAAAACATTCAATCATCTCTTTCTTTTTTATATATTTTATCAAATACTTGAAAGGAAACACAAGAAATGTCGAATATCAAGGAAAGGAAACAACATTTTCATCTTGATCAAGAATCAGCACCGAATCAATTAAATTATAGTACAAACTGGATGAGTTATAAAGGTAAGCAATTATACATTTAAGCTTTTTTCCCCCAACTGATATCATCACATGGTGTAGGTGCTTGGGTAACCATTGTATTGATTGTTGTAGCTATCAAGATTCTATATTCACTTATTCCATTCATATCTTCCGAGACAAGCTGGACGTTAACTAATTTAACCTTTAATGCTGTATGTTTTTTATGATATAAACAATATACCAAATTTGTCACACCATTTATTTACATTTATTACATAGGGCCACTTTATCATGTTTCATTGGCTGCAAGGTACACCTACATTGGATAATAATCAAGGGGCTTATGATGGATTGACAGTGTGGGAGCAAATTGATGATGGTATTCAATTTACGGCAACAAGAAAGTTCCTGATGGCAGTGCCTATAGTTTTGTAAGTTCAAAAAGTAAATTTGGAAGCACGGATTCTAATTGATATGCATATATATAATATATATATATATATATTTACTCGCATAAAGATTCTTACTAAGTACACATTACACTCATTATGACATGTTGCAATTTGCCATCAATTTCTGTTCTCTTGTCATTGTTTTAATAGCAAAACTACCAGCTATGCATCAAGTTAGAATATTTGGAATTAATAAGCGTACAAGCGAAGAGTTTTGAGTAGATGAAAAGAACAGACAAAATGCAACAACACACAGACATATATAATACCAATTAATACAGCAAATTACATTTCTCTCCTCCCCTCTCATTTTAATATGCATTACATAAAACATACAACTTGTTCATCTGACAGATTTAAGCTTCCTGCATTATTGTGCATTGCATAAACATTTATTGTACAAAAGCCTTGTTATAATCGATTAATTTACTTTTTTAAATCATGAGCTTGTAATCATGCTTATTTAATATCTTGCACACTTTTTGTATATATAAAATCTTCCATTTGGCATGCATTTAATCGAAAATTGCAATTTAGGCTTGACCTATGCCGAACGTGTGTAACGATCAGCGGACAAGAAATTTAACGCGCTGCCATAATTTATCCTGACCACAGTTCATCTCATAAATCTGTAGTTATCTATTATTCAAATGTCAAAATAAAACTCACATATCCTAGACTTTTCAGAGAATACATATCAATCTTATTTTCTATTTTTGCGTATCGCAAATGTCTGTAAAATTCTCTAAAAATAAATATACCCGAAAAAAACTGCACGCTAAAAATTGAATAGAAATTCTTTACGATAAATCAGTAAGCTTTACATCATGTAGAAATACAAACATACAACTAAATGAAGTATAGTTGCCGGCAGTAATAAGGTACATTTTTACATCCGTCTTATCAGCAATTTTTAGAAAAATACTCAGGCAAGGTTGTTTTTAAAATTTGACAGCGAAGCGAACATATATAAGTTTTTGTTACTGAAGTTTGCATTTAGGCCAAGCAATAATCTATCTTGAAACCTTGTTTTATGTATCAATGATTCCATCAAAAATTCAAAAAGTATCCAGTAGATAACTCTGTCTAGTACTTGTTTCATAATTAACTGCTGACCATTTAATAAAACAACCCATTCATGAAACACAGATTTACGATTTTTTTGGTATTTCTTCTGGTATTTATTTTTGCTTACAGTCATTTAAATCAACCTTTGCAATTCGACATTTCTTTGAAAAATAGATGTAGAACACATTGCGCTATAATTTTGATTATGCATAAATAGGGCATTTACTTATTAATTTCGGCAGTTGTCATTGTCATGTATACTGATTTTGGCTGATTTGGCGCTATATATTTTAATTTTAAATGGTCCACTGAACCACGAAACCTTCTAAAAAAAAGTGGGCGTATGACTCCTACAATTTAACCAGAAAATCAATAAGATGCTAAAACTATAGCGCTAGATACTGCTACAACTGCAGTATATATTTTAAAACTTGCAGCCCATTTAATCAATCAAGTAGCTACCAAATCAACATCCAAGCACATTTAGCGCAGCATTGAAATAAGGCAACTCACAAGCTCTGCAAGCACGGTTAAATTATGATGGATCCGTTTCCATTTATAGATTACTATCAAACATATTTAATGGTTCAATAATGCCTTAAATTACATCTCAGGATCTCAATGTCAAATCAATATAAAAGACCATACTTTTATATCTAAATAAACGATATCTTGCTTTTATTATACAATTGAAGAACTGGTTCACTACTCACTACTTATTCTCTTTTAATTGTATTTTTTTTAAGTATTATTTATCAAACATGAAAATATAGAACACAACAGGTAGTTTTATTGGATAAAAATATCATGTTTTGTTGATGGTTTTCTCAATTCACTGTCATTTGTGAAAGTAGGAATATAAATTTTTATGCAAGAAACATTTAAATCTACCATCATGTATAATTGGAGATTAATTGGACCAATATTCACAAGGATGGGGGTTTTTTTTCTTTGTTTTCTGCAGTTGTAAATATTAGTTTATTATTTTGTAAACTTAAAACTCATTATCCAGGGCTTAATTTCTGTATCCACAAGATAGACCTAATTGACTGCCACTCTGCATTTTTTGTTTCAGTGAAAAATATTGATTTTTCATCGAGATAATCAAAATAATAGTCGATATTACATCTTACAGCTTATGATAACTGGGTTCCAAAATTTATTTTAAAAAATGGACGAAAAATGATGAAAAAAACAAAATCGTTTAATTGCTCATGAACTGCAAATCAAGTTGACCTAGCGTATTAAATGGTTTTTGTACGGTTTTAAATTCTACATCCATCTATATAAAATTTAAAAAAATGTTTCACGTAAAATGTTGCGCAAAATGCAATTAAAATTTTGAAGGTTTTTTGAAGATACAGAACACTTTTTATAAGCATATTTAAAATATAATAAACTGAAATGATGCGCAAAAAAGTTATCTATCGATCGAGCTATTGCAAAATCTTCTAGTTGCATTATTCGTAGAGAAAACACCATTTTTGTCCAAATTTTTTTCTGTTTCAGAATTTGGGATGAGGGTATACAAGGGGAAAATGGACGCCAGAAATGGAGGTACCTTTTTGTATACATTTTTGAGGATATCTCCACGAAAAATTAATATTTTGAAAAACTCTAAATTGGGTCCGAGAGAGCTTAACGAGCTTAATGACATGAATACAGAAAAAATGTTGCTCAATTTAACCAATATTTTGAAACATACTATAGAAATGTCAAAAAAAACGAAAAAAAAATAAAAGTGCTCAGAATTTTTTTATATTAAAATATGTTATAGGGCACCTCAAAACAAGTAAGTTTTATTATTAGAAGGTGTTAGTATAGCTTAATTATTTTTTAGAGATATGAGGCCTCAAAGTTTTCAATCCTTTAGCAGTGAAATACGCGTAAAAAATCTGAAACATTAGCACTGAAAAATTAATACCAACTGCAAAAAATAGGATATTTCCGGATACTTGTTTTTAGATTAAAGCTAAACATCTCAGGTACATTGTCATATAATTTTTTCTTGGTGTTATTTAGTGAAAAAAAAAGTTGGGCAGGGATGAAAAGTGAGACCCAGTGTTCAAGGAAAAAGCAGTGAATTTTACGTGTTTTTGAGCCTTTCGTGAGATATAAAATAAATTTAGGAAGAGGTAGCGTAATGCGACCAATGTATAAATGTTTAGTAGCTTCTAAGATATATCCTAAAAATGTTTACTACGAGGTTAGTTATAGAAAAAAGGGCATGCTCTGATTTTGAAGATTAAAAACTATGAAAATTCAAATTTCGCTCGACCAGATACCTACAAAAAAAAAAAAAAAAAATGCAAAATCCATTTTAACATATGCAGTATAATCTTTTCTGAATATATCAAACTAAATTAATCAAGTTTGTCAGCTGCAGAATGTAATTTTAATCAAATTAGATGAAATTTTGTAAAGTGAATATATTATTTTTTATTATTAGATGTTCCGTAAAGGAACAAATTCAATGACAAAGGCTTAATATCAATACATCGTAGCAACAAAGGCTACCCTAGTACTTAGAATACCCTACTCATTTTAAGCCTCCTGCATGTAATTTATGATTTTAATGCATTATCATTATTGTTAACAGGTAGACCTAGCAACATTTTCGCTACAAAGTTTACTGTCCAAGTAAAAGTTTTCAAGCTGAAGCTTTATTAATAATCTTCTCTTCTCTTATTTTGTGTTTGATTTATGGAATTACGTTTTTATAGCTAATACAACTGGCCAAAACACAAGAACTTGAGGGGGGGGGGAGTAAGCAAAGACCTTGAGAACAAATATATTCGATCTTCGTAGTGTATTGGGATTTCATTTAAAAGTCTACATCTTGGACATTGAAAATACACAATGTATACGTAAATTCAATAGTTAAGCCTTGGAACGTATTTCGGATTACGCTTCGTTTTCTTTGAATTAAAGTAATTCGGAGAATGTTACTTCAGGTGCCAAAAAACTAATATTTTATGCATAGTAATAACTTTTATTAAATTTTATTAAATTTTATTAAATAAGAGATAACTTGTAAATTGAAAGAACGTTAGATGTTAGAAAATATTAGGCACTTGTACTGTTATTATTATTATTGTTGCTACTATTATTATCACTGCTATTATCTCCAACACCCTATTTATAAATTAATAATTAAAACTAATTTAATATGTATAAATCTTACCACATGGCCAAATGCAAACCACCACACAAGAATAGCAATCATAACGCAAATACCTATACAGAGGAAGAAACAGCACCATTTTTTCTACATTGAAATTTGAGATTTAATACATGTGTTTCAATATATTAGACATTTAATATTTACAGCACGAGTTGATTTTGCAAGTGCAATGGCTCTACTTAGTTGTGAATTGCCTTCATTTAATTGAACAACTGTATCATCTGCATGGTGCTCAACTGTATTCAAAACTTCTCCTTGTTGTTCTACCATCATTTGCATATCCATAAATAATTGATGCAGTTCCTAAAATTGATCTTGTGTGAGTCAATTAAAGCTTTGTAGATTAAAAAATACATACAACAATGGTTTTCTCAATGTGTTTAATATCATCGTGTCTTGTTTGGACTTCGGATAATACAGCTTTTGATTGACCTTGTCGGCTAGCATTCATTAATGACTGAGCAAACACTTGAGGTGTATTATCAGCATCTATAATATCGTCTACTTCATCCTGACTAGCATCAGGTTTGACTATTATAATACTATAATAAATCATCGCATTCATTAAACCTAAATCAACAAACTTACCAATCCTAATTTGACGTTCAATACGTTGACGATATTTTATTTGATAATTTCTTTCAACATCTTGATAACGCTGAATTGTATCCAAAAACCTTTTTTTCAATGCAGCCGTCTATTTCGTATAAAATATGAATAAGTTAAGAGAAACATTGAATACGTGTATATATGTTATTTACCTGTGAACGACGCATTTGTGTATCTGGAGTATTTGGAAGTGTACCATTTGAATTTTCGAGTTCTAATACAAGTAAAATATGTATTTAAATATTTCATCCATATAAACAAATCGAGGCATTTTTACTAACCTTGAATTTGATTTTTAATCATCGTATTCTTTTGTTGTGTTTCTGCTTTAATCTTCTCCAGTTCTTTTGCAGTTAGTTTTGACTGTTGCTCATTGAAGCTTGCAAGTGCATTATTATGCAAGTTTCCAATCTGATCAACACGAGTGTTGATAGAGTCAATATCATATTTCAATCTGTCAATCTTGTAGGGAAAAAAAAAATCAATGAAATAATTTTTGCATAATGGTTTTTCTTATATTTACTTGATCAAAGAATCCAGACGTTGTTGATAAATCATTCATTGCCAAGGCCTCTTTTTTCTGCTGCTGCTGTTGTTGCTGTTGCTGTTGATTTCTCATTTCATATGCTTCTCTCTCAGTATTTTGCTGTGGTGAATAGCCCCAATCATGAGGCTTTTGTTGCGGAGGTAATTCTGCTTGTTGAGGTGCTGAAGGAGGTTGTTGAAGGTAGGGGCTTGTTGCACCCATTGGCCTTCTATTAGGCCCAAAACCATCATTATCATCACTAGATTTTAAGAACTTTAATATAGATTTGATGATAAAATATGCATTAAAATGTACTTTTCATTGCTAATGTTATTATTGACCTAAATAATTTCAGAAAATGTCAATGATAAATGCTTTTTTGTACCACAATGAAACATACTTGTCCAGAGCCTCTTAATTCGGCCATTCTATCTCTACTAAATGAATATGACATTATAACAAAACTTTAATTTAATGACAAGAAAGAAATGAGAAAAAAAAAAAAAAAAAAAAAAAGAGAGACAACGAACATTTTATTGTTTTGCGGAGGAATTCTTTCCCTAAAGCAAGGCATTCACACAATTGTAGGTTTTAGATATGATTTAAGTAGGCGATCAACTTGTCAAGTTTTACCATAAACAAAACACTACATTTAAAAGGGTCACATTTACAGGGAAAACCTTTTTCTTTTTCAATTTTCAAAAACAGAACATGTCGCTTAATTTACCTAAAAGAGCAAAGCGTTTGAGACAAAGAGATGTCGATGAAGATGAAGGGGAAAGGGTTTCAAAAAAAGAGCGTGACAGAGACGGCAATGTGCAAAGTATCTTAGATGAAAAAAAGCAGCGTCGAGAATTTGATAATGAAGTTGAAAGAGTTGGTATTTTATAAGGGGACATGTAAAGGAAATCACGAAATTAATCATTCTATAGATGAGTTTAATATTAAAGAAAGATATGGCTGAAGCAGCTTCAAATGATCTTGATAAGAAAATGAGAGAATTCGATTCCAATGGCATGGAATCAGAAGATGAATTTGAAGTAAATGAAATGTATAAATCAGTGTTTAATGATGATTTCATGTTGGATAGTGCTGAAATGTCAGATGGAGAAACCGAAGGAGAGCTTTTAAGAGATGCTGCTAGGATTTATTTGAATCAAGATGCACAGAATAATATAGATCAAGCAATCAATGAATCGAAAAATACAGAAGTTGTCGAATCTACCGAAAATTGGCATCAATCCTTTTTTAGAGCGGGAAGCAAGGTAATTTTCTTGTATGTGGTTCTGATTGATCATAATGTTAAAAATATAATTTTACTGTAGAATATTAGACAACCTAGACTAATCTCGCGGGAAGAGGGTATTGGTGAAAAAGAAATCTTTCTGTCTGAAATGTCTACAAGTAAGTGCAGAATTCTATAAAATTATATCACCCTCTAACATTTGATTTAATTCAAAAGCTGCTAGTGCAAGAGCCTATTTATTACAATTGGGGTCAATGAAGGACTGGCACCATAGTGGTTGGAAATGTCCTAGTTATATATATCAATGGTTATTCGAAGTTGGTGGGTAGATTTTATGATTGCATTTAGATATTTAAAACAACTAAAGGAGCGTTGGATATAGTGGCATTAGAATTAGATAAAAACACAGCAAAAAACGCATTATCAACTTTATTTGTTCTTTGGTCATTGCCAGGTAGCAAAGTCGAGACACAATTACCATATATTTGTAAACAACGATATATCAGTATTTCAACATTTAAAGCAATCTTATTAGCGTACGACGCACTTCCAGCAGCATTAATCGAAGGCGTATTACTCGATCCAGATACTCAAGATACCGAAATTCATGCCCAAAACGCCGAAAATTATGATGGCGAACAAGCCCGACATTTACCAGTATCACAATTAGGATGGATGGTGAAAGCATTGGGATTTTCAGTTCGTTTGTGGTCTAAAGCATACACAGCATATGAAATTAGATATGCAGTTCGACTATTGGTTCAATTATCATTGGATGAAACTGGCTATCTAGTGTTACAAGAAATTCAAATTGCCATTGATAATTGCTTATCAGGCATGAAAGAAGCGACATGGGAAACAGAAATAAAGACAATTGCAAGTGATATATGTGATATCGTCACTTCAACAAAGCGACAAGTCCATTTACTCGATTGCACAAAAATGATAAATGAAAGATCACATTACTTCAGACGAATTATTGCGGTTACTTGTTTAGAAAGAGGTTTAGATAAAGAAGTTCCTGGAAGTGTTGACTATATTTCTACAGACCAAAGTTTGATTCGTCAAATCCATCAAATCTTTATGAATAAAGAAGGGTTTTTTATGAAGAGAGATAATATGGATTTCGAAGAATGCTTTGTACGATTATCAATGTTAGATGCTGCGATGAGTGTGAATGATAATGAGATCAGAATGGATGCAAAACCTGTGTTGGAAATAGCAGATGAACTCCACAAAATAGGGTTATCAATTGGTACGTTTAAGGAAAGGGTTTGAAACGTGTTGTAAATTAACTTTTTTCATTTATCAGGTGCTCATATCGGTGTCATGAAAAAGACCTTAGTAAGTTTTATACAAAAGAAAAATATGAATCATCGACTGAAAAATCATCATTTTAATTTTAGGCTAAGGAGATCATTCAAAGGGTATCAAGTCGATTAACTTTTATCCTTGGAAAGAACGTACGAGTTGGATTTTAAAAATATTACACATTCTATTATTTAAAGCCTCTATTTTGTCATTTTTTTTCTCTTTTTTTTTTTTTTTTTTTTTTTTTTCTTTCTTTCTTTCTTTCTTTCTTTCTCATTTATTGTAAAATATTTAAACAAGATACCATGGTATAAATACAAATGAGAATTGCAATAAATCAATAATAACATCATACTATAAATGTGTAGGCAGAGGCGAGAGAATATCTATTCAAAATTTTAGTTGTAGGCGACTTGGGTACAGGAAAAACTTCTATCATTCGTCGTTATGTTCATAATATATTCTCAAGTAATTATAAATCAACTGTAAGATAGTTAAATGCAAGTTAATACTAGCAAAATTTAACACATTTTACAAGATTGGTGTAGACTTTGCTTTAAAAGTAATCCAATGGGGACCTGATTGGATTGTTAGACTTCAACTTTGGGATATAGCTGGGCAAGAGAGATTTGGCAATATGACACGCGTATACTATAAAGAAGCTCTCGGTGCAATCGTTGTTTATGATGTTACTAGGCCACAGACATTTGAAGGTGTTACTAAATGGAAAAATGACATTGATACCAAAGTTGCATTACCGGATGCTTGGGGAGGAGGACAAATCCCAGTTATATTATTAGCAAACAAAGTAAGTTATCCCATTGAGATTTAATACAAGATTATTTATATATATATATATATTTTAAAAAAAAAAGAGTGATTTGATTCAAGAAGGACATGGACAGCATGCAAATCCAACTGAATTAGATCAATTTTGCCAGGATAATGGGTTTATAAAATGGTAAGCAGACGATGTCATATTGCATGACCTATTTTTACTAAAAAACAATAATCTAGGTTTGAAACTTCAGCAAAGGATAATACAAATATCGAAGAAGCTGCACGCCATTTAATCACTTCCATCTTGAAATTGGAGGAAGAAAATGCAGATAATGTTGCAAATGACGAAAATATTGTTAATTTGGATCAGCAACAACAACAACAACAACAGCAACAAAATAATGGATGTTGTTAAAAAGAGAAATAAAGTTATCACGGGCATTTAAATATTTCGCATTCAAATATTTGCATTATGCAATCCAGTTTTGCTATGATATGACTGTATATATACCTGTGTATAAATAAAATAGTACAGATATACAAGTAATCAGACAAACGGGAACAAACAGTATGAAAATGTGTACATGAGTTAAATTCAGGTTGAAAAAAAAAACACAATCAATGCTGCCTTTATCTTCCCCCTCTTCTATTGACTAAATAGTAGATCATTCAGGGAGCACGCCATTCTGATATGAAGCCATCTCGAGTTCCATCTTGATTGTTGCTTTTAAACTTACTTGATCCTACTAGGTGTTTCAGAAGTAGTCATTATAATCAAATTACTCTCCTCGACGGGAGGGAGGGGGTTTTAGATTTTACAAATGTAAAACCTATAATTAATTATTAGTAAAGCATAGAAAAACCGCTAAACGTACTAATTGTTGTGAAGGTGTATTTGCGATATAAGTTAGGCTCTGGAAAAGCATAGCTGTCAAGTGGAAACTATGAAAAGAGGCTGTTACAGACAATTTCACGCTCTGACAAGCATGATTTTGCAGTAGTAAAACCGTATTCAAACACCGATTTTTTGTTGGTCGCCATTTCGAAAAAAAAAGCCATTTTAGAAAATTAATTTCCCTTTTTCGAAATTTTCTCCGGAAATTATTATATAAATTGTTGTAGTTTATTAAAAGTCGCAAAAAGAGCGTTGGATTACGCATCGAATGATGGTATTTACTTGAGAATTTTTCACTAAAAAATTTGCACAATTTTGGAAAATAGAAAAAACGGTTTTTCTCGCAAAAATCTAATTTAAGAATAGTCAATAACAAAATAAATACTTGGATATAATATTTTGAAGAAATTCGGTCATTTTGAGCTTAGGAAAGCCTTAGTAAAAAATCCCATTTTCGGGGTCAAAATAGGGATTGAACGAAATCGACCAATTTTTGCCTATACTTGTAGGGGTTTGGAGGTCAATTTGGATCATGTTTTTCATCACTCAGAAAATTAGATATAAAAATACAGGAAGAAGGTTGTGATCTAAGAGATAGTTTTGACGGAATTTGAGCTCCAGATTTGTGCAAAAAGTGTATAAAACAATTCTTTAAAAATGTCATTTTTCTGATGGTTTCAGCATAAATTACTTATATAAAGACATTCATCATATGATTTAGTTGTATTTTTATACTTTAATGCATCCATTTGACCAACAAGTAATGAATAATGTTGACATTACATTTTATTTTGCATTAAAGCGCCTATTTTTGTGATAGTAGCACAATATTGCTGCAGGTGGCTCAAAATAGCGATTAATTTAAGTTGCTAAAATATCTATAGGCAAACAACTTTCATCAAGATGAAATATTCGTAAATGTTTTCGACATATTTAAAAACATATTTCAAGCTATTTTGTTAAAATCTGCTACGTCCAGCGGCTAAAAACAATCCTTGAAACAGTAATTTGGCTTCTTAAATTTGATACAAGACAGTACTCTTTTTCCATCCGAACCGGACATCTAAGCAACTTTTTATTCATTGCGCCCCTGTATTGTAATCAGTTTATTATTTTCTTTTGCTGTCAAAACTATAATTATAAATTATGGCATTATTAGAGACTTTACAGCAACAACAGCCACCAACCTCAACAGATTCATTGCCTACCATTGAGAAACCAGAGAAGCAAGGACTTTGGAGTACTGTTACTTCTAATCCATTGTTTTCTGCTGGTTTCGGGTTAATGGGTGTAGGTGCAGGTCTTTCACTTTTGCGTAAAGGAAGTATGCTGGGGGCAAGTGCACTTCGTAGAAGACTCTTAGTTACTCTCGAGATCCCATCTAAAGATAAATCTTACCTTTGGTTTCTTCAGTGGATGTCACAACAAGCACCTAAAAGACAAGTTCAACACTTATCTGTCGAAACAAGTTATCGCCAACATGATAATGGTAGTGTCAGCACAAAATTTGGCCTAGTGCCGGGACCAGGTACTCATTTCTTCAAATGGCGTAATATTTGGATGCAAGTTCAAAGACAAAGAGATGGAAAAATGATGGATTTATCAACAGGATCACCATGGGAGACAATTACTATTACAACTTTAAGTAGAGATAGACATGTGTTCAAGGAGTTACTTCATGAAGCACAGGAGATGGCATTGAAAAAGCAAGAGGGCAAAACTGTATTGTATACTTCTTATGGACCTGAATGGAGACCTTTTGGTATGCCTAGACGTAGACGTATGCTTGAATCAGTCATTTTAGACAACGGGATAAAAGAACGAATTGTAGAGGACGTAAAGGCTTTTATTGGTAATGGCAAATGGTATAATGAAAGAGGCATTCCTTATAGAAGAGGCTACTTATTATATGGACCACCTGGAAGTGGTAAAAGTAGTTTTATTCAAGCATTAGCCGTAAGTTTTTATTTGACATTTGAATCTAGAATCATTTCATAATTTCATTTTATTTCAGGGCGAACTTGAATATAACATTTGTATACTTAATTTATCTGAAAGAGGATTAACTGACGATCGATTGAATCACTTGCTAAGTAATGTACCCGAACGCAGTATCATGTTATTGGAGGATATCGATGCAGCCTTTACAAAGAGAGCACAATCTGATAACCAAGGATATCAATCAATGATTACATTCAGTGGCCTGTTAAATTCATTAGATGGTGTAGCATCAGCGGAAGAAAGAATTATCTTCCTTACAACCAATCATGTAGAGAAATTAGATCCTGCCTTAGTTCGACCTGGAAGAGTTGATTTGAAAGAATATCTCGGAAATGCAACAGATTTCCAAACTAGAAAAATGTTTTTGAGATTTTATGATGATGAATCATTAGCTGACAAGTTTGTTGAAAAGGTCCGAGGAAAAGATATCAGTACAGCAAGTTTACAAGGTCATTTTGTATATTATAAGGATAAACCAAAGGAAGCTGTTGATCAAGCAGATTCTTTATGGAATCAATTGTAACACTAAATTGGAAAATTTTTTTGCTCCATTTTAAAAAATTTACATGGTGTCTCCTTTTTCTTCTTTTTTTTTTTTTTTTTTTTTTTCTTGAAATAAATTAAAAACGAAATAATTATCAATCTTCAAAAACAAGAAAATGGATGATACCGATTCCAGCTATACTTGGATATTGTTAGTTGGTGTGGTTGTATTTCTTTTTGTTATATTCGTATTATTATGCTTTACAAAGGCTAGCGGAGAACTATTATTTTATTATGGGGAAGATTCTATATGTGTAGAAACCATTGTTGAAACGCCTGCATTGTTGGCTAGTTTATCAGAAGATGCTCGCTTAAGTTACGAGCAAGCTAAATGTAAATAAAGTATTTTTATAGCTTTATTGAATTAGATTACTAAAGTAGTTGTAGCATTTCAAACAAGACATCCACCAGAAAGCATTTCAACTGATATAACATTATCACAATACGTTAGCATTCAAGAGAAAGGTGTTGCAGCATTTGAATTTGAATGGGATATGGAATCTACAAGTTTTGTATCTGCTAGAACTGAGATTCAGTTCTCTTCTGGCGAATGCTGTGTACAAACAAATTTACCATTACCAAGAAATCAAGAGGTTTATTATTGGGAAGCCAAGATGTTTGAAAAGCCTACAAATACAATTGTTTCTGTTGGTGTAGCAACTAAACCTTACCCTTATTGGCGATTACCAGGTTAATATTTGTTTTAATTGAAAAATCAACAAGATAACTAACATTTAAAATTTAGGTTGGAATAAGCATTCTGTTGGCTATTTCAGCCATACAGGAAATAAGCATTTTAATAACCCTTTTGTTGGAAGATCTTACGGATTTACTTATGATGAAGGTGATGTGATTGGCGTCGGTTATCGTCATCGTACAGGCACTGTATTTTTTACACGAAATGGTAGAAAATTAGATGAAGCTTGCTTTGGTTTAAGATATAACTTATTTCCCACCATTGGAGCAAATGGTCCATGCCAAATTCATGTAAATCTAGGTCAAATGGGTATGTAATTTGTTTATAAAATATATAACCCCCCTCGCTAATCTGATTGATCTTTTTATAATGATAGGATTTGTATTTGTTGAAGCAAATGTAAAGAAATGGGGATTAGCGCCAGTTCAAGGCACGTTAGCACCTCCACCTGCTTATGGTTATGAGGCTGGATCCTTATTATTGGAGAGAGGAAGGATAGGCGAGACAAGTCATTTACTAGGAGCAGAACAACAAGAAAATCATAACCATTGCGATATACCCTCAATTGTTGGATCAAACAGCATCATAAATGATGAAGATGAGGATGTTGACGATAATACTCCATTAATCCAGCATGTTCGCGGTACCAACAATAGCAATTATGCATCAATACCTATACCATCACGTCGCCGAGAAGGAGCACCGACTTATTCACCACCTTCGTATTCTACCTTTCCTAGACTCTCATTATTAATGGGAAGAGGAAATAGTAGCGATCAGGAAGAATTTGAAAGAAATCGAAGAGCACATTTAGTTTAGCGAGAAATGCAGAGGACAAGTGAAGAAATCAAAATCATCACTAATTACTTAATATACCTTACATTATAGTCATTTTGTATCCATTATTTTATCTCTCATTATTTTTAATATAATTTTACAATGTAATATCAGCAGCTTTGATGTTTATAAATCAAGGCATTTTAATACTATTATGCTGCTGTAGTCATGTAACAAGTCAGATGTATGCTGCAAATGTCTGCATTTTATACTACACATGACAAGTGATACCTGACGACTAAGCAAATCAGCAGGCTCTATGTGTAAACAAAAAAGTATTGTTGATTGTGCCATTTTTTACCAAGAAAAATACAAATATATTTGACAAGAAAGATTAAGGTTAAAGTTACCAGTAAAAAAAAATAATAATGATCATCACTCCTTGAAAATGTTCAAAGGAGTCAGTTGTAAATATGAGCGATATAACCTATTATGCACGTATTATTCTAAAGTTTTTGATCCTTTTGATCATCCAAGGTAGTAATTGAAAATAGGTTGTATTAAATCGTGTAACGAAACATATTACTAATGACCCTGACATGCTACTACTGTAATCTTTCTAGTATTTGACAGTAGGATAAGCTCATACGGTAGACATATAAGTGAACCTCCTCATGCTTAAATAAAGGTACCATCATGATGAAGCTTCAAAACCTTTATTTTTGCTGTACATTTTTCACCTTACATATTCAATTTTCTCTATTTTTAAGAGTATACTATGTAACTGATATACATCGAATAGCAAACTTGATTTTATGAAATAAATATTCCTACGCATAAAATGCTATTTCCAATAATTGTCTTTCTATGTATGTTAATGAGCAAAATTTATCAACGAGTATATCGTGAGCAATTATTTATTTCTTAATATATAATGACCCAAATGACATTAAGTTCTGTCAGAGATGGCAAAGCATTTTTTGTATCATGATTTAAAATTTCATCTTCCACGACCATAAGTTGTTGTAGCAAATTTAGATCGAAGCCCCACCTAGTGTCTGGCCCATTTTGTAATGCATTTTTTAGATGTACTTTTAAAGGCGAATTAATAATTATTGTGATTCAAATCATTTGTAATTTCAATAGTTACTTATGAGTAAATCAATCTGAAAAGTCGGCGGATTTTCACCAATATTAATACAAATAAGCTCAAACTTGCAAATCTATGTAGCTCATGGGAACATATACTAACATGCCAAATATCAGCCTCTATGAATTGTTTTGGTTGTTTAATTCTAAAGCCTGCTGTCATTTTTCTCTTATTTTGTATAAATTTTCTTGAAGAATTAATAAAAATGGAACCTGCACTCTTTTCTACAACTAGCCTCATACTAAGCGCTTATGGTGATATACCTTAGACATTACTAAATAGATATAAATTGGTCGAGTTATGCTACCTATCCCTAAGTTTATCTTATCTCACGAAAGACTCAAAAACATTGCTTTTTCTTTGGAAACTAGGTTTCACTTTTCATACCTCCTCTACTTTTTTTTTACTAAACAATACCAAGAAAAAATTACATATCAATGTACCTGAGATGCTCAACTTTAATCTAAAAACGAGTATCCGGAAATATCCTATTTTTTGCAGTTGGTATAGCTTTTCTAGTGCTAATGTTTCAGATTTTTATAGGTATTTCATTGATAAAAATTAAAAACTTCGAGCCTTCATATCTCTACGAAACATTAAGCTATGCTAACACTTTTTAATAATAAAACTTACTTGTTTTGAAGTGCTCTATAACATATATCAGTACAAAAATATCCTGAGCACTTTTATTTTTTTTTCATTTTTTTCACATTTTCGTAGTAAATTTCAAAATATTAGCTGTATTAAGCAGCACTTTTTTTTACATTCATGTAATTAACCTCATTGAGCTCTCTCGGACCCAATTTAGTTTTCTTCAAAATATTGATTTTTCGTGGAGATATCCTCAAAAATATGTAGAAAGAGATACTTTCGTTTCCAGCTTCAATTTTTCCCCTGTATACCCTCATCCCAAATTCTGAAAACCCTAAATTAAGTAATTATTTTAATTCAATACCAGATGAAATGGAGGTCATAGTGAACCTTATTAACCACATCCTGCTCATAAAATCGCAGTTGCATTAATTCTAGATATAAAGGAATCGCATTCCATAAAAATAAGCTCAATTGCATTTTAAATTATAATTGGAATATACGATAATCTATAATGCTTCTAAATTTGTCGTGATTTGGTACTTTTAACAAAGCCAAAGATCTGTTGAATAAAAAAATGGTCCTCGAACGCCCAATAACTTCTGTCTTCAGCCACTCATCAATTTGCTTTTCTACAACTGAAAGCAGGACTATACTTGAGATGCTACAAAATATTGGCAAAAGAGTTATTTCTATTCATCTTCATTTTTTTTAGCAAGTATAAAGACTTCAAAACTGAAATATTTTTTTTTCACCGCTTAAAATCTCAATCTAAGATGCTAAATATCTCGAGATTTTAATAAGCTTGCTGATGTATCATTCTTAAACCGGATCATGTCAAATTCAAAAAAGAAAACAATAACATATCCGGAACCGGAAGTTACTTAATTGAACATTAACTATACAATGCTCCTAAAAGCATGGTATAGAAGCATGGTACAAAAGCATAATACGCCAGTGCGATATTTCAACATGATATTCCAACATAACACATTACGATCAAATAACATCTGAACTACCTTATCACATCATTAATTCCCCAAATCAAATAGTATATAAACCCTATTAATTTCATTCCAATAAACGATATCTCTTTACTTGATGAAATTTCTAATTTTATTTAACTTAAACATATTTTGATAAATCACTTGCACTTAAAGGTTTTTATGCTAAATCTTCTTGTTTTTCAATGTTTTATTACATATTAAAGTTTCAGGGGTAGTTTTTTTGGATAATTTTTGGTCCCCTAAACCTTGTAACTGTAAATCTTGTTTGGTTTTGTTTTGTTTTTTCTTTTTTGTAATTTTAACAATCTGGAGAATTTTCACATTTTTTTTACAAAAGTATTGCTAGGTATCAGACAATCAAGTTTTCTGGGGTAAAATTGGCTGCTGAAAACGAATATGCAATTTATTTTACTGCATCTATGAATTTTGCCGAGATTTTTGTGGTATAAATTTTGCTGGATTCTAGTATATACAGTACACCTAGGATTTCACAAACAACGCATCGTATTACGGTTAACCGAGTTTGACTGCTTTAACGGGCCGTTTTTTATGCAAACTCGAATGAGGGTATTCGAGTTTCTTCTTTTCTTTTTTTGTTAGCTAAGCTCGAAAACAGGATTGAAAAAATACTTCAAGTTGTGAAACTGTCAAATATGCTATTATCAATTCATAATCCCATATTAACTTGACAATGTTGCTATTAACAGCCTCCTTAAGGCAAACCAATACTTGCTCCCACCCCGTTTTTTATCTGGGTTACAAAAGAACGGGCCGTTTTCCAACTCGAATCGAATGGCCGTTTCCGTTAAAACTCGATTCAAACTCGAATCGAAGCCCATTCCTAAGTACACCTATGGCAACCCTTAAATTTCATTATAAAGTCTTACTTGAATACATATTAAAAGTTGTTGATCAATTTATTCTTCCACATATTTTGATATATAATTCTTAATGCCAAGTCTAGTTTCAACAATTTTATAGGACAAAACAAGGAAAATAAGGTGAATATTCGTGCTGGTGGACAATTTTAGCAGAATTGTTTTTCAAAAACAGTACTCATTAATTCAACATTGTGCCGATTACAAATTTTATTTAATGGAACAAGGATGGTTACTATAGTGGTTGTTTCATAAATTTGAATGATTCAAAAATGGCCAGCTTAAAATTGAGAAACCACATTTGAAGTGAAAATAAGTCGAGAGAATACTAAGGTATTGCAATGATGGTTATTAAGTAAAGTCTACTTCATTTTTCATTCTCTACCGGGATATCTAGGTTTTGGGTTGTTGTGAAGACTTTTTTTATTTTTTTATAAATTTTGTGAGAGCACTTTTTCTGTTATAGAGATCCATGAAGGGATGACAGGTATGCAAAGCTAAAACCATAGGATAGTACTCATTAACGTCTATCTAACGAATTTTATCTCGTCAAAAAATATTGATTTTTGGTCGAGAAAATTGAGATTGAATGATTGATTTTTGGTGATAAAAAAACGATCCATTTTGGACGAGGATATACAAGGATCAATTTTCGCCGACCAAAAAAAATGATCAAAAAAATTAATTTCCCCACAAAAAATAGGGCTACAGCTACCTATAAATACTCATTCTGTAGATAATTTTGTTGCGTATAATGTGAAAACAAAATATTTTAGGATTGCATTTGAATGAAGGGTACTTTTTGATCAAAAACCTTTAAAATTTGACATTAAATTTACTAGAGATTTTATGAGAAAAACATTTTCAAAACCTACATAGATCGATTCAGAATTAAAAAATGAACCCAAGATATTTAATACGCTAGTTCAACTTACTATGCATTTTTGTGAGTAATTAAACATACAAGGTTTTTTTTGGATTTTTTTGGATTTTTTTTCCATTTGAACACTTTTTGGATTCAAGCTCAGTCACATATGCATATCTGATTATATGATTTTATATGGATGTGGTGATATTCAAAATCGGAGCGTGCCCCCATTTCAATAGATAATCAGGAAATGAAAAATGTAAGATATACTTGAGATGCTACAGAATATTGACAAAAGAGGTATTTCTAATCATCTTGATTTTTCAGCGAGTATAAAGGCTTCAAAAGTAAAACACTTGTTTTTCCCCCGCTTAAAATCTCAATCTAAGATGTCAAATATGATGGTATAAAAGGGTAAAATTGAAGCTAAAAACGCAGGTATTTCTTTGTACGCATTTTGAGAAAGATATCTCCACGTTAAATCAATGTATTTTGAGAAAAACTAAATTAGGTCTGAGATGTTATGTCAATACTTATCGTAGGTTTCACATGCAATGTCTCAGTCTATAATTCTAGTGTTACAGTAAATCAATGCGGATCATTGATTTACATCATATTTTTAGATAGTAAAACTCTAGTAATAATTATAATTAATATGTATAAATGTGTAATATTCTGGCAAGGTTATTTCTTGAGATTCTTTTGACATTTTATGAGAGAGCTTAACGAGGTTGATGACATGAATATTAAAAAAAAACACCAAAAAAACTGTCAGAAAAATAAATGTGCTCAAAAAATACATACACTATCATATGTGTTATAGAGCGTTTCAAAACAAATAAGTTTTTCTATTTTTAGAAAGTGTTAACATAGCTTAAATTTTTGCAGAGATATGAAGCCTCAAAGTCGTGGATCTTTTTAAGCACATTAAGGCCGAACTATGCTTCCCATGGGCATAATGATCTGCACAGATGGGCAGAATAAGAAGTTTTGTGTCGATCAGACAGCCCAGATAAGCAAAGCAATGAGATAAAGGATTTTTAGTCAATTTACTAAAGTATATCAATCATAATATAATTAACGACAAAGATAATTTGAATGGTTTAAAACAGATGTGAGCTATTCTGATTCAACAGAATTGCCTTATTGACGAGATATATCAATTTGAAATTTGGGCTTTGAAAGAGTTCTGCCCATGTTCTTCTTTCGGGGACCAAATGGGAAGAACAACGACAACAGCCTGTTTGGTAACACTAAAAGTATTTATGCCTTTGTGAATTCCTGTTTATAACACACAAAATCTTTTTTCTTCCCTACTCTTTCCTCAGCTCTTTTATTTACGTTTAAAACTACAATAAAAAGACCAATATTTTTTCATAAACTGAAATCAAGTAGCAGGTACAAGTACATGTTTTTCCTATTGTTTATTTGGAAATAAATTATTAACTGTTAATGTTAGGGCGCGTTATAATATCTTTTTCAAACAAAAAAAGCATCCAGGACTTAATCATTTTGTTCCATTATCTACGTTATAATGAATGATTTTTTGGTCTAAAGTCGATATCTACCTACAGAAAAATTTGTGGTTGTAAAAATATGTATAGTATCTATTTGATTTGAATGAATGAATAAACTCATGTTAGTCTATTTAGTTCTAAAAAGAATTTATTTCTATTTAGTGGCCAACAGCAGCTAAGAAGAGGAAAACAAGATGTTGTCTTGTATACCACTACCAACTATCAAAGGTACACCATAATTATTACATATTAGCTTGTTGTTAATTGATTTTACTAATAAATCAATTTTTATAGGGTAAAAGTAAGTTTGGCCTGGTAAAGCATTGAATAAATTGACTTGGGACAAAGAGAATAAAAAGGTAGCAATAGGTCCCAATGATGGTCATGTTTATGTTTATGATGATGTTGGAATGGTAAGAATAAAACTTAATGTGAATCACCTCTAGCACATTGATTATCAAGTAAGACTATATTATCATCAAATAAACTACCACACAATATTAACACGTATAAATTTTTACAGTAATAAGCTTGAATTAAGTGGGTACAGCACCGTAAAATCTTGAAAACGTTCTTCAGTATTATAAAATCTCTTATTTTTAAGACTTACAAGGCTTACAAGCGGAATATTAATTTTAAAAATTATTTTTGTCCAGATCATCAATTTTGACATTTTTTAATTTTTCTTTTTTGATTTTGCAAATTTAGAGTTAATTATACTACCAATTATGAAAACAAAAAGTATACACATATACAGAATTTAGTGCTCTACTTGCTCAATCAAAAACAACAAACATTTTTATTGTAAAATATTACATGAAAATTCTTTAACCAAAAATCCGTTTTTGGGGCAAAAGTGCAAATTTTTATTACTTGACATTTAATATTAAGCTTTTACAAAATATGTATTAGCTATGCCTACAATTTTCTCTCATAATGTAGTATATTTAAACGTTGATTTTGGTATCAAAATTTGATTTTCCTGTTTTTTGATCAAAATCATGAGTGTTGGTAAGGGTAAAATGAGCCCCGAAAAATGTCCGCTACAAAAACTGAATTTTCAGACCGCACATGGTTAAATATAAGAAAAGTTTAAAAAAACGCTTTTTTTCATTTAAAACTTAGATATATACCATAGTATACGAGACTTAGCCTGTTGTATTCCACCTACTAGTATCATACATTATCACCTTCTACAGTATCAATACATCTTACAATCTATTGACTACGACATGTATTGAAGTGCAAGTCTTGATATCGGATATAAGAAACTCCTAGCGTACCAAGTTTAATCCAGTAATTACCAAGAACGCTTGGACCTCAATTATGACACCACATTATTTCATCCCAGCAGTTAACCAATCAAGTAGTTATCAAATCAACATCCAAGCATATTTAGCGCAGCATTGAAACAACACAACTCACAAGCTCTGCAAGAACGGTTAAATTATGATTGATCCATTTCAATCCATAGATTACTATCAAACAGATCCAATAGTTCAATAGTGCCTTAAATTACATCTCAGGATCTCAATGTCTAATCAATATAAAAGGCCATACTTTTACATCTAAATAAACGATATCTTGTTTTTATTATACAGTTGAAGAACTGATTAATTACTCATTCTTTTATAATTGTATTCTTTTTTAAGTACTATTTATCAATCCTGAAAATATACGACATAGCCATTCAATCTTGCTATGCTCAATTACGGCGTTGCTCTACGGGCTCGCTTTTGCAATTTTTTAATGGATCTATGATATGACAGCCGGATTTTTCGGTATATAAACAGCTTCTCAATCAAATTACACAAAATTTTGAAGACGTCATCAATGGAATTCAAATTTTAGGGTTTATTCAAAAACACGAAGGCCCCCTGTTTTTTCCTTTTTTTTAATGACAACCAGGTAAATTTGATGAAGCAAAACCATATAGTTTGGTGGAATCACGAGTCTATCTTGTATGTGCCTTATCCGTTGTTGGCTAAGACCTACTATAGTATCTCACAAGATAAAGTTCCATACGTGACTGATGAAGGTTAGGTGGGAGTTTCGACGTTAAAGTAACGGCTGGTGCGTGAAATTTTAACGAAGCTTTTATCATAAACTTTCCTAGTATCTAGGTTTGAGTAAAAGAAAAACAAGTGGCTCTGCTTGTTTAACTTTCTTTTAGCTCATCCTGATATGGGGTTTATTCTATCTGCGTTTGGTTCTTTTGATTATTTACCTGGCGGTTATCAGCTATTGATATCTGATTTTTGGCGCACCCCTGGCCACGGTGAGCTAAAATGATTTGAACCAACAGTTGATAGCTATGAGGTATCTGTGCAATATCTGATATCTGTCGTCGACACCTAGTTTTGTATGCACTATTGTGTCTTTTCCTACAACATATGGTGTCTTTTCTGCAAATAATGGAGTTCTTTTTTCTTCAAAAAAAGCGGTTCTCTTTCTATAAAATAAAGCTGGTATCGTTTCAAGGTAATGTGGTTCTTTTTATAAAATGCGGTCTCTTTTTACAACACTAATATTCGGTATCTTCACAGCATTAGGACTTTCTCAGCACAACATGGCGTTTTTCGTGAAACATTTGGTCGTTTTCTATAGCATTGGGTTTCGTATGCACAAAATTGGGTTTCTCATATGCAAAATTTTCTCTGTCGCTTCTACAAAATTTCAAGTCTTTTCTGCAAACCTGGGTTCTTTTCTACAAGATCTCGTCTCTATTTTGCATACCCATATTTCTCTTAACAAATATGGTTGCTTCCAGCCTTATCTCGCGCCTTTTTTGAAAGATACATTCTGGTTTCTGTAACATGTGGTTTTTTCTTCATACTTGGTTGCTTTCTATCCCATTTGGTATTCCTTTATGATATCTGGTCTCGATTCATGCTTTTCAGGTATAAATGTATGGTTTTCTGGTCTCAATTCGTACTTTTCTGGTCTTAATAATTTATTTTCAGCTATTCTAAATTTATGTACTTCAGTACTTCGGACATAAATTCTTACTTATATAGTCTCAAATCATGCTCATCTGGTTTCAATCCTTACTTATCTGGTTTCAATCCTTACTTATCTGGTTTCAATTTATGCTCATCTGGTTTCAACTAATCTTCATGTGGTCTAACAAAATCCACTTCTGGTCTCGGTTCATGCTCATCTGGTCTCAATTCCTGCTCATCTAGTTTAAATTAACGCTGTTCTGGTACGAATTTTTACTTTACTGGTCTTAAATAATGCTCATCTAATCTAATTTTTAGGTATCTGGTCAAAATTCATCATCCTTGGGTCTCAAATCATGCTTATCTGGTCTCCATTTACGCTTTTCGGGTCTACCACTGTATCTTTCTAGTCTAAATTTGTGTACCTCAGGTCTAAACTCATGTTTATTTGGTCTACAATAACGTTAATCTGGTTTTAATTTGTGCTCTTTGGTCTTAATTTATTGCTCGTCTGGTCTAACGACGTATCCTTGTTGCTACAAAAACGTAATTATAAAAAAGCGATGGGAAATACAATTATAACTCTTCTAAGTTTATTAAAGGTATAAAGTAAAGCAACGATTCATCTACTCGATGGATCGTTGTGGTATTTATATTAAATGTCTAATTCAAATTACTAATGCAGTAATTTGATCTTCTTGGTTTTAAAGCTGATGGGAAAAGGGATCAGCAATTACTAATTCAGGTTATACAATTATCTATAATTGTTGTTTGTGATTTTAAATTATAGTTAAGTTTCTATATTTCATGATCTTGGTTCTCACACCAGATTCATGTTATTCATTACTAATTCAATTTGATGTGTGAAAGACTGCCAGTAGTTCACATCATGCTCCCCGGCCAAACACATTGGCAGATGTGTTGACTAGAGTAATATAAAGAGAGATAGTAAGGGTAAAGGATAAATAGGATATGTATTTATTAGATTGAAATGGATTGATTTTTTTTTTTTTTTTTGTGTAATAATTTACTATTAAGCTTTGCGACGATTGCTAAGTTTGGATGTTTGTGATACATTGTTACCACGTTTTCGTTTACTAGGGTTGCTAATTGAGTGTTTAGTTTGTATTTGGGGTTTAGAAGTATTATTTTGTTCTACTAATTTTCGTTTTCTTTCTATGTCAAATGCATTATTTCGTTTTACTTTCTCCCAGTATTTTTTAATAGGAAGAGGAGAGGAGAAGAAATCTGGAGTTATATAACTATTTTCGCGTTCACCATAACCAGCCCATTTGACCAAATATTCAGTAATACCATCTTTGTTTTTACGATGATCACGAATATCCTCAACTTCAAATGTTTCTTCTTCAATTACAGTTTCATCTAAAGAAACAACTTTTAATTCAGAAGGCGTATATTCTCTATGAAGTAGTTCATTATTTTCATCACGCAGTACGTAATTACCCGCTTGTGTTTTTCTTGCAACGACATAAGGTCCTGCATACAAAGGAGCAAATTTATTTTCACGACCTTCCTTCAATCTTACCATGACAGGTGTGTCAAAAGGTATATCAATTATATAATGTTTTTCATCAAATTTTTTATTGTATTCTTCTACTAAACGAGTAGTTCTAGTTTGGATTGCAGGGAATACAATTGAATTCATATATTCAGCTCGCTTTTGGAGTTCAGAAATAGTGAGGGGTTTTCGTCCATTTAGATTGAGATTTTCAGTGGATCTTTTAGTGCTAACTTGTCGAGCAAACATTAAGCTAAATGGAGTACTTGCAGTACGGTTCTTTATTTTCATGTTTATGGCTAATTGACAAAGTGCCAAACGATCATCCCAATTTCGGTGATCATTACCACACATTTTTCGTAAGGTTTGCATGATTGTTCGATTTGAATTCTCAACACTGCCATTGGATTGACTATAATATGGAGTGGAAAATCGATGTTGTATATTTAATGTTTTTGTAAGGAGACTCATTAGCGTATTAGACCATTCTTTTCCATTATCCGATTGAAAGATATTTATGGCCACGCCGTAATCACCAAAAATATTGAGTAAAGTTTGGGCGACAGTAACGCTTGATTTGTTTGGAATAGCACGAGTAATAACGTATCGAGTACAGAGATCAATCATGACTAAAATATATATGTTTCCTTTGTCGGTGACAGGTAACGGGCCTATGAGGTCAACCGCTACTCTATCCATCGTTTCATAGCTGACAATGCTACGAGCAGGATTGTATCCTTTTCTTGATGTATTATGTAAGGCACATTCACGACAAGACAGAAGAGCCTCTTTAACATCTTTGTAAATAGAGTTCCAATGTAAACCGTAGTATGTATGTATATGTTTCACACAACTTTCTGTACCAAAATGTCCAATTTCATGAGCATCCTTTATAATTTCAGCTCTATCTTTTTCTGGAGGACAAACATAATCTGTAATAGCAGATTTAAATTCTTTGCTACTAATTTTCACAGCCAAGATATTTAGGTTTTTATCTTGCGAGTAAACTTTTGTTTTACGAACAAGCTCACTTTTATTATTTGCTCTTTTCATCAAAATAAACCTTTGTAATCTTTTCATTTGTTTTTGATTTTCTTCTTCAAGTATTTGATCTTCCTCAATTGGCGGATACAACCGAGATAATGCATCACTTAACACATTATCTATGCCTTTTACATGAGAAATAGTGAAGTTGTATTCACTCAAAATTTCCAAGTAATTTTGTAAGGTACTATTTAAATTTGTTGAAGTGAACATATATGTCAGTGCAATATGATCAGTTAAAATTTCGAGATTTGGATGACCCCATAATAGAGATCTAAACTTTTGTAATCCAAATATGATTGCAGCAGTTTCACGACGGTTTGTAGACCAGTTTCGTTCAGCTTGATTTAACGACTTGCTGACGAAACCAATATGTTTAATTCGCCCTATATCATCTTTTTGATATAGACAAGCAGCGATACCGTACAGGCTTGCATCTACTTGAAGGAAGAATTTATTTTCCAACAAAGGTGAATGGAGTATTTGATTTGATAATAAGATTTGCTTGATTGCATTTAAACGATCAGTGTGTAACTGTGTCCAGTTATTTTTTACATCTTTGTCATTTCTTAATTGATCGATAGGTGCAGCCACTTTTGATAGCATAGGGCAATAATCTCGTAGATGAGATACAACTCCCATTATACTTTTTACTTGTTTGGCAGTTTTTGGAATTGGCCAATTATCAATATTTGACAAACGTCGCATATCAATTTTCGTAACACCAGGTCCAACAACAAACCCTAACAAAAACACTGAAGTTTTAAACCATGTACATTTATCCACATTTATGCGAAGATTAACAGATGTCAACCTGTTGATAACTAGGTTAATCAGTTTTATATGAGATACTGGATCCTTGCTAAATAAGACAATATCATCTACATAATGCTCGACCCCTCCATAAAAGGTATCATCATCTTCAGTAGTATTGATATGTTGATTTTCTTTTTGCATTTCTTTTTTAAGTTCCATATGAATATCATTTAATAAAATAGACATGCATTTAACAAACAATGAACTCATAAATTTTAATCCGTAAGGGGCTCTAGACCAATGGTAAAACGAACCGTTATAACTAAAGGTTAAAGCTTCTCTCGAATTTTTGTGCACACTATACGACATGTATGCCTGATGTAAGTCAATTTTACTTATTATGCGTGCATTAGCCGAGACTCTATCAAAAATTTCGTTGATTTTAGGTACTGCATAGTTTTCATGATAATTTTGAGAGATGGCTGCATTAATTTTTCGTAGATCACAACAAATACGAAGCTTAGTAGGTTTGCCATTTAAATCCTTTTTTGGTACACACAACAACGGTGAATGATAAACAGACGATGGAATGGTCTTTTCCACAATACCATTTTCAAGCCATTCTTTTAGTTGGGCTTTTATTTCATTATGTGCATTAGCAGGTAATGGATATTGTCTCACAAAACAATCTGAAGGATCATCAATTGGGATTTGGACAATACTTTCTTTCATTGAACATACAGCGTCAGGTCTTATTTTTATGTTTTGATCAAGAGAATTCTGAATAGCTTTCATTAGATCTTTGCGTTCAGTAGAGGATCCATAATCAGCGTTTTCAGGATCATAATCATTTTTCGTATCATAATTGATATTCTCGAATTGAGACATTTCTTTATTTAAATCTTGAGGCCAAGCATGAGCGACACCACTAAGATAAATTTTTAATTTAGGTAAAATGTCAGAACCAAGCAGAACATCAAAATCTGTTTTCATTTCATCATTGAATTCAATGATTTCAAATTTATGTTTAAAAGAAATTCCATTTAAATAAGTTACTTCCATAGGCTCAGTTTGTCCAACCCTTTTGGTGCGACTATTAGTGCCATCTTCATTTACAGACAAAAAGTTTAAATAACCCATAGTTTTTATATTTTTTATATTTTTGAAATCTTTATTTAAAATTGATTTATTGATAAAAGAAATATCAGCACCAGGATCTACCTTGCCAAGAACTCTAATATTATTTAAAAGTAAAGGGGTGATTAGTTTAAAATCATTTTTATTTGTTTGTTTATTATTTTTGTACTCACAGTAGGAGTCTTCTTCCATGTTTTCACGAAAGACTTTTTCATTATCATCAGCCCTCTTTTTTCCTTTATTTTTCTTTTTACTAGAACCAGAACTACGAATAGTCAAAACGCGAACGTTTCTTCCAGTATTTTTTTCATGATATTCAGGACACGAATGCCCAAATACCCAGATTTTGCCACACCAAGTACAAAAAGTATTGCCAGTAGCCTTATGAGGCACATTCTTGCTTCCCAAAAAATTAGTTCTAGGAGGATGAGTAGACGAAGATGAAGACGAAGCAGAAGCAGAAGCAGAAGAACGTTTAGAAACATGACAATCTTTTTCATTGTGTCGAGCAGAGGCGCCACCATGATTTGGGCAAAAGAAATTGGAACCTTCAATGGTTGCTTTGAACCTCTTAGCAGGGCTTGATGAATTAACAGCAGTTGATGACGAAGTAGAGGCAGGACCACGAGATTTACTAATAAAAGTAATAGGACAAATTTGGGTGTTGAAAATGTTGATAGCAGCGGTATAAATTTCTTCAACTCTCCAATGTTCTCTATCAATATAAGTGCAGTGCAACAAAGTGTTGATTTGAGTTTGCCAATCTAGGGGAAAACCCATCAAAAAAGCATCACCAATAGTTAAGTTATCCGCCTTATAACCGGCTTCAGAAGCAGCCTTATTGAATCTTGCTGTATAGTCGTCAGTGGTCTCACCAATCTTCATAGCCGCATTAAAGACTTGTCGTCTTGATTGTAATTTTAGAACAGCATTATTACCAAATTTCTTGTTAAATAGGACACCAGCCTGGGTCCAGGTTTCACATAGCAAAAGCTCATTGTTCAGCCAAGCATCGAGATCAAAGTGCAAGGTAAGGGGAATATACCGTTTCCAGATATTTTCAATCTCTTCTCCACTGGAAGAAATTACTTTTTCAAATGATCTCAAAAAATGATTTACTGATTCGTAAGCATCCTCCTTTGGAAAGTATTTGTTATTGCTGGACTTCAGTTGAAATTTTGGTAAATCTTGTCGGTTTAAACGAATACCTGAGGAGGGAGCAGTAATCTTGGTACCTGAGTTAAGGACTGCAGCAGAAACTTTGTCGTTGGAAAGTCTGATTGATGTCTTCATGACATTAATGTCTTTATTCATCTTTTCGATTTTCTCCCTAACTTCACTTAGTTGTTTTATAGCTTTTGGTTCGTTGGAATCAGTGGTAATCATATCAGCCATTAGACTAAGATACAGGTCTCGATGATAAATTATTTTTTTTAGAACATCCACCGGATTATTTTTCGTAGTGGCACTTGGAATAGAGATGGGAGCATTTGTGGTTTCTTGAGATGGAGCATCAGTCATTTCTGTATCCTCACCAGGTACAGTAGTGTTTAAATTCATTTGCTCTAAGCTGTCAGGAGCAGCAACCTGGCTTGAGATATCAACGGGAGCATCCACAGGAGCAAGAGGGGGAGAACCAACAGAGGAGGAGCTTTCAGGTGAATTTGAAGCAGTAGATGTCATTTAAAAATTAATAGAATAAATAAAAATGTTAATTGTAAAAAATGCTACAAAAACGTAATTATAAAAAAGCGATGGGAAATACAATTATAACTCTTCTAAGTTTATTAAAGGTATAAAGTAAAGCAACGATTCATCTACTCGATGGATCGTTGTGGTATTTATATTAAATGTCTAATTCAAATTACTAATGCAGTAATTTGATCTTCTTGGTTTTAAAGCTGATGGGAAAAGGGATCAGCAATTACTAATTCAGGTTATACAATTATCTATAATTGTTGTTTGTGATTTTAAATTATAGTTAAGTTTCTATATTTCATGATCTTGGTTCTCACACCAGATTCATGTTATTCATTACTAATTCAATTTGATGTGTGAAAGACTACCAGTAGTTCACATCACTTGTGGTCTAAGTTCGTGATCTTTTAGTTTAAATTCGTGTTATTCAGGTCTGTATTTATGTTTATTTGGTATTAATTCATGCTTATTTTATTCTAATTTATGCTTATTTCATTCTAATTTATGCTCATCTGGTCCAAATATATGTTCATCCGATTTCAATTCGTGTTCTTCTGGTGTCAAGGTCTACTTCTTATCTGTACTCAATTTACCCGTGTCTTGTCTCAATTCATTCTCATTTGGTTTAAATTTATACGCTTCTGGTTTAAATTAATGTTCCTCTGGTTACAATTCATGAAGAAATTGCATCACTGAAAGTTCAAAAAGTACTATCAGCATTTGTTCTCAATTTGAAATACCTGATTTCTCATATGCTTTATTTATTTTTTTAGCTCAATTTGGTATATCTGGTTTTGTCTCTCTGGTTTTGTTTCTTTGATATTACTATCATTGTTACTATACTTTATTCAGAAGTTAAAGCATTTTTTTGTTATCTAATTTTTGATACACCCTACGCGGGTTTAAGAATTGAAATGATTTGATCAAAAAAAGCCGTAACTTTTACCACCTTTATTGGAATGGTATCTGTTTGGATGCTTTCCCGATAAATTCGGTTACTATACTCAGTTGTTTGTCTTCGTACAATCGGTAATCCTGGGTCAATTTTAGGATTTCACAAACAACGCATCGTATTACGGTTAACCGAGTTTGACTGCTTTAACGGGCCGTTTTTTATGCAAACTCGAATGAGGGTATTCGAGTTTCTTCTTTTCTTTTTTTGTTAGCTAAGCTCGAAAACAGGATTGAAAAAATACTTCAAGTTGTGAAACTGTCAAATATGCTATTATCAATTCATAATCCCATATTAACTTGACAATGTTGCTATTAACAGCCTCCTTAAGGCAAACCAATACTTGCTCCCACCCCGTTTTTTATCTGGGTTACAAAAGAACGGGCCGTTTTCCAACTCGAATCGAATGGCCGTTTCCGTTAAAACTCGATTCAAACTCGAATCGAAGCCCATTCCTAGTCAATTTAACCTGGTTGCTCTCCATTCGTGGACTTGCGACCTCTCCCCCTTTTAGGGTCTTGTAGTCTTCTTTCACGGTAACCGGCTGGAAACTATAGTCCTTTCTGGCAATCGGAGTCGTACTGTTTTCATAGCATATGCTTGATTTTAGTATCACTTTATAGTATGGTGGTAAACAAGCTATAAGGTCAAATGGCAACATGTAGATAGACCTCCTCGTGGTGTTGCCGGAAACGTTATTTTGAACGGCTAACTATCTACTCCATTAAAACAATTATATTACAAAATACTTTTCCTTTATCTTAGAGTATTTCATTGTTTATAATTTTGATCCATAATTTTTTACTTAATTGGTTCTTTCTTCCATCCATTATTTCATAATAAAATTACAAGGCTGAAATTAATTGTTTTATCAATCTATTTTTTATTTTTTATTTTTTGTTCTGATATAAAGTACTGAATAATACAACTAAGTATTTGTAAAACCATTGACAGTATTAAAAAAACGTAGAATGCACAAAATATAAATTTATTGATGTATTTTCTAAAAACCCACGAAGTTTTAACAAAAGCAAAATTACGTAAATTTGCTTGATTGTTATCCATATACAAGAAATCTATTTACAAACAGTATACATATATATATATATATATATATATATTATATATATACCCAAGAGTACTTTGACGTTACGCCAGCAGATTATATCAATCTCAAAGCTAAAGCATGTATTAAAATATTTAATAAAAATAAAGGAAAACTGTTATACAATGAAAGAGTACACTAAAACTAAAGGACTTTATTATAAGATCGAAACATCTTTTATATTCGCATTCTCTAATTATTATACGACTAATTTATTAAATTGAGTCTATATACTGTATATACAGTATATATACCCAATCAAGTCTAGGTGACATACACAACTAGTTCCACATTTATCAATGCGTATAGTATAAACTAAGCTTTATAACATAATGTACAGTAATTTAGAACTTATCATATCAAGCTGTGTCATAATCTTACCCAAGAAATGTACACATACTTGTGGACGCAGCATTTAAATTTTATGAAAATGGGTAAGCTCCAACCAAGTTTTCGAGGCATTTACATTTTTTTACCTTGTAGCCAGTTTTCGACAGTAATCATTAATCTAGTAATAGCAGCTTGATATTCTACAAGGCAAGCTAACATTAATTTGAATAATGACGCAGAAATGGCCAGTTTAAGATTGAAAAACTACATTTCAAATGAAAATAAGTCGAGAAAATACTAAGGCATTGCAATGATGGTTATCAAGTAAAGTCTACTTTATTTTTCATTCTCTACCGGGATATCTAGGTTTTGAATGACTGTGAAAACGTTTTTATTTCTTTGAAAACTTTGTGAGAGCACTTTTTCTGTTATAGAGATTTATGAAGGGATGACAGGTATGCAAAGCTAAAACCACAGGATAGTACTCATTAGCGTCTATCCAGCGAATTTTATCTCGTCAAAAAATATTGATTTTTCGTCGAGAAAATTGAGATTGAATGATTGATTTTTGATGATACAAAAAATAATCAATTTTGGACGAGGATATACAAGGATAAATGTTCGGTTTTACAAAAAAAAATTTAAAAAAAATGTATATCCCCACGAAAAATAGGGCTACAGCTACGTATAAATACTCATTTTGTAGATAATTTAGTTGCGCATAATGTGAAAATAAAATATTCTAGGGTTGCATTTGAATGAAGGGCACTTTTTGATCAAAAACCGTTAAAATTTGACATTAAATTTACTAGGGATTTTATGAGAAAAACATTTTCAAAACCTACATAGATCGATTTAGAATTAAAAACTGAATCCAAGATATTTAATACGCTAGTTCAACTTACTATGCATTTTTGTGAGCAATTAAACATACAAGGTTTTTTTTTGGATTTTTTTGAATTTTTTTTCCATTTGAACACTTTTTTTGGATTCAAGCTCAGTTACATGTGCATATCTGATTATACAATTTTATATGGTGATATTCAAAATCGGAGCGTGCCCCCATTTCAATAGATAATCGGGAAATATAAAATGCAGGGCACTGGATTCAATGACTACTATTCTACGGTGAGTCAATAATAAGGACAAGAATGCGCTGTGGATTCTTCTTTAGTTGATAATCTAATAATAGATTCTGGAAAAGGACAATGCGAGTGCAGTAAAATATGGGATAAAAAACGATAAAAGAATACTGTTAACATCCTTCTTTATTAAAATATGAATAATGTGCTCTAAATTGTTGTATTCCAACTAGTATCATACGTTATCACCTTCTACAGTATCAATACATCTTACAATCTATTGACTACGACATGTATTAAAGTGCAAAAACTTGATATCGGATATAAGAAACTCCTAGCGTACCAAGTTTAATCCAGTAATTACCAAGAACACTTGAACCTCAATTATGACACCATGTTATTTCATCCCAGCGGTTAATCAATCAAGTAACTATCAAATCAACATCCAAGCACATTTAGCGCAGCATTGAAATAAGGCAACTCACAAGCTCTGCAAGCACGGTTGAATTTTGATTGATCCATTTCCATCCATAGATTACTATCAAACATAATATGTAATATCTAATGGTTCAATAATGCCTTAAATTACATCTCAGAATCTCAATGCCAAATCAATATACAGTAAAAGTCCGTACTTTTATATCTAAATAAACGATATTCTGCTTTTATTATACAGTTGAAGAACTGGTTCAATACTCATTCTCCTTTGATTATATTCTTTTCTAAAGTATTGTTTATCAAACATGAAAATATAGGACACAGCACGTGGTTTTATTGGACAGATATATCATGTTTTGTTGATGGTTTTCTCAATTCACAATGATTTGTGAAATTAGAAACATAAATTTTTATGCAGGATATATTTAAATCTACCATCATGTATAAGTAGAGATTAATTGGATCAATATTCACAAGGATGGAATTTTTTTTCTTTGTTTTCTGCAATTGTAAATATTAGTTTATTATTCTGTAAAACTTAAAACTCATTATTCAGGGCTTAATTTCTGTATTCACAAGAGAGGTCTAATTGATTGCTACTCTACATTTTTTGTTTTAGTCAAAAATATTGATTTTTCGTCGAGATAATCAAAATAATAGTTTATATCACAGCTTAAAATCTATAGTAACGGGGCTCCAAAATTGATCTGAAAAAAAGATCGAAAAATGGTTAAAAAAACAAAATTGTTTAAATGCTCATGAACTGCAAAGTAAGTCGACTTATCATATTAAATGGTTTTTGTACAGTTTTAAATTCTGCATATATCTAAACAAAAATCAAAAAAACATTTCACAGTAAATTTTGCGTAAAATGCAATTGAAATTTTGGAGGTTTTTTGGAGATGTACATCATTTTTTATAAGTATATTTACAATATAATTTATTTAAATGATGCGCAAAAACATTATCTATCGATCAAGCTATTGTAAAATCTTCTCGCTGCATTTTTCGTAGAGAAACCGAGATTTTTGTCCAATTTTTTTCAGATTCAGAATTCGGGATGAGGGTATATAAGGGAAAAATGGAAGCTAGAAATGGAGGTACCTTTTTGTACACATTTTTGAGGATATCTCCACGAAAAATCAATATTTCGAAGAAAACTAAATTGGGTCCGAGAGAGCTCAATGAGGTTGATGAAATGAATGTAAAAAAAAATGCTGCTCAATATAGCGAATATTTTGAAATTTACTACGAAAATGTGAAAAAAATAAAAAAATAAATAAAAGTGCTCAGAATTTTTTTGTACTGAAATATGTTATAGAGCACTTCAAAACAAGTAAGTTTCATTATTAGAAAGTGTTAGTATAGCTTAATGTTTCGTAGAGATATGAAGGCTCGAAGTTTTTAATTTTTATCAGTGATATACCTATAAAAATCTGAAACATTAGCACTAGAAAAGCTATACCAACTGCAAAAAATAGGATATTTCCGGATACTTGTTTTTAGATTAAAGTTGAGCATCTCAGGTACATTGACATATAATTTTTTCATGGTGTTGTTTAGTGAAAAAAAAAGTAGAGCAGGGATGAAAAGCGAGATCCAATTTTCAAGGAAAAGCAGTGAATTTTACGTGTTTTTGAGTTTTTCATTAGATTTAAAATAAATTTAGAAATAGATAACATAATGCGTTCTGTGTTTTCTAAATAGTTGGAAACCCTTAATTAATTGGACCATCACCGGGAATACGAATAAAAGAGGTGTGTTGGATAGGTTAAATCCAAAATGATAAATTCCAAGTCGTTTTGTTCGCTTTAAAAGTGGGGTTTGATCTATCAGAACTAGATATTACTGAATTATTAGTTTAGATCATCTGTCAAAGCATGTTGCATGAGATGCAAGTTCTGCAATGCTGTATTACATGCATTGCTCTTGCTCACCATGTTGCGATAAGGAAGTTAATAAATGATTGTAATTTGGCCCTATTTCTAAAATTAACAAAAATAACTAATTATAGGCTTCTTGTTGAGCTACAAAGTATCTATTTAAATGTATATACTTATACTACATTATAGCCAATGTACATACATTTTCTAGTATTTTTGAGGCACTAGATCAACCTATTTTGAAGATCATTATTTCTTACTATTCATTTAAGATTTGAAATTTGTAAAACTTGGACGGACCATCAAAATAAGAAAAAAGCCTTTTCTTTTTTTTTTTCTTCATCCGGAAAGCACCCTTCCAAAAGTGTATATAACCCCAGCTTTCAGGTTTTTTTTTTCCGTTTTGTGCATCTTTTAATATTAAATACCAAGACGATGCTTCGAGGTCTGAGTTCATTACGCTACAACCCGTCTGGAGTGAGATGCACACATAAATTCCACACATGTAGTACTTTAAAACAAGCAACAGTAACAGCACAAATACCAGCACACAGTGAATTCGATGTGATAGTTATTGGCGGTGGTCATGCTGGAACAGAAGCTTGCGCAGCAGCAGCAAGATCTGGTGCAAAAACATTATTATTAACACAAAATAAGGATACAATTGGTATTGTTTTTATATATATGTCAATTGGGATCTATTTTAATTTTAAAATTTAGGGGAAATGTCATGCAATCCTTCATTTGGAGGTGTTGGAAAAGGTGTACTTGTCAGAGAAATTGATGCCCTAGATGGTGTATGTGGTCGCATATCGGGTATGATATATCAAATTTTGTGAATATTTATTTAGTATCTAAAAAAAAAAAATGCTATAGACCTTGCCGGTATTCAATTTAAGGTTTTGAATAAATCAAAAGGGCCAGCAGTTTATGTAAGCAGCATCAATTGATTTTACAGAAACATTAGATTTAATATAGTTTTTGTATACGTATAGGGCCCAAGAGCACAGATCGACAGAAAATTATACAAGAAACATTTACAATCATATTTGAAAGATTACCCAAATCTGACTATTCGAGCAGGAAGTGTATCTGATCTTGTTTTGAACGATAATGTTACAGAAGAGGAACATCAAAAAATGATTTCAAAGGGTGCTTCACAAATTGTTAAGGGCGTTCAATTGGGTATTTTGATTTTATATTGAATATTTTACTGCAATAGCTTATTTTCTCTCCAACAAATTAGACAATGGGCAAGTGATTCGAGCATCGAATGTAGTAATTACTACAGGTACATTTTTAGGAGGAGAGATTCATCTTGGTATGTTGATCGTTTGTATGGATTGAATATGTACTGATTAAGGTTAAGGTCTTAAGGTCTGGCCTGCTGGTAGAATCGGTGAGAACCCATCAATTGGATTATCCAATTCATTGAAATCAGCTGGTTTTCAATTAGCTCGGTTGAAGACAGGTATGTTCATGTAATTGATGAGGAGATACATAGCATAAAACTAATATACATATTTAGGTACACCTGCAAGATTGGATGGTAGAACAATTAATTATGAAGGTTTAATCATACAAGAAGGAGATAATCCTCCATCTCCATTTTCATATCTCAATACAACTGTCCCACATGCTGTAAGTAGGGATTAACGTTAATTTCTTGTATATATAACTAATTACAGCAAAACAGGATCATCAAATCTTGTGTCATCAAACACGTACAAACGATAAAGTGCATAAATACATTGCAGATCATTTTGACCAAAGTATTCACATTAGAGAAACGGTAAAAGGGCCTAGATACTGCCCCTCTCTAGAGAGTAAAATCAAGAGATTTAGCACCAAGGAAGCACATAACATTTGGTTAGAACCTGAGGGCCTTGATACACCAGTAGTATATCCCAATGGTATATCAAACACAATGCCTGAAGACGTTCAATTGAATTTCTTGAGAATGATTCATGGATTGGAAAATGTGGACATGTTGAAACCTGGTAACATAATGTAACAAACAATGCAGAAAAAAACAATTAACTTTTTTTGTAAAAGCATATGGAGTTGAATATGATCATATTGATCCTAGAGAGTTAAGATCGACTTTGGAAACAAAACGTATTAGTGGTTTATTTTTAGCAGGACAAATTAACGGTACTACAGGATACGAAGAGGCAGCTGCTCAAGGTGTTATGGCTGGTATCAATGCCGGTTTACATGCTCAAGGAAAAGCACCATTCATCTTGGATAGATCAGATGCATACATTGGTGTTTTAGTTGACGATTTGATTACTAAAGGAGTAGAGGAACCTTATCGTGTATTTACGGCTAGATCCGAATATAGATTACTGTTAAGAGCTGATAATGCTGATACAAGGTTAACAGAAAAAGGTAATTTTACGCAAAATCTGTTTTTATGGTAAAATTGAATATTGATTGCTGAATTTTTTTAGGTTACGAAGCAGGAATAATAGGCCAAGAACGATGGAATCATTATCAATCTTCCTCTCAAGCTTTAAAATCAGCCATGGAAGGATTACAAAACCTTAGAATGCCAGCAAAGCGTTGGGCAGAACACAATATTAGTCCTAGTACGCGAGTATCTACAGATCATCTTAATGATCATGGGGCATTACGAAGGTAAGTTTGTCGATGAAATAACAGGTTTTTTTTGTATATGTTTATTTATATCTGTTTATTCAAGTGGTATGGACCTTCTGACTTGGCCAAACGTTATATTGGAGCAATTTCAAGACTTACTGCCAGAACTCAAACATTTGGAACCTTCTTTAAGAGAGCGTGTTATGATTGAAGGTAATTTGACATGGAGCGAATAGAGTTTTGCTTATTAATCCATGTTATTTGTGTGCGTATTCCCCCGCTTTTATCTCACCAGGTCGATACAAACCATTTTTGAAAAGACAAGAGTTGGAAGTTGCAGCATTAAAAAGAGATGAACACTTGACACTAGACATTAATCTAGACTATTTACAGTAACGTATTCATTAATTTTGTAATAGTTAATATATTTATTTGTTTGTTTGATATTTAGAATGGACCAACTTTCCAACGAAGTGCGTCAAAAGCTTGCCGAAGTTCGTCCCGAAACACTGGTATGTGAATAATTTTATCTTTGGGAAATTATATTATAATAATGTTTAAAAATAGGGTGCTGCAAAACGTATTGAGGGTATGACACCAGCGGCAATGGTTGTTTTGATGAAATATGCAAAAAGAACATACAATAAGAAAGTATTTGTCAATTAGATGCAAATAGTAGATATCATTTTTATATAGATTTTAGACCGTACAATAGTAGTAATAAACACTTCACTTTTATAAACAAACACACAGAAAGAAATTGTGGTTATTTGTATTTATTCTTATGCGGTATTGCTAATAGGCATTCACTTATGTAAATGATATTTTTTTGGTTTTTTGGAGGTATGAAATCCAAAGATTTTTAATTTGTTTTACACTATTCTAGTCAATTCATTTTTCTAGTTACATAGTATTCTAGTAAATGTCTAAATTGTCATTGATTACAGAAAGTTTGTACTTGTGAAGTGCAGAACCTTTTTACTCGAACATCATGGTGTGAGCCGCAATTTTATTTTGTGATTAAATCAAATCGAATAATCGTAGAAAAAGTTAAATTTCTGAGCAACAACCCAAATAACAAAAAATGCGATGCAAAAAAGTGGTATCTAATGGTGATTTTGCATAATCATATATCATAATAAATTATGTCTGCTTTGGTATGAAAAAACCCTTTGAAAGCTCGCACAGGGGCACACTATACAATACGAAACGCATTTTCCATTATTAATCAACGCTGTTTTCACAGTTATGTTCATGATTTGCAAGTATGTTTGTTTTCTCCTGATTCTAAGCAGTATTTTTTACATGAAATATGGTGATCTTTTGGGAGAGCCAAATAGTCGATTAATAAGCAACCAAGTAATCAGTGACAGGTAAATGTTTGTTTACCAGTAAATCCCTCGACAACTTTACTCTCTCCTTGAAAATCTCAATATTATATGATTAGATTAATGTTTAAAATTTTAGTTCAATTCAAAGGGATTGCTGTTTTAATCATTTGAGATCAATGGTCGGCTTGATCCAACATGGAATTTCAGACGACCGAAATAAAAACATTAACCATCGTAGTTAAAACACAGTATCTCTATTACTAAGCACAAAAATCTTTCCAATTTTAGACGTAGCATGTTTGCAAAAAGAGAGTTATTTCGAGAGAAATTAGAGTTGAAGACGATTTCCATCATTGGAATATCGTCCTGGCGACCAATGTAGTTTTTATGATTTCCATGCATTTTCTTTTTGTTTTTTGGATGATTGAATAAATAGAATTTTAAAGGTTACACCATAGATTATCGAAATGTTAAAGATTTGCTTGATCTGGTGCATTTCATAAACGTAATGGAAATCAGTGAATTATTCATCACTTTATTTTTACAATATTTACTAATTGATGCTTTGCAAAGCATTTTACGAGATTATTAAGTAATTCCTCACAGTTACCAAGATACTCCGGGCCGTTATTTCTTAGGTGATTCAGATTGGTCAATATATAAAAGTTGATTAGAAATATAATGAATCATGCAAGGCGTGGCGGAAAATTTATTTAAGCCTGTCTGCTACAACAATTACAAATCCAAAAAAAATTCTTTTGAGCCTTCCATATTATATAAAATACCACTTTTTTTTTTTTTTTTTTTTTTTTCTATAATTATTATTCACCTTTTCACTTGTATTAATTCCAATAATAATTACAAAAATAGAATAAATATTCATCTATTTATTTTATTTCAACTATAAAAAAACCATCCAAACCATCATGAAGGCACTTGCCAATAAACATAATAATAATAACCGACGCCTACCTTGTCCGTATAGAAGACAACAACTGGAATCAAATAACCCAGATAAATTGAATAAACCTCATTTATTTGGCTATAATCAAGCTTGTGCACTTTTACAAGCCATCGAATTAAATGGACGTAAAAGACTCAGTAAAAAATGCCTTGGTAAGTAAATTATGTTGGCTCTTTAAAAAAATTTGTCGCTAACATCTCTCTATTTTAGCCTGTTTAGCAGTGTTCGTTTCTCAAGCTTGGGAAGATAAACCCTGCCAAGAAAAAATTCAGCAACTATATTACATGATGAACAATTTGTTAGATACAACCGGAATGGATCAAAATGAACCATTCGAAGTTTCACTACAAAAGTTTTGCCAAAGTCCAGTATCAACACCAATTATTTGTCCTAGCTTAACATTATTAATAGCTATTAGCTATGTCGAAAGATTAAATAAGGTAAAACAAATATTCTCGATTGATGTTCCGAATTACTAATTATTTTCTTATTTTAGCGCTATCGTGATCTGAAAGGTACTCCTGGATGTGGATCTCGAATGATAATGGTGGCATTTATCATGGCTTCGAAATATATTCACGATAGTTTAAGATTGATCATATATACCAATACCAGAAAACATGTATCAGTCATTACTGCTCCAATTACTCCTCCTACTTCACCTAAAATGCCTATAACAGCTTCAATCATTGAAAACATCACAATCGCTCTTAATATTAATAACAATACTCCTCTTCCGTCATCAAGTAGTGATGAGAATAACTCTCAAAAAGTTCCCATAACAACAGATAACGCCACAACATCCGATGATACCATAACAACTACAAAAAACGAATCTCATACACCCAAGACCGCCACAGCAACCCCAAGTCCTATCCCTGAAGTGTCTGATAAAGACCGTAATTTGAGAATTGCTCGTATGGAACAAGAATTTTTGTTCTTTTTAAATTACGATTTATCGGTTCAAGATCCATCTCTTTTAGTCAAATGGGCTCAAAGTTATGAATCACTTGAAAATAAGTCTGAGAACGAAGAGACTTATACCTCGGCAGATGAAGGTGATGACGAAATGGACGATGATGAAGAAAAGTAATTCCATTTTCTTTTGAGTCGTTTACTCCTTGTATAAATAATTTAATAAATGAAATGATTTCCCCCCTCTATTTCCTAATGATATATTGATACATGATTCTCGAATACGTATCAAGCATCTCGAGCTACAATAGCAATAGCAATAGCAATAGCATTAATACAACATATATACCTAATATCTAGACAAAATAAATTACATAACATGTGTGAACCTATAGAATATCTGGATTTCTAATAATACGATTTTTGATTATTTCAAAAAAGCTGTGGTTCTGAGGTGAAATTATTGGTTGCTATGGACTAAATATCAGATTTCCTTTAGTTGCTTTCTGTTCCTGGTTGCTAGGGCCATCAGCTGTCAAACTATTTCGTTGCCATGGAGAAATATGCATTTCCAAGATTTAATATAATGTCGACGGTTTCATGTATATGTTGGACGTCTTTTATATTTAAAATATGTGAAGCTGGTTTTTATACATAATCTTGCAATAAGCAGCTTTATTATTAATATATGCACTATAATAACTCGATTTATATTATAGATTCTTGAAATTTATACTTACATTGCTTGTTTTTGTATCAATATCATCAGCAAAAGGACATCTTCAATGCTTCAGATTGACTACTTTTTTGCAACTCCTTCTCGACGATTATCATCAACCACACAAATATTTTTAATCACGTTATTTTTTTCAATGAGAGAGTATATCGTGTAGCAAGCGCTATTTCTTTTAACACACTCTTGTTCCCCTTGTTTCAATAATAATCTATAAAAATGAAGTATACTGCAGTAGCTTTATTGTCATTAGCCTCAGCTGTTATGGCTTTTGAATCCACTGTTCCTTGTATTATGTGGTCTCCCAAGAAGTAAGTGATCGAGTATACATCTATTTACAAGAAACAACACTAAAAAAAAAAAAAAAAAAAAAAAAAATAGCTATGTTGATACCAATGTCAAAACAAGCAACCAATTTGTTATTAGTCAAACAGATGCCTCTTCTGCTATCATGTCCTCTTTATCTTCTGATATCTGTTCAGCTAAAGTTATTGCCTTGATCAACCAACCCGAGGTAAAAAGATAAAAATAATGTGAAAACACGTCATTGATTAAACAGACAACATAACTAAACATCCATCGTAAAACACTTTAGCTTCACAGCAATGATTTCACTCGTTCTGGTTTCGAAGATGCTTTCACTCAGTTAAAGGTAAATGAGCAATCCGCGCGATCATATTTCTATGCAGGTTTTTTTTTTCGGTTTTGAAACTGAAACATGATATTTCATGTAGGAACACAGTACTCAAGCAAGCTCTCGCTCACAAATCGAGTATATCACTAATGGTGTTGACGTTAATGAGGTTGCAAAGATGATTGCTAGTCAATGTGATTCCGCTGTTTCCATCTTGGACCCCTCAAGTAAGTTTTTATTGAAACATTGCATAACGCTAGATCAAAAAAAAAAGTAACATTTGATTTTTTATAGCTGTTTCTGCCGATGATTTTACTGAACAAGAGGCACCTATTGTTGCCGTTGTTCCTCTTCCTGCTGCTAACGATGCAACTAAGCTCAAGGCTAATGGTAAGAAATTCATCATCTAGTAGTATACGCAATGTATATTCATGTGTGCTCTTTTTATGCGTAGATGCTTCATTGGGCCAATTTATTGATGCTGTTGAAGGAAAGTTTCAAAACGATTATGCTGTTATTTACACTTCTAGTGATGCCAAGGTAAGAAATCGTATACTTAAAACACTTCTCGTATAGATAAATTAACAATGACATTAGACATCTTGTCATGAAAGTACCCAAAACTTGCATCGTCGTGCACCTGCACCTGTCAATAACTTGCCTATTTTCGCAAAATACCAATTGTTTACACCTGGTGTTTTCATGGTTCTTGGTGTTGTCTTCCTTTTCATGTTCATTGCAGGTACTGGTATCACTTGGTTGGTCGGTATCCAAACTCCTGTTCGTTTTGAAGCAAAGCAAAAAAAGAATTAAAAGCAAAATATTCCCCCACCCAGACTCATATAAAATGAATAAACCTCTTATATAAATACACTAAATTTTGTCTCAACAAATATACAAAATGTATGGGCATGTGTGTCACTACTTCTTGAACGAACACCAACAACCTTTTCATCATTAAACCTTGGTAAACCTGGAGAAGGGGTAAGTAAGAAGCTCAAATAATGCGTTTCTCTTCGAGAAAAGCGTTTAGACAGGCGTAAAATCTACAGGTTAATGGATGCTTGCATGAGCAATTTCATTTTTAGCAAAACTTATTTTCATAAAATTGGTACACTTCTTGATACCTGTAGCTATCCTCTCCAATAGAACTGCCATATTTTAAAGAAACGTAGCGTATTTCAATGTTTAAGCAGTAGAGTTTCAAATGAGTTCACAATACTCTGCAAAGGTTGAATATACTCGATCGTAAGGCCTTTGCTTACTCCAAGTATCTGAGCTGTGACAAGTTGTACCTGTTATAAGCGCTTAATTCCACAAATCAAATACAAAGCAGAGATGAATATTATTAATAGAATTTGGCTTAAAAAACCTTTACTTGTTGTGAGCTAAGCTTGGTAACGGAAATTTTGCTAGATCTACCTGCTAATACATCAAAATAATTAATTACATGCATGCGACATGGAATGGGTGGGGGGGTATTGTAGGTACTAGAGTAGCCTTTGTTGTTATATACAATGTACTGAGATTAAGTCTTTGTCATTAAATTTGTTCTTCTAGGAAACATCTAATAATAAAAATTCATTCTCTATTGAGGCTAGGTAGTTATATTCCATAAGTTGGAATGGGATTTCATTGATATTCCTTTTGCAAGTGCTTATTTGAATAAAATTCAAATTTTCAAAAAATTCAATTTTCATAGCTTTCAAATTTTAAAATCGGAGCGTCTCCTTTCTTCTATAACTAACCTCATACTAAACACTTTTTAGAATACATTTTTGACATTGCTAAATACACGAGTTGGTCGTAATATGCTATCTGCTTCTGAAAATATTTTATATCTCACAAAAGACTTAAAAACATGCGAAGCTTGCTGCTTTTTTCTTGAATATTAGGTTCAATTTTCATCCGTGTGTAATTTTTTTTTTCGCTAAATAACACCAAGAAAAAATTATATGCCAATGTACCTGAGATGACCAACTTTAATCCAAAAACGCGTTTCTGGAAATATCCTATCTGTAGTAGTTGATACAATTTTTTTAACGCTAATGTTTCAGATTTTTACATGTATTTCACTGATAAAAATTAAAAACTTCGAGGCTTCATATCTCTACGAAACATCAAACTATACTAACACTTTCTAATAATAAAACTTACTTGTTTTGAAGTGCTCTATAACATATTTCAGTACAAAAAAATTCTGAGCACTTTTATTTTTTTTTTTTATTTTTTTCACATTTTCGTAGTAAATTTCAAAATATTCGCTATATTGAGCAGCATTTTTTTTTACATTCATTTCATCAACCTCATTGAGCTCTCTCGGACCCAATTTAGTTTTCTTCGAAATATTGATTTTTCGTGGAGATATCCTCAAAAATGTGTACAAAAAGGTACCTCCATTTCTAGATTCCATTTTTCCCTTATATACCCTCATCCCAAATTTTGAATTTGAAAAAATTTGAACAAAAATCTCATTTTCTCTACGAAAAATGTAGCTAAAAATTTCAGCGATATCTCAATCGATAGATAATTTTTTTGCGCATAATATCAATTACTTGTATTTAAAATATGCTTGTAAAACGTGTTGTGTATCTTCAAAAAACCTCCAAAATTTCAATTGCATTTTACGCAAAATTTAATGTGAAACATTTGTTAGAATTTTATTTATTTGGATGCGAAATTCAAAACTGTACAAAAAACATTTAGTTCACTAATTCAACTTACTTTGCAGCTCATGAGCCATTAAATGATTTTGTTTTTTTCGATCATTTTCGATCATTTTTCGATCGATTTGTTAGATCGGTTTTGGGACTCCGTTATCATAGGTTTTAAGCTGTAAGTTATTAGTTATTATTTTGATTATCTTGACAAAAAATCAATATTGTTGACCGAAACAAAAAATGCAGAGTAAATTGCAGTTGAATTGATCTTATGAATGCAGAAAATTAACATATCGATTTGGAGTTTATATTTTACAATAGATTTAGATGAATTTAAAGTCAATATTAGGCCAATACGCTTATTATATTCTGGTTTCAACCCTTTTAATTTAGGACAGATATCTATAGCCATAGATGGAAGGTATGTTGGTTTTTAACTTTGATGGGAAACATTCAATATTGCGTGGTAAATTTTAAACGTTTCTGGAAACCATATGAAACCTCCTTTTCACAACCGTAATAGAAAACCGACAATGAAAAATTGCATCTCGGCCGATTTTGATCCTAGTAACTTACTGCATGATGGTAAGTACACATTTATGACACGATTGTCTCAAGTTGTAACTTCCACGAGTTTTAAAGTTAGGAACGGTGATTTTTGTGGTAATTTTACATAGAGATATGTAATTGGTTTAGACATGATTTTAAGAATTTTTTGCAATTATTACGGTAAACAACAGGTTTAACAGTGGAAAGAGTTTTCAAAGAAGGGAATATATGAAAGATATGTATATATCTTGGATGGTTTTTGTAAGCTAAATAATGCATGCAGCGACAATGATGTTGGGTTCGATGCCAGTAATCTTGAGAGAACCAAAAATGGCAGTAATACACTGACCAGCAATCAAACCACCAGCCAAATTAAGGAACGTGAAGAAAGGTATTTCGACTTGAGGATTGATCATCGCAATATCAATAGAAGAAATAGATGGGAATATATGTGGTACTTTTGAGGGAAAAGGTAATGATGGCAAACAGAAAGGAGACCAGCGTCAACAGCGCATATAGCAGTACAGATAATCGATCCTCTACTAAGGGGGTTCACCACCGTAACATTATCAAACTTGTCTATTTTTCTGTAAAGAACAAATCAGGGCCTTTAGATGCATACTTAAGTAAGAATAAGCATGCTTTTAAGGGATGTAAACAACAAATATATAAGCTGCGGCATAAAGCCATCATCTCCATGTCATGCTCACATCAGAATTACCGATATATGTTGTGTTAGTAAAGTGTACTCAGTGAAAGGAGCTGATATCATACGTGTAAATACTTTGCGCAACCTAGGAGTTTGCCGATCTGGATTATGATGGTGTGCATACCAATACACTGCTTTAAATTAAGGGATATGTAATAATAGAACAAACAGTTCATTTCGGCTAAAGTGTGATGCAAAGTATTAGGATACACGGTGATCGAAATGCATTGTTATAAATTATGTACCACACACATGAAGATAAGACATGTGTATAGTATCAAAAGTTTGAATGTATCTAATTGAATGTTTATATTACTAATTAATTTATACATGATGTATACTATATAGGTTTACATACAATATGCTCACTAATATCGATGAACCCGAGTTTACAATACACAAACATACACTCATTCACCAGTTAATCTGGGGTCATTATATGTACTAATTGTATAAGCTAACGATTACTGTTATACGACATACTATGGCGCAAATACAATTACTCTTTTTGGAAAAAATCGGGATTATGATTCAACACATAGACCCCCTTATTTTATATGTTGTTATTTGAATTCATGCAATACATTTGAACACAATTATTTTTGTGTAATGTTATTAATTATAGAAATATAGATTTATTGAAATTTTCTGGATAGCATATATTTGATTGAGTAATTAAAATGAATTGGAATGGGAGAAAGAGCTAAATAATACAGGATACTGGTATATGATTTGATTGATTAAACTATAGTTTGGTATAATGATAATAAAATGAAATATATTTAGAGATGAAATCTCTTTTTGTACATCAAATAAGTTGGTGATGAGCTTTCTACTGAAATTGTATCACATTGCTTCTTTTTTTGATGTTCAACTCCGAGAACTCCTTGAGTTACCAATGCTGTTTGATTGTTGTTAGTTTCCTTGCTAGTATAGTTGCTATATCTATCAATTATTCCAGGAGAAATGAGGAGAGAACAACCCAATACAGCACCTGTTGGTGATGGTAAAGTGCTTGAAGATGAAATATCGGATAATGCACCACTGTATAAAGGCAATGAAGGTTGAGGGGAACAAGTTGAGGAAGATGAGGATTGAGTAACAATAGGAGCTAATTTTTTGTTTCTACGTGACAATAAGGATTCCTTTGTTGAATCATCTTCTTCTCCCCAAATCATGTTTGTACAACGAAGGGGAAGTACAGGCATTCGATATACTTCAGGTGAAGCTACCATAGTACTGTTAACACTTGAAGTTGACACAATTCGTTTCGTCATTAATGGTTTGGTGGGTGATTGTTGGTGCAATAGCAAAGGTGATGATGCAGGTGAATATTTGATAATTCTGCTTTTTATAGCAGAAACCCAAGACTCCATGTCAATTTCAGATTTACATTCAATAATCCAGGGCCTTAATACATTATCCCTTTGTTGCTGTTTTGGTTCGAGACGAAAGCAGTAAGGATGCTGTAAAGTAGATGCTGGAATAACTTGAGCAATTTGACGTAAATTTAATACTTGAGATGGTGATTCAGAATGTTCATCTTTATAGAAACGTAATTCGGAATCAAGCAATACAAAAAATCTTGGGATCCAGCGAGATCTTCCAAATGGTAAAGAAACCATTTTCGATAACCAACCAGCAGTTGGCGAAAATAGTTCATATTGTGGTGTAATGACTGTGAGATTATTATTCATTTTTGATATTTTTAGTAAAGGAAAGTAATTGATAAAGAAAAAGAGGAAATAAGGAAATACATCAATCTTATTTATACTGAATCCAGGATCCGTTCTTCTTTTCCAGTGAAAAAGAAACTAAATTATAATAGAAATTTACGCCTTTAATTGTAAACATTTTCCCCTTATTTATCGAATTGATAGTCAAAATGGCAAAAAGTTTAAATTGTGCCAAATAGCCCACATCCTATATTATATAGGTTTTTCCGAGTTCTTTTTTTTTATATCTATGTATCCAATGTATACATCAAGTATGCATTTAGGGTAAACTAAATGCGGCGTAATCGATCCAAGACACCTGATTTTTTCCATTATTATTGGATCTTTAAATGTGGTACAGCTTTAGGCATAACTATTTATTTTGGCAGTTGTTGTGTTATTCTGCTTTGTTATGTTGATGTATAGACCCCTTGGACAAATGTCCTTTATTTAATTGGTGATTGATCTCCCTTTTAGTTGATCAATTATATTTTTGGTAGTCATTTGACGGCTACAACTACTTTTATAATGATTTCGAGGGCAGAGGGGGGGGGGAAAGTTTAATGGACTAAAAGTACGATCATCTGTCATGTATTACTATTGCTGGATATAAGCATCGCATTTCGCCCCCTTTCATTTTTGGTACCTTTTTTTAATTGAAACAGCGCATCTCATTACTGTAAAACCTAAATATCCGTAATAGCAACAAAAACAACATTCCTTATCAGGGTAATTATCATAATTAGGGCAACATAATACGCCAAACCGATTGTATTTTATATGCAATTGTTTATAAATTTCCTATTAGTATTTTTTCAGACAAGAAGAATGCCTAAATGTAACGAGTGATTTTGAGCAATTACATTGATCGCATTTCTTTCTTGACGATAGTACCAAGGCTGCCACAAATCGTTCATTATTTGTACAACAATCACTTCCCTTTTTCTATATTAAATTACAGATGGTATGCGACCCATATTTCAAGCTTGTCAACCAATGATACTTTACAAAACTTCATCAACCCATTCTTGAAACCCTCTGAAACAGAAAAATAACTAATTGGACAAAACGGATCATTGCAAGAAACACTAGGAAAGAAAAAAAAGTGACTACTTGAAATAACAATCGATCCGTACCATCGCGGACAATTTCAGTTGATGGGTTAAACTAATTGTCTTGCCTCTCTTCTTTCTCTCTCTCTCTCTCTCTCTATTTTTTTTTTTTTTTTTTTTTTTCATTTGGTTACATTTGTGTTGTGCTGTGTGTTTGTATACTGTGTTTGTGTGTTTATAAGTATATAGAAGAATCTTCGACTGTCATCAATTAAAGAGCAAACGCGCCAGAGATCATTTGCATTGAAAGCTTAAATTTAAAATGAATTTCCAAACATTGAATTACTCATGTAAGTAAAAATATTTTGCAACGTTACAAATTTATGCTAATTTTACCAAATTTTAAAGCACAACAGCAACAAATGCAAACACAAACAGTAAATAATTTCTCAATAAAACGTAAATTTGAAGATGATTCAGAGCAGGTAATTCATGTAGTAGAATTGAAAATGTACCAATTTTTGACAATTTTCCTTGGTAGTTTGTTAAAGCAAAACGGCTACACTCTCTTGAAAACAAAAAATGTCAAATAATAAAAGAAGAAATTCAAGAAAAAAAGCAATTATTAGAGCAATTAATGCCTGCAATTACATATGCTTCACCTGATTATAAACCTTCATCAAATGCAATTTCTAATTTTGCAAATCAAAATATGCCTTCAAATTCTGAATTGTTTGGCATGATCATACCACCTACAGAACAGCAACAGTTTCAGCAGCAGCAGCAAGAAGAAGCTAATAGTGATATGATGATGGAGGATGATTATACTGATGAAGATGAATCATTACAAACCCCATCATATATGAATTGTTATAGTAGCTATATCCCAACTGATGTGGGTGAAGATTTAGAAGATGGTGGATACACTGGTCAATTAGAAAGAGGCTGGAGTGAAATGTTCAGCGAAATGAATTACTAAAAAATAAACATTATTGTACACACATATTTTGAACCAGTGCAAGCGGGATTACAAAGAAATGCCGTATAAATGTTTATTTCAATTTTTTTTTTTTTTCTCGTATCATAAGATACGAAAAAGTAATCTTTTTTGTCTTTTTTTTTTCCATATTTCATACATATATTATGTTGAATCATTCTTATATCTCTATTTTACTCTTTTTATATACCTATTTTACATGTATTTTGACAAAAGAAATATCTTTTCGTGATGAAAATATACAATATTTTGGTCGTTGGCATGCCTCTACGAACGAAATACAAAGCGGCTGGCCCGGTGCATACTTCAAAGTCATTTTAGAACATACAAGTTCTGTGCAATTACAATTAAATAAACCTACATCAATACAAGTTCAAATTGACAAGGGACCACATATTGATTTTATCAATACAACTAGTATAAAAATACAACAAGGATTCGAACAAGAAGGTCACCATGAGTTGAGAGTTACAGCTACAGATATAGACCCAATAAATCTATCTATATGTTTACAATCTCTTTTACTCGATGAAACAGGTATCACGCTACCTCCAGCACCTTCAGCAGACACTCCACTGGTTGAATTTGTTGGTCATGATTTAACATTGGGCTTAGAAACATCACAAAGAATATTTTCAAGCTTTGCTTGGTTAACTAGTGATCTATTGGAGTTAGAACATTCACAAATCGCTTATAAAGATGCTACTTTGATTGATGGTATGGAAGAAAAATATTTTGATTGGTCTTTGTTACTCAATCAACAACAACAAACAACAAAAACCCCTTGGAGCGTGGTTATTTTGTTAGGCTCAAATGATCATCAAACTGATTATGCCTCTGACGAATATAGAAATACTTTAAATACTTTTTTAACAAAACTTCGTAAAACCCTGTATGAAAATGCGCCTATTTTTATTTTATCTGAACCACTTGGTGATATGTTTAGACCATCTCAACAATCTGTATTAGATATGACACATCAAGGAGATCAGTATATTTATTTTATTGATACAACTGGCTGGTTAAGATTTGGCTCCAATTATTATAGGGATAGGGTAAAACAAATGTTATTATATAAAGCAAAAAGGGAATATGCCTAATTTCCTTGCATTGTTTAGGGTCATCTTACTGATGCAGGTCATGAACTGTTTGCAAAGAAATTAGCTCCTCTTTTACAAGTCAAGCTGACACATCCCAGAGATCCATTACCAGGACCACCACCAAATCCCAATTTACCCGGAGATTGGCAAACGATGGATGTAGGACAAGAAAACCGAATTGGATTACCAGGCACAGTTTCTGCAGATTCAGCTTCAACATTTACATTGTGGGGATCTGGTGCTGATATTGATAATGATACGGACGCATTTAGATTTGTATATCAACCATTTTCAAATCAAGGTACAATTGAAAGTACTATACGTTCTCATTCTGCTTTTGCAAAATGTGCAAAGGCTGGTATCATGATTCGTGAACATTTAGGCCATGGTTCACCTCTCATCATGTTGGGTATCTCTCCAGCTGAAGGCATTTTTGTTCAAATTAGGTATGGCAATCTTGAATCGACCAAATTAATTAAAAAGATGAGAGCTTCACCTCCTTACCGTCTTCGACTTGTGCGACAAAAGCAAAGTAATATTTTTGAGGCTCAAATTCAACATGTCGATAGTGCTGGAAATGATGCCAGTTGGGAAACATTTGTTTCTGTGCCATTTGTTATGGCTCGTGATGTGTATGCTGGTCTAGCTGTCACCAGTTGTGATACATCGGTTGTTAGCGTGGCTAAATTTACAGAGGTGGCTCTATATAATAGTGCTTCGTTAAATTTGCAACAACATGAAGAGGCCACACGTTTTATAGATCAACATAATTATTAAATAAATAAATAAAATGTAATTATATTGCATTTAAAAACTTTAATTCTTGCTATAACTCCTAAAAAATATAGACTAATTAGAAGTTATCGATAAAGAACAATCGTACTTTGTATTATGTTTGTCTACATACATTGCAAAATACACAAACATATAATTGAATAAGACGTAGTTACCTGGCGATAAGATGTATTTTTATCAACAATGATTTAAAAAATACTCTAGCAAAGATGTTTCAAAAATTTGATAGTAAATCATATATACTTTTTTGTTAATTGATATCGGTAGGAATCAGGCAACCAAGTTTTTCTGGGGTAAAATTGGCTGCTGAAAACGAATCTGCAATTCATTTTACTGTATCTATCAATTTCGCCGAGATTTTTGTGGTATAAATTCTGCTGGATTCTAGTATATACACCTATGGCAACCCTTAAATTTCATTATAAAGTCTTACTTGAACACATAATAAAAGTTGTTGAAAAATTTATTCCACACATTTTGATATATAATTCTAAATTCCAAGTCTAGTTTCAACAATTTTATAGGACAAAACAAGGAAAATAAGGTGAATATTTGTGCTGGTGGACAATTTTAGCAGAATTTTTTTTCAAAAACAGTACTCATTGATTCAACATTGTGCCGGTTACAAATTTTATTTAATGGAACAAGGATGGTTACTATAGTGGTTGTTTCATAAATTTGAATGATTCAAAAATGGCCAGCTTAAAATTGAGAAACCGCATTTGAAGTGAAAATAAGTCGAGAAAATACTAAGGTATTGCAATGATGGTTATTGAGTAAAGTCTACTTTGTTTTTCATTCTCTACCAGGATATCTAGGTTTTGGATGGCTGTAAAGACTTTTTTTATTTTTTTATAAAATTTGTGAGAGTACTTTTTCTGTTATAGAGGTCCATGAAGGGATGACAGGTATGCAAAACTAAAACCATAGGATAGTACTCATTAGCGTCTATCCAACGAATTTTATCTCGTCAAAAAATATTGATTTTTGGTCGAGAAAATTGTGATTGAATGATTGATTTTTGGTGATAAAAAAAAACGATCCATTTTGGACGAGGATATACCAGGATTAATTTTCGCCGACCAAAAAAAATGATGAAAAAAAATTAATTTCCCCACAAAAAATAGGGCTACAGCTACGTATAAATATTTATTCTGTAGATAATTTGGTTGCGCATAATGTGAAAATAAAATATTTTAGGATTGCATTTGAATGAAGGGTACTTTTTGATCAAAAACCGTTAAAATTTGACATTAAATTTACTAGAGATTTTATGAGAAAAACATTTTCAAAACCTACATAGATCGATTTAGAATTAAAAACTGAACCCAAGATATTTAATACGCTAGTTCAACTTACTATGCATTTTTGTAAGTAATTAAACATACAAGGTTTTTTTGGATTTTTTTGGATTTTTTTTCCATTTGAACACTTTTTGGATTCAAGCTCAGTCACATATGCATATCTGATTATATGATTTTATATGGATGTGGTGATATTCAAAATCGGAGCGTGCCCCCATTTCAATAGATAATCAGGAAATGAAAAATGTAGGGCTATATTTGATATGCTACAGAATATTGACAAAAGACTTATTTCTATTCATGTTAATTTCTTAGCGAGTATAAGGGCTTCAAAAGTGAAACACTTGCTTTTACCCCGCTTAAAAACTCAACCTAGGATGCCAAATATCTCGAGATTTTAATAAGCTTGCACTTAAAGGCTTTTATGCTAAATCTATAATTACCAAGAACGCTTGGGCCTCAGTTATGACACCATACTAATTCATCCCAGCTGTTAATCAATCAAGTAGCTATCAAACCAACATCCAAGCTAGGAATGGGCTTCGATTCGAGTTTGAATCGAGTTTTAACGGAAACGGCCATTCGATTCGAGTTGGAAAACGGCCCGTTCTTTTGTAACCCAGATAAAAAACGGGGTGGGAACAAGTATTGGTTTGCCTTAAGGAGGCTGTTAATAGCAACCTTGTCAAGTTAATATGGGATTATGAATCGATAATAGCATATTTGACAGTTTCACAACTTGAAGTATTTTTTCAATCCTGTTTTCGAGCTTAGCTAACAAAAAAAGAAAAGAAGAAACTCGAATACCCTCATTCGAGTTTGCATAAAAAACGGCCCGTTAAAGCAGTCAAACTCGGTTAACCGTAATACGATGCGTTGTTTGTGAAATCCTAATCCAAGCATAACTAACACAGCATTGAAACAAAGCAACCCATAAGCTCTGCAAGAACAGTTGAATTATGATTGATCCAGTTCAATCCATAGATTACTATCAAACATATCTAATGGTTCAATAGTGCCTTAAATTGCATCTCAGGATCTCAATGTCAAATCAATATAGAAGACCATACTTTTATGTCTAAATAAACGACATCTTGTTTTTATTATACAGTTGAAGAACTAATTCATTACTCATTCTCTTTTAACTGTTTTCTTTTTTAAGTATTATTCATCAAACCGGAAAATATACGACAAGGTTAAACCTTTTGCAATTCTGCGGATCAGCGCTAGAAGTAGTACTTGCCATTGCAACGGGAGGTCATTTGGATTCATATTTGTTGAGAAGAATTGATGGGGGGCTTGCTGACCTTAGTAGGTGTAAATAGCAGGTAACCAACTTGTTGCTCAAACTGGCTCAGCGTACAATGACCCATGGATGCTGGTAGTATTGGTGTCGAGCCGGGTTTTGCCAGCCAAATTTACTACGTAGTATGCATATCATATTATGCATTAATGAAAAAGGAAAAAATTTGCTAGACTTATGCAAAAGTTATTAAGAAAAAGAAAAGGAGGATCATATTCGATGAGAAGCAAGGTCATCGGAGATTCTCTTTCGAAATTCATATCCTAATACCAAAAGGCTTCCCCTTTGGCAGGTTTGTACTCACGAATATGTGTGTCGCACTCAATTTGTAGCGCATGCACTACCCGTTAAGCTTGTCACTCTCCTTTGGTCTACAATTTTAATCCCCATACATGTGAACATGTATTTGTCAGTTTTTCACTATTTCAGAAATGCAGCAAATCAAGGTGTATTTTTTCTTTTTGGAAATGATAATAGAGCTTTCCAGAAATTGTTAGTATTACGAATCATCTGAAAAAAATGCCAATTTGTGAAGGATATAAACAAAACTCAATGTTAGTACATTAATATTAAGTTGTATAACACAAAAATTGAATATGGATGAATGTAAAGCAATATTTGCCAAAATGAGGGTTAGTATAATAACAGGAGCTACAACGAACAGAAACTCAAGTAATATCCGGCAGATGCGGCTGCATTAGAAAATTCGGTTTTTAGGTGTAGAAACACCTAGAATCATACTGGAAAACCAAAGTACGCATTATTCATCCAACAAAAGACAGACACCAACTTTCCAATCCACCAGTGTTAAATGCAGATAATAATTATATAATAATCTCTACCAATGCGAAATAGTAATATGATACTGTATACTGTATGAATCAATTAGTTTGACAACTATAATTATTGGTAATAATAATAATAATAGGATCAAGTTTTTAAGTAATGACAAAAAACTACCAACAGTATGCTGGTAAATTTTAATTTAATACACTATCGTTCAATAAGACCGAATATTAATGAATTAGAGAAAATACAACTGGTACAGTAAATAAAAAACTAATACTCAATGTAAAACGAGGTCAAGATTGGTAAAAGGTATTTTCATTGTTTGGTGAAAATTGCGATATTTTGATGGATAGAAATTGATTGACAGGACCAAGACGTTGTGTTTACTTCAGAATTTTTAAAAGGGTTTAAAAACATTCTTCATTAAACTCAACTAGATGTTGAATACTCACCATATGCGATTATTAGTATCATTTTGTCTTTTATTTAATTGCTGTAGTATTAAAAATCAAGCTTTTCATAGCTTATAATAATGACAGTGGGATATTTCTGATTTTAGATTGATATTTATTATCATAAGACGGGCTGATAATAGTTTGATACTATTGTAGATGGAACCACTCAATTTAATTTATGGAATTTGAATGAAAATACTGGGGAACCATTTGTACATAATACTTAAGCTGATTCTGGTAAAGCATTGAATAAATTGGCTTAGGACAAAGAGGGTAAAAAGGCGGCAATAGGTTTCAGTCATGCCCATGTTTATGTTTATGTTTATGATGTTGGAGGGGTAAGATTATCACTTAATGTAAATTACCTCTAGAGCAATATTAAAATGTATAAAGATTTATAGTAATAAGCTTGAATCAAGTGGGTACACATTGTAAATTCTTGAAAAAGTTCTCAAGTATTATAAAATCTCTTATTTTTAAGACTTACAAGGCTTATAAGCGGAATATTAATTTCAAAAATTATTTTTGTCCAGATCATCAATTTTGACATTTTTTAATTTTTTTTTTCTGCTTTTGCAAATCTAGAGTTAATTATACTACCAATTATAAACACAAAAAATATACATATATACAGAATTTAGCGCTCTATTTGCTCAATAAAAAATAATAAACATTTTTATTGCAAAATATTACATGAAAATCCTTTAACCAAAAATCCGTTTTTGGGGCAAAAGTACAAAGTTTCATTACTTAACATTTAATATTAAGTTTTTATCAAATGTGTATTAGCTATGCCTACAATTTTCTCTCACATTGTAGTATATTTAAGCGTTGATTTTGGTATCAAAATTTGATTTTTCTGCTTTTTGATCAAAATCATGAGTGGTGGTAAGGATAAAATGAGCCCCGAAAAATGTCCGTTACAAAGTCTGAATTTTCAGATCATACGTGGTTAAATATAAGAAAAGTATAAAAAAAAACACACATTTTCATTTAAAGCTTAGATATATACGATAGTATAAAAGACTTAGCCGTTCGATCGTGTTATGCTCAATTATGATGTCGCTCTACGGGCTCTCTTTTTCAATTTTTTAATGAATCTATGATATGACAGACAGTTTTTCTAGTAAAAAATGCATGTTTCTATGATAATAGATATTGCCTATTTTGTTTAGTTTGTGGTTTGATGCACTGTAATGCTGCTTTTACATTGGCTGAAATGTGCCATTTAGCAGGGTTTTAATTGCACTGAATAATGTAAAGCCTTGAAAATCCTTTTCTACGTGCGTTGTTTTTCTCTTTTTGTTTTCATATTCCAAGGATATTATTCACCGTTTGATAAGGCATATCAGACTATCAAGCTGATATTCTTTTCTTGTATCTGAATACGCATGCTAACATAAGGGACTAATGTTTTCAATATAGGTAGCAGTTGTTATATTAGAGTATTAGAGGCTGATATTTTCCTTCTTTATAATTATCTGCATTCTAAAATCAAATAGCATTATTTACTACTGTATTACTGGACGTATTTTTTGATTACCAGATCAAATCGAAGGCAATGATATTTATATCTACTCAATGAAAAGCTAGAACTGGCTACAAACCCATAAAATGTTCCAGAAAAGTGATAAAATTTCAAATGGTATAGAAACAAAAAAAAAAAGAATAACTAATGTTTTGTCTAATAACCATAGTTTTGATCGTAGCTACTGTATACTTAAAGTCACATATTTTTACAGCTGGCAATCTTAAACTAAAATAGTATGTTTTAATATACGCAATGAATAACAACTAGAAAATAAAGTTAAAACTAGATATATTTATTGGGTATATTGTAGATAAAAAAGATAATCAATCTATCTCGAACGACATCAGTAGTATCCAGGGTATTTATATGTTTTGGAAGCGCGGATATAGAGTCCACAATACAAAATGTATGAACGGATGATTTCATAGTCTTGAGGAACTAGTTGATTACAACATGATGATATAATAGACTGGCCAGAGCAAGTTTAGTAGGATACTGTTATATCAGAATCTATATATGGCATTACCGATGTCTATTTTTATAGTCTCAGTTCTGGGTGTACCCATATCATCATTGTATTACCTCAGATTGCCGTCTATTACATATATCCTCACATTGTATATTGAATAAACTCCACCTTTTACTCTTGTTCAATTCTTATTGTTATTGATAAAACAGATACGACCAAGTTAAGTATATAGGATATTCATGCTTGATCAACTTTAGACAGTAAATGTTTATACAAATGAAATAGCTCAATTCCATTTCCAGGAACGAGTTCATGATTGGCTCAACTTCAGGATCTCAGGCTACACCATTTCATCATAGCTTGAATGTAGCATAACTTAATAAAATAAGATTGCAATACATCACTGTCACCTCATACTCATCATTCTCTGCTAAGAATCATGTCTAAATAGCCCTTTGAGCACGTATACTATCAATACATGTGCCCAGTCTAGTCTATGTCCTAAACATAGTAAGTTTAAAGAAGGTTAATTTGTTTGAATTTTATGTGTGATAAAGTAACATCGTAACATCTATAATCTTAGATTTGGCTAGCATATAAATTCAAGCATTAAGTGTTATTTAATTTTATGCTCGAGCAAAAACCATTGTTGCTGCAGACATTATAGCTATAAACATATTTACAGATGATGATGATCGTAAATATATTGGCAGCTGCATGTATTGCTCTATATCAACAACGTATTGAAGAATTGCATTAACTATAATAATCGATATCAATAAAAGCAAATGTAATTAAAAACACATTAGCCCAGTAAAAAATGCAATGGGATTTTGCGAACGGCACAATGCTCATGTACAAAGGAATTTGTGCCCATACGATCAGCTCATTATGCTTATGGTCAGATTTTATTATTATGCGCAAATAGGGATAATAATATGCTTATGGACAATTCTACTATTATGCACATATGGGATTAATGTCATGCATATAGACAGAATCTATAATTCTACATGTCGTATATTTTCAGGATTGATAAATAGTACTTAAAAAAGAATACAATTATAAAAGAATGAGTAATTAATCAGTTCTTCAACTGTATAATAAAAACAAGATATCGTTTATTTAGATGTAAAAGTATGGCCTTTTATATTGATTTGACATTGAGATCCTGAGATGTAATTTAAGGCACTATTGAACCATTGGATCTGTTTGATAGTAATCTATGGATTGAAATGGATCAATCATAATTTAACCGTTCTTGCAGAGCTTATGAGTTGTGTTGTTTCAATGCTGCGCTAAATATGCTTGGATGTTGATTTGATAACTACTTGATTGGTTAACTGCTGGGATGAAATAATGTGGTGTCATAATTGAGGTCCAAGCGTTCTTGGTAATTACTGGATTAAACTTGGTACGCTAGGAGTTTCTTATATCCGATATCAAGACTTGCGCTTCAATACATGTCGTAGTCAATAGATTGTAAGATGTATTGATACTATAGAAGGTGATAATGTATGATACTAGTAGGTGGAATACAACACTACACATACAGGCTTTTTGTTATGCCCGTGTGCATTTTCTTTTGTTGTGCCCATATGCATCTTATCTTTTTAGCCATTATCCAGTGGGCGCAACAACTCATCAGGCTATAGTGTGTAGCCCACCTGGGCACAACGAAATCATCTTGTGCAGCACAGGTCGGCCGTAGTGGCTTCTACATATAAATCCTTTAAATTTGTGATTTTATGGACTTTTTTTGAATCCGGTTATATCATCTTATACTTTTTAAGTTAAATCCGTTATTAGGCTAATAATGTTGTAGGTGATATTTATGTTTAACTTAAAATAAGCCTTTGAATAATTAATAGCAATACAGTCGAACCTTAATTTTTGTATGAAATTTCGATGCCTGAATCGTATAGCTGCCTGCAATATTTAAATAACCGCGTCCGGGCTGTCCGGTAATTTTTTCTAAAAGTTTAAAGCTTGGAAATATTATTAGATGGCCGCTTCCAGAGATTGTTCGGCTTTTTTTTTGGAAGAGTGACCATTGGCAAAAATATGAATCATATACTATGTTGTATACCCCCAAGTACCATATGTTATCACCTTCTACAGTATCAATACATCTTACAATCTATTGTTGTTTACGACATGTATTGAAGTGCAAAGTATTGATATCGGATATAAGAAATTTTTAGATTACTAAGTTTAATTCAATAATTACCAAGGACGCTTGGGCCTCAGTTATGACACCATACTAATTCATCCCAGCTGTTAATCAATCAAGTAGCTATCAAACCAACATCCAAGCATAACTAACACAGCATTGAAACAAAGCAACCCACAAGCTCTGCAAGAACAGTTGAATTGTGATTGATCCAGTTCAATCCATAGATTACTATCAAACATATCTAATGGTTCAATAGTGCCTTAAATTGCATCTCAGGATCTCAATGTCAAATCAATATAGAAGACCATACTTTTATGTCTAAATAAACGACATCTTGTTTTTATTATACAGTTGAAGAACTAATTCATTACTCATTCTCTTTTAACTGTTTTCTTTTTTAAGTATTATTCATCAAACCGGAAAATATACGACAAGGTTAAACCTTTTGCAATTCTGCGGATCAGCGCTAGAAGTAGTACTTTCCATCTAAATCTTCTTGTTTTTCAATGTTTTATTACATATTAAAGTTTCAGGGGTGGTTTCTTTGGACAATGTTTGGACCCCTAAACTTTGTAATTGTAAATCCTGTTTTGTTTTTTTCTTTTTTGTAGTTTTAACAATCTGAAGAATTTTTACATTTTTTTTACAAAAGTATCGCTAGGGATCAGGCAACCAAGCTTTCTGGGATAAAATTGGCTACTAAAAACGAATCTAATACAATTCATTTTACTGTATCTATCAATTTTGCCAAGATTTTTGTGGTATAGACTTTGCTGGATTCTAGTATATACACCTATGGCAACCCTTAAATTTCATTATAAAGTCTTACTTGAACACATAATAAAAGTTGTTGATCAATTTATTCTTCCGCACATTTTGATATATAATTCTAAATTCCAAGTCTAGTTTCAACAATTTTATAGGACAAAACAAGGAAAATAAGGTGAATATTTGTGCTGGTGGACAATTTTAGCAGAATTTTTTTTCAAAAACAGTACTCATTGATTCAACATTGTGCCGGTTACAAATTTTATTTAATGGAACAAGGATGGTTACTATAGTGGTTGTTTCATAAATTTGAATGATTCAAAAATGGCCAGCTTAAAATTGAGAAACCGCATTTGAAGTGAAAATAAGTCGAGAAAATACTAAGGCATTGCAATGATGGGTATTAATTGAACTCTGCTTTATATTTTATTCTCTACCAGGATATCTAGACTTTGAATGGCTGTAAAAACTTTTTTTATAAATTTTGCGAGAGCACTTTTTCTGTTATAGAGATCCATGAAGGGATGACAGGTATGCAAAGCTAAACCCATAGGATAGTACTCATTAACGTCTATCTAACGAATTTTATCTCGTAAAAAAATATAGATTTTTCATCGAGAAAATTGAGATTGAATGATTGATTTTTGGTGATACAAAAAAGGATCAATTTTGGACAAAGATATACAAGGATCAATTTTTGCCGACCAAAAAAAATGATCAAAAAAAATTAATTTCCCCACAAAAAATAGGGCTACAGCTACGTATAAATACTCATTATGTAGATACTTTTGTTGCGCATAATGTGAAAATAAAATATTTTAGGATTGCATTTGAATGAAGGGTACTTTTTGATCAAAAACCGTTAAAATTTGACATTAAATTTACTAGAAATTTTATGAGAAAAACATTTTCAAAACCTACATAGATCGATTCAGAATTAAAAACTGAACCCAAGATATTTAATACGCTAGTTCAACTTACTATGCATTTTTGTGAGCAATTAAACATACAAGGTTTTTTTTGGGTTTTTTTTCCATTTGAACACTTTTTTTGAATTGAAGCTCAGTCACATGTGCATATCTGATTATACAATTCTATATGATAATATTCAAAATTGGAGCGTGCCTCCGGCAATGAAATGACACCTTTTATAGACGAAAGTCGCCATTGTCATTTCAGAAAAATAACGGATCTCGATTCGTACCTGAATCTCGCTCCATAAGGATTGAGTTCTACCCAGATCCCAATAAGCATAACGATGAAACTCTATATTACTAGTGCCTGTAAAAGAAAGTATTTCTGATCAAAATACAACTTTCTAAAACGCGACATCTATGATATAAAGCTGTACTTATTTTGCATTAATAATATATTCCAAAACTCTTACTCATAAAATCACAATTGCAGTAATTCTAGATAAAAAAATCACATTTCATAAAAATAAACTTAGTTGCATTTTAAATTATAACTGGAATGTTGAAAAATTAACATCCATCCAATGATATTCTATCATATCAAACAAAGTATCAACATCTCAACCAAGTATCTTAGAAAAGAATGTCAATAAAAGACATTATAATTGAAAACTTGTAAAATAGGCATCAACACACAAACATCCGCTATTTTACAATTCCTATAAATATTTTAAAAATAACTAAGTTGGGCCCGGTAGAGCACAACAATGCAAACGATATGATTGTAAAAAAAAATGCTCCTTATTACAACGAATATTTTAAAATATACTAAAAAAATGCCAAAAAAAATGGAAAAAAATAAAAATCCTCAAAATTTCTTCATACTAAAAGATGTTATAGATAGCGTTCGCAAAATGACCGAGCCCAAGCGAGTGCAAGCAGTTTCAGCAAGCATTTGCCGAGTCTAAAATATTTGAACATTACTCAAGCAAACCAGAGCCTAAGCAACGGCTCGTCGAGCGGTTGTATATTATTGAGCATTCTCAGTTTTGAAAGCAAGCAAGAAAGCATAAATCAAGCATTATCTAAATTTTCAAAAAGTCAAGCAAGTCGAGCACGAGTATATAAGCAAGCGAGCAAATCCGAATGCAAGCACAAGCATGGTGCTATATATTTTCAGCCTAATACTGTATTAGTTTAAAATGTGATGCATTTTGACATTTTTAAAGTTAGGATTATGTAAATTAAATAAGTTTTCCCTGTTTTACATGCTTGCTTACTTGATTTGAAAGCAGACAAGTAAGCAGGTTTACATACATGCAAGAAAGCCTATTTCAATTTGAAGCATTTCGAGCAAGCATACAAGCAAGCTTTCAATGTTTTCGTCGAGCGCCAAGTAGGAAATTACTCAAAAATTTAATCAAGCAAGCCAAAGCAAGTACTAACCTGAAAAAAGCGCAATTCAAGCGAGCCCGAGCATAGGGCTCGCACTGCTCAATTGCGATCATTACCTCTCTATAATCTCTTAATAAAACGGTACTTTTTCACTTGATTAATTTTATACATTTTACCTTTCGATAAATTACTGGCTTCTCTTCTGATATATTTGAATTTACGTCGCATTTGAAATGTATAGATGTACCGTAGTATGTAATATATATTTGACTGATAATGTGGAATAGGTAGAGATATTTACGAAAAAATATAAAAAACAATAGGAATTCGACTAGATAACACTAGGATTTTATTATCAAGTTACATTCTACTTGAGGACTTTTGTAATAAATAAATGTCTTTATATAGTTTTCATTTTTCATCATAGAGATTACGTAAACATTTCTAGGTCCATACATAGCCAATAATACCCTTGTCAGATATAAGCCTTGATAGTAATTAATCGGTGTATTCATAGAGTTCATGGATCCTTGATCATAGTGGTGTGATTAGATCCACACTATGTTGATTGGCCTTTAACTATAAGCTGCTAGGGTCGAAGCTCGGTAGAACGTTTATACAGTATTAGTATGAATCAGTATATATTATTTAGTAGTATGTCTATTCATGCCAGCTGTACTTTGATTGAAAATCAGATGAAATGGAGATCAATATAGTGGATAAATGTGTACATATTCCACAAATACACTATATTCATACAGGTTATTAGTTGATATATTTCATTCTTTACAGATTTTGGAACCATAGTCATGCCGATATAGTTGATTTACTCCAGTAACCGAGCTTACATAGTGAGATTCATAGAGTGTACTATAACCAGATAGTAATTGTTACTGTATATCAGAATCTAGATATAGCGCTATAGTAGTCGTATTATCAGAATATTGTTATTGTTACACCATTAATAGCTGTTGTATCACTTAATAATCTCTTCTATATATAATCTCATTCTCTACATTGAATAAACCCTCACCTTTTACTCTTGTCTAATTCTTATTAGTTTCGGTAAAAGAGAAATGTGCGTAGATAATAGAAAGTGATAATTATACAAGGAATGCTATCCCAGATTAGTTAGTTCATTTTTACAATAAAAATTATAATGTAACTCAAAATGTTCATTATTATCTTAAAAGTTACTATAATAACCTGTGAACGTAACACAGAATTTGGAATTAGGGTGTACACATTATTTTTTTCGAGCAAAACCGAGGATATTCTTTTGTACACATTTTTGAGGACATCTCCACGAAAAATCAATATTTTGAAGAAATTTGAATTGGGACCTAGAGAGCTCAACGAGGTTGATGACATGAATATAAAAAAATTCTGCACAATTTAACGAATATTTTGGAATCTATTACGAAAATGTCAAAAAAATGAAATAAAAAAAAAGATGCCTAGATTTTTCAAACTCAGATATGTTAAAGAGAATTTTAAAACAAGTAAATTTTATTATAAAAAAGTCTTTGGGTATCTTAATTTTTTGCAGAGATATTAAGGCTCAAAGTTTCAATATTTCATATTTAAGCTGTAAAAACCAAAATTGGAAGAAAAAAGTATCGGTTTTTCTGGATTTATTCGACAGATGCTATAGTGATAGTCTGTAGACAATTAATCGTTATTTGTAGCCCTTAAAAATCTGAATCCAATCAAACTAATTTCAATAAGAGATTTTTACTATTTTGTTACAAAAATCGCTCAAAATCGCGATTTTTGGATGGGGGTTGGGGTCAAAAAACAAGAGTACACCTTCAAATCTTCACTACTCCTTGAAAAATTAATTTTTTTGAAAAAACTAAAAACGGATCTATATATATTGCTGCTCGCAATTATTTTTATGAAACTGGCATTTTGTTTGATAACTTACTGGAAGATGATATTAATAATTTATACATTTTTGGTGTGTTTTATGGGGTAAATCCTTTGAATTTTTATTTTGGCTCTATTTGTATCTACCAAATAATATATCTATAACGTAGACAAAGAACTTTTATTATAACTGCAAGCAATGTTTACTTAATAAAATCAATAGGTATGCTTGCTTTTCTGATATTCCTATAATTTTTTGAACGGCTATATCTCCGCAAAAAAAATAGCTAAAAATATATGAATAGCACCATAATTATTGTAGCATTAACTTGTATTAGAATCCGCTCTTACCTCAGCACATGAAAAAATTTATGGGAAAAATGTTGGAAATCTGATTTTTAGGAAAAAAAATCCATTTTAACTTATGGAGTGTAACTTTTTTATTTATGGAGAGTAACTTTTTTTATGGAGTGTAACTTTCTTGACTGATGTCTCTCAACCCTTTATGACATGGAGTATTTACCCCTTCAAGTCGACCTAAATTACTTCAAAATGCTTCAAACAATGATGTTCAGCGACATTTTATCTTCTTGGTGCAAATTTAAGTTTGATCAATCCTGCATATGGTTAGGATTTTGTTGAATATAATATCGATGTGAATCGATCAATATTTCACCATCAATACAAAATATTTTAAAAGGATTGTCGAATATAAAGAAAAAGAATTTAAATACATGACTTTTTGAGTCTTTTTTATTTTAATTTTATATACAATTTTTTAGATTTTTTTTAAGTAAGGGAATTTCATTGTGAATCATGAAAAAAAGATAGCAAATGTGTGTGCTTGTGCGTATCAACATTTTCAGACATCGTTATATATAATAGTAAGGTTGACCTTGTGGATCTACATCATCTAAGGTAAAGCAAGATCTTCGAAACTTATCCCTTCGCCATTAGGCTTAGCTCTCAAGGATACCAAATCAACCAAGCTATCTTTTTCAGCATAGAGAGATTTGTAGGCACTCTTAATAGTTACTTCAGAAACGCCAGCAACATGAGCAATTTCACGAGTTGATTTAGGTTGACGATAAAGATATGAAACGAGATAGATACAAGCAGCAGCAACAGAAATAGGAGACTTGCCTGCAAGTGTACCGACCTCTTTAGCTCTTTTAACCAAATCGATACCTGCTTTTTGAACATAATTGGGTAATTGAAGATTGGAACAAAAACGAAGCATCAAATCTTCAGAATTCATAATGGTGGTATTTGTTTGTAATTTGGATTGGAGTGATTTGTAACAACGGCCAATCTCTTTCTTTGGGACACGGGTCAATGCACAAATTTCTCTAAAAGTACGGCCAACTTTTTCTTGACGGCAAGCAATAAAAATACAAGCAGCAATAATTGCATCACTTGATTTACCACGCAGTAATTTTTCATCTTCAACTCTCTTGTAAAGTTGCTTTGCTGTGTCGCTGACAATTTTAGAAAGTGAAATGGAATCACACATGGCACTAATTTCTTTGTAAGCTTGTACAAGATTTCGTTCACCCTTGACAGCCGTGGCACGACCATGAACTTTGTTCAAGTCTTTGGCTGTACCAGAGCCGCCATCTCTTCGAGAAATAACTGTATCTAATTGATTACCATCAAGCAGTGGATTGGCAGCAGCACCAACACGAGAAGGATCCTATATATTTAAATTAATTTAAATATACAAAATATTGTTAACAATATTTCTTTAAATAAATATAAAATACAACACATACATCGCCTTCATCGTTTGCGAAGGTTCTCCATTCTGATCTCGTATCAATAATACGATCACCAAGAACGAGCCCACAATCTCCACAAACAAGGTCACCCGAGGCGAATTCCTCTACAATTGAAGGAGGTTCGATTCTACAGTCAGGACATATCAACTTGACATTGAGATTAGGTTGAAATTGCTTGGGCTTTCCTTCATCTTTGAGATGAGGATCAACACGTAAAGGGAAAGGAATAGCTGTAGTCATGATGAGGAGGGTTGTTTTATATAAATTTGGGGGCAATGTCTCAAATACAGAATTATTTCAAGAAAAGGCTCTTAATGTACGTTGTTTTCTTTTTTCTTTTTCTTTTTTCGGGTTTGTGTGTTTCTTTTTCAAACTATCTAATCTCTATTTTTCTGAATTGTAGTTGAAATGTGTCTCTTTTTTATTCCTTTTCTGGATAATTCCAATTATATTCTTTGTAAAGTGTATAGAGAATTTAACAAAAAAGAAAAAAAAAGACTGTAGAAAAAAGAAAAAATTGAGAGAAAAAATTTTCTGTTCGTCTCCACTATTTATAATCTCATTGTCTGAAACACCTGTAACCAATCAATAAATCATAAAAACATAGGTCACAACTATATCATTACAAATCTAACGTTAGACAAAATGTGTAAGCAGCAGTTCCGAATAGTATAAAGATGCGAGGAGGTTTGAAAAATAATGACATATCTAGAAGCTTCCAAACGCTATTTGCCCTTATATTGATTATTAATGGTTAGTAGCCCCCTATTGTAAGCTACAAGGCCCTACTCAACAATGTATACGGCAAGAAAACAGAAAATTGATTCAAATTTGACAGACCGAATTTAAAGTTTAAAGGATTGTTGGTTGTTGCATACTGTCAAGATAAAAAAAAAATTGGCTTTTATAACCTTTTTTTGTATACTTTTGACATGTCTAGTTTATTTTTGTATATTTTTAATGCAAAAAAAATGATTGATTCTGGCGTTGAGGGCTCCTTGTAAAATGAGTATCTTACTTTTTCAAGCATCGGAATTCAATTAGCATTTCCTTTTTGGACACGGCATAATATTTTATTGCTCTACAATATTCAAATTTAGTGTATATATACAAATATATCCTACTTAATAGTACATTCCATTTGGTATGAAATAATAAAGTTTCTTGATTTCGAATCATTTTTATGTCTGGGGATTGAAGAGCAAGAATTATAATCAGAAACTAATCTGCATTTAAAAACTGAATTTGAGCTGTCAGATTTGCAAAATGATACCAAATTCTAGTTATAATAATGATTCTGGATTTCTGAATAATAGAAATTATGATTATGAAAACCTTGAATAAACACTTGTAAGAATATATTATAACACAACATTTAGTAGTATATATGTTTGTGTTGACAGTCAAATAAAATCTATGAATGCTTTCTCAATCAATACTACCGTAATATGAGAAAGAAATGGCATTATTCTATTTCTCGTTAGCTTTTGGCGATCATTTATAACTTTAGCGAGTTCGGTCCTCATAAACAAAGATTAGGATCTTTCTTATAGATTGACATGTACTATATACAATGGCTCCGTTTATAAACAGAAAGCAGATCAATTTTCAAGCAACAACTCCGCATATAGACTAAATTAGTCGTTTTCGTTTGTATTTGTATATATTGCTATCAAATAATAGTATAAATATAATATATTGTACATTCTATCAGCGCTTGAAATTCATGACGAAATAAATTAATAGGAAAAGATGAAGATCTTCCTTGTAATGTTACACTTGTATCTTGGTAAATCATTTCTCTTTTCAATGTTAATGATAAATATGCACATCATTGATAAAATCGAATAATAATTACCATTTAAAGCAATTTCAAATCAGTATTTATGATAAATATACAAATAGGATAAACGCCAAGGCTCAAGATTAAAAATAAATATATTAAAAAAAAAGTGTTGCCTAGACCTTTAACAGCTAAATATCGTAGTTGGTAATGAAATTTTGATTTTAAATAATGTAACACAAAAAATAGTAAAAACACATGCAGTTACTTTGTACAAAAAGATTATATTGATATATAGTTGAATTTTTATTTATAAAATAGAAGTAAAAGGAGGAGAATAGGAAAAAAAGAGGAAGAGGATTTTTTTAAATGGTTTTTGTAAAGTATAAAAGTGTGTATATTATTAAAAAAAATCTAAAATTACATTAATGTTGAAGAGTTAAGACCACCTTCGATATCAGAAACAACCATTTCAGTAACTAATTCGCTGAAATCGACCTTTCTCTTCCAACCCAATTCAGTGTTAGCCTTGGTGGGATCACCCAACAAGAGCTCAACTTCGGCAGGACGGAAATATTTGGGGTCAATACGGACACGAACCTTGCCTGATTCAGCATCTTTACCAATTTCGTTAACACCCTCACCTTCCCAAACAATATTACGACCAGTAACCTTGAAAGCCTTTTCAACAAAACTACGAACAGTGTGAGTTTCACCAGTAGCCAAGACGAAATCTTGAGGAACATCTTGTTGGAGCATGAGCCACATACCCTCAACATAATCACGGGCATGTCCCCAATCACGTTTAGCGTCAATGTTACCAAGATAAAGACAATCTTGACGACCTAAATGAATATCTGCAACGGCACGAGTAATCTTACGAGTGACAAAAGTACGGCCACGACGAGGACTTTCGTGGTTGAAGAGAATACCGTTACAAGCATACATGTTGTATGATTCACGGTAGTTGACAGTAATCCAGTAACCGTAGAGTTTAGCAACACCATAGGGAGAACGAGGATAGAAAGGTGTAGTTTCCTTTTGAGGGGTCTCAGCGACCTTACCGTAAAGTTCAGAGGTAGAAGCTTGATAGAAACGAACACGATCACTCAAACCACAGGTACGGATAGCATCTAAAAGACGAAGAGTACCAAGAGCATCAACATCGCCGGTATATTCAGACATATCAAAAGAAACCTTAACATGAGATTGAGCAGCCAAGTTGTAGACTTCAGTAGGTTGGATTTGAGAGATGATGTGAACGAGACAAGTGGAATCAGTCAAATCACCGTGATGGAGGAAGAACTTGACGCCTAGTGTAATATGAAGATCGTCGTTAGTTTCGGTTGATTGGGTCAAACAATCGGATCTTTAACCAAAAGTCCAATTACACGACTAGATTTATATTTACCTTGATCATGTCTATCCTTATAAATATGTTCAATACGACCAGTATTGAAAGAAGAAGATCTACGAATGATACCGTGAACCTCATATCCCTTCTCCAACAAGAATTCGGTCAAATAAGAACCATCTTGACCGGTAACACCTAATATTTGATTTTACAAGTCAACATCGAATCTTTTTTTTGATGGACAACATAGATAAAACTTACCAGTAACAAGGGCAACCTTACGAGCTCTATATTCCTCAACAGGCATGGAAGGAGTGTTACTTCCGACTTGAAGAGAGGCGATGAGATTTTCAGACATTTTTAATTGTTTTGTAGTTGTAGAGAAAAATAGAAAAGAAAAGGGAGAAACCAGGAGAAACCTCGCTTAATCAATTTTTATTCTTTTTTTTTTTTTTTTTTTTTTTTTTGGGTTTAGCAAGCGTAACACAAAGAAAAGGGCTTTTTTATCTTTTTTTATGATAAATAAGCCTCCTTTGCCTTTTATTTTAGGTCAAAAATATATAAAAATAAACTGAACAAAGAAAGCTTTGCTTTTATGTTTATTTATATGTACATATATAGAATTCTTTTTCTTGATTTCAAATAGTAAAAAATGGCGTAAAAATATCGAAAAAAAGGCTTTTGGTCTGATCAAACGCATTTTCTAAGATACAGAAATAAATATTTTGCTATCTTTCGGCTTCTTTTTAATTGCGCGGGTAACAGCAATAGAAAAACCACACACACAAGACTGAGATGTGGATGTTATATGTTGGTTAAGCGGACTTGATTTGAATCGTCATTTGTGCAACAAGAAAAATTAAAAATAAAATAGGCAAAAACACATCAAATCAAAAGGTAATAAAATGAACGAAATTACCATCAGAACGAATCTAGAAAGTCTCAGCACACATATTCAAGTTTGAAATGAAATTTTAGACTCTGGAGCCGAGACATCTTAAATTTGAGCATGGCATCATTTACTTTTTTGTCCCTTTCCAGGTACACAACATTTGAGATTTCGCTTGTACAAATATAGTTGCAATAAATTTTAAATAGCATAAATGCAAATCATTATCGGTTTGATTATTGCACTCTTCACGTATAGCTTCTATTTTTCCCAATACAATTTAGACTCTCTTTCATTTACATCCGTCATCATTATGAAAATTTACGTTTATCTCATGTGTCACAAAACAAAAGTTCCTTGATGTGTGTGTGTGCTTGAGCAGTAAAATGCCGCTTGTCCCAGGCTAGTGGTATTGTTCTATTTGTTGATTTGACAACAAATACGTTCACATGTATATGAGACTATGTGATATAAACCAAATGGTTTGCTATTAAAAAATTGTAATTTTTGGAGGAATTGTATCAATTGATAGCATCCTGTTCAAAGTATTCAGTACTATTAGCCAATAATCTTTATTTACGCCAGCATTATACAAGTATAGCAGCAGTTTTACAGTGGCGCTTGGAGATATTTATTTATAGATCGCCGATTTTCTGGAAGTCTTTTTATGTTTTTTGGGCTTGTTGTTATTTCATTATGTAGTGATTTTACGCGTACTACTGTTTTCCGACGTTTATTTGAGCAGGTATTTCCTGTAACAATATGTATTACTATCTTGGGATAATAAACGTAGATCAAGCTCATTTGTGGTATCTGGTCAAGTGTGCTACATATTTACAATTATGCAAAGGTCTGTAAACATTTATACAAGAATAGAGGCTGAAAATAAATAAAAATGTGATTCTTAAAAAAGTTTTTGTACATTTAATTTAAAATATTTGTACTTGAATTAAGCTTTGATTGATTTAGTAGCATGCGTTTTATAATTTGGCATTTTTTTTTCTATTTATCAATCACAAAAACATGGGAATTAGCTTATCTCCTTCCAAATGTTACAGCTTTAAATCAGGATTTTATTTTTGTTCCTGGCTATGAAATAAGCTATACATATAGCAAAATAAAATAAAAACCTATTTACTAGATGGCTTGCGATTTATCATTATCAGATCTTTCAAGTAAAAAACTCGAATGTTTTACTACATTTTATATCTGTCGTATTTCTGGTTTCAAGGCTTGTTGTGTGAGGCCTTCTTTTTTGGAGCATCTTTTTTGATAGGATTGACATTCTTTTCCATATCTAAATAACTATATACATTGCCAAAATGTATGATTTATTAAATAACATAATCGCTTCAGATACTATTCACGTATTCATTACCACCAAGAGGCGTTTCATCCATAGAACTATTTTCACCTTCATAATTTTTTGCTTTATTAACTTTATTGTTAACATGATCAATTTTAGCATAATTTTGCTATTCTTCTATAGAGACATTGTTATCTTCGACGCTGTGATCACTATTCAGATATCCTTCCTTTTCTAGGGAGTTATCAGTACTGAATATACAATAGTACTCTAGAGAAGATTTAATACATTCATCAATCTCCATATCTGATGTCTATATGTGTTTGTTTGATTTGCATGATTGTATACATTTGCTTAATAAGGAAAAACTCAATTTAGTGTATGTACATTATCTCTCTACTCTTTGTCCCTTGACTCATCTATATTATATTTAACTTTTGATTTAGATGTTAAAAGATGAAAGAAATAAAAAAGTCAAATTCCCCTGCATGGACAAGTACAATAATTTACTCGATTCATCAAATTGCATACATTTACCAAACTCAATGTATACGATATGGCTTGAATAGTTCATCAAGGAAGCAATTAATGCGTATTCACAGCTAGTAAAAAAGGCAAGTCTGTAATAATTATCATTTCTACAATTTATTATCTAAAACAAATATTCTTATTTATCTTATTCAGGTTTACGTTGACTAAGAGGCTCCCACACGCTACCTTCGACAGACATCTCATTCTCAATTTCAACTTGAATTAATGCATCTAAACAAGCTTTGCCAACAACGGGCTCCAACACGGCTACAATCTCGGGACGAATGAAAGCATTAGCAAGGCGATCAGCAAATACTTGCATACATCCAGCAGCCTTGATTGGTTTAGAAGGATCACGAGCACAACGAGCAAGATGGAATAACATGGAGGTTTCCATTTCAATAGAATGAGTTTTAGGGTAATTTACAATAACTTCCTTGAGTAAACTTTCATTATCATCCCAGAAATCAGGATCCAAACGACCTTGAGAAGAATAGAATGAACAACCATCAGCATTGAGACCACCAGTTAAAACAGGACCAACAAACTCATTCTCAGCTTCAATAGGCACAAGTGCTGATTCAAGAGTCTTTGATAAAATTTCTGTCATGCCTTCATCAGCCTTGAAATTTCCGGAAAAGAAATATGGTTTATCTTTGAGTTCAGGATAAATGGGTTCATCAGCGAAATAATCAATATTACGTCTGATACAATAACCACCAGAGGGTACAATGACAGCACCAGGAGGCGCTAAATGTGATAATGTACCACATGAGCCAAATCTTATAATGGCCAAGGTACCCTCAACACTAGCACGGGTTTCACGAACGAAAAAGTCCATCATAGGGTTACCCATTCCACTAAAATTTATAAATGATCTTGTTACTACCTTATTATTTACACGGCAATTTAACCTACATTGCCATGATAGATACAGGAACACCTTTATATCTCCCAGTAATGGTGAGGAATCCACGCTGACTAGTTCTTTCAAAGATAGGATGTCCAGTTTCTTCTTCAGAGTCTAATAATTTGGCAATTTTTCTAGCGCGAACATGATCACCTACAGTAAGTACACGATTTGCGACATCACCAAGTTTTACGCTGATATGATAAACTCTTTCTTCTTCATCCCTGGGGAAATTTGCATTGGAAATACTCTCCTTCATCCTTTCTATATGTTATTAGTCTATTTTGTTTATTAAGAAGTGTAAAGAGAAAAACAATTGGAATTTAGGGGAAAACTTCAAGTTATTTTTATATTGACGGAACCGAACATTTGATAATTGGTATAGTATAATCGGCTGATATTTTCTCACAGTCCTGTGACTCGAAGGTACCGTATTTGTTGATAGTTTATCAAGCAAAGCAAAAGACAATCAAAAAGATTACTACTGCTTTGCATTATAAAGACAAAAGTGTATTGAATTCAAATACTAATCAGGTCGAGATCTTGTTGCTGTCCTAGATTTCGATGTTGTTTGATGAATTGTAATAAAAATACAATAACGCTCCTTTTCAATCATTCTGAACTTTTTTTCTTTTTCTTTTTTTTTTCTCTTATATATACTTTTCACTCAAAAAATGATTATCCAACAAATCCTAAAACGACATATGTCAAATAGAAAAAGCTTATCATCATTTTTGGAGCAAACTGATAAAGATATTACCTCGACTGTTTATAGAGGCACCTTATTTGAATTGCAAACTTTGGAAACACTGTCAACAGCAGCAGGGATGAAATTAGAGCATGTTGGAGGGAGAAGCGATAGAGGAATTGACCTTAGAGGACAATGGTTTCACAATATAAATGTCGTTGTTCAATGTAAAAATACAAAGCAAGGTTGTACACCTGACCATATACGAGAATTAATTGGCACTGTGGCTTCTTCTTCTTCACCTAGAAAAAAGGTTATCGGTATTTTATCGACTGTAAATCGTAAGCAATCAAGCAAAAATCAATTTACTCTGGACGTGCTTCAACAATTTAGATCAAGCTCAACTGCTTTGGGTCTAGTTACAATTGAGAACACAACATTAAAATCAATTATGTTTAACAAAAAAGCCCAGACTGTTTTAGAAGGATTAACTATAACAACTCAATTTGACTCTAAAGGAAATGAAGTTTTAGTTCTCGATATACCATCAAAAAATCCATAATAAAACGCTGTGTCTTTTCTTAAAAAAAAAAAAAAAAAAAAAGAAATTATTGAGATGTTGATCATTAGATCAAAATAGAGTGTCTCTTTATTTAAATGAATCTTTTGAATTTGTCCTATTGTATTAGTCATATGCACACATTTTATTTAAATATTACCAATAAACACTATTTTATATCAGTATTAATGCGTGATTATAGTTTGAAGCGAGCAGTGCTCCTAGTTTTTCATATCTAAAATCCATAGTATTTCTTTCTGCCATCTTGTGAAACACTCCAGCAGTCAAATTCTCTTCAAAGGTATGTAGTACATTAATGCAACTTTTCATAGACCACAAGCGTTATTTAACTGACACCCATTGTTATACACCAAATCAATTGTTACGGTTGAGGCAGCTTTTTAATCTTTATAATTTACCGAAAAAAACTGACATTGATAATATTTTAGCCCACAAATGTTATGTTGTCTTGGATATACTTTTTAAGCGGGAAAACCCAATTTCAAAACTTTGGCGCCTTTATATTTGCTAAAACAATGAAAATGAGTAGAAATACCTCTTTTGTCAATATTCTGTAGCATCTCAAGTATATCTTACATTTTTCATTTCCTGATTATCTATTGAAATGGGGGCACGCTCCGATTTTGAATATCACCACATCCATATAAAATCATATAATCAGATATGCATATGCGACTGAGCTTGAATCCAAAAAGTGTTCAAATGGAAAAAAAATCCAAAAAAATCCAAAAAAAACCTTGTACGTTTAATTACTCACAAAAATGCATAGTAAGTTGAACTAGCGTATTAAATATCTTGGGTTCAGTTTTTAATTCTAAATCGATCTATGTAGGTTTTGAAAATGTTTTTCTCATAAAATCTCTAGTAAATTTAATGTCAAATTTTAACGGTTTTTGATCAAAAAGTACCCTTCATTCAAATGCAATCCTAAAATATTTTATTTTCACATTATACGCAACAAAATTATCTACAGAATGAGTATTTATACGTAGCTGTAGCCCTATTTTTTGTGGGGAAATTAATTTTTTTTCATCATTTTTTTTGGTCCGCGAAAATTAATCCTTGTATATCCTCGTCCAAAATGGATCGTTTTTTTTTATCACCAAAAATCAATCATTCAATCTCAATTTTCTCGACCAAAAATCAATATTTTTTGACGAGATAAAATTCGTTGGATAGACGCTAATGAGTACTATCCTATGGTTTTAGTTTTGCATACCTGTCATCCCTTCATGGATCTCTATAACAGAAAAAGTACTCTCACAAATTTTATAAAAAAATAAAAAAAGTCTTTACAGCCATCCAAAACCTAGATATCCTGGTAGAGAATGAAAAATAAAGTAGACTTTACTCAATAACCATCATTGCAATACCTTAGTATTTTCTCGACTTATTTTCACTTCAAATGCGGTTTCTCAATTTTAAGCTGGCCATTTTTGAATCATTCAAATTTATGAAACAACCACTATAGTAACCATCCTTGTTCCATTAAATAAAATTTGTAACCGGCACAATGTTGAATCAATGAGTACTGTTTTTGAAAAAAAATTCTGCTAAAATTGTCCACCAGCACAAATATTCACCTTATTTTCCTTGTTTTGTCCTATAAAATTGTTGAAACTAGACTTGGCATTTAATGTTATGGTTGAAGTATCTGAGAATACTTTCTGAATTTGCCTTAATTTTGCTTTTAATATACAACGTAACAAAATCAATAAGCAATAACCTATGTTGATTAAGTATTTCTCTCTAAAATATGTAAACCCCCATAAGAAATCACAGTAAATGATTAGGTCTTTGGCAGTATTAGTACCACCATACATCTCATTTTGTTGTATATAAAAAGCACGTAGTTATGGAATATAAAATTTTCAATCTTTTTCTTTGACAACAATTATAAATTATTCTAACATTGGATGCTAATGATTATTCCGTACATCTTTACTGTATCATGTTTAAATTGGTGTCGTGATAACAATAAATGTAATTAGATAATTTAGTTATAAGTTCAAAGACATTGTTACGAGCGGTAACTAGTGAAAGTGATAAAGTAATAAGAGAAAGTAGGATTGAAAGTAAATAAAATAGATATTTCCAGAGCAGTAATGTCTATTCAATGAGCACCAGGTTTATAGTTGTCCAACTAGTAAGTAAATGTTTTATATAAATGTATATAAAACGAAAGATGTAAATGTGGAAAAGGTACAATGAACTTCTAACGACAGTTCAAGGGATCTAGTATATAATGTAATGTAATATAAAAGGATAAAAGACAATTGAGCTCCTAACTAATAGAATAGCGAGCAATTTAGATATGATATAAAGTATGTAAGATATAAGACGATCTTTATTTGGTTGAAGTCTATAGCTTCCTTTTATAATAATTGTATAATTTCTAATTGTTTCTAATAATTTCTATGTCTAGGTAGATAATATGTTCGAGATCAATCTTTAACTGATCTCCTTCCAATAATTGGGGCAAAATAAGAGTAATTGTGAGTCATGGCAAGATCAAATGGTTGTCGTATCTTGAATGCAGGGATTATATAATAAATTTATGGATTAAAGAGAGTCGAGTCTCCAGAAGTTTGATTAAAAAGGAATCTGTATGAATATATGGGTGTTGTTACAAAGCCTTCGTGCTTTGAATTTGTGTTTGATTTTACTTTTGACAGATTGTGACAGATTTGGAAAGATGAGTTCAAGGGTAACAAAAAAAAAGAGTTTATTCAAATAATAAATGTTCGATTTGTAACATATTCCCCCACTAGATGAAATGATCGACCCGATCATTCCTTAAACATTCTTCAAATGTTTGTGCGCGAAGGCAACAGCGTCCGATTTCTTTTTGAAGAATTGAGATATATATTTTTTTTTCTTCATTATGTATTCTTCAGGGTCAGATATTTGCTTTATGTGATTGAGGTCCTTGATTAGTTCAGGCAAAACTATTTGATTTAGATTTTTCTTTCTTATGTCTTCGTAGTAGGCGAGTCTACCTTTTGCGTGTAAAATTACAGCTATAGCTTCTTTTATCTGGTTACTAATTTTGTTTTGTTGTTGCTGCTGGCGTTTGGCCACACCTCGAATTTGGATGGGCGTTTGTTGTTTCACCTTTTTGTCTCTGACAACTTCTTCGTCCAAGTCGTCCAAGTCGTCCAAGTTTAAGTCGGATGGTTTTTCTTTCATGATTTGAGGAGCGAGTTGGAGGCAGGTAGTATTCTTGAGTGAAATGTATTTTATTTGTATAAAATAATTTTTTTTGGTGTTTATATATATATATATTTTTTTTTTTTTTTTTTTTTTTTTTTTTTGAAGATCGGTCGAGATTTATCAATGTGCTTTGATGTTGAATTCTAGGTCCCAATTCACTGCTGGTTTTAAATGAGCTTTGAGTCGGTTCCCGTGTACTAAATGTAACTTGGGGTCATCTGGGTTGGAGATGTTCTTGATTATATAGGATCCTTTCTTATGTTTTTCATGGATACAAAAGATATCTTCGTACCATCGAATGTCTATTTTTGCACTCCAAGAGGTAGATACAGTGACCCCCAAAACTGTCCCAATGTTTCCTAGTTTTGAGTTTAGTATGATTTTCAGGTACAACAAATATATTTAAAGTACGACATATTTTATATATTTCGGAATATCAATTAATTTCCTTTTATATTAAACTAAAAAAATCTCGAATTTCATTGGTCCGCTATATTTATACCCTGTCTGGGACAGCATATGCATTGGGACAGTTTTGAGAGCTTACGCGGGAAAAAATATAATCCTATTTAATAGTCCGTCCAAAGGCCGTTTCTTTCCAAATATACTTTCACACAATTGGGCATGCTATCAAAAACTTTTTGGCACTCCTCCTGTTTAATGGTGTTGTACCAAACCTCAGTTACACGCTCCGAAAGATCAAGGATTCATTTGGGCGCTGTTTTGTACTCATTAAGCCTCCTCTTTAATAAGATCCACATATTTTCGATCGGATTCAAGTCAGGAGATAGCGGAAACCAATTTATTACTTCATAGTCTTGATCCAATAGATATTCCTTGACTAAATTTGACGTATGCTTTGGAGCATTGTCATGCTGGAAAATGATCTGATCACGACGAAGGCCTAATTTATCCAAAGTAAAATTGAAAGTCCGCTCCAAATCGTCTTCAAAGATTTGTTTATACAAATGTCGATCCACAGTACCCTCAATTCTGCATATCTATCGAACTCCGGCATACGTAATGGCCCTCCAAAACATGACACTCCCACCGCCATCTATAACGGTCATCTTCACATAATTAGATTTCAAGCTCTCACCGTCTCAAATCCAAAGCCAGCTTCTTCCATTTAAGTTAAATCTATTAATGTTGGTCTCATCTGATCAAATCACCCTTTTCCGTTCGTCGGAAGTCCAATCCTTGCGAAGATGACACCATTCTAAACGCCTTTTAATATTAGCCGGAGACAGCATAGGTTTTTTAGGCTTGATAATTGCTCCTATGCTCCCCCTACGGAGCGATTTCGGACAGTTTCCGGGCTTTTATTAACTCCGAAATTACTCTCAAGTAGTTTAAAATGTTACTTGAATTTTTGACTGCTTTTTTTGTTGCTTGGCGAACACAAAACCTTTCATCAGATTCAAACAGCAATTTAAGTCGACCCCTTTTAGACACACCCAAACTTGTGCAACACCGTTTTTTAATTTTTTCCACAACAGGCTTACCTACATGCAATATTTCCGCAACTTGGCGCACTGATTTACCGGTGTTTAAAAGACTAATGGCATCATTCTCCTTATTCTCCTGAAGTTTTTTCATATTAATTTTCAATAGGCCAAAGCACCAGAATCTGTATATGAAATATGCATCTTTTTTATTTTCTTTACCCAATTAGGTGTTTATTTACTGATTTCCAAGCGCTCAAGATACTAGTGCAAATTATGGTTCTACAATCATCGATTATCTAAAAATCAAAAATGGCTCTCAAAACTGTCCCAATGCATATACTGTCCCAAATTGGGTATAAATTCAATTGACCAATAAAATTCGAGATTTTTTTAATTTAATATAAAAGGAAATTAATTGATCTTCCGAAATATATAAAATATGTCGTACTTTAAATATATTTGTTGTACCTGAAAATCATACTAAACTTAAAACTAAGAAACATTGGGACAGTTTTGGGGGTCACTGTATGTTATCTCGATAAAGTTTGACCGTGTCACCGATATTGAAAGAGGGTTTCCACTCCTTTTTAGGATGATACATTTTCTTCTCTAGGCGTTCTATTTGTAATTTCTGAGATTTTTGTATTTTCTTCAAAGCCAGTTCTCGTACATTATTTAAGTGAACTATTTGAACCGTGGTTCTGACAATTAATTGGAGTTCGAAGCTTGGATCTTTGACATCCAAAGGTCTCAAAGACATATCGAAGTGTGTCTCAGGTTCATATCCATATAGTAGAAAGAAGGGGGATAGTCCAGTTGTAGCTTGTTTTATTGAGCGGTAAGCAAATGCTGTAGCAGGGAGGTATTGGTCCCAATTTTTCTTTTCTTCTTTCGAACGCTTTTTCAGGCAAGAATCAAGTGTTCGATTAAATCTTTCGATTAATCCTTGACTTTGTGAATGATACGGAGAGATGGTTTTATGAATGATGCCGAAATTTCTGCACACTAAATTGACTAATTCAGAGATCATTGGTCGTCCATTGTCAGTGATAATTATTCTAACGCAACCATGGCGAGTAATTATTTCTTCATATATAAAAGCGGCTATTTCAGAGGCGGTTTGTTGCTTTAAAGCACGAACTTCAACATACTTAGTTAAGTAATCTATGGCTGCTATCACATATCGATGACCAGATTGAGATGGACTGACATGTTTAATATCCAATCCTATCTGAGCAAAAGGCTTAATAGGCACTGGAACAGGATATGCTTTCTCATTGATAAATTTTGGTCCATGTAGCTGACACTTAGGACACTCTTTATACATTTTATATATATCTTTATTTATATTTGGCCAATAATATTTTTGATATATTCTGTTTAAAGTATTTGCATAGGCAAAGTGTCCTCCGAGTGGATGAAAATGATATTGAAGAAAGGCTTCTTTTGCTTGTTCTTGGTTGAGTACCTTTTTTAGACAATGCATTTCAGTTGGTTGTAGCATGTATAAGGAATCTTTGTATATAGTATATTTGTGTATATTCTTTTCGATGTATTCTTTATCTTTTGAGCTAGTCTCCTCAGAGAAAGACGCAGATTTTAGGTAGTGTGTGATGTTATTAATTGTGTCTTGATTCATATTTGTTGTTTTAAAAAGGGGGGTTTTGAGTTTGTTGTTTTTATGTTTTTTAAAATTATTTATTGTTTTTGGTTTATAAAAATTTTCTATATGTTTTTCCTTGTCTTTTATGCACTGGTTTTGAGTTATGTTTTTGAATTGTTGAATGGTTTTTGTTGAATGTTTTTGTGATTGTTTTTAGAGTTGATTTTTGTTACTTAAATTCAGCTTTTATTGTCTATTCAGATCTTTGGACAGTAGTTTATCGTCTTGTTTAATCTGGACCTTGATTAGCTTTTAGGGTCATTCCACTTTTTGGACCATTTATACAGAGTTTATAAAATATAGTGTCATACAGTACAGTGATTTGGACATTTCGTCTTTTACCGTCATAAGCTACTTAGTAGTTTGGACCTGCACATGAGTTTATCAAAATAAAGTCTTTCAGTAGCATGATATTGGACTATATGGGAGTTACAGTTTATCGTCGTAAAATCTTTGGACGTAGTTTTTGAGAGATGTTTATTGGTGTAGTGCCACGCCAAAATCCGAGGCACCCTTTTGAATTAGCAAGGTTTTGAGTCACTATGTAATCCTCATGTACGACTATGCAGAGTTTATGGTCAATTGACTAGTTGTCATTCAGCTTTTTGGACAACCAACGAGCAGAGTTTATGTAGTATAGATGTCTTCGGCTGTATTGGACATTTTAAACCAGAGTTTACCGTCTTGCAGGGGATTGGACTGACATGTCTTGATTTAATAACCTAAACGACTTAGAAAATCGGCGGCTTCATTGACTTTGCCTTTTCTATATATAATTTTAAAGTTATATTCAGACAGAATTTCGATCCATCTTGCAAGAATTCCTGTAGGTTGTTTTGTTTTAAGTAACCCCGAGAGAGAGGAGTGATCAGAAATGATAGTGATCTGAAATTGTGATCCCAGAAGGTAAGGGCGATAAAGTTGTACAGACCATACAACAGCTAACAACTCTAATTTTGAGATTCCATAATTCTTTTCGCTATTTCTTAGCAATCTAGAAGAGAATATAATAGGATATTCGTGTCCCTCCTCGGTCCGCTGGGTGAGGATTGCCCCCAATCCTAAGATTGACGCATCACATATAACTTCAAAAGGTTTCGAAAAATCAGGTTTTCTTAAAATTGGGTAGCTTGTTAATTTCTCTTTTAATGTATAGAAGGCTTTTGTAGCTTCATCATTCCAAGGAATTTGTTTGATGGTTTGTAATTGTTCATGTAACGGTCTAGCAATACGAGCAAATCCATTAATAAATCGTCTGTAGTAAGAGGCTAAACCTAGGAAACTTCGTACTTGTTTTACAGTCGTAGGTAAAGCGAAATCCTTAACCTTTTCGATAGTGGCAGGGTTCGGTTTAATCGAGTTCCTGGTTACTATGTATCCAAGAAATAAAATTTCTTCTTTAAAGAAATGACATTTACCGGGATTCAAAACAATTCCATGTTGACTCATTCGAGTGAAAGTAGCTGCCAAGTCGATCAAATGTTGTCTTGGGTCCTTTGAATTACTATACGTAGTGACATCGTCCAAGTACAACACTATTATCCTATTGATAAGGCCATCAAAGCAACGTTGCATTATGTCCGCAAAGGCTCCTGGGCTGCTGGCAATTCCTTGTGCTAATTTCCTGAAGTAGAAAGCTCCGACGGAACACACTATAGTGGTGAGGGGTTTTGACTGTTCCGAAATATTTGCCTGAAAAAATCCTGATCTCAGATCGAAGCAACTCATCCAATGTGCTTCGCTAAGTTGATCCAGCAACTCGTCAATGTTTGTTAAAGGATAATTCATCGGTTCGCTTTGAGAATTTAAATATCGGAAATCTGCTACGATACGGTAAGTCCCGTCTTTCTTTCTTAACATGATTATCGGGGAGGCCCATTCGGAATACCCTGCTTTTTCGATAATTCCTAATCGTAGTAACTTGTCGATTTCTTTTTGTAAACTTTCTGTTTCTAATCGAGAAAGTCTGTACGGTTTTACTCTCTTAGGCACAGCGTTGGGCTTCAGTCGGATTACATGTTCGCCTACGTCAATGTTTCCTATTTTATCATTGTCCCAATCGAAAATATGATCAAATTGATGGATTAAACTCAAGAAAGCTATTTTTAAATCACTTGGTACATTAGAAATGTCAATTTTCTCTTTAATTTTATCTTCGTATTCTTCATGATTAAAATCTTCGTGTATTTCTTGACTACATAGTTCATTCGATAATTCTTCAATATTGAGATTCCCCATTTTATAGGCTTTAAATTCCTCTACATCGCTCATATATATAACTTCCAGATCAGCTATAACGTCGTCTGGTTCGAGTACTAGGGTCTTATCAGTGTCATTTACAAGTACCAGTTGCACTTTATCTTGACATTGAACAATGTATGAAGTAGAGTCAGTCCAGTTGTCATCTCCTTTATTGAAATGAGGGTTCGTAATATCACCTATGACATGATATTTCGGGTTTTTAGTCAATTTGTCTTGCTTTAACAGATGGCGCAAACTAATATTGTAGGTACGTTCTGATCTAGGAGTTATGTAAAAATAATTGTCTAGTATAGTTATATCGAAGTTGTCCGTTTCAGGGTTGATATTCAATCTTAATTGGCCAAATCTAGATTCGTCGTCGAACTCATTATATTCGTCCTCCAGCATCAATAACATTTCAGATTCTGAATCTGACGGCTCAATAGCTAAGTCATCGTCTTCGCTGTCATCGTCGTCTTCGTCGCCATTAATTTCCTCTTCATCCTCAGAAGAGTCATTTTGATCAGAAGTCTCAAGAATTAGATTTGGTGCAATGACATTGTTATTGGTATTTCCATCGAAAGTATATTTCAACTGAGAAGATTTAATACGCGGATTAGGATTAGATCTAGTGTATGAAAATGTATTCCTTGCTCTCAATCCTTTATAATCGACCTTAATAACTTTTTCTTCCAGATTAAGTTTCGCCTTTGCTCTTTTCATCCAATTGTTACCAACAATTAGATTTGCAGGGCATATAGGTAAGACTTCGATGGATCCCGGAATTATAATGTTACCCCCTAAATTTAGAGGTACATCATATACAATTCCTAAAGATGCTTGCTTGGTTCCGTTTCCTAGAGTAAAAACCGATGTCGATGGAGAATCTATAGATAAAGACAATTTATCTGCTAAATCTTTAGACATACAAGTCTTAGCGGAGCCAGTATCTAACATTGTTTTTACTTTAATCTCATTAATGTAGAAGTCAGTATAAATAGCCGTAGTGTCAATATCGTCATCTTCGAAGAAGTTCAAAGATAAATTTTGTCGAGGTTTTGCTGTAGATACTTTAATAGCTCTAATTAAATCCCTTTTCACCGTTGGTGCAACAATTAATAAATCTTTCATTTTAATATCAGCATTTTGATCCAAGATATGCCCGACGTTATATGAGATTCTTGATGATAACGGTTCAGAAGGTCTTTTAATAGATTTCGTGTTACTATCAGTAAGGGTTTGATGAGGGAGTTTCGGTGCAAAAGGTTGTGTTAATACCACAGGTTGGGGTTCGTCAAGGTGTTCAAAATTGACGATAGGTTTCTCGGTTTCCATAGGAGAATCCATTATATGTATATTTTTTTGTTGTTTTAATGTTGGTTTTGTTACTTTTTTTTGAGATTTATCTTTAGTGAGTATAGGAGCTTTGGACACTTCCGGTGGTCTAGAAATTCTGGCCGCATTAAGGTCTAGGGTCTCGAGAGTGTTCAAAGTGGGGTAAATGGATTTTTGTTGGTTTATAGGCAATTGACCATTAAGATTGTTTGTATCAACAATTGCCTCATTTAGTTTTTTGACACGTTGTTATCCTTTATATAATTATTACGCTTTGAATTATAGCCGGATTGAGGGAAACCTCGATTATCACCTTGACCTTGTCCACTTGTATTTGGATTAATATTGGAATTTTGTCTAATTTGATTGTCTTGAGGAGGTGGACCACCATCATTCATAGGACGAGCAGGGCCATAATTATTGTGTTGATAATTAAGCTGATCTCTGTTGTTATACCCTTGGTAACCATTATTGTTTTGATAGTAGTTTGATTGTTGAGGATATTTAGAGTTCATATTATAATCATTGTTTTTGTTATAGCGTGGTTGATACTTAGGACGAACATTGTAATTTTGTCCTTGATCTTGGTCAGGATAGTTATTAAACTCATCATTTTCATAATAATTTCTACGATTACTTCTATATGGCTTACGGGCATAAACTCTCTCATTATTCGTCTCCTGAATAATGTTCTTGATGAGAGACTTAAATTCGTTATCGGATAGGAGCGACTTCACAGTATTGTTACGTATGGCGTTCATGTCAATTTGACCGTTATCATCAGTGTGAGGTATCAATGAATGCAACTCTAATGCCTCCATCCTAGCAGTAATGCTAGCAATGGTCGGGGACATTGCATCCACATACGCCTCATTAGCTGATTTTGAGTTATTAACTTCAACGCCTTTCGCAATAACCGTGTTCTCACTTTTTACCCTTATGGGATTCAAGTTTTTACCGTTATTACCATTGAAATGACCTGTACGAGCATAATTAAAAGGATTGTCCACCAAAGAAATAGTTTTCAATGAATGAGCATTCCACCAAGCATTTGAATGTTTGATCCAGTCTTGAAAAGAGATAGCAGATTGTTCCTTACAAAAGATCTTGATGGAGTTAGCGAGACCTGCTCTGAAACGAGAGTAAATGAACTTTTCGTCGGTGATATTAGCCAAATCAGCAGCCTCGTATAATCGAGACAAAAATTCACTTGGAGATTCTTGTTGCACTTGATGCATTTCTTCAAACGCACTTTGATAACATTCAATAATTGATTCAGAGATAAAGTGTTCTTGAAGAGCAACAATAGCTTCTTGGTAAGCTATTTTAGAGAGGGTAATATTTCTTTCCTTCAACAAATTGTCGAAGAAAACAGCAGCGACCCGGCGAAGTTGAGCATGCAAAATTGCAACCTTACGAGAGTCTTGAGTGATACCATTCATAGCGAAAAACGATTCCAGTAAATGAAGGAAGTGGCGGAAATCTTCTCCTTCGAAACCATAAAATTCAACAATTTTAGGTTTACTTACGCTAGCCCAGCGGTTAGAATCTTGGTTGCTTGTGGCCAACACAGCGTTTTCGGTAGTAGAGATAGTGGACATGTTAGAGATACAGATGTCTTGATAGTTTCTTGATAAAATAGATTAGGATACCCTGTTAATGAGCACCACGTGTTACGAGCGGTAACTAGTGAAAGTGATAAAGTAATAAGAGAAAGTAGGATTGAAAGTAAATAAAATAGATATTTCCAGAGCAGTAATGTCTATTCAATGAACACCAGGTTTATAGTTGTCCAACTAGTAAGTAAATGTTTTATATAAATGTATATAAAACGAAAGATGTAAATGTGGAAAAGGTACAATGAACTTCTAACGACAGTTCAAGGGATCTAGTATATAATGTAATGTAATATAAAAGGATAAAAGACAATTGAGCTCCTAACTAATAGAATAGCGAGCAATTTAGATATGATATAAAGTATGTAAGATATAAGACGATCTTTATTTGGTTGAAGTCTATAGCTTCCTTTTTATAATAATTGTATAATTTCTAATTGTTTCTAATAATTTCTATGTCTAGGTAGATAATATGTTCGAGATCAATCTTTAACTGATCTCCTTCCAATAATTGGGGCAAAATAAGAGTAATTGTGAGTCATGGCAAGATCAAATGGTTGTCGTATCTTGAATGCAGGGATTATATAATAAATTTATGGATTAAAGAGAGTCGAGTCTCCAGAAGTTTGATTAAAAAGGAATCTGTATGAATATATGGGTGTTGTTACAAAGCCTTCGTGCTTTGAATTTGTGTTTGATTTTACTTTTGACAGATTGTGACAGATTTGGAAAGATGAGTTCAAGGGTAACAAAAAAAAAGAGTTTATTCAAATAATAAATGTTCGATTTGTAACAACATCCTTTATTGAGCTTAACATTTAAATCTAAATTGCTAGGACAGTGGAATACAACTTCAACAACAAAACATTTCTCGAAAAATGAAAAAAAAAAAAAAATATTACGTAAGCATTTAAAGAAAAAGTGCAAAAAATGAATGCGGCTAAAGTGGATCGAACACCTGACCTTTAGATCTTCAGTCTAACGCTCTCCCAGCTGAGCTATACCCGCTATTTGTGATTTTTAGGATATTAAAAAAATTATATAGGAAACAATAAATCTTGCTTTAGTCACGTGACATTTCTCTTTTTTTTGTTTTGTTTTCGTTAAATCAAGATTATTCACTACAAGTATAACCGTAGTGAAGGAAAGGGTTGTTTAATTGTTCAAAATATAAATTCTTTATCATTTTTTGCGACATATTTACTCTCAAAAACCCCCACATATTGTTTTTCATTCAACGTTTTATAATCATACGCCAGAAATTATAGAATTTTTTTAATGCAGAAATCAACATCATGTACAATTATTCATACGTTTCACTTTTCATTTTATAAACTGAGCAACATATTTTTTTATGTTCTTTATTATTTATCTGTCTTTGCTTTAAAACTTTAAGCTGTATCGAAGTAAGTTTATGGAATTGTTGTATCTGTCAGTTAATAGTTTATATTATCTGAGTGGCCTTCGTATACAATGATAGCAGATCCAAATGTAGTGTCTAAATGGAAATTAGCAACATCACAATATTTAGAAGTGGCTAATTTTTGATTCAAGCATTGTTTATATGTTTATTTTGTGAATAGGAAATATTAAGTATAGGACAAAGTCGATTGAAATATATGCTGCAATTGCATTGTCATTAACCAAGTGTTTCAGTGTTAAAGCTAAATCGTCATTGATGAAGTGAACTAACGTATTCATTATAAAGAGATTAGTGATACTGTGTACTGATTTGATAACATTATGGATTTCTGAAACTAATTCGGTTCACCTCAACTGTCAAATTCATAATAGGAACTTGTGGCGATGAAATTGTAATATTTTTTTATCATTTTTCATTAATTAATTAATTAAAGGATTGATTCTAACCAGAAACACATAATAATCTATATTAAATTTCTTAAACGCATTTTCTAACACCTCAAGCATATGCTAACATTTTTTTTTCTGCAAACTAATTATTTGAAATGTAATAACAAAACTACGAAATATAACCACTGATGGCGATAGGTATGTTTCCATAGCAGCTAATTCTTGTTCCACAATGGTTGCTTGTCAATGGTCTTTAATACATTGCTAAATAAACTATGGTGCTTGTTAAGAAAATACCCAATCTACCATGAAAACTAATGCGCTAGACCATGTTTAAGAATAAGGGATGCAAATACAATAGCAATTTTGTTCATCAAAAAGTATTGCAAAACAGAAAAATTGACAAAAATTTAAAACCAGTTTATTGTTTACATGGTGAAATATACAGTATATGGTGCATACATCATGTACAGTGCAAAGCGAAGAATTCTATAGACAACACCGGAAGACATGTCTCTTCCTATTGAACCTTTTGCAAGGTAACGTATGACTCAAAATGAAAGAAAGAAATTTATATAATCACCCGGAAAATTTATAATTAAGCTATCAAATCCACAGTATTAAACTTTTTCAAAAAAAAAAAAAAAAGTTGGACGATATCTTGACGCTTATCGATGAAATAAAAACTCCATCGTCAAATGCATGTAATCTGAGAGATGATAAATCAATAATTTTTCCCGCATTTATCCTATAATTGGTTTACAAAGAAAGCTCTTCTGTAATACAACCAATCCATGTTGGCGATTGAAACGCTATTACAAATAAAAGAGAACTGATTTTGTTACACAGTTGACGATGCTATAGGTCTTTTTGTTTCATAACTTTACTGGAAACCCAAAAAAGTAATAAATTTCTCAAATATATAAAAAAAAGCAAAAATTATTTGTATATTGTATAGATTTTTTACACCATAATGGAAGATCAAGAAGATGAAAAATTTCAAAAACTATTGTTATGATGCTTGACCGGAGCCCCGTAGCACAAAGATGAGAATATTTCGCTGCATTTTTGGCACTGATTTGCTCCCAATTTCATTTTGGCAATACCCCGGGCCAATACATGTTTGATCTGCATTCTCATGCATGAAAAATTTCGTGACATTCAGTTTATGAGATACATTTGTCGAAATAAACCATGAATAGTTGCTCGAAATTCATCAAAATATACTGTGGTGCGTACGCAACTATTAAACTGGATTTATGAATGATTCTCAAGGATATTTCTAGAGTGAAAAGAAAACTTTATACGATAATGAGCTTCTCTTTAAATGTTCCGTTTTAGAGAGCGCTGTTATTTATTGGGAAGAAAGATCGATTGGAGATTGAGAGAATTTCGCTGTAATTCGTATATAAAAAGGACGAAGTTTGGACCTGATTTTTTTATATCTCAACTACCTTACTTTATTTGTAAACTTTCTTGATCAATTCGACAAAATGGCCATCTTCCGTAACTCTTTAATCGCTTCTGCTTTAGCTTTGGTATTCTCTGCCTCCATTGATGCTCATGTCAATTTGACTCCCAAGTATGCTGAACCTGGACAAAACCTCACAACTGCTTTCCATGTTCCTCACGGTTGTAATGGATCTGCTACCACTGGTATTTTCGTCACTGTTCCTGACGCTATTACTGTTCTTACCCCTCAACAAGTTAACAACTGGGTAAATATATTTTATCATAATTAAATCAATAATTTTACTCATTCACTTATAATTTAGACATTGACTACCACTTATCGTGATGAATCAAATCAATCTATCAGCACTATTAGCTGGGCTGGTGGTGTCCTTGCATCTACAGATGCCCTTGATTTCCCCATGGTTTTAAGCCTTCCTAACTCTGATTTGAGTACTCAATCCAATGTTACCTTATATTTCCCTGTTGTGCAAACTTGGTAAGTGTAATCAAACATATTTCTTAAAAAAGGGTAAGATTACTTATAATCTATATAGTCAAGTTGGAACTGCCAATTGGACAGCTATTGGTAATGACCAAGAAGGTGAGCCTGCTCCTACCATTGTCATTGTTAAGAATGCCACCCAAGCCGCTGCTGACGCTATCGCAATCAAGACCAATTCTACTACCTCTGCTACCAGTAGTGGAGCTGCTGCTACTCAGACTGGTTCTGGAGCTAATAGCATCTATGCTGGTATTTTGCCTTTTGCTGCAGCAGTTGGTGCTCTTGCCATTGCCTTTTGAGCCCATTAAGCCCATTAAGCCCTCTTAATACCTTATATCTCTCTTTTTTTTAATATGTATTATACTTACTCCAAATATTTAACTCGAAATAAATCTATGACAGTTGTTTACGCTGATCTTAAAATCAAACATGTTATAAAAGAAATAGGCAACTGTTTTATAATGATAAACTCCTTTTACCTTGGAATTAAATAGTTTATATGAATAATCCTCACGAACAACAGCAAAACGCTTTAATTAACAGAATCATAGAAAACGTAGTAAGTTTTTATCATATTTTATATATCTAAATGGACATGTTTTTTATATACAATTGTCAGGGCAATTTAAACAAGTCTATTGAATTGTTGAATGATAAGCTAGAGGTAGTTGTAAATACTTGTAATCTTGATAGAAGTTTAATATTAATTTACGATTTAGAATTTGAATAAAGAAAACAGCGACATAGTATTAGTTTCTGACATGTGGAAGGCTTACAATGGTTCAGTTCGCATTCACATCGACAATACCAAAGAGCAAACAGAGAAATCATAAACAATAACAATCATATACCCTTCTTTTACATAAATAATTATAGTCACATCAAATAAATCGTTTTTTTTTTTTTTTTTTTTTTTTTTTTTTTTTTTATCATTACACATTAAAATGAGTGACGAAAATGCAATTGATACGATAATAGAAGATTTGCTCATGGAAGAAAGTCAACTTGAGCACGACCATTCATTTGAAGAAGAGGAAAAAGATGAGGTTATTGATGGTGAAACAAAAGCAAGACAAAATTGGGTGTTATTTATGCGCAATCAGTTTTCTGTTCGTCCTGAATTCCCTTCTACAAATATAATGCTAAAGTCTAATGGAAGACTCAATCAAGAGTAAGCCAGATTGGTATATCAAGTAAACAAAAAGTCTTAATAGATTCTAGATACTTTCGACCTAAAATAGAAGAATTTGATAAAGAAGAACGATTATGGACAGATGTCGAAAAAAATCTTTTAATTCAGGGCATTGAGAAATATGGCATTGGTAACTGGAATGCCATTTCCCAAGAGCTGCTAAAAGAATGGGTATATCGAATCATAAGATACTAATAAATTCAAAAATTAACACATAATGCGCTTATTCATAGACATCAAACGAGTTAAGGCTCAAGTGTATTCGATTGATTGGACGTCAGAATCTTCAATTATACAAAAATTGGAAAGGAAATGCAGACGAAATATCTCGAGAATATGATAATAACAAACGAATTGGGCTGAAATACGATACTTGGAAGCAAAGCGTGCTTGTATACGATGACAAGGGAGAGGTTGAAGAAGAATTAATTCAACACCACAAGGAAATAGTTTCAAAGAAATAAAAATTGTACATGAATGATTATAAGCCACCATGGGATGCTGCCATAAAAAAAACCAAACACAACGCAATATTTCCTACTCTTTCATTACATCTACAACTTATAAAAACCAACATGGATTCTAGCATAGCCAAAGTATTAGCGCCTTCTCATAAAAGAAGTTTATCGCCAGAAGATATCACATTACAAGAGAATGAAAAACGACCTCGCACTGATAATCTTCTAGACGAATTATCTCACATTTTATCTGAAATAAAAGCTACACCTTCCTCGGGAGAAATTTCTGCTAAATTACTAAATTCGCTTCGATTGCTCATGCTTCAGATCGAAAGCTTGGCTGCAGATGAGACTAATGTTGAAGCAAACACACTCAAAGATGAAAGCGATAAATGTTTGGACTTATGGTTCCAGGAATTGGTTGCACAATGTGAAGCAGATGGAGAGGAGTTAATATTAGAGCCCGAAGAATATAATGCTGCCAGCGATAATGAAGATGAAGAAGACAATTTAGCACTTGCTCTTGCTTTGCAAGACGAAGAAGATTATTGCAAAGAATTTGAAAAAGAACAAATTTGCATAAAAAAAGAAGAAGAAGAAGACGACGAAGAAGTTGAAGTTGATATTCTGTAAATAGCAGTTGTAAATGTATATCTGATACCACCATTTTGTTGATTTAAATCAATTACTATGCTGTACCTGTCAAAATGTTTTTTTTTTTTTTTTTTTTTTTTTTTTATATGATTAAAATATAGATTTAATTATAATGCGATATTATAAAATAAAAAAGAAAATGTATTTTACTATGCGATATAATATATATATAAAAAGAAAGAATGAATGTATATGTAAAGGTTTGATTTAAAAGCTTTCAAGTGTCATTTGTTTTGCTACATCTGTGTTTTCAACCATTACTAAAAACTCTTCAAAACTAATTTTTCCATCACCATCTTTATCAGCTTCCATAATAGTTTTATCGACAATTTGTTGCAGTTGATTATCTTTCAAGTTACTTCCAACCATCATTTTAAGCACTAGGAATAATTCACCGTTTGAAATAAATCCATCTCTATCCATATCATATACCTTGAAAGCAACTATAATGTCAACCGAGAAATCATTAGTTTAAACAATTCCAAATTAAAACCACTGGTGTCTTACATTCAAGTTTTTCTCTCTTATTACCACGAGCACTAAAAGCGCTCAAACCCTTAATAAATTCATGGAAATCAACATCTCCTCCACCATCTTCATCAAAAATAGCAATCATACGAGAAGCCAAAGGATTGTTGGCAATTTGTGGAATAGAAAGAAACTCATCCTTATCAATAGAACCAGAGTTATCTTTATCCAACTTCATAAAGCGTTTATAGAGACGTTGAATTTCCTCTGCAGAGACTAATAATAATATTTATTAGTGTTACCAATTATGAATCACAATCTTTATATTTATAAAAATAAACTACATACAGTTGGAGGAGTTGACCATATCCTCGAGTTGTGAACCAGATTGACCCATTTTCGATAATTTTCGTGCTAGTTAATATGCAAACAAACCAAAAATGAGAAAAAAGTAAAACGAAAAGAAAATTTTCTTTTTTTTTAACCGCGTGAGTTTCTCATACTGTTGAGCAAAGGTGATGATGATGATGATGGTACAAATCGGCTATTTAATTGAACTGCAAACATCCTTGTTTCTTTAGCTCTAAACCCGAGGTTTGAAAGCAAATCGTCTTTCTTTTTGTCTGTATTTATTATTCAAGTATAATCTATTGCAGTTACAATATAAGGGATTAAATTTTCGATATATACTCCTCGCATTAATCCGAGAAAATTCGTGTTTTGAAATTACTCTGTTTGCGCAATATTTGCTACTAAAATTTATGTTTAATCAACATATATGCCATTAAAGTCAAATACATGTAGATTTCCTAAGGAAAAACCGTTTTGTCTACATAGATAAGACATAAACGTGTGTTTCGTAAATGCTCTTTTCGATTCCAAAAGACCAAATAGAGCTGCCTAAACAGAGATTATTGGGTGTTCCTGTCCAATTATCATAGTTATTGAGCTTAAATACAATGGTTTTGGGCAATATACCTTTTTTTTAGTAGTTGCTAGACGTAGAATGTTGAAGAATTTAAGAATTTAATCACTACATGCAGTTAAAACCAATCAAGATTATACTTGACGGATAGTAAATGCCAAAAATTCGACCAAATGGGCCTATTTCCGCGCAGTAAATGCGTATTTTGATTGTTTGGGGCCTTATCTAGCGCTCCATAGGATATATGCCAGACGAATATTACCATCTTAATAAACTTAGTCTTATACAAATTACTAACTTCTTTCAGGTCAAAATTTTAACTCGAATTTTGCCAAAATCTCAATTTATGCAAAATCCAATTCTTAGATGATTATTGGACTGATCTGACCGAAATTTAGTGCAAGCCAACATTTTTGATATTTTTGGAATTGCAATTTATCGCAAATACCAATTATCTTGCATCACAACTGTGCAAAGCTAAAAAAAAAAAAAAAAACAATGCTATAGAGCTTTTCAAATTACATGTACTTAATTAAGAAATACTTATAGCTTTACTATGGAATTCGTGTTGCAAAAGTTCTTGCAACATCCAATTCTTTTTGGCACTGTACCCATACCTGGAGTTGAGGATTTGAAAATGTGATAATTTTGATAAAGATTCTACAAAGAAATATATGCGAATGTGCGGACGAAAAAAACAGGTACATGATTCAAAAATAATTATCAACTTAATACAGTTCAAAAACGTACTAAACTGTTCGCTAACTATTGAGTAATATTTGTTTAAATTTGCCGTGTAAAATATGCTTAAAATATAAAAAAAAATGCGAAACAATCTTTCATAAAGTGTATATGATCAATCATTAAACTTTATATCATGTAGATGCAAAATCTTATAGTCGTATAAAGTATAGTTACCGGTGATAGGATGAATCTTTACATTTGTTTTTACCAACAATGGCTCAGAAAATCCTGAAGCAAGAATATTTTTGAAATTTGACAGCAAATCATATATATTTTTTAGCTACTGAAGTTTGCAATAGTCTGTCTTGAAATCTTGCTTTATCAATAACTTCATCAGAAACTGATATTTTTTGAAAATTTAACAAAATACCCAATGGATAATACCGTCTAATATTCTTTTTACTATTAACCGCTGACTATTCAATAAAATAACTCATTCAAGAAACAAAGGTTTACAATTTTTTGATATTTTATTTTTCTTGTATTTATTTGCTTACAGTTGTTGTTTATTAAATCACTATTTGAAATCCGATGGTTTTATGAAAAATAGATGTAGAACACATTGTACTATTACATTGATTATACATAAAGAAGACGTTTGCTTATTAATTTCAGTAGTTGTCACTGCCATATACGTTGGGCTTTTATCGTATATTTTCAGGTTTGCAAATAATACAATTTAAAGACAATGAGTAATGAATCAGTTCTTCAACTGTGTAATAAAAAACAAGATATCGTTTATTTAGATATAAAAGTATGGCCATTTATATTGATTTGACATTGGGATCCTGAGATATAATTTAAGGCGTTATTAAACAATTAGATATGTTTGATAGTAATCTATGGATTGAAATGGGTCAATCGTAATTTAACCGTGCTTACAGAGCTTGTAAGCTGCCTTGTTTCAATGCTGCACTATATAAGCTTGGATGTTGATTTGATAGCTACTTGATTGACTAGCTGCTGGAATGAAATAATATGGATGAACTTAGTGCGTTAGGAGTTTTTTATATCCGATATTAAGACTTTACATTCCAATACAACGTGTCGTAGTCAGTAGATTATTAAATATATTGATACTGTAGAAGGTGATATAGTATGGTACTTGGCGGCATACAGAATTTTTGCTGATTTAGCGTTATTTTTAATTTAAAATAGTCTGCTAAGCTACAAAGTGTAATGAGTGAAACATTTCAGTTTCATTCATGCAAAACCTTGCCTCATTCCTTATATAAATACTACAAGGAAATCATTATATGATCCCTTGTAGATTTATCTATCTTGTTACAATTCCTTTACTTTTATTTATTCACTAATAAATATCTAATTTACAAATAAGAACGCCAACCTTCATCAATCTAGTGATCACCAATTTATAATAACAAGAATAATATCTATAAGCATATTATCCACCTTCGTTGTTAGTCAAAAATTACAGATCATTACACAAAGCTCACTCGAAAAAGTGCGCACTTGATTCCTACAACCTAACTAGCAAACAATAGAATTTCAACATTTTAATTTTAGATACAGTTACGAATGTAGTATATATTATGAAAAATTCAGTTTATTTGCACCAATATTGACTGATTTCGAACATTTTTCCAGTTATTTTATACTTTTTAGGCAGAGGAAGAGAGGTTTCAATACAAAACTTACGTCAAACTTCTTTAAAAACAGCTGTTAACCAATGAAATCAAAATAAATTATTCGTGAATCTACTGCGCATTAAGTAATTATTTAAAATGAACCAAGCTTTTTTTACTCAGCGACTAAAACGCATCATATGAATGTGAGCTTTATTTTATCTTTCAAGTGACAAATATCTAAAGTAAATCAAGCTTATGAATGTCAATTGTCAATTATCTAAAATAGTAGTGTCATATCATTTACTACTAATTATTATTAAATTTGAACTTTTTGAAAAGAAGTCAAAAGCTCGGCTCGTTGTCGCGAGCTTTGGTCAAGCTCGTTCAAGACTCGGCTCGTGTTTTATACTTAGCATTAAGTACAACTTAAAATTCAATTTCGAACTATTGTTTGATTTTATACAAATTTTCGAAGAACATCTGGAACAATCCATACAGAATAGTTTAAAAAGTACGCGTTGTCATTTCCTCATTTTCACAACAATTTAAGAAGATTAAAAATTTTGCAATTTCATAGATCAACACTAGACATATCTATCATTATTGCAACAGAAACTCATATAGGTCCATATTTGACGGAAGCTGGTGTGCTTACTGGTCATAATAAGTGAAAATAATAGTGGATAACCGACTTCCTGTTCAAACTTACTGAATGCATAATGGCCCTTGGAAGCTGAAACTTGGAGCGTCGTTTATTCAATAAGTATATACAGTACTAGTACCAAATATTTGTAAAATTAGGGATTACTTGGGTTCATATTTATGGGGAACAAATTATACACTCTGATTTGAATAAAAACATGCAGTAAAATACCTGATATATCATTCTTAACCGGATGTTAAATTCAAAAGTAAAACAATAGTTTGAAAACTGAAAGTCAGGTCAATCAAATATCAACAAAACTATGGTACCATTTCAGCATGATGTTGCATCATGATATTACAGCATTGTATTCCAACATAATTTTTCACCACTATGCCAAATTCTTATTGATAAATTATGTTTACAATTCTTATCACCACATCCTTTTTCCCTCAATTCAAATCTAAAATATAAGTGCACTGGTCAAGCTGATATATCCGAAGTTTACCCAGATATAGAAATCCAGGAACAATTATTAAAATTCAACATGACATGACATTTAGTAACTCATACTAAATGTTATACCTAACCACTAGCATTAACAATTAGCAGCGAATACCAGGAACAATCAGGAAAACTTAGCAACTATGAAACATAGGCAATCCTACATCTTATCCAAATGATACAATCACATATTCTCAATTTCACAAATTCTATTGTATATGATTTGTGAACAAACCATATCAAGTACCTCAATACCCGGCAATTGATTAATAATGTTAATAGTTATATAACCATTTAGAAAACATATATATATATATAAAGCATCAATGAATTAATAAAATGTAACTTTCAACAGAGTATTTTTATATTAGTATCTTGTGATATAGCTGATTTATCGAGACTTTGTAAATTAAAATCAACGTAAAAAGTACCGTTTATTAAAATGAATTTGTTACGCCAGGAGATTATATCAATCCCAAAGCTAAAATATGTACTAAATCATTTAATAAAAATAAAGGAAAACTGTTATAAAATGAAAGAGCACACTAAAACTAAAGAACTTTATTATAAGATCGAACCATCTTCTTTTATATTCACATTCTCTAATTATATGACTAGTCTAAAATAAGTCTAATTATATATATATATATATATATATATATCCAATCAAGTCTAAGTAACACACACTAGTTCCACATTCCTGTATAAACGGAGCTTCATAACATAATACACAGCAATGTAGAACTTAACATATCAAAATGTGTCGTAATCTTAACCAAGGAATGCACCCAGATCTGTGGATGCAACAGAATTACATAGTTGAGTTACTCCAGTAACCAAGCTTACATAGTGAGATTCATAGAGTGTACTGTAACCAGATAGTAATTGTTACTGTATATCAGAATCTAGATATAGCGCTATAGTAGTCGCATTATCAGGATATTGTTATTGTTACACCATTATAGCTGTTGTATCACTTGATAATCTCTTCTATATATAATCTCATTCTCTACATTGAATAAAACCTCACCTTTTACTCTTGTCTAATTCTTATTAGTTTCGGTAAAAGAGTAATGTGCGTAGATAGTAGAAAATGATAAGTATACAAAGAATGCTATCCCAGATTAGTTAGCTCATTTTTACAATAAAAATTATAATGCAACTCAAATGGTTTATTATTATCTTAAAAGTTACTATAATAACCTTTGAACGTAACACATAATTTGGAATGAGGGTATACACATTATTTTTTTCGAGCAAAACCGAGGATATTCTTTTGTACACATTTTTGAGGACATCTCCACGAAAAATCAATATTTTGAAGAAATTTAAATTGGAACCTAGAGAGCTCAACGAGGTTGATGATATGAATGTAAAAAAATTCTGCACAATTTAACGAATATTTTGGAATATATTACGAAAATGTCAAAAAAATGAAATAAAAAAAAGGTGCCCAGATTTTTTCAAACTCAGATATATTAAAGAGAATTTTAAAACAAGTAAATTTCATTATATAAAAGTCTTTGGGTATCTTAATTTTTTGCAGAGATATTAAGGCTCAAAGTTTCAATTTTTCATATTTAAGCTGTAAAAACCAAAATTGGAAGAAAAAATTATCGGTTTTTTCGAATTTATTCGACAAATGCTATAGTGATGATCTGTAAACAATTAATTGTTATTTGTAGCCCTTAAAAATCTGTATCCAATCAAACTAATTTCAGCAAGAGGTTTCTATTATTCTGTTATGAAAATCGCTCAAAACCGCGATTTTTGGATGAGGGTTGGGGTCAAAAAACAAGAGTACACCTTCAAATCTTCACTACTCCTTGAAAAATTAATTTTTTTGAAAAAACTAAAAACGGATCTATACATATTGTTGCTCTCAATTATTTTTATGGAACTGACATTTTGTTTGATAACTTACTGGAAGATGATATTAATAATTTATACGTTTTTGGTGTGTTTTATGGGATAAATTCTTTGAATTTTTATTTTGGCTCTATTTTTATCTAACAAATAATATGCTTATAATATAGACAAAGACCTTTTATTATAATTGCAAGTAATGTTTACTTAATAAAATTAATAGGTATGCTTGTTTTTCTGATATTCCTATAATTTTTTGAACGGCTATATCTCCGCAAAAAAAATAGCTAAAAATATATGAATAGCACCATAATTATTGCAGCATTAACTTGTATTAGAATCCGCTCTTACCTCAACATATGAAAAAATTTATGGGAAAAATGTTGGAGATCTGATTTTTAGGAAAAAAAATCCATTTTAACTTGTGGAGTGTAACTTTTATAAAATATGGAGTGTAACTTATTATATGTGGAGTGTAACTTATTATATATGGAGTGTTACGTTTTTATTTTATGGAGTGTGACTTTCTTGACTGATGTCTCACTTCTTTAAGTTCGACCACATAAGAAATCAGTCTGTATCAATAAATTATAAAAACCTTGTACATATATAGCTTTTAGGAAATATCCAAGATTTCGTACAATTAATTGATTAAAACATCTTATATACTGTATTAAACAGTTTGAATGACGGTTTTAACAATAATTGGAATATGTTAGAAAACTTTAATTTTAGGCACAATTTATTCACCGATTTGGTAGTATCAAAACATCATTATTTGAAGCATTTTGAAGCAATTTAGATCAACTTGAAGGGGTAAATACTCAATACCATAAGGGGTTGAGAGACATCAGTCAAGAAAGTCACACTCCATAAAATAAAAACGTAACACTCCATATATAATAAGTTACACTCCACATATAATAAGTTACACTCCATATTTTATAAAAGTTACACTCCACAAGTTAAAATGGATTTTTTTTCCTAAAAATCAGATCTCCAACATTTTTCCCATAAATTTTTTCATATGTTGAGGTAAGAGCGGATTCTAATACAAGTTAATGCTGCAATAATTATGGTGCTATTCATATATTTTTAGCTATTTTTTTTGCGGAGATATAGCCGTTCAAAAAATTATAGGAATATCAGAAAAACAAGCATACCTATTAATTTTATTAAGTAAACATTACTTGCAATTATAATAAAAGGTCTTTGTCTATATTATAAGCATATTATTTGTTAGATAAAAATAGAGCCAAAATAAAAATTCAAAGAATTTATCCCATAAAACACACCAAAAACGTATAAATTATTAATATCATCTTCCAGTAAGTTATCAAACAAAATGTCAGTTCCATAAAAATAATTGAGAGCAACAATATGTATAGATCCGTTTTTAGTTTTTTCAAAAAAATTAATTTTTCAAGGAGTAGTGAAGATTTGAAGGTGTACTCTTGTTTTTTGACCCCAACCCTCATCCAAAAATCGCGGTTTTGAGCGATTTTCATAACAGAATAATAGAAACCTCTTGCTGAAATTAGTTTGATTGGATACAGATTTTTAAGGGCTACAAATAACAATTAATTGTTTACAGATCATCACTATAGCATTTGTCGAATAAATTCGAAAAAACCGATAATTTTTTCTTCCAATTTTGGTTTTTACAGCTTAAATATGAAAAATTGAAACTTTGAGCCTTAATATCTCTGCAAAAAATTAAGATACCCAAAGACTTTTATATAATGAAATTTACTTGTTTTAAAATTCTCTTTAATATATCTGAGTTTGAAAAAATCTGGGCACCTTTTTTTTATTTCATTTTTTTGACATTTTCGTAATATATTCCAAAATATTCGTTAAATTGTGCAGAATTTTTTTACATTCATATCATCAACCTCGTTGAGCTCTCTAGGTTCCAATTTAAATTTCTTCAAAATATTGATTTTTCGTGGAGATGTCCTCAAAAATGCGTACAAAAGAATATCCTCGGTTTTGCTCGAAAAAAATAATGTGTATAGGATGTTCATGCTTGATTAACTTTAGACAGTGAATGTTTATACAAATGGAATATCTGAATTCCATTCCCAGGAACGAGTTCATAATTGGCTCACTTCAGGATCTCAGGCTACACCATGTCATCATAGACTACATGTAACATAACTAAATGAAATAAAATTGGCATACATCATTATCACCTCATACTCATCATTCTATGCTAAAAATCATGTCTAAATAATCCTTTGAGCACTTCTACTAGTAATACATGTACCCAGTCTAGTCTATGTCCTAAACACATAACTTTTTATAAGCATGTTTTAAATATAATTTATGGAGATAATGTGAAAAACAATTATCTATCTATTGAGCCATTACTAAACCTTCCAGCTGCATTTTTCGTAGAGGAAACAAAAATTTGCCAATTTTTTTTCAAATTCAGAATTTGGGACGAAGGAATACAAGGGAAAAATTGAAGCTAGAAACGAAGATATCTCTTTGTTCACATTTATGAGGATATCTCCATTAAAAATCATTATTTTGAAAGAAAATAAATTAAGTCTGAGAGAGCTCAACGAGGCTGATTGCATGAATGTAAAAAAATGCTGCTTAATTTAACAAATATTTTGAAATCTACAAAAATGCCAAAAAAAAAAAAAATAAAAAAGAATAAAAGTGCTCAGAATTTTTTTGTACAGAAGTATGTTATAGAGCATTTCAAAACAAGCATATTTTATTATTAAAAATTGTTAGTATAACTTGATGTTTCGTAGAGATATGAAGCCTCAAAATTTTTGATTTTTTTTATAGGGTAGAACGTAGTGGATATACTTTATTTATTATTATTTAATTTGAAGACTTAATATACATGAAATTCCTACAGTAACGTTTCATGTAGCACAACGTAAACCATGGTCAAGAGATTGAGAGGTCTCCACAAGTGGGCCTACTGTAAACAAGGTCGCTATAATAATTATATTATGACTAAATAAAGTGCTGCACCCAGAGCCAAACGGGCATGCGGAGTACGTCATGCAAAAAGTTGTGGGTTGGCGACATGACACTAAACAGGAAATACAGTACTACATAACATTATCAAACAAACTTGATGCCACCAGGATTCGAACTCAAGCCTTGCATTTGGGAAGCGCACGTCTTAATCATTCGGCCCAGCCACCAAGGGCAATTTTCGATTTTAGCAGTGAAATATGCATAAAAATCTGAAACATTAGCGCTGAAAACTTAATGCCAAATGCAACAAATAAAATATTTTTGAATGCGCATTTTTAGATTAAAGGTAAACATCTCAGGTACATTGGCATATAATTCTTTCTTGGTGTTCTTTATTGAAAACAAAAGTAGTAGAACAGGGAGACTTTCGGGAGATATAAAATAAATTTCGGAATGGATAATAGCATACTGCAACCAAATCATATCTGTTTTGTGGTGTCTAAGGTATATCCTAAAATTTTTTAGCATGAGGTTAGTTATAGAAAAAGGGCGCACGTTCTGATTTTGAAGATCGAAAAGCCATGAACATTGAATTTTTTGAAAATTTGAGGGATCTGCAAAAAAAATTATCAAATCCACTATAGCTTATAGAGTGTAACATTTTCCGAGTATACCAAAGCCAATTAACCTAATTCGTCAGTTATGGAGTGTAATTTTGATCAAACTAAATATAATTCAATTCAGCGAGTATATTATTTTTTAATTAGGCTTTAGAAATGTAAAATAATTTCGAAATACGCATCATTTTGCCTATTTACTCAAGTCTAGTTGTTGCATTTCTTAAATTCACGTCCCGATGTCATTATTTGTATTTTTCATTATATACGTCTTCATCATGGATTGGGAGGTCAAAACCTTACGGATGTGACAATATATTCAAGCATACGTTGACTAGGGCTTCATAGAGCTTCTTAACCTAACAGTATTATTGAATCATTTATGAAATCTAAAAACTATGATTAGATGTTGGAAACACAGGGATTAAAATTTAAAAACAACAATTTTATTTTGTTAATCAAAAGGTAATATACATAGAATCAAATTAATGATGGAAAAGTCTCAAGTTGGTGTGAACAAGAACCATATCATTGGTATCAGCAGCAGCGATAACGGCGTTATCTTGGACAGAGCCAGAAGCAGCGGCAATGTACTTGACACCTGAACGGTAAGCACGATAAATATTGTCAGAGAAGGGGAAGAAAGCATCGGATGACACAACAGTATCATTCAACTTGTCCATCCATTCCTTACGTTCCTCAGCAGTAAGAAGTTCAGGGACTGTGTTGAAATTGGCTTCCCAAGCTTCACGTTCGACACCCTAATTAATATTATTCATGTTAGCTGGTTAAATTTTACATTTAAATCATAAAACATACCTCGCCAGTTTGGTTAGTAACGAAAAGATCGATAGCATTAGACTTATCAGCACGCTTAATACCCTTCTTAAAGTCAAAAGCAAGGACCTTGGGGTGATGGCGCAACCACCAGTTATCAGCCTTGTCACCAGCAAGACGAGTACAGTGAATACGAGATTGTTGACCAGCACCAAGACCAATAACCATACCATTCTTGGCATAACAGACAGAGTTGGATTGAGTGTATTTAAGAGCAATAGTAGCGACGATCAAATCATCAACAGCTTCCTTGGGCAACTAAAATACAAACAATCAGTTGATGCTCAACATGTATTTAATTATCAAATAACTTACGTTCTTATTCTTGGAAACAACATTGGTAAAGAGAGAAGCATCAATCTTGAAATTGTTTCTCTTTTGTTCCATATACAAACCATAAACTTGTCTGACTTCTTGTTGTTCGGGTTCATAAGTAGGGTCCATCTTGAGGACACAGTACTTACCGGCCTTCTTGTTCTTGAGGATATCAAGAGCCTCATCATCATAATCAGGGGCAATAACACCATCTGAAACTTCACGAGAGATAATCTTGGCAGTAGCAACATCAACCTTATCAGAAAGAGCAATGAAATCACCGAAAGAAGACATACGATCAGCACCACGAGCACGGGCGTAAGCACTGGCAAGAGGAGTCAAAGGGACCTTCAAATCATCAACTTGATAAACCTTCTTGTCAGTGTCATTCAAAGGAGTACCAATAGCAGCACCAGCGGGAGATACATGCTTGAAAGAGGCAGCAGCAGGAACACCGGTAGCTTCCTTCAATTCCTTGACCAAAGCCCAAGAGTTTAAAGCATCCAAAAAGTTGATGTAACCAGGAGAGCCACTCAAGACTTCAACGGGCAAGTTACCTTCCTTGACAAAGATTTGAGCGGGAGCTTGATGAGGGTTAGCACCATAACGAAGAGTCATCATGGCTTGGTTTTTGGCATATTGATGACGGAAATAGTCAGCGATGGCAGAATCATAATCAGCAGTTTGGTTGAATGCCTTCAAAGCCAAAAGATTACGGGTCTCTTGAGTGATTTCACCACCCTTAAGCTCAGCAATGACTTTGGAATAATCAGAAGGATCAGAGACGATAGAGACACGAGCATGGTTCTTGGCAGCAGCACGCAACAAAGTAACACCTCCAATATCAATCTCCTCAACAGCTTGAGGAATAGTAACATCGGGCTTAGCGATGGTCTCCTTGAAAGGATAAAGATTACAGACAACAATGTCAATCTTTTCAATATGTTGTTCAGCAAGATCCTTTTCATCACTTTCGATATTACGAGCCAAAATACCTAATATTTCATGTGATTAGACAAGATCTCTCGGTTTGATATTTTCCTTGTATTACTTACCACCATGGACAGCAGGATGCAAAGTCTTGACACGACCACCCAACATCTCAGGAGCCTTGGTAATTTCAGAGACATCGCTATTGATCTCATTAATTTCTATAACAAAAAATGCCATTGATCAACTTACCCAATGGGAATGCCAGCCTCACGGACAAGTTTGGCAGTTCCACCTGAACCAAGCAAACGGACGTTTAACGCGTGAAGATCCTTAGCGAACTCTAACAAGCCGGTCTTATCATAGACAGAGAGGATAGCTAAATAAAAAGACTACGTTAATGAAAAAACTTTAATGAAAATCTCGGTCAATTACCAATCTTTTGAGACATTTTGAAATAATTGAATGGTTAAAGTAGAAAAAAGATGTTTCCAAAAACCTGTTTGAATGCTATTTAAGCTTCTCAAATCAATAGATGTTCCATACAAAAAGTGACTTCCTGATGTTGGTCATATCAAAAAGAATTTAGTTGAGATGCTTTCCTAAATTAGTAGATTTGATGATTCGAAATAATAAAACGCCGATTAAATTTATTGACAGTTATAAAAATAAGCTACATGATGGGGGGGGGGGATTTAAGGAGAAGAAGAACAACGTATAGATTGAATGAAGAAGGGGTATTGAATACATGACATTAAAGTCTCAATTATTATAATTTTTTTTTAACTTTGCTATTGAATAAAAGGTGTTTTCCTGTAAAGAGAGATAGATGTGGAAAGAGATGGTGGTGGTAGAAAAGGTGGGGAGAATGGCATTTTGATTTTCTTCTAATGTGTTTTTGTTTACTGATAAATCCATTTACGACAACCAGCTGCATCACAATGACAAGAGTATCGAGCAGCGCCTTCATTACGCTCATCGTTTGAAACATCTGTTCTACCATTATAATCAAAGCAAAGTTCTTCATCCTTATTGATATCTCGTTTAGCAAAGAAAGCCAATCGATGCATTTGGTTATCAGCACTGTCATAAAATACCGCAAAGACCTCAAGATTAGGTGAACATGAGTGGTTAAAGAATCGACTAACATTACCCAATGAATAAGAATCAATTACATATCTGGTTGGTAATTCGGATTGAGCAAAATCCATATCAAATAGATAACTACAACCCAATTTATCATAAACTACACCTCTTCGATCACCTTCCTCAACAGAAATGACTTCTCCAATGTATTCTTCAATAAATGTCCCTTTAGGAATGAATTGTAGACTTCGAACACCCCATCCTTTATCTTTAGTTTTATATACTTGTAATGGGATCTTTCTTCCCTTTTGAACGACTCTATTTTTGCATCGAGGTCCACATTCACAAGACTGATTACATTCATAAATGGCAGTTCCTTGATTAATGATTAATCTACCGTCCTCACCATAAGCTGATACATCATGACAGGCATCTATACAATCAGAAAAACGAGAACAATCACAACCAGTCAAGAAATCCGGATCAGGGGGTTGAACTGGTGCTGTATACTTTAATTGATCAATGTAGATGAAATTTGCAGGTGCTTCTTCGTCAACATCATTGATGAATGTTACTTTCGCCTTTAAATTCTGGACATAATATGAACTGATATTCTTTTGAGATGGTAATTGCACGACAGGGAATTTGTTCTATTAAATTATTATACATTTAGCATGGTTTTTCTTGTACGTAAATAGTAAGCTCACCTCTACTGATTGTTTAACAGTATCCATAAGACTTTCAAAAGCTTTGAAGGTTCTTTTTGGCACTTTGTCTTTTCCAGTTCTCATCTACATCATGTCAGAAAAAAAAAAGCACGTAATTATAAATGAGAAGCATAACCTACCTTTACAGGTTTCGCGACCAATACAGAATTAGTTTCACTTTCTAAAGAGGACCTACTTCTTTTCTTGGGACGACTGGGAGGATTAAGAATTAATTTAGTAGTTTTTTTGGATGAAGAGATTTTAGATGCAATTGCTGAAGTTGTAGTTGTAGTTGTAGTAGTTGTGGTTGTTGAAGTGGATAAAGCAGAAGTAACAGAGGTTTGAAGTATTTCATTTGGCCCTTTCTTGGTTGGAGTAAATGACTGTGAATCAGGATCAAATGAATTGAGCAATAATAGTTTCTTTTCCAGATTATTCAAATCGAAATCTTTGTTGAGGTGTTTTTCCTTTCGATACGTATTATAAAAACGGCTAATTGCAGGCAAAGAATAGACGTTGTGTTCTTGCTCCCATGTATTTTCGGTTAAAGCATATCCAGACCATTCAATTAGATAAAATCGTATGCCATCCTACAAGTAATTATCACGTCAATAACATTGTTTTCAGGGAAAAAATTTTTTTTTTCTCATTTAAAAAACATACCTGTTTCTTTGTACCAGCAATACGTGAAACCTGAATATTTTTTGTTTTTTTCCAATGATCAATTTATGTAAAATTATTTATTTATACAAAAAAAAAACTTACAACAAACTCATCTTCTGCTAGTCCATTAGTTACGCTGCTATCGTTACTCATAATGCTTTAATATATTTTATAAAAAAAGAAAAAAAAAACAAGACCTGGGTTTTTTTTTATTGTAAAATTTTTGTCAGCTTCACTATCCAATTGAACGAAGGAAGAAAGGGCACTGTAATCAAAACAATCCATTAAAGATGCGTAAAAAAGCGCATTTCACCAGTCACCAGGGAAACGGTTATTGAATACGTGTGCTATTTCTCACAGGAAACCAATTTAATAATTTGCACACGGCACCTTTGATAACGCCAATCTTTTGGTTTTTCCTCAATTTTTTTTAAAACAAAAAGTATCAGGTTCAACTCGACATGCCAGAGAATATTTTAAAAGTAAGTTTTGTGAAATATCGTTTTTTTGGAGGTGTAAAACAATTTTTTAAACTCTAAATAGAAAAAATCAATTTTTTAAATTCATCATCATACTCGTTTTACTTGAACCTGTAAAAACGTTTTTTTTGCAAACAATTTCGCGAAACAAAAAATAAGGTATTAAACTTGGCGTGTTTGTCCATATTTTCCGCTTTTAGATATTTGATGGTCTTGTTTCATTTCCTTTTAAACAATTCGGTAAAAGTGTGATCCCCCATCCCCCCCTCTTTTTTTTAAGGTTCATCAAGTGTAATATGTTCAATTTTATTTATATGTGTATAAAAATCAATTCAAAATGAAATCCAGTTTTGCTTTTTGGCTATTTTTCCTTTTTGGAGGAGAGATTGGCGATGAACTACTTGGCTGAATTGTATTTTGTAGTTGTTGTTGCCGTTGGGAATGTGATTGAATAGGTTGTTGTTGCTGATATGAGTGAGCAACCTGTTGCTCATTACGACGATAACCATACATGGAAGATTGTTGCTGTTGTTGCTGTTGTTGTTGTTGCTGTTGTTGTGGTAGTGATGGTTGTTGCTGTTGATATTGACCGTAGTATGGTTGATGAAATTGTTGTTGTTGTTGTTGTTGTTGTTGTTGCCGATTTTGAGGTGGTAAATGGTGGTATGTCGTTGATACAGCATTATTATTATAAGGAGAATATGATTCTTGTTGTGGTGGAAGTGGAGGTGCAGGTGAAATATGTGAAGATGGAGATTGTGATCGAGGAGGAGGATGTGATGGTGGTGTTTGATTTTCATATTTTACATTATTATTAATATTATTATTACTGCTACTACTATTGCTGCTATTATTATTATTACTATTTTTCCATATACGCTGTTGTGGAGGTTGTTGTTGCGCTGCTACTGTTGGTTGACTATTGCTTTCACTTCTAATGATTAAAACATGATTTTTATTCATTTGTTGTGGTGATTGTCTTCCTTCAGCATGAAAATTAATAAATTGAACAGGTTGCTGCTGCTGCTGTTGTTGTTGTTGTAATTGTTGTAATTGTTGCTGTTGTTGTTGTTGTTGTTGTTGTTGTTGTTGTTGTTGTTGTTGTTGTTGTTGTTGATTATGAATATGCTGCTGCAATTTTTTTTGTTGTTGTTGTTGCTGTGTAGGTGGAGCTTTCCTTGGTTGCTGTAAAATATTTGAAAAAGCGTAAGCTCTTTTAGTTGGCGTTGGCTCGATTGATGTTGTTAAAAGATTATGGATGCTCGATGATGATTTAGCTTTTTTCGTCGTCTGCATGGTGGTTTCTTTTGGTAACTGTGGTATAGATTTCGATCGACGGTTATCATCATATTCGACCCTAATTGATTCGGGCGAGGTAATTCGTGGTGCTTCAGGCAGTGTTGTGATTGTGGGTGCTGATAATGTACGTACTGAATGAGAGTTTGTAGCAGCTGGAATCTTGTTTAATTTAGCAGATGATGGTGGTAATTGTAAATCTGGAGCAGCTTTTTCATCAACAAGCGATGTTTTTCTTGATCGAGGGGTTTCCATTCTTTCCTCTGGTTTCGTTTGTTTTGGCAAACTTTGCCTTGATAATGACTGTTGTTGCAATGGTTGTTGCATTTGCCGCGATTGTTGCTGCTGCTGTACTTTGATATCATTCGAAAATTGAGGTTCTTCATCTTCTTTTTCAACTTTAATATTGACAGGTATTGAAGGTGAAGGCGATATAGCTGCTAACACAGAAGTAGAAGTAGAAGTAGAAGTAGAAGGAGGAGGAGGAGGAGGAGGAAGTTGTTGCGGCTCTTCGACTAATGACTTTAATCTTTTCCTCTCTACAGGTTCTTCTGCTTCTATCACTTCCACTGAATCCTTTAAAGGGGTTGTAACTGAAGCTGCAGATGACTTTCTTTTCATTATTGTAGTAAGGGATTCATCTGAAATCGAGTTATTTCTGCTGGAAACTTCATGGCTCTCACGAAAATAGCCACCTGATGAAGGTAAATTTGGAGATTGAAGCATAGTTGAAGATGTCGGTGTACTTGATACAGAAGCAGACGGCGTGAATTGGGTTGATAAGGTCAAATTACCAGGAGATTTAGAAGATTTTGATGGTAGTGGTGGCATAGGTAATCCCTTTTCTCTCGCTTTCCAAGCAGCACGTACCCTATCCATACATGATAATAATTGCTCTTTTGTGACACCATCTTGAATACTATTTAAAATCTTTTTTACAACTTGTTCATCATTTGCTGTACTTTTATCATCTCGGAATCGCACAAATCTGTTTCAATAAAAAAAAAAACTCTTTAATATTTCAGGCTTCAAAGTAATACCAAATCTTACCTCCAGCCACCTTTCCTAATAGTGGGTGCATATCCCTGCTCAATTATTGTAACTTCACACTGAGGATCATATCTAAAAAGCATAATAAATACAATAATTCTATCGACTATTGTAGGATATTTCTTACCTAAATTCAGCTATTCGTCCATCAGGTAATTGATTTTTCCATCTAAAAACAACTTGTTAGTCTTAACGTTATATTTGCTTTATTTCAGACTTTACTGTGTAGCTAATGTTGGTTCAGGCTGAAAATGATCATAGAACTTATATGTCACACCATTTGACAATACTTCAATAGAATAAATAGGTTTATGCTCTTTGCTCCATCTTGCAGCTATTCTGAAATCCACTGTATTTAATTCCGGTGGCTTCCATTTTAATCTATCAAATGTGTTAGTGATATGTTGCAGAATATATGTTAATCAAACATACAATTTTTCACATGTACCGGGTGTGTAAGGATATTTGACAGGCGTCCAAATAATTCCATCGCTTTTGTGCTTTAATTTGGGTATTTGCTCAAATACCAAACGTAACCCATATGATCTTTCCATCTTTTTCAATTCGATTCTATAGTTTATATTATTATTTTCATGAATAAAAGCTATTCTTTAAACTATCTTACGTGAAAGGTGGTAGCTTTGTTGGATCGATCTGTGTTCTCATTCGAGCATTAAATGGTTGTATGATATCTTGTTGTAGCATCTACGTTTCTAAATAAGTTCTATATTACATTAAGCACTCATTATTACATACCCCAAGTCTGGAACTAAAGGATCTCTGAATTATGGGTGAGCCATTGACAACCATCAAGTCAAATATGAGGTATCTCCAAGTTTTCTAAATCATATCCCCATTAAAAACATGTATACAATAATGACCAATTTTTTTTATACCTTATTTGCATCAATATCCAGGACTAATTCACCATCCATTATTGTATCTTTTAAAAATTCGTTCTCTCGCCCTCTGACAGGAAATAATAAATTTGGCACATAATACCAATGCTTATTTCGATCAAACTAGCATGAATAAAGGTTAGAAAACTCATTTTATCATGGCTCATTTTTGAAGGAGATTTTATACAATACCAAGAAGGAAGCAGGTCCTTTAGGCGAGTGAAGAAAGAATAGCAAGTATCGTACACCGTCTGATTTTTCGCAGACAAAATAATCCTCACGTTCTATATCAGTTAAATGTTTCGATTCGAAGCTAATGGGTTGTGATCCGGGAAAACTAAATTAGATGTATTAATACTGCATATACTCAGTTATTTTCCATATAAGCGTATATAAATATACCTATCATTTTGACTATTTAATAATTCTTTTAGCCTTGACTGCAACACTTTGCTGTATGTTGGGTCAACGCGTTTTCCAATCGACTCTGAAATTTGCATAGGTTCTGTTGATTGCATTTTTGAAAATCTTGACTAGTTTTGCAAACAACAGCAGGTGATTATCTGTTTCCTTTTGATTATTAATTTCAACAAATGACTATGAAGTTTGTTGAAAGTAGAAAGAAAGAAAGAATGGATAAGAAGGAAAAAAGGAGAGGGGAGGAGAGGGGAATTGAAGGAAGTTTTTCTTTCTGCGATCTTTTTCCTTGGATGAGGTATTTCTTCTTTGAAAGGTTGTTTTATAAAAAAAACTAAAATAAAAAAGTATAGTTAAGAAAGGTTAAGGCAAACTTGGAAAAAAAAAGGTGCATCCCCTTCAATTTTTTTTAGTGCGCCACCTTTTAACGCAGTGATTCCCTTTAAATCTTTCCTCTGTGGTGACGTGGAGAATCAATACGCTCGTTTTCGTTGTATTATAGCAATTGACGCTTATTGTCCTTCACGTCTAGTACATGCTAATATAGTCATTACTATCTTCTTAGTCATTTATACGAATGCTTATAGATTGCTTATTAGGGTTTTCTGTACCCATAAAAATGATTGTAATGCCATCAATGAATCCCATCATCCGTTTTACATTCAAGAGAAAATGAAATACATTAAAAAAAAAATACTCTCTAAACGAGATTAAGCAGATTTCATGGAAATAGTTCATTTTGAGAATATTTTTTACAAGAAAAAAACTGGTTTCTGTATAGTAATCCATGTGAAATCTGCTTGAGGCTTCTGAAAGCCAATACCTCGAGTCATCAAACATTAACCTGAGAACTTGCCATCACCATAATTATTTGTCGTTGTAGCGTTAGATATTTATACTAAAGTACATACAATTGAAACTAATTGACAAAGCTGGTGCATTCGTTCATACATAATTCATTGTTAGATTTGACAAATAACACTTATTTTTAATAATCGCATCAGCTTATTCTAGATACTGTCATTGAAGATGAGAGCGCTTTATTGCTTGGGTAAGCTATGTCCTACAAACATGATTGAATACCTGAAGTACAGTAGCATTTGCTGTAACTTGGAAGGCATATTGACTAGAAATGATCCTTTTAATGATTTTATACAGATCGAATTTTTAAATTTGTGTTATTTGAGTACGACATACGGTATAACTCAAAAATATCAAGCTATAACAAAATAGCCGTTAGAGTCACTTTCTGAGATGCGCCTTAAATACTTCAAGATAAATATAAATTGGTCGCATAATGCTAGCTATTCCTGAATTCATGTTACATCTCATGAAAGGCTCAAAAACACATAAAATCCACTGACTTTTCCTTGAAAATTGAGTCTCACTTTTCATCGCTGATATACTTTTTTTTTTCACTAAATAGCACCAGGATAAAATTATATGCCAATGTACCTGAGATGTTCACCTTTAATTCAAAAACAAGTATCCGGAAATATCCTATTTTCTGCAGTTGGTATTAATTTTTCAGTGCTAATGTTTCAGATTTTTTACGCGTATTTACTGCTAAAGGATTGAAAACTTTGAGGCTTCATATCTCTAGTAAAAATTAAGCTATACTAACACTTTTTAATAATAAAACTTACTTGTTTTGAAGTGCTCTATAACATATTTCAATCTAAAAAAATTCTGAGCACTTTTATTTTTTTTTCATTTTTTTGGGCATTTCTATAGTAGGTTTCAAAATATTGGTTAAATTGAGCAGTATTCTTTTTACATTCATCTCGTCAAGCTCGTTGAGCTCTCTTAAACCCAATTTAGTTTTTTTTTAAAATATTGATTTTTCGTGGAGATATCCTCAAAAATGTGTACAAAAAGGTACCTCCATTTCTAGCTTCCATTTTTCCCTTATATACCCTCATCCTAAATTCTGAATCTGAAAAAATTTGGACAAAAATCTCGTTTTCTCTACTGAAAATGCAGCTAGAAGGTTCATCAAGGGCTCGATAGATAGATAATTTCTTTGTGTATTATTTCAATTATTTATATTTAAAATATGCTTATAGAAACTGTTGTATATCTTCAAAAAACCTCCAAAATTTAAATCGTATTTTACGCAAAATTTAATGTGAAACATTTCTATAAATTTTATTTCACTAGATGCAGAATTTAAAACTGTACAAAAACCATTTAATTCGCTAAGTCGACTTGATTTGCAGTTCATGAGCATTTAAACAATTTTGTTTTTTGAATCATTTTTCGATCTTTTTTTCAGATCAATTTTGGAGCCCCGTTACTATAGATTTTAAGCTGTGATATAAACTATTATCTTGATTATCTCGACGAAAAGTCAATATTTTTCGCTGAAACAAAAAATGCAAAGTAGTATTCAGTTAGATCTATCTTGCGAGTATAAAAAATCAACGATTCAATTTGGTTGCCTAATTTTACAATCGATTTTAGATCAATTTCGGTCAATGTGAAGCAACACAACATGGCATTACATCATCAAAACTGCAGCTACAATCAAATGAAATAGTGCAAATAAAAGCTACGCATCGGGTGCAAATTGAGATATCAAAACATGTGACATACAAAGGCTTAATGCGTTTTGACTGATCGATCAAAGCGACGTGGAAATTTTGGCTGTTGTAGATATTAATAATGTCGGAAGTTTTGAAACGATTTTACAATTGATGCAAATTTAGTGTTATAGATTGTATTATTTAATGTGCTTTAGTTTCAGATATCTGTAAAATCGGTAGAGATATATACCAATGATGAAAAACAGAGAATTTTGCATTTTAACATCATGTGCTCTTTTAGTAGAAATAAATTGTCTCGAATCACTTTATACATGAAAAAATAATAGTCGATGCATTAACATTTTGTAAACCTTGGTTATCATTAGTTAGAAGCGCCTGTTAATTTATATATGTATATTGTGTAAAGTAAAATTTGTTTTTATAAATTGAATTATTTTTTATTGCGAGCGATTACAAGTAGAGAATAAAGAAGAAATAAACATGTGTCCTGGTTAGCATTGGTGTCGAGCCAGATCTTGCCAGCCAAATTTACTAGTATAAGCTGGGCTCGACAACATCCCTAGTCCTGGTAGATATCATAGCTGCATTCACAAGACACATTTTCAAATGAATCTTTTATTATTGCGCAGAAGTCGTTTTATATGTTGTATAAATAATGCAATCCTTTTTAGAAAATTATACTATTCTGTCAGGATCTAATAAAGGTAGAAAAATATACATTTTATTCAATAATTCTCTGCAGTTGCAAGCCTGTGTCTTACCATTGAGCTAGTGTATTTCTTCCCAACAGGTTTATTGAATCATGGCAACTTCAAGTTTCCCGGACTTGTAATTTTTGAAAGGACATATTGGTGGGTCGGTCGCGAGACAAACTCGTAAAATATAAAGAAAACCAAGAGCAATATTTCTTCTTCTTGTAAACCATGAAACCTTTTGGCACTGAACTTGTTATTGGCTTATTAGCCGTAGGACTCAACTACGGTGCCACATTTAAGCTCCCAACTACATCTTTATTAAAAGATCCTGTTCAAACTCTTTCAACCACAGTCCCTGTACTCTTTGTAGGACATATTTTCTTGGTTATACTTGCGCACGTATTAAGAGGCACTACCAATAAAGCATTTGTAAGTGGAATATTTACGCTCATTACAATCTTTTTTATATTAATTGGATTTATTATTATAGAAATCAGTAGGTTATAGCATATTAGCTACCTTAACAGCAACTGGTATACTACATGTTTTAACAGTATTATTTGGTGCTCCTTTGATAGAGTAAAGCCTACTACCTGCATATGAATGTATTATATTTAAACTTATATCTTTATCTTGAATTCATAGAAAAATACCCAATACTTTCTTATTTGCAGCATATCTTTCCATACTGACTGTCATGCCATGCTATGAATCTTTTCAGGAGAGTGCTTGGATCAAAGTATTTTTACAACACAGGTAACAAATGTCATGACATCTACGCATCTTGATTATTTCTAAGCAATTTTGTTATTTTACTACATGTAGCCCTACCACTACATCCGAAATTTATGCATATGCTCAAGCTATTTGTGCACTTTCAGGAGCATGGATCGGCGCCATTGTTTTACCTTTAGATTGGGATAGAGAATGGCAAGCATGGCCAATCTCATGCGTTATTTCAACTTATGTTGGTCACTCGGTTGGTGTTATAGCTGCTTTTGTTTGGGCATCATTGAAATTAATATTTGGTAAAAAGAAGAGTGAATAAAATGTATATGTATAGTAGAAGCATTTATTTGAAAAATGAATAAAATATAAAGGAAAAAAAAAAAAAGGTTTACAAATGTACAAATTTAAAGATCAATGATTTACAGGGATTTTCAAGATGAAGATGTATTATTATCTTCAGAGGGCGGTTGTTCATAAATGGACGAGGCAGGCATGGACATGTTTTTATCATTGAAAATACCGCCAAGAGCTTCAATCCAAGTTTTACGTTTTTCCATAGCAAATACTGCATTTTCTGATAAAACTGCCTTTGGGCCCGCTGACTTCCGTTTCTTTGATTTTTGAGGACGCTGTAAAATCTAATTAGTTTCCTATTTAAATATGGTTTAATAAAACTTACAAATCTTTTTAGATATCCTTGCTCAACTTGGCCATCTAATGTATCTAAAACTTGACGATATTGTTCGAATTGTAATTGACAATCTACCACTTCTAATAATCTCTTTTTGTGGTATTCGTTCGATTTCATTTGATCTTTTAGCTCACGACTCAGGGTACGAAGTTCTGCACAAATTTCATCATCTTCTTTAGCATTCCAATCAATCTGTATAATGTGGTTAGTAAAATGCATGTATCAAAATGGCGAGTTACTTTAACGTACATCTTCATCGCCAAACAAACCAGCATAGCGAAGTTCTCTTTTTAATCTCTCTTCAAATCCTACTATGTCTTCAGCTGGGTCTGCATTTAATTGAGTTACAGTTCTTGCATTGTATTTCTTTTCTAAAGCATCTGTCATGATATCGCTATCCCGTTCTGCTTCATCTTCTTCGTTGTCATCATCATCATCACTAGTAATCTCCTCTGGTAACAAGTTTTCCTTGACTAAACTAGAAATTAATCTATCTGTCAAAGAGCTGTTATCAATATCCTGTTGAGAATCTGTTGGCATTGTATGTTGTAAATGTTTAAGCTTGTTTTCCGATGTATGGAGACCAATTGATTGATCTTCCTCAGCCCATTTTTCCACATAATGCTGTCCCAATGGTGGGATCAGATAAGGTTTACCTTGATCTGATTTCTGCATTAAGTATTCTCGATCTTCTTCTGTCAAATTGCGAAAATAAGGTTCTAATGTAGTCCAAAATGTTGTAATGGGCACTTGATCTTTCGGTTTTACTCTTACGAAATCAACTTCTTCCAGAGGTTGAGATTTTTGTTTAGAATTATGATTTTTATTGTGTTTACTTTCGGTATGATTGCCTCTTGTTGAGGATGATTTTTTAATCTTTTTGACATCTCCTCTTTGTTTGGAAGGTGGCGGTGATTCGCTTTGTGATATATGTGGTGTTCCAACATCCACTTTTTTTAATTTGATATTGACATGTGGCGATTCACTACGACGTTCTTCAGAACTCTCAGTCTCCTCCCTTCGTCTTCTTCTTCTTATTATTTCGAGTGCACTATTAAGATAGTGAGGATTTAAACATATAGCATTATACGTGCCAACTTACGCTTGCCTGCTTAATTCAGGTTTTGGTATATTAGAAGAAGAGTGAAGCATGTCTAAATCATCATCTAATAATAGCATTAATATCATGGGTATTATATAATCAATTCAATGCACTACTTGTTTCTTGTTTGATTCTCATTTTATCCATTGTCCCAACACCTTTACCAGATGGAGTAGTAGTTGTATCTAAAGAAACATTAGCCTTAGCAACATCTACACCTTTTCTTCAATTTACCTCCATCGCGAATTTTGACACTTCTTTCTAAAACCATCTGATCTTTTTTCAGATCTTTAATCCTAGATTGTGATGAATTCAACAATGCCTCTAAATCTGCTTTTATACTTATAAGTTGTTGATTATCCGGAATACTTTCATCTTGTTGTGATGTTGTTGTTGGTTTAAATTGTTTGATGATAGCATTAGTTGAATTTGAGACCTGCTGCGGTAGGCCATATTGACGCGTTAGATCAGTATTCATATTGTAAATGTGTATTTTTGCGTTTATGTATGTAAATGTGGGCAATTTGATATTAAATAATCATAAAAAAGATAATTTAGGAGTATTTTTCAATTGAAATGTAATATTCAATGAATTATTATGAGAGAAGTGAAGTTTAAATAATAGGCAGCTTCCCTCTCTCTGTGTTTATAGGTGATAGAGCTATGCTTTCTTATTTTTTCTTGTTCAAAAATAGTAAATATATGCTACTATACCAATGGAAATGAGATGAATGTGCCAATATACACCTATTGTTTATAGAAGCCTTTTAAATAGTAAAGATCGTCACATAAAATGAAGGATTCATAAAAAAAAAAAACCATGAAAATGTAAAAAGAAAAAAAAAAGCCATTGAATCATTATCCCTTTTTCATTTAAACGTTAAATCAATGGTTGCTGTTACAAAGAATGGTTCAAAAGCTGATATTGGTGGTGTAGTTGATACTATTAATAAGAGAGTTTCTGGTAAGTTTTCTATTAAAATCATGTTGGGTCCCGTTCGATTGATTGATTGATTGATTGAAATGTTTAGGTAAGAATTGGAAGATTCAAAAGACAGCAACTAGTCGTACTCAACAACCTAAACAGCTTCGCAAGAACTGGGATCAACGTTCAAAAGAGCGTGCTAGAAATGATGCTACCAAGACTCTTGAAAAGCAATTGAAGGCTGATAAACAAGCTGAAAAGGATGTATGTATAATCGCTAAAATAATGGATTTTAGACTTACAAATGTACATGAAATTTAGGCTAAACGTGCAGTCAGTTTGGAACGTAAAAAGTTGAGAGAAGAGCAAGAGAGAATGGAAGCATTAGCAGCCAAGATGTCAGCTAAGCGTCTTGAAAGATTGAAGAAGAGAGAAGCCAGAAAGAAGGCTCGAGTTTAAATACTATTTTGTGAAATACCACCAAATTGATTGTAATATAATAAACTAATTGAACAACTAGAAAATGCAGGAGATTTTCGTTTTTGCATTGCATTGTAATGTTTCACGAATGTCAATTTTGAATGTTGTATTTTGTTGTTGTTGATTTGTTGTTTATACACAAAGAATACAACGACATGCATGTAAAAACAAACGAGACGAGAGCAATCGTTTTTGGCGTCATCATCTCTCTATTACTTTAAATGCTTATGATTTCCTTTCGCTTTTGTGCTTTCTTTCCTTTTCATTATTTTATTTTTCACCCCCTTCTTTTTTCTTTTTTTTTTTCTGTCTTACCCAATACCTTCCTTAACAAACACACCTCAATCCTTTTTCTGAACTATGACTAAAGATCAAAGTATCAATTATTTGGATTATGATCTGACTGATTACGTGATACCTCAGCAACAACAGCAGCAACAGCAACAGCAATTAAATGCTGCACTTAAAGGTAATGTCAATTTGATGTATCAACCACAACAATCTCAGCAACAATTGGATCAAATGCCAAATTATAATAATATTTTATTACCTCAATCACCCGATACATTTCAATGTGATGATAATAACTCTTATTGTACATCACCTTCTTCCATGTTATCTACAGCATCAAACCATCTTCAACAACAATTTCCATCCCCTTCTCCATCTCCTTATCAACACGCGTCTGATAATACTGCAAATTTGACCAATGCAGTTGCTATGGAAACCGTTACCCTGGATACCAACAACTTTTATCCTTCGTTTTTATCTTTTGATTCTTCAGTTGATAATACTTCTACTAACGTTGATGATTTTATTATGACTCACACTAATAATAATAATGACAATAACAGTAGTAAAAAGAGGAAATTTGATAAAGTTGAAAAGGATGAAAAATTAAACAATTCAGAAATAAAAAGGCAAATTCATATTCAATCTGAACAAAAAAGAAGAGCACAGATTAAAGATGGATTTGAAGATCTTCGAAATGAACTACCCAGCTGTTTAAATAAGAAAATGAGTAAAGTTGCGCTTTTACATCGAACAGTACAACATATTCAACATTTGAAAAATACGCAAATGACAATTTTAGCAGAACTCGAAAGATTAGTAGGCGAAAATGATCAGTTGAGAAAGTAAGTTTAAAAAACTCTTGCATTTGCCGGTATATATGGATTAATTATTAATTTACTTGCTGTTGTATAACAGATTTCAAGAAAATGTGCTTCAAAAGCAACAATCAATGTATCCAACATCAAGTAGTTGATTTACTGTATAACCTGCTTTCTCTTTTTTTTTTTTTTTCTAACCCATTCCATTCATTTATATATATCACACACAAAATCACTTTATTTTATGTCTTTTATTTATCTTTTGTATATGCCATTTTTTTTTTTATTTATAACAGACTTTTTATTTATTTTTTGATACAAATATATATACTATATACATATATTTATATACACACATATCACACACATATATACACAAGCTTAAAAAAAAGTATAATTTTTTATTTTTAGTGTTTTGTATATATGTAATTGCGAGTGAGTAAAAAGTGAGAAAGAAATAAGAGGGGAAATTGAGATGTGTATTTTAGATAGGGTGAGCGATAAAGAGCGATAGAGAGCGAGAAAATGATAATTAAACAAATATATATAAAAAAAAGAAAAAAAGAGAAAATTTATTCATAGACACCACCTAATACATCAGTTTGTGCTAGTGCCAACAACATGGGATCATCGAAATACTTATTTATACTAACATCTTCAGAAAGACCCTTTCTTCTTCTTGTCTTTACCATGAAATCTCTTGCTAAATGTTGAGCAGGACTTGCTTCAAGAGGTCGAAGTACGATACTTGTATCCAATGGATCTCCAGGTACAATCTGCCAATGATCAAAGATTTGTTGACAAAATGCTTGACCTTCGGTATGTGTTCTAAGATCTGTTTCGAAACCACAAGAGTCAATCACGGGGATATATGCCTTGACAGTATATAATGGTGATCCAGGCTTGGGAATATCTTGAGTGACGTGACCTCTACAAGCATTGTTTGTTTTGATATTAGATAATATGTTATATATGTATATATAGTTTGTTTACCTTCGTCGTTGTAAAACTGCATAAACTGCAGATACACAATCTGCCGGTGCTTGAATTTCAACATAGTATACAGGCTCCATTAAACGGGGTGTTGCCTAATGGATTGAAATATAAATACGGATGCAACTCGTGTATATGGTTTGATAACTTACGGTTAAAAAGGATGAATAGCAAACACGACGTGCAGTGGGAATGATTTGTCCTCCACCTCTATAGATAGGCTCATTTGCTAATACAGCGTCTAAGATTTTAAATTTAACATTACGAATAGCTATTCATAAAAAGAAAGACAAGTTAGTATCAAATAATGCATAAAATGAATTATAAAAGTATTTACGTTCGTCGCAAAGAGGTCCTTCTCTTGTACCCCATTGGAAGCCTTGACGAATAGAGTCTTTAACAGAAAATAATAGTTTTTTATCTACTTCAGAAGGTAATGTATCATCCATTAAAAGATTGGGACCCATATCATCAGGGCCAAAAGCCCAAACTGATCTTGAAGCAAGTACATCCCAGCCATGTTTTGTTTCCAAGCGACTACCTAATTTACTCTTGGGCCAACGGATACTAATATCTCCATTTTCGATTTCTTCTGCAAGTTCTTTTTCAAGAGGTTCAGCAATAAATGTCAATTTGTTTCTAGAATAGATTTTAGAAATGGTTAATATCTATCTATCTATATCTATATCTAGATCAAACAAGAGGGGTAACTTACTTTTTATTTGGTGTTTCAGCAAAACATTTTAATGCAGAAGTTTCCACAACAGTTTCACAAAACCTTACAACGGGATCAGATACCTTGAGTTCAATTTCTGCGTACATGCGACGAAGATCATGCAATACACAATCCAAATATAATTCGCCTGTACCTAATACGATATGTTCACCAGATTCTTCGACTTTAGTAGTAACAATAGGATAACTCTTGTTGATTTTACGAAGACCATCCAGCATTTTAGGTAATTCCGAAGGATTAACAGGTTCAATGGCAACCTTGAGTGTAGCTGCTGTAGGGAAACGAAGTGGTTTAAAAATGTATGCATCTTCTTTAGATTTTTGATCGACAATTGTAGCTGTTTTCATAATAGAATTATCCACACCACCTAACAATACCCAGCCACCAGCAGGAACTCCCTCTACTTCAACACGATATCTAGATTCGAAAATCCATGTATTTTCTACTTTTTGCATTGTCATATCTTCCTCATCATCGATCGAATATCCTTCACCCAAGACACGGACAATTTGTCCAGCCTTGATACTACCACTGAATACTCTTCCAAAAGCTTGAAATTCTGTACTTTGTTCGTTGTTGAAAAGTTTGGTTACTTGCATCATAAGAGGACCTTCAGCATCACATTTAACCATAGATTTGACAGTTGCTGAATCAATGGGTCCAGTATAGATACGTTCGACTTTGTGAATGGCATTTTCAACAGGAGAAGGAATGTGCTTTGCGACCATATCCACAAAAGAGCCAGCAAGACCAAAGAATTGTGTCAAAACCATATGAAGTAAAGGTTTAACATTTAAATCATAATCTTTTGCTTTCAAGTAGATGCCCAAAGAGCGCAATGTTTTTTTAAGTTCATTTGTATCTTCACCAAGAACTTGAGCATAAAGCTTATAAAGAGGTTCCAAAATAAAATGAACAAATGTACGTTTACTGGCTCCATTTTGTGATTTACGATTGAAAGAACCCTTTTCTGGGTTGAAATAAACATCACCCCAAAGACGCTTGGCAAATTCGTTTTCGTCAAACTCGGCTTCGTATGAATCGGCGTAAAGTTTTGAGAATGACTTGAGTGAAAAGATCCAGCCTGTTTGACTTGAAGCAAAGCAAACATTACCTGATTCGGGTGAAAGACGGACATGGTTTCCACCAGGGACAGAGCTAAATAAAACAATCGTCAATAATATGGATCTAATTCAAATTGTCACGAAAAAAAAACACATACCGAATAACAGTATTCACTTCTTCAATAGTATGGCGCAATTTATAATACGCATCAGCAGGTGGTAATTTTAATTCCAAAATCAAACGATCTACTTTGTTGATGACCAAGGTCATAGCAAGGCCCTCACGGACACAATGCTTAATTACTTGTTCAGTATTTACCATAACGCCCTCAACTACATCAACAACAATAACGACACCATCAGCTAAACGAGTTGCTGCAACAACTTCATCAATGAAATTAGTGTGACCAGGTGTGTCCAAAATATTGAGTAGATATGATTTTTCTTTAATGTCCTGCATCACTAAAGTAACAGGCATGCTTTTGATGGATACACCACGCTCTCTTTCTAAAATATGTGTATCGGTATAACGTTCAGGTTGATCGACATTGATTGGAATATCATGTGTTTCTGAAATGAGCATATCTACAAATGATGTTTTGCCATGATGAAGATGACCTACAACTGCAATATTTCTAATCAAATCTGGGTGATTCATTAAATCTGACATGTATCTACACAAAAGATACATAATTTAGTTATTTGTTGCCATGGTAACTCTAATGTCAAAAACTTACTCTTTACTGTAATAAGTTTCTGGCAGATCAGTTTCGGTGACATTAAACTTTCTAACTTGAATGGGTGCAATAATAGGTTCGGATAATGGTTGTGTATCTTCTTCTTGAACCATAGTTTCTACATCCTCGCCATAAACTTCTTCAGCAGAAGGATAATACTTTTTTTCTTCGTGTAATACGATCTGATTAGCAGGAATATCTAATTAGGCAAGCACGCGTATAATGTGTGAGTAAAATTTGACATTTCGTGTATAGACATAATAATGGTTCTTACCATCTATTTGCATCATGGAGTTTTCATCGACCTGCTCTTCCTCATGTTGTTCTTCTTCTTGAGCAATGTCATCCTCATCGTCATAAGCATCTTGCTCATCCTCTTGCTCTTCCATCAAATCCTCATCATCATCTTCGAGGTCAGGGCCGAGGTAGTTACCAAACTCGTCATAAAGTGAGTCGTCCATTGTTATTATCCCAAAAAGATCGCGTAAAGCTAGGTCTATGAAAGGGAGGAGTCAATAAAAAGATTGGGTATTTAAAAAGAATTTTTTGACAAAAGGACAAACTGGCTTTTTCGCAAGCCCACGTCATATGTGACTAGGTAACAGCGCTAGTTCCATAGCGAAGTGCCATAAAAAATGCCTGAGCAACGCATTGATCCTGGGGAAATCAAATGGATCGAAGACTCAATTGATTATACTATAAAAAATTCTGAAAATATATAAGAGTTGTGTTGACTAAATCAATGAAATATTAAATACAATCATCTTGGATTGGTTATTGCTACGATTTAGACGATCGTAAAAGTCAGGTACTCTTTTATCCTTCTGTTCCAATAAGGATATTCATGGAGCAGCAGCAAAATAATGAAAATTCATTACTTGAAAGCCTAATTATTCTAAAAAAAATAAATTTTGTATTTGATGATGTTTTAGATAATTTTCTAGAAAAAGATATTGTGTTGGTTACATATATGTTAGTAAACTCCAGCTTTTTTTATTTTTTTATCAATATTCATTGATTACTACAAGTATTTTTCCAGTTGTTGCTTTATTTTTTTAAAGCAGAGGAAGAGATGTTTCATTTAGAAACCTGTGCTAAACTCCTTCAAAAACAGCTATTAACTAGTGAAATCAAGATATGTTATTCGCATATTCAGTGCGCATTAAATGCAACTTCAAAATTCAATTTCGAACGATTATTTGATTTTACAAAAAATTTCAAAAATATCTGAAACAGCCCATATAAAATAGTTTAAACAAATGTGTGTTTTTATTTCCCCAATTTCATAGCAGCTCGGGGAGGCTAAAGCTTTACAATTCTGTGGATCAACACTAGACATAACTATCATTGCAACGGGAGGTTATTTATATCCATATTCGGTGAAACTTGGTATGTCTACTGCCCTCAGTAGGTGCACATTCATCATAACAGGTAATGGCAGATAACCAACGTGTTGTTCAAACTTACCGAATGTACAAGGGTTCACGGAGGTTGATATCTGAAAAACTTGTAGTGCATACTTATACCACCTATGTTCATGTAGCGCGGTAGCTTACTTGGGTCAGTATTCATAGAGATCTTATTTTTAATTGTTTTCAATAAAAGTGAGCAGTGAGCTACAACTGCATTTTGACCATAGTTTTCTTGACATACAGTAGGTTGTGAACTGTGGACGTTGTTCTTTGATATCAGCGTGGTGTCAAAAATATGTCCCTACTCTCATCATGTAAATTTGGAAGTTATTAGGAAAGAAATTTGCTGAGATATATTGGGTTTCTATGTACTCATACACACAAGAAGATAGTATCCAACTGAAAGCTACTTTCCATTTTTTGTTTCAATGAAAAATATTGATTTTTCGTCGAGATAATCAAAATAATAGTTTATATCACAGCTTAAAATCTATAGTAACGGGGCTCCAAAATTTATTTTAAAAAATGGACGAAAAATGATGAAAAAAACAAAATCATTCAATTGCTCATGAACTGCAAAGTAAGTTGACCTAGTATATTAAATAGTTTTTGTACAGTTTTAAATTTTGCATACATCTAAATAAAAATCAGAAAAACATTTCACATTAAATTTTGCGTAAAATGCAATTGAAAGTTTGGAGGTTTTTTGAAGATACACATCACTTTTTATAAGCATATTTACAATATAATTTATTTAGATGATGCGCAACAGCAGTATCTATCGATCAAGCTATTGTGGGATCTTTTAGCTGCATTTTTCGTAGAGGAAACTAAATTTTTGTCCAAATTTTTTCAGATTCAGAATTTAGGATGTGGGTATACAAGGGAAAAAGGGAAGCTAGAGATGAAGGTATCTTTTTGTACACATTTTTAGGGATATCTCCACGAAAAATTAATGTTTTGAAAAAATCTAAATTGGATCTGAGAGAGCTTAACGAGCTTAATGACATGAATTCAAAAAAAATGTTGCTCAATTTAATAAATATTTTGAAGCCTGCTATAGAAATGCCAAAAAAAAATGAAAAAAATAAAAGTGCTCAGAATTTTTTTATATTCAAATATGTTATAGAGTACTTCAAAACAAGTAAGTTTCATTATTAAAAAGTATTAGTATAGCTTAATTTTTTCTAGAGATATGAAACCTCAAAGTTTTCAATCCTTTATTTTTTTTTATAGGGAAATAAGTTTTTATTAAAATTATTTCATTGTTTAATGTCCTACTAGGTTTTCAATCCTTTAGCAGTGAAACGCGCCTAAAAATCGGAAACATTAGCATTGAAAAATTAATACCAACTGCAAAAAATAGGATATTCTCGGATACTTGTTTTTGAATTAAAGGTGAACATTTCAGGTACATTGGCATATAATTTTATCCTGGTGTTATTTAGTGAAAAAAAAGTATAGCAGAAATGAAAAGCGAGGCCCAGTTTTTAAGGAATAGCAGCAAAATTTACGCGTTTTCGAGTCTTTCGTGAGATATAGAATGAATTCTGGAACAGGTAAAATGATGCAATCAATCCATTTCTATTTAGTAGTGTCTAGGGTATGTCTTAAAAAATGTTTATTATTAAGTTAGTTATAGAACGAAGACATATTTCGATTTTGAAGATTAAAACTACCAATTTTTTTTGAAAATTCAAATTTAATATTAGTATTCATTTTAACTTATTGAGCGTAGATTTTTTGTGTACTACAGCAAGTCGCAAGTCAAAATAGGTCGTGAAGGACAGAACGAACAAAATAAATTGTAATTTGTTGTATGGATTAATTAGTAAGAAAAATAATTACATAAATATCATAGAGTGCGATTGTTTATTAAGCTTTTTCTACATAGAAAAAAATCTAAAAATTATTTTTTATTATATATACTGTATTACAGTAACAGATATTGTTTTCCTGTGGAGATCGAACGAGATCAGGTATTTTTAACATTAATGACCGTAACTTGTATAGATTATAAATTTTTTTTTATTATATACATATATGTCATATTGTATAATACACGTTTTATTTACTACTAAATTTTTGTATATATACGTAGCGCTATTCTGTACCTATTGATTATATGCTCACTGAAAACCTCATCAGTTATATTTTCTAATGAAATAAAGTCAGCTTTGCATTATTGTACCTAGCATAATTACATGATATTATAGGGCAAAAACGACAGGGTTTTCTTTATATTTCGGTCAGGAATAAAGATTTTTTGTAAAACAAATTGCTACTGATACTCAGCAAATAGCAGGATTATATACCACCAAAGAAAAAAAAATATGGCCAAATTACTCAATATTGCACAAATCAAGAAAAACAAAATAACAGATAAGTAGAAGAAGGACAGAAATTAAAAAAAAAGTAAACATAGAGGGGACGTTTGTCCTAGTTGCTAGACTTATGCGCTTTACAGCTGGTTCAAACGGAGAGGGTGTGGGTTCAAAACTCGCGTAAACAGATTTTCTTCGGAACTTGTGTTTGCCTGGCTAGAAGCGCAGCTAATCATCCCCTCGCCTTTTTTTTTCGTTTTACCTTTCTAAGCACAGCTTTCAAAAGACTATCCATTGTTTTCTTCTTTTCTTTACTCCAGTATTTTTAGTGCCATTTCGGAAATCCATTTTTGTTATGAATATCTTATTTTACAAGCACAGGAGATTCTACAAAAATAGACACATTATGCATGCAATAATTTAATAATGTAAACTGTATTGTAAGCCTACTACTGTCTGTAGTATATTTTGATATTGATTTTTATTCAGTAAGTAACAAATAGAGTATTACTAATTGTAACATAATAACGGCATCATACACAATGGAATATCTTTAGTCATTTTTCAGAAAGACTTGAAAAGAGCTCAGCAAATAACATCATTATTATTTCTATATCATTTGAAATTTTATCACTTTTATAGAACATTTTGTGAGTTTGTAGCCAGCTCTAGCTTTTCATTGAGTGGATATAAATATCATTGCCTTCAATTTGATCTGGTAATCCAGAAATACGTCCAAGAATACAGTAGTAAATAATAATATTTGGTCTTAGAATGCGGTTAAATGAAGTGATCAGTTTCTAGTATAGACTGCTACCTACATTAAAAACATTAGTCCCTTATATTAGCATGCGTATTGAGATAAAAGAAAAGAATAATATCAGCTTGATAGTCTGATATGACTTATCAAACAGTGAATAATGTCCTTCGAATAGGAAAACAAATAGAGAGAAACAACACACATATAAAAGGATTTTCAATGCTTTACATTATTTAGCGCAATTAAAACCCTGCTAAATTGCACATTTCATCCAATGTAAAAGCAGCATTACAGCGTATTAACCCATAAACTAAACAAAATAGGCAATATCTGTAATAGAAACATGCATATTCTACCAGAAAAGCCGGCTGTCATATCATAAATTCATTAAAAAATTGCAAAAGCGAGCCCGTAGAGCGACGCCGTAATTGAGCATAGCAAGATTGAACGGCTAAATCTCTTATATTATGGTATATCCAAGTTTTCAATAAAAAAGTGTTTTTTTTTCTCAACTTTTCTTATATTTAACCATGTATGGTCTGAAAATTCAGTTTTTGTAGCGGACATTTTTGGGGCTCATTTTATCCTTACCAACACACATGATTTTGATCAAAAAATAGAAAAATCAAATTTTGATACCGAAATCAACGTTTAAATATATTACATTGTCAGAGAAAATTGTAGCTATAGCTAATATACATTTTATAAAAGCTTAATATTAAATGTTAAGTAATGAAAATTTGTACTTTTGCCCCAAAAACGGATTTTTGGTTAAAGGATTTTCATGTAATATTTTGCAATAAAAATGTTTGTTATTTTTTATTGAGCAAATAGAGCGCTAAATTCTGCATATGTGTATATTTTTTGTTTTTATAATTGGTAGTATAATTAACTCTAGATTTGCAAAACCAAAAAAAAAAAAAATTAAAAAATGTCAAAATTGATGATCTGGACAAAAATAATTTTCTAAATTAATATTCCGCTTATAAGCCTTGTCAGTCTTAAAAATAAGAGATTTTATAATACTTGTGAACTTTTTCAAGAATTTACAATGCCGTACCCACTTGATTCAAGCTTATTACTGTAAATTTTTATACATGTTAATATTGTGTGGTAATTTATTTGATGATAATATAGTCTTACTTTATAATTATTGCGCTAGAGGTGATCTACATTAAGTTTTATTAGTCTTACCTCTCCAATATCATAAACATAAAAATGACCATCACTGGAACCTATTACCACCTTTTCACCCTCTTTTTTGTCCCAAGCTAATTTATTCAATGCTACAATGCTTTACCAGAACCAACTTAAATGCTTACAAATGGTTCCTCGGTATTTGCATTCAAATTCCATAAATTAAATTGACTGGTTTCATCTACAATAGTATCAAACGTATCATCAGCCTGTCTTATGATAAATGTCAATCTAAAATTAGAAACATCCCATTGTCATAATAGTTATGAGCTATGAAAAGCTTGATTTTTAATAATACAGCAATTAAATAAAAAACAAGATGATATTAATAACACACGGTGAGTATTTAACATCTAAGCAAGTTTGATGAAGTATGCAGTTTAAACTTTTATATAAATCCTGAGGCAAATACAACAATATCTTGGTCCTGCAATTTCTATCCATCAAAATGTTGCGATTTCCACTACATAATGAATATACCATCTTTATCAATCTTGACCTCGATGTGCATTGGGTATCAGTTTTTTACCAATTGTATTTTCTCTAATTTATTAATATTTAGTCATATTAAAGAATGATTATTTGTAGTATCGCCCAAAAAAAAAAGAATAAATGCTTCAAGAGTTTTTTGCATATCAAATTATGCAATTTAGTAGCAATGATTGCACTTAACTATGCTTTTTGAATCGATTGATGTTAATCAGAATAATTAATACTTTTATTCAAAAGTAAGCTTTCTTTTGTACATTTACATTTACCCATTCAATGAATGGCACTGCATTTATTATCCGTTATATCAATCAACCAACTTCATCTTGATTCGGATATATTTGACAATTAAATGCCTAAATTACACTTGAGCCACCAGGTATAGCCACAAAAAAATCTCATACAGGTCGACGAAGCATCCCAATTTGGATCATTTTTTTGTGTTCATATATCTGAGCTCTCTCACAATTCATAAATCTCTGCATGAACCATATCTCTATTTGTTCAATTTAACTGAAATACATTGAACGCCAACATCGTACTTGATTAAACGCCTTACTTTATTGCCGGTCAACATAACTAATTCGATACTTGTTTAGCATCAGCAGTTGAATCAGATAAATTTGAGATTAGACGACCCCTTTTAATAATTTTGCATATTATGAGCTAATAATGGTCCGTTATTATAGATACGCTAATCAAGAAGGATGGTGAATTAACTCTAATGGATGAACGAGCCGATTAGCAGCACAAACGAAATATTAAAATCAAATATAGCAATTAAATGAGTAAGAGATGATAAATCATGTAAATCAGCTTAATTGAATTGTTTCAAACGTTTTGAACTGAATACACATTTACTTTTGACGTTTCTACCACTTATTTTTATGATGTATTCTTTATTTTAGTAAACGAGATTGTTATTTACTGCACTTGGATTTGGATCAGATATTATCAAAATCTTCGATGCTTTTCAAAAAAGATTTCCAATTTGCTTACTCGTTGCAGTAAATAACGATGTTGTTTACTGTGCAGCAGTAAAATAACTTTTATAAAAAAAGCAATAGGGAAATACAATTATAGCACTTCTAAGTTTATTAAGTATGTTAAATGTAAAGCAAAAGTTTATGGGCTACCATAGCCTTTGTGATATATATACTATTTTCTAATTATATCAATAATACAGTCATGAGATCTAAGATTTTAGAACAAGTTTTTTGTGGTTTAGTTCCTAGTTTGGAAGTATCATTGGTAGAATTTGACATTTAATGTTTTTGCAATTCTAAAATTACTATATCTTAGATGTTGTCTATGACCAACTTGATTACTAAACAGATTTGATATATGTAGTTTACTACATGCTAAAATAAAAAGAATATAAATATAAAAGCGTTAATCATTAATACAATTGTAACCAGCTAAAGTTTTTATTACAAAAGATCTCCAAGTTAAACCTGTTATTAGGCTAACATTGTATGCTGTATGATGTTGTATTTTATACTTTACGTAAAATAAGCCTTTGAATGATTATTTATACAGTTAAACCTTAATTATTAATTATATTTGGATTTCTATCAGTTCCTGCTTCAATCACCATCAGTTAGAAATCGGTTTTTTATTACCAACTTTAACTTATTCTTAAAAAAGGACTTTAGGATAATTATTACTGCATGAACAATACTATTTAAGGTATATCACTCTTCACTCAAGAAACACTTTATATTTAAAGCTTGAGAATAATGCCCAGAAGAGGTATGTACAGGCTTCCGTCAATTTATTCTTTATTATCATGCGTGTTGGATGCCATCAAGTACCATAATTTATCACTGCCTACAGTATCAATACACCTTACAATCTATTGACTACGACATGATGTATTGAAGTGCAAGGTCTTGATATTGAATATAAGAAACTCCTAGCGTACTAAATTTAATCCAGTAATTACCAAGAACGCTTGGACCTCAATTATGACACCATTGTCGTATATTTTCAGGATTGATAAATATTACTTAAAAAAGAATACAATTATAAAAGAATGAGTAATTAATCAGTTCTTCAACTGTATAATAAAAACAAGATATCGTTTATTTAGATGTAAAAGTATGGCCTTTTATATTGATTTGACATTGAGATCCTGAGATGTAATTTAAGGCACTATTAAACCATTGGATCTGTTTGATAGTAATCTATGGATTGAAATGGATCAATCATAATTTAACCGTTCTTGCAGAGCTTATGAGTTGCCTTGTTTCAATGCTGCGCTGAATATGCTTGGATGTTGATTTGATAACTACTTGATTGGTTAACTGCTGGGATGAAATAATGTGGTGTCATAATTGAGGTCCAAGCGTTCTTGGTAATTACTGGATTAAACTTGGTACGCTAGGAGTTTCTTATATCCGATATCAAGTCTTGCACTTCAATACATGTCGTAGTCAATAGATTGTAAGATGTATTGCTACTGTAGAAGGTGATAATGTATGATACTAGTAGGTGGAATACAACAACCATATTATTTTGTAAAGAGTACTATGATCTTGTAATAGGTTGAGCCTATTAAGAAAGAAGTACAAAAGGTGGACGTTGTTGGTGTTACTAAATGTAGTTGACTATTACTTTGGTCAATACTTACTATGTATTAAATGTAATTAATATTGGACAAGTAGTATTAAGTAATAGATCGATTGGGGTTGTGATAATAAGTTTATTTGATTTAAAATTATTAACAAAGGAAAGAAACAGATATTTTCACTAAAGTTCAATATCTGATTCAACATTTACATATTTATATGGATTATCTAACTGAAACTAATTCCTGCAATTATTGTTGAGACATCATGTAATGTGAATCATTACATATTTCATCCCGGCGGTTAATCAATCAAGTAGCTACCAGATCAACATCCAAGCACATTAAGTGCAGCATTGATACAAGGCAACTCATAAGCTCTGCAAGCACAATTAAATTATGATTGATCCATTTTAATCCATAGATTATTATCAAACAGATCTAATGGTTCAATAGTACCTTAAGTTACATCTCAGGATCTCAATGTCAAATCAATATAAAAGACCATACTTTTAGTATATCTAAATAAACAATATCTTCTTGTTTTTATTATACAGTTGAAGAAATGGCTCAATACTCATTCTCCTTTAATTATATTCTTTTTTAAAGTATTATTTATTAAACATGAAAATATAGGACACAACAGGTGGTTTTATTGGACAGAAATATCATGTTTTGCTGATGGTTTTCTCAATTCACAATGATTTGTGAAAGTGGAAATATAAATTTTTATACAGAATATATTTAAATCTACCATCATGTATAATTCGAGATTAATTGGATCAATATTCACAAGGATGGGATTTTTTTCTTTGTTTTCTGCAGTTGTAAATATTAGTTTATTATTTTGTAAAACTTAAAACTCATTATCCAGGGCTTAATTTTTGTATTCACAAGATAGGTCTTGAAATGTCAAAACGGTCTTAAGAAATAATCTTGCCAAAATATTACACTTTTTATTAACAATACATCCAGAGGATGTATTTATATACTTTTCATTATAACTATTACACAGAATTACTATCTAAGAACATTACACCAATTTACTAAGACGCATGTGAATCAACGTGTACACCTGTTGATTTACTATAATACCGAATATTGACTGCGACCTTGAATGTGCGACCTAGGATATGATATTGACATAACACCATCCCACACCAACATAAGCATTATGTGATAAAAGATAGTGATAGTTGTTGTAGTTTGTTGTAATTGTAATTTGTGTATAAGTTGGTTGACATAACGTGAAAAAAAGAAAAAATAAAAAAAAATAAAAACGGCAATATTGTTGATATATGATAATGTACTTCTTGTTGATTGATCTTCGTTGTACAATAATATAAACTTCAATTTAGATATTCAGGGGCAACCATTAAAAACCTCACATTCCAAAAACCCAGTGGGATCAAAAAGGAAATGTTAAAAGGAAAAGGTATAGCCTTCATCTAACATTTAAATCGTATCTTCTGCTAATAATCTTTCACGCTTCTTCTTGGACTTCTCCTCGCGTGTAGCAATCTTTCTTGTATTAATTGATTTAGGAGCTTGCTTTCCCTTACCATTAGATTGCGTATTAGCATCTACTCTCGCCCAATAATGTTTAATAACATCAGGAGAATCAAATGATGCTGGTGGTTCCCAAGAATCATGATCTTCTGTGAAATTCTTCCATCTTACTAAATATTCGTAATTGGGTGGAGTACCTCTATGCTTTATAATAGCTTGTACTTCATACACATCTGAGTTATCTTCCTTTGCATCATTCGTGCTGATCAACTTGATCTGTTGTGTAGGTACATCTCTAGCTAAGAATGTATCAGTTTTATCAGTAAGAATATAGCTTCCATTTTTAGTTATTCCATGTATATAAAATGGGCCTTCATAGTTAGGATCAGTTTTCCTATTCTTATTTTCTATATTCTTGATCATTACAGTAGATCCAATTGGATAAGGTTTCTCCAAGATTCTATGTCTCTTTCTAAAGTAACTACTATCCTTATCCTGTGTCTTTAGTATTTGGTCTCTAATTGCTGGAACAATAATTCTATCAATTAAATCGAGCTTCTTTTTAAATGCTTCCACATCGATTTCTCTTTCATGAAGTGTAGGTTTATCTCCTCGATAATCCTTAAATTCATTAGGTGCTCTATGAAACATTACCATGAATGGCATCATCCCATGCAGTCTAGATCTATGTACATTTAAACTTAATGCTGTTCCATTAAGGTACAAATCCCAATCTTTGCTACGACCTTCCAACATCTTTATAATTATTGTTTTTGCAGACTTTACTGCAGCTTCACAGCAACTATTACCTTGGGGCGTAAATGGTAAACTTGCTCTATTCTCAACCTCAGCATGTTTAAGTATCTTTTCAAGTAATTTATTATGGAATTCTGCACCTCGATCATGACCAACGATACGTGGGTAGCCGAACAATGAAAAGATAGATACCAATTCCTTTGCAACAGTAGTAGCTGATTTATCTGGAATTGCACGTAAGATAATAAATCTCGAGAATAGATCTAGCACTACTAATATAAAATTATTTCCCCTTGGTGTAGTGCAATCAAATCCACCTAGATCAAATACAACATGATCCATTATCCCTTCAGGAGCTTCTTGCTTTGGTGGATGGTAGACATGCTTAGCTAAATTGAACTGTCTGCATTTATGGCAATTTGATATATATTTCGTAATATCTTCCCTTAAGCCTTTCCAATGCATATTCAAATCTTGGTGTATAACTTGCTCCATTGCATGAATACCGAAATGCCCAAGTAAATGTGTTTTTTCTAATATATTTTGTTTTTCTTCATCACTTGCAGGCGTTTCATAAACATCTAAATGACTAACGCAGAATAATAACTCTTCGTTCTTATTCTTCAATTTGTTTACATACGCTGTCAATTTAGCGTTGTTAAAAAGATCAGAGGTTTCCCTCGGAATGATTACTTTTGGTGATCCGGAGATAACGGAAGTATCGCATGCAATAAGGTTATCATGTGCTTCCTTAAGTTTATCTTTCCCCTTATTCACAACATGTAATTTCCTCTTTTTCTTTTCTTCTACTACATTGTCTACTACATGTTTTCTCTTTCCTTTAACCTTTGTATCAATATCTTGTTTAACTAAATTCTTTTCATTAACATGATTTTTAATTAAACGCTTATCACCACTCTCCACCAGCGTATTGTATGGCCAGAAAAGACGCGATAAGGTATCAGCCAAGATATTGTTAATACCACTACAAAAGGTAATATCAAAATCCATTTCAAAAATTGTATCATAATAGTTCTCAACCATTCGATCCAATTTAGGTTGCGAATGTAGAAATAAAATACCACGATTATCCACAAAGAGATGGAATCGTCTTCCATACAACCATTGATGAAACTTTTTAAATGCATAGACAACTGCAGCTAATTCTCGTTTGGAACTTCCCCATCTTTGCTCTGATGGACTCAAACTGCGTGCAATAAAACCAAGATATTTTATTTTATTACCAATAACTTGATACATTGCAGCGCCAATTGCATAGGCAGAACTATCTGTAACAACACAGATTGGATAATGTAAGTTAGGCACACTCAACACTGCTGAGCTGACTAATAATTCTTGCAATTGCTTCATTAATTTAGTATGTTCTGGTGTCCATACTTTAGTAATATCAGGTGCATTTCTCAATTTATCTAGTGGTGCTGTCAACATCGACAAGCGTGGCAAATTAGAACGAAAAAAGTTAATCAATCCTAAACGTGAACTCAATTCACGGCTACTTTTAACGGTAGGTTCCCAATCCAAAACATTTGAAACCTTTCGAGGATCTAATGCTAAACCCTCACTAGATAAGCAGAAACCCAATATATAAATGCTCTTTTGCGCAATATGCAATTTTTCAGTATTTATACGTAAGTTTGCTTTAGTCAAGCGATCGATAACGATTTTAACTAGTTCTGTATGCTTTTTCAGGTCGTTTTCAGTATGTATAGTGACATCATCTATAAAGTGAGTGGTAGTATCACTGATATCAGCAAACAAATTAGAAAGTATTTTTTGTGCGTGCGATGAGACCATAGTCAATCCGTACGGGCAGTGAGAGAAGGACCACGTCAATCCCTCCATATCAGTGAACGTCAAATACGATCTTGACGATCTGGATATTTTAAATGCATGGAAACATTGCGATAAGTCAATGACAGTATAGAGCGAATGCTTCGACATCTTACGATGCAAATCACTTATCAAGGGCAATGGGAAACGTTCAAGTTTCTCAGGATCTAATGCATTATTTATCAAACGACAATCAATTACCACACGGTGCTCTTTTCCAGTGTATTCACCATCACTATTTTTCTTTCGTACAGTAAAAATTGGAGAATTATGAGGTGTATTAGGTTTTGCTCTTTTAATCACACCATTTTCTCGCCATTTTTCAACTTGTTTTTGAATAACAGGTCGCAATGCTTCAGCAATTGGAAATTGTCTACGACATGTATTCGCAAGTGGAGTATCTTTCTTTATGGGCAATGTAATTTCACTACCAGGAATATTACAATATGCTTTAGGACTAATACTAGTATTTGCATCAATAAATGGTTGTAATTCGTTCATCATAATTTTACGTTCTTCTTCAGATCCATAAGGATCTTCATTTGGTTTATAAGGATTGGGTTCAATCTTTGGTATTTCATAACCAACACGATCTGACCAATCTGCTGCAATATTACCTAACGTAATACCAACTTTATACAATAAATCCATTCCAAATACACAATGGACATCGTCAAATAAATCAAAAACTTCAAATTTTGAATGAACAATTTTAGAACCATAATTAATTATAAGCTCTTCTTCAGTTTGACCCTTACGATCTACTACACTGTTATTTTGTGCCAATTTAATAATACCATTTTTATTACAAATATTTAAATTTAGAAAAGAAACTAATTGTGGTGAAATTGCACTAAACGTGCAACCAGTATCCAACAAAAACCAAGTGTTGACCTTGATGCCAGCGCTTGTTTCTAAAATAACAGGTAAATAAAGAAGACCATTAGTATTCATATTATTATTAGGCATCTTCCTAAAATAATCACTATCAAATTGCTTACATTCACTATCGGTATCCATTTGAGATACTTCTTTTCCCTTTTTCTTTGGGGCAGCAATAGTGGCCACAGCAAAATGTTGGTCACTTTCATCATCAGATGAATCATCAGTGTCTTCAGTAACACGAGAAGGAGTAGGCACGATAGACTTCTTCTTTTTCCCATGAACAGTGTTCTTGGTATTCTTCTTGCACACTGCTTTGTGCGCATACGTGAAGGGAGTAAATCCACAATCAAAGCATTTTGGTGTATCACCACCATTATTTGCTTTTTGTTTGGTATGGAATTTACCAGCTCTTCTTACTGGCTTTTTTGCAAAACCATTGTATTGTTTACCAATACGATTACCAGCATTATGATTACCATTGTAACCACCACGAGAAGATGAACCATAATGGCCACCTTGTTGCTTCAACTGCCTAATTATTCTCTGGGTCAGTTCTTCTTCTTTTCTGTGCTTTTCCTCTCGGTAATAACTATCACGACGCAACAAATCGTAAACACTTCGAAGCTGAGAGATTGCATAATCCAAAGTATCCTTCTCTTTATCTCTCGATTGAGAAATATTCAATGATACAGGACTATACAAATCCACATCAAGACCCTTCAACAAATAATCAGTCAAACTAGTGTTCTCAGTAACACCAGCCAAGTCTTTCAACGTTGTAAACTTGTCGATATAGACTTCTAAGCTTTCACATTTCTCCAATTTCAAATTTTTCAATTTGTTGAGAGCAGCTTTCTTTTCCTCAGCCTCAGAAGGACTATACTTAGCCTTCAACTTGGACTTAAATTGACCCCAAGAAATACTAGGGTATCTCTCGATTACTTCACGAGTCCAAGAAGCCATCCCAGTCGACATTTTGGGCTTTATGATTCTTTTCCAGTTTGCTTCAACTGAAATTGAACGAGATTCCAATACATCTTCGAACTGAGTCAAACATGCGTCCATACTTTGAAAAATGAATTTCTTGGTATTAAACTTATGTCCTTTCCATTGTAAAAATGGAGTGTCAGAAGGAACTAACGATGATTCACCCGTGGCAGTACCCATCATGGTACTTTCATCAAATAAAAGATCATAATTCTCTTTTACCAGTTTTAACTGACGTTTCAAGGCACTTGCCTTTGAGGCTAGAGTACCATTATCAATATGCTTAATTGATAATGCAGTTGCATTATACAACTGAACTCGCAGTTGTTTGATTTCATTCAACAACTTCACTTGATGTTCCTTTCCTAGGAAAGTAACTTCTTGAACACCATGGTCAAGATCAAGTTCACTATCACTCATGATAGTATCATCATCCATAGAAAGAGCGTCATCGCTCAATTCCTTGGTAATACGAGCGTCTTCGCTACAAGTATTATAGTTATCATGCAGAGCATCATTGCTCAATGCATCATTTACATCTTGTCCCGAAGACAAAGATGAACCAAGATCAAAATCCATATCCAAAGATACAGATTGAGAAGTAGTACCAGTAGCAGGCTGACGAGCCTTGGTAGCAGAGGTACCAGTAGCTTGTTTAATAGTAGTGTTGTTGCTCATTTTAAAAAGTAAAATAGTATGAGTTGTTTAGAGTATAATAGAAGTTTTTAGGTAGATTAAAAAAATGAAATGTCAAAACGGTCTTAAGAAATAATCTTGCCAAAATATTACACTTTTTATTAACAATACATCCAGAGGATGTATTTATATACTTTTCATTATAACTATTACACAGAATTACTATCTAAGAACATTACACCAATTTACTAAGACGCATGTGAATCAACGTGTACACCTGTTGATTTACTATAATACCGAATATTGACTGCGACCTTGAATGTGCGACCTAGGATATGATATTGACATAACAGGTCTAATTTATTGCTACGCGGCATTTTTTGTTTCAGCGAAAAATATTGATTTTTCATCGAGATAATCAAAATAATAGTCGATATCACATCTTACAGCTTAAGATAACTGGGTTCCAAAATTTATTTTAAAAAATGGACGAAAAATGATGAAAAAAACAAAATCATTCAATTGCTCATGAACTGCAAAGTAAGTTGACCTAGTATATTAAATAGTTTTTGTACAGTTTTAAATTTTGCATACATCTAAATAAAAATCAGAAAAACATTTCACATTAAATTTTGCGTAAAATGCAATTGAAATTTTGAAGGTTTTTTGAAGATATACATCACTTTTTATAAGCATATTTAAAATATAAGTAATTGGCCAAATGCGCAACAGCAGTATCTATCGACCAAGCTATTGTAAAATCTTTTAGCTGCATTTTCCGTAGAGAAAACGAGATTTTTGTTCAAATTTTTTCAGATTCAGAATTTAGGAAGAGGGTATATAAGGGAAAAATGGAAGCTAGAAATGGAGGTACCTTTTTGTACACATTTTTGAGGATATCTCCACGAAAAATTAATATTTTGAAAACCCCTAAATTGGGTCCGAGAGAGCTTAACGAGCGTAATGACATGAATGCAAAAAAAATGTTGTTCAATTTAACCAATATTTTGAAACCTACTATAGGAATACCCAAAAAAATGAAAAAAAAATAAAAGTGCTCAGAATTTTTTTATATTCAAATATGTTATAGAGCACTTCAAAACAAGTAAGTTTTATTATTCAAAAGTGTTTGTATAGCTTAATTTTTTCCAGAGATATGAAGCCTCAAAGTTTTCAATCCTTTAGCAGTAAACACGCGTAAAAAATCTGAAACATTAGCACTGAAAAATTAATACCAACTGCAAAAAATAGGATAATTTTGGATACGCGTTTTGGAATTAAACTAGAACATCTCAGGTACATTGGCATATATTTTTTTCTTGGTGTTATTTAATGAAAAAAAAAGTAGAGCAGGAATGAAAAGTGAGACTCAATTTCTAAGGAAAAAGCAACGAATTTTGATTTATCGAGACTTTGTAAACTAAAATCAACGTAAAAAGTACTGTTTATTAGAATGAATTAAATGTGGGTTTATATAGTTATTGTTGAAATGTCAGAAGAGTCTAATGAATAATCCTGCCAGAATATTACATTTTTTATTAACAATATATCCAAAGTAGGATTTCACACCCAACGTATCGTATTATGGTCAACCGAGTTTGACTGTTATAACGGGCCGTTTTTTATGCAGACTCGGATGGGGGTATTCGAGTTTTTTTTTTCGTGTCACCTAAACTCGAAAGTGGGATTCGAGTTTTGGCTTTCAAAAAATATGTGAAATTGTGAAATAATCAAATATACGTACATTAACGTATAATTTGACGAAGGGTGATTTAAAAATGCTCTGATTTATTGAAATTTGAAAGATAAACGTATGAAATCATGCAAAAAATAAAAAAAAATACTGTTTAATTATGAGCTTATAAAGAGAGTTTATGTACTAATTGAATGAGTGTATTCAATTTGAATGGTAATGTAATTAGAATAAACATATGAATATCGTATGAATATACTGTAATTGAACCATGCTTTTATACTTTAATTGTAGCGTGATGATAGAAGCATGGAATGTAGCATTGTCTGATTTGCGCTATTAAACATCATGGTTTGACAAAGGTTCTAAATAGGTAATTTGGTAATTTCTGATTCTGATAGATCATGCTTGCTTGTCTTTTATTTCATGTATACTTTATACATATACTCGTTATTTTGAATGAAAACGTGCTTCTGTAACAACATTATTACCGCGCAAGTCATTACCATTTATAAATTGTATGCCATGAGTGAGAGTGATTTTTTGACGTAATGTTTACATACAATAAAGTAAAAGTTTTCTAATTTTTTGTATATATAAGCTACTCTATATTTGAGGTTGAGTTCCTTAATTTTTTGTTCATCTAAACATTTTTATTATAAATAAAAGAAATGAGTGAACAGCCTCATGATAGCCATGATCCTTTTTCAATTCCAAGCCTTATCCAACGTGTTTCTTCCTATTCATCTATGGGAACTTCTTCAACTACTGCATCTTTAACTGACAGATTTAGAGGTAGTTTACCTTTTGAAGGGCTAGAAGAAATTAGGCGGCATAATAGGACAAGCAGAATATCGATAAGGTCAGAAGTAACAGGAAAGGAGCATGATATACCATGGTGTGGAAGTGACAGGAGGGAGGCAGCAAATTATGACAACAAAGTGCACCGGGCTTGGAAATGGTGGAATATATATGGTTATGGAATGAGAGTTGATGATTTTATACATTGTACTGTAAAGAGAAGAAAAGGAGAATGCTTCGAAAAATTTTCTAGTTCAAAAGGATCAAGTACAAGCTTTCGAAAACATCTTGAAAACAAACATTTTAATCTTACTGAATCCAGACGTGAGTATTATTTTATCAATCAATCATAAATTCGCATTCATTAACATGTTACATTGCACGTTAGATAATATAATTCTTAAATTATTGACGTTTTCGAAAGAACAAATTACTGATTGGGAAGATAAAACAGACAGAGAAAAAGAGATTTATAACTATGATTTTGTTCAAAGCTGTCTCACGCAAGAAAATAAGCCTCATCTGGACAGATATCAAAAAGAACAAGACGAAATTGATACAATCGATGAGGAGCCCCATACAAGAGAAGCTTTTCTTAAACTATTTACTGATTTCATTATAGCTAATAGATTGACAATAAATTTTTCTGAAAAAAAAATTACTTTGGAAAAGCTTATTCAATTCAGCAGCAGAAATAGTGGAAATGATGGCTCAAAATCGTACGATCCAATACTGATACCTCCCAAGAAAAATAAATTGAAGGATTTGCTTATTCAAAAATACTTGGATCAAAAGGAAATAATTAAAACCACTCTGCAAGAGCAAGAATTCTTAAATTTTACAACTGATTTGTGGAAGAGTGATACTAGTGAGTAAAAAGTACTACATATACTTTCTTCATTACTGACTTTATTTAATGATGCAACGTAGACAAGTACTTCATGGGAATAACAGCACATTACATCGACAAAAATTGGCAGCCGCAACAAATAACAATTGCTATTAAATACATGAAAAATGCTTCTCATTCGGGTATGCACCAATTTATACAATTCATAAATGTTGATTTGTTTTGATACTGACATTCATAAAAAGGAAAAGATCTTGGAAAATTATTCCTTGCAGTGTTGGATGACTATGGCATCAAAAACAAATTATTCTGCATAACAACCGATAATGCATCAAATAATGGATCAATGGGAGAATATATTGAAAAGGTAGCAGAAGATGATGAGTCTTTCAATTTCAAAAAGAAGGAAAACATGATTTCCTGTTTTGCGCACGTAATCAACATTGTATGCCACGATTTAATTGAAAAAGGGCTAAAAGCAAAAGCACCAAATGATAGCGCAAACATGGAAGCTGTTATGGAAGATGTAAGTATTTGATTAATTACATGAAATTATTTATTGAATTAATTGGATCTAAAACCATCCAGATAAACAAAAGTGGTGCCGAGGGTAATAATCCCATTGATAGGCTTCGTAAAGGTTGCGCTAAAATCAAACTTTCTAACCAATTGACATGTGTCTTTGAATCAAATAAGAAGATATTAAAACTGCCTGATTTAGCAATAATAGTCGACTGTTCTACGAGATGGCACTCTACAAAACATATGATAGATCGGTTCTTGGTAGTAAGAGAAGCATATAGACTGACAGTGAATTCAGACGACGATATACGTGAAAACTGTAGTTTAAATGATGAGCAAATCCAGTATATTACTATTGTTAACGAAGTATTGACAAAATTCGAAAAAATAACAGTTTGGCTCTCAAGTCAGCAGTAAGTAGCAATATTACAGCTTTTATAAAAATAGTATACCATACAGTACTAATTAACTTCTCCAGATATACAACTATTAATAAAACAATCGTTTTATTTAACCGTTTATTTGACCAATTGGACGCATTTCAAGAAAAAAACCCACATTTGGCAGACGCTATTCAGTGTTGCAAGGATAAGCTATCGAAGTACTATTCTAAGACTGATTTAACAAGTGTTTATGCAAATTCCACCTTGGTTGACCCGAGTCTGAAGTTTTCATACTGGTACTACTTTTATCTTTCTTGTAGCTGATGATGCTTATTATTTTTATTATTTTAGGAAAGATCAAAAATGGGAGAAAAATATAATTGATGAACAAATAGCTGTTTGCAAGGAATCATTTTCCTCATTTTTAGAAAAGTATTATGCTAGAGAACTAGATGGTAGTAGTAGTAGCAAAACAGTGATGTACAGAATGATCTATGGAAATGAAGCAGGTAATTCATATCTGTTCTGTATTTTGATTTACATTACTGATATATAACATTTTTTGCATCAGGCCCATCGACATCAACAATTATGGACATTGATAGTATTGACTCTTCCGATTCTTCTTATAATACTTCTGATGATGAAGATATAGTTGGCTCAACTCGACCATCTAGATCACAAGAAGATGAAAGATATAAAAAGGTTCAGTTGTACGAAGGAAATGTTGACATAATCAAACATTATGTTGAAACAAATGCTGATTTGAAAAGGTACCTTGACATTGACCACAGAAAAGAGTACAAGTCGAAGCTGAAATTGCGCAGATATAAATTGCAAAATGGTAAAGCTGTCATTTATGTAATTTTGATAACATTTACTAATGGAGCATTTATATAAAACACAATAGATGATGATGACGATGACACTAACGATGAAGACGAAGTTGCCATAACCAACATGGAACTTGGAAAAAAATATGCGACCTTGCCCCTAAAATTTTGGAAGCAGCATGAAAATCTTTTTCCAACACTATCATTATTTGCTAAAAAATATTTATCTATTCCTGCTACAAGCGTCCCTGCCGAAAGGCTATTCTCACAAGCGAAATATGTCATAAATAATACAAGAGCCAAGCTGCATCCAGATACTGGAGAAAAAATTGTGTTGCTAACTTGTTGGCAAAGTGAATTATTTACCAAGGTGTAATGTAAAATCATGTGCCTTAATTAGTTTTTTTAGTTGTTAAATTCATGAAATAAATATCGATGCATGATTTCATATATGTATATTAATTTGTCAAAGCTGATATTATAACGGTCTGCTCAAGACGACCCGATACTTGCTTCCACCCCGTTATTTATCTGAGTTACAAAAAAAACGGACCGTTTTCCAACTCGAATCGAATAGCCGTTTCCGTTAAAACTCGATTCAAACTCGAATCGAAGCCCATTCCTAATCCAAAGGATGTATTTATATATTTTTCATTGTAACTATTACACAGAATTACTATCTAAGGACATTACACCAATTAACTAAGACGCATGTAAATCAACGTGGACGCCTGTTGATTTACTCTAATATTGAATATTGACCGAGACCGTGAATGTGCGACTTAGGATATAATACTGACATAACACATTAGATGTGGCAATATAAATTATTATTAATCGATAAATGTGTATGCATATAATATGTTATGTTTTATTATTAGTTTCTAGATGACAGAAACCAGCTACTGAACAATAGGATTCAGTAGATCTGTCTATATTTGGAATATTGTAATTCTGATAGATCAAACTTTACCTGTTTTTGAAATTTTCGTGAGGTATCAAATAAATTCAGAAACAGGTAACATACTGCACGATACCGTTTTTGATTAGCCATCGTTTTATTTCACTTGGTTCATTCATTATACGAGCCTCGTTGGATAAATCTATGCGCAAATAGTGAATTCCTTACTGTATTTGAATAAAAGAAGGTCAAATAGCAGGTTTCATGTTGCTATATATTTCATTTGCTTAAATTGTCAAGTTTTAAAGACAAATAGCAAAATTAAGGTATATACCTTGGCTGAACCCGTCTCATTATGAGGAGTAGGCTTGGGAAAATGTTGGAAATGGATAACGTGGATTGTTTTAAAACATTTATCTTTGAATTTTTCGATAAAGAATCTTGATTTTTGTGGGGAATAAGGCTGTAAATGGGTATACATCAAGGAGTACTACATTCTGAAAACAAACAATATGATATCTTTTACTTGTGTAATTTATTTCGGAATCCACGTTTCATTGTAAAGCTGCATACTGCTGCTGTACCTTGATTTGTCGCTGAGATATTATGCAACAAACTACTGACTTTTAAGCGGTAAAAGACTATAACCAGATGGTTATGTAAAAGATTTATTTCAGCCCATAAACTTTAATAAACATCAGAATAATTGATATCGTATTTAATTTTGAAATATCAGGTATATTTTAGTATTTTTTATCGTACTAGCTTCTCTTTCAAAAAGATTGTATGCTTTGATTATAAATTGATCCTTTTTTCGATATCAGTACTTTTAGTTCCGATATTCGTTGAAATGGATTTCGAGTATTCTTTGATCGTTTTTCAAAACAAACTGAACAGATAGTTTGCTTTCATTATTTAATACGTAACAATCGACTTTAAAGCTTCTTTTACATTACAAATTTTATTATTTGATAACTGTGGTTATGCACGAAATTTTGATTTGCATTTGATTCCGCTAGATAATTTCAGATGATATCCTATTTTGAAATTATTTACTTCACAAAAAAAAAAAAGCTGCATATTTTAAGCTAAAATCTCTTGCAATTTAAGGTTTTGTTTAAAGATATACAAGTTGATCACTCTCTCTGTAATTCGAATAAAAATCCTTGATGTAAAATCAGAATTTTTATCAAGAACAACATATATTATTTCTGAATAGATTCGAAATACTGGTATTGATATATACGATATATACTGTATACCAGATTTTCGTTTATTGCCAAGAACTGATATCCTTCCTTGGTTTCAAACATTGTACCTTCCAAAACACTGCTGATATAAATTCTTAGAGTTTTACAAACCTAAATATGCAGTTTTTGAGGGGCTGATTGCCAAACTCCCATAATTTAAATAATTTATGAATTCACCAAATCTAATTGCATATTAATGACATTTATCCATGTGCTCAGCCAGTTGGGTCTAATGATGAAAATTTAAGGCGTATGTTCAAAATGTAGAGTAAAGTAAACATAAAGAATGATGTGGTTTACCTAAAAAATACTTTATCGAATCAAATCCATGATCAAAAGGACAAAAAAGGAAGTGGAAATATCTATAATCCGCAAACTAGCAAACATCTTGTGTACCTGTTTAAATGGAGACGCTAAATTATTACTGCTTCAAATAAATGACCATTAGATATGAGAATGATGCCTTTATTTTTTATTTAGGTATGAGTGGGGGGTTGGGTCTCTTTGTGCTGTGTAATTAAGGAGTGTATGTATCGCAAAGAAATCAAGCAACTTAGCTTCTTGATTATGATATCACTTGGATATATATATAAATACACATATAAATGTACTGTTTTATATGTACAACGTTCGTATTCCCTCAATTGTCAGCATTGCGCGTGTTCACACACTTTTTAATAACAATTATTCGTTTTTCTTTATTTCTTTTCTCTTTTTCCCCTTTTCTGTTTTCTTTTCAACTGTTTAAAATAAAGGAGGGGTTATTGAAATAAGAAAATCTATACACATATTTTCCTTTTTTTCCTTTCTCTTTCTTATTATATAAATATACAATATGGAAAAATCGGTGTTGAATAATTCCATTATTAAAGAGGAAGGCTCTACAACAACTACATCCAGTGCCAAAGTAAACAATAATAAACCACCAGTTTATCTGAATAATCCTCGACCTCATTTGAAAAGGCCTTTGGAATCAAATGCTTTCCCTCCTCATCATCCACTAGCCGGTTTGCCATTACCGCAATCACCAACACCATATCAACAGCAGCAAGCTGCCCGTTTGCAATTTTATCATACTCGTCCCTCTGCTTATGTTGAAAAACCAAGCTTTGGTCTCAATGATTTCGAATTACAAGATACGCTAGGTAATTTATTTATTTTATACGCTTCTGAAATTCTTGTTAACTTTTTTTCAAAAGGTACCGGTACATTTGGTAGAGTTTATTTATCCAAGTTTGTTCCATCAAGTAAATATTATGCCATGAAAGTGCTCAAGAAATCTGAAGTTGTGAGATTAAAGCAAGTGGAGCATCTTTTATCTGAAAAACAAATATTATCATCTGTTCGATTTCCATTTATTGTAGATCTGTAAGAAATGCTGCAATATTACAAAGCTTTCTTTTTATTAATTAGTTTCATAGCTTTTGTACTTTTCAAGATGAATCGAATTTATACATGCTTCTTGAATATGTGGTAGGCGGAGAGTTGTTTACTCATTTACGAAGAGCAGGAAGATTCACAAATGATATGACAAGATTTTATGCGTCTGAAATTGTACTGGCAATAGAATATTTACATTCAAAAGATATCATCTATCGTGATCTGAAGCCAGAGAATTTATTAATTGATCACCAAGGCCATATTAAAATAACTGATTTTGGTTTTGCAAAGAAAGTCGTTGACAGGTATGTGAATATACACATTACTCATTGATTTAACTACTAACATTTTACTAGAACATGGACATTATGTGGTACCCCAGAATACTTGGCTCCTGAAATTATTCAAAGTAAAGGACATGGTAAAGCTGTTGATTGGTGGGCTTTGGGTATCCTTATATTTGAAATGTTGGCAGGGTAAGAGTTTAATTGTAAAATGTGTTATCAGTTGTATTAATATCTATTTACAGTTATCCTCCTTTTTTTGACGACAATTCATTTGGAATCTATGAAAAGATCTTGATGGGAAAAGTTCAATTCACTGCTCATTTTGATCCATTAGCAAAGGATTTGTTAAAGAGATTATTAGTGAGCGATAGAACTAAACGATTGGGCAATCTCAAGGTAAATATGTTCATGCCTTGCTACTTGTATTTAGTGCTAATCCTTGTTAATTAGGGAGGATCTGAGGATGTTAAAAGACATAAATGGTTTAGAGGTGTTGATTGGGTTGGGCTATTGGACAAAAATGTGCGGGTAAGTGTGTATTCTCCATAAAGTATTGTATTTGTTGAATCTAATAATAATGGAAAACCAGGCACCGATTGTTCCACATTATCCTCATCCTGGAGATACTAGCAACTTTGAAAAATATCCCGAACAATTTGATACAGATCATGATTCTAACGGTGAAGATCCTTTCAAGGATTTGTTTATAGGCTTCTCATAATAATTAAAAATTATACATCAAATGTATGTAAATTCAATAACGCAACAATATAAAACAAATTCCTCCTTCCTCCACAACCATATTGCAGAGCATTAATACATCCTCAACTCATCCAAACAAACAACAACAAAAAAAAAAAAAAAAAAAAAAAAAAAAAAAACTCTCATCATTTTTTATTTTTTTTTTATATTTTTTTTTCTTATATATTAGTCGTCTACTACTACCCCATTCTCAAAGAACCATGATTTTATTCCCTTATTTTTATTTACTCGTTTTCCCTTTCTTTTCCATACCCAATATATTTTCTTATTATATAAAATTATACTACTACTATATACAATATTCTAAATAAAATTGAGCAAAAAATAGCAGCAGCACAACCATAGAATCCAGGAGTAAAAAATATTTGAAGATGGCAACACAACAACAAAGAAAAAATAAATTATCGAGATAATCATCTCCTTGAATATATCCTGATTGTGCAACAATGACAGGAAGGGGGTAGCTGTTAGCTCTTCAGATGATGTAAATTTGATGCAGCTCGTGATATAAGTAATTTATTTAGCTAGTTTTATCACATTGGGATTGAATAGCAATATCAGCTGGACATTTCTTTATAGAATTGTTTGTATGTGATGGAGAGTAGAGAGAAATCTGCCTATCTTTATCAATTAGGTTTAATTTATTTTTTATTTAAAATTGTACATATTACATTCAAAGAATCATTTCAGATTCTCCATCTACAAATAAATCACAATTAATACATTCAAACTATATTTTGTTCTGAAGAACCAGTACAAAGAAGCCATTTATGTCTAAATTGTTTTAAATATGTTTGTGTAAGAACTATTCCAATAAATAGTATTGATAGACACAGGTGTGCATTATCCTTTATTCATACGGTAATCTGATTACGAGCTCAAGTAATTTCATATAAGCACATATCAAGCTTTATGGCTTTGTTTTATTGATATTACCTTAAATGTCTTTCATACTATCAGAGCAAATCGCTTCTAATTTACTTGGACACACAGAAAATATTGCCAAATATAAGCACTCTATGACAATTATAGTATGTAAATTGTGAATATTTGTTGTGTGTTTTGTTAAATAATTGTCATATTGTGGATATGATCCCTCATAAAGACAAAGAAAGAACGTTAACTTAAAAACTAAAAATAGAGAAATGTACTTTAAATACCAATCAATGAGATTACAAAATTATAATATATTACAATGTAAAATGAGCTCAAATAAATCCATCAAGATCTATTGTGGTTATAGTTTTTGATCGGCCAAAAATAAGGTTTCGGCGACAAAATTTTCTAGAGCCACTATGGGAAAATATATTGCACAATATTTAGTATCGGAAAATGCACAATCCCAACATTGAATAAAAATCAAAAAATATATAGTAATACCTATTGTGTATAAAGCCTCGATATATGAACAGGATAAGGGTACAATATGTATATTATCTGCAAAAATCTTATTTAGCAACATAAGAACAAATCATCAGCAAAATCAATTCACTGGTGAAAGGTTTGGTTACAATATACCGCATTATACAATATGGCTTCCCACAGTGAATAGGCAAAAGGCAAACATCGTTATGCAATGCTACTGGGAATATTTCAATAAATACTAAATATTCAAGAGTCTTTAAATTGTTTATATGCAATCTTTAGGAAGGTTTAACAAGTAAATTGTCAAGCATTTTTATACAGCATTATATAAGATTTATTATATAAGATTTATTATTTATGTTATTTTTTTCTAGTAGTAACATACATATATTTCAATGATATCTTCTTAAGGCGATGAAACTTGGTTTATGAAAACTTGACACATTTAAACTTCTATGCTCTCGTTTTATCATGGTTGCGCTACAATGCTCAATGTGAGCTTTAAATATTTGAAATCATCGTGGCTCTTGTTCAATGATATTCTATCGAGTTGAAAAAAATGAGCTTTATTTACGATAAATATAGTATATAGTGTGTGAATAAAGATTTATATAAACAGCAATGAATGTTGCCATTATTCATTTTTTATCCGAACATACCATGATACAAAATGTGCTTCAGCTTTAATCAATTTTGATCATTCACAAATCTAGAACTTTTTGAATAAAAAAGTGCTTCGTTTTTGTTATACCTGCTCTCGAGACACCAATATAATTCGACCTTGTGTGTATTTGTACAATGTAATTTACGTGTTGCGCAAAGTGTGAAATGATATATATATATATTATATAAAAAGGAGTGATAAGCAATTAAGCTTTATTTGCATGCTAAAGTAGGTCGATCCTTTTCACTTGTAACTTATACCTTATGTTTGTACAACTACACAAGTTGTTTAATTTCGTACGACATTGTGTTTAATCATGAGAGCGCCATGCTTTTTGATGTCCATTTCTTTAAAAGACGACACACAAGATATATGAATATTCAAAATGACATGAAACTAAGGCATAATTTCAATGCATTCAAATAAATGGCTTCATTTAAAAGTAATTTAATTTAAACCTTTATCTTAATAACGCCAAAAAATCCTTTTCAAAAAATATGATGCTTACAGCTATTCAGAATCGAAATCTAGACCCCAAAAGCAACGAAATATGTCGTATACATAACTGAATTTAATGCATTATTACCGTTTTACAAAATAAGTTAGCAACATCTTATTGTGTATTAGACAACTCTCTAAAATACCTTATATAAGTTTATATCTGCGTTTTATGGTGACCTTGATCATATCAATAAAAAGATACGCCAAATTACCAACAAAATATGCTTTAATACAAGTAAACTGCTCATTTTATCATAACATATCGTTAAATTTCGTATTTTTTGCTTCATTTTGCGTGCTTTACAGGCATGCTGAACGCTCAAAAGCATACCAAGCGAATGCTATCGTTTAGTAGATTCGCTCCAATGCATTACTGTAAATTTTCTTTGACCAAAATTTCAACTCAATTTTTGCCTTACCATACCTCATCCAAAATTTCAATTTTCAGTAAATTCAATTTTTCAGTCAAAAAATGCGACTTTTCAATAAGGTGTTTATTAATGAAATATGGTCGAAATGCTCATATCCTTGTAATGAAAAAGTTTATTTTAAGTCTTCGTGCCAACTTTCTGGACTTTTTTGAAAGAAACTAAAACTACACATTATTACAAATATCAATAAATTTAAATGCTAAAAGCTTAAAATAAAAAATTTCATATTAAAAAAAATTAATGATTACAACTATTTACTTATTCTTGCATTTCCGCTTAATTTATATGTTTTACTGTAAAAACTCTTCAAAGTTGTAAAAATTTTTAAAAATGTCAATCTGAATAAAAAATCTGGATGCTGCATTTCTTTGGTTTAAACTCAGTTACCACCAAATCTATTTTGCTTTTTGCTAAAGGTTTGTTTGCTACGAAGCATAGAGTCAAGTACGATAATGCTGGTATAAACTACTTGATTTACACAAAGAAAAAAGGTTGTGTTTGTATTAAATATGTGTGTCTTGATGGTTTATTGCTATTTAAATTACACAAATATTGTACAACTGTAACGTGCATATTTTGGATAAAACTCGGCTCTGACCACATTAGATGAACACTAATCACATCAGGCGCCTTTCTTTCCCCAAGAAATACATCCCCACTTTTAATTGAATATAATGGTAAGTACGTAAATTACATGTGGACAGCAAAAAAGTAGAAAAGGTGTATTTTTTGAGTTCTCGTCGATTTGATTCCACAGAAAATGAAGTATGAATATTGCCTTCTTGAAATTAGAGACTTGTGTTGCCATTTCCTGTCTTTGGGCTTTCGCTATCAATGTGGCGGATGTTTTTCAAAAGAAGGAGATAAATTCAAAAAGGATTCTTGGCATTATTTATCTGTTGTAGTTGTTATGTCAAATGACAATTAGATGGGATTTGGGTCAAGCAAATGTGCATGTAGACATACATGTACTCGATCATTTCGATCGTTTTAATACTGAATATATCGTAATGATGATGTTTCATGTTATCATCATTACAATATCGAAAAAGGTACAATAAAGAAATGACAAGTCAGAAAATTTATTTTATTGTTACAAAGGATTGATATTACTGAAAATCAAACCGGGGGAGGGGGGGGGGTATTTCTCTTCCAGAGAGAAAATATATATACAAGTGTAATAGATGATATTCAAATTCAAGAACGACGTTTGAAATATTTCAAGAATTTTCTTGAAAAGGAGCTTGTCATTGAAGAGGATTTCTTTTGTTGACCGCCAAGCACCATAGCAGTAGAAGAGGTACAGGGAGTAGAAGGGTAGTAATGATCCAATTTTGGTTTCTTGTTTGTGTGAAACACACTCATGAATGATTTGAGTGAACTGAATGATGAAGTTGACTTTCTCTTTGTCAGTATTTGATTTAAACTAATATTATTAGTATCAATAGATTGACGGAACGACATGGCATCTTCCGATGACATTGTTGTACATGATGATATGGTTGACTCGATTAGGACCGGGGCAACATTTGATACTTCAGCCAAGTCCGATTGAAAGATGACACCATTATTATGATCCTCCATCATCATACCGTCTTGGTCATCGATTTGCTCTTCTTCTTCTTCTTCTTCGTCATCGTCATCGTCATCGCTACTGATAATACTGGAGCTACTCTTAGAGTTGTCTTCAAGATCGGGCAAAGATAATTGATCATCTGTCATGGTAGTACAGATATTTTTGTTGTTACTATGCCATTCTTCGTAACAATCGTCAGAAAATGTGCTTTGTAATAGATTAAAAGTAGCTTCTGTTAATTTTTCTTGAGGAAATAATTCTGCAATTTGAGTGGATGGGGTCAATAAATCATCACCATTTAACATTGTATTAAAGAAATCTTGAAAAATCCAATCTGTTGCTTGAGGTAATTTAGTTGTCGGGCATGCTGATAATTTAGACATTTTTGAAGCAGAAGGAAATGTAATTGAGTCAGTCATTTGTTTGATTGTAGTAAAATATGTAGTAGAAGATAAAAAATAAAGTACGAAGATCAAAAAGATTCCCTTCTTTTTATATTGTTCCTGAAAGTGATTAGACTCAGAATATCCGCGTGTAGGTCGCATGATTTGTATGTATAATTACACATTATTTTGTGTTTTCAAATCAGTGCACGCTCATTACACACAACCAAAAAAAGTGTATTATGGCGTAGTGATAGCATGGGTTACACTGAAAGTCAGTGTGAGGTAGACATCATATATTAAGGATGGTGTCACCCTAAATCATGCTGAAAGTGCTTCAAATATTTGTGATTCCCATACGAATCAAGGTTCAATTTATAAACTAACTGCTGTTTATCAAATTCTAAAATTTATACCGAAAATGCAAGAAATCCGATTGTCTTGAATACAAACTGATGGGCGCTTAGATAAAAAGAATTATGCACTTACATCATTACATATAACAGTAATACATTACTCTTGCCTTGGTTGGTTAACAACAAAAGGGTGGGATTAAGACTCAGGTGTAATCTTCAGGGTCATCAGCACTTGCGCCAATTAAGCCAAACTAATTATCAGAGTAACAGAAGAGAATAGAAAAACTTTGACTCGTCATATAGCTATCATAGAGGTACGGGAAAAAAGTTATTGGTAAAATACACTATGAAAAAAAAATATGAAACTTGAGGGGGGGGGGGAATATATGATTATAGAAAAATAGACATACCACTTTTCCAAGAATATAAAATGGTTTACAATACTCGAGATATCAAAGAACGTAATCGCAACAAAACTTTTCGGCTTTACCTATAAAATATACATTGAAAAAATCCTATAAAGATCTATATTTACGTAAAATGCTACTCTCCGCGACATCCATGTAAAATTTAACTGGTGGTTATATTTAATGAATTACAGGTAGGTTTCATCAGTTAGCATGATTAACACAACTTGGAATGTAGATCATATTTATACAGGATAATGTAAACATTCTCTCTTATAGGAAATTGTCTGGTGTTTTGAGTTTATTATTATTCATTTACAGCCTATATCATTTTCCCCAATTGATGGATCCAAATAATTGTTCCTTGCATACAATTACCATATTTATACTCGATGAACAAAAAATCATTATTTATTGAAATTACACACCTGTCATTTTAAAAGTTAATTTGTAATGTATAATCACAATGTTTCATATAAATTACCATCATAAATCATCCTATAATTAGAAAAAAAAAAACTAAAAGAAACTTCTTTTGCCATCATAACAATCAATGATCTTCAACATGTCTGTAATTGACAAGAGCAAACTTAATATATCCATGATATGTTATTTAGTTGTAAATCATGAGTATAGATCATACTATGTATTTGCTATTTTGTCATGGCGTGTCTAGTTGTCTTAATATTCCATGAGTACATCTTCATATAATTTATTATTGTCAATTGGCCATCAGGATAAAGGTTTAAACAAATAAATCTATGTATTATATATTTCAGTTTTACTAATACAGATAAAATCAGGGCACAGATTTTCTTGGTAATAAAAATAATTGAATCAAGAAAGACTGAAGCCTTTCCTTTTTTTTTTTTTTTTTTTTTTTTTTTTTCTAATCGTGTATAAATTCTCAATTCAAATCAATTCCCATTTAAATTATGTGTAACTTTTTATTTAACTCACTTTTATCGATTCATTATAATTGTCGTGTAAACAAGTTTTCTCCTTGTTCTTCTTTTGTTTCTTCTTCTTTTCCCTCTAAACAGCACAACATGGCTCGTAGAAAAAGTTCACCAGCTCTTCCAATTATATACGACAATACACATCATGATATAAAACAAGCCGTTACGGAACGTTCAGATTATTGTGTGGCAACGACTACTGATGGTACTGATCAAGTTTTAGTACAAGATGATGCTCGAGATGAAGGTTATGATCAATTCGATGATTTAGAAACTCGTTGTGGCTGTGGTGTGATTTTAAAAAAAGGCTGGGCCTGTGATGATTGCAGAACTAATTGCCCAGATTGTAATCGTAGCCTTACAAATGATCCTCAAGACTTTTGCTCTCGTTGTAATTCTCAATGTCAAGAACATGGCCTTTATAGAAACGATGAATTTGAATCATGTCCTAAATGTCTGTAGTATTAGTGTAATAGCCATGGCCTCATTTGTAAATATTAGTTAATTATCTCTCTCGCTTATATTCCCTTTAATCAAATTATATAAAGTTTATCCTTTCTTAGCCTCGGTGAATTAGCTTTTCATGCATCTACTTTTCATTATTGAGAGTGTTTTTATTGGTATAATATTGTTGCTGTACTATTTTTACTCTTTCCGGACTCGTGCCATTGATGGTCCGGCTAAATAAAAGGGCCTGATGGTTACTGAGTATTTACGCGAAGTGTAGTTTTTACTTTCTTTGTTGTTGTTTTTTCTACATTTTATTCAATATGCTTCAAGTTGGCTTTATTACACCTTATAGAATAGCTTTATTAATCTTGATTGACAAGTTTTGCAAATTCAGCTTAGATGATTCATTATTACCGAAACTTGCCATCTATATTACAAAGAGCATTTTGGTAAAATATAATGGTTTAAATTTTGATCAAGAAACGTCAGTATTTATCATTAATCTTTAGAATGAGGAACATGTCAGAAAAACTTGTTCTGAACCATCAAAAAAAGATATCTTTTCCGAAATATCGAATTGGAGCGATAAAAGATACATAATTGAGCATACATTAGAAGATTTAGATTTCAAAGTATGAGATTTATCATTTGATTTTCATTATTCCTAAATCTGACATTTTCATTAGTTGAATTCAGTCAAAACACAACATTTATTGAATGACTTTATGGATGGTATAAACAATGAAATGTTATCCAATTGAGTGCTATCTTTTTACTAATTCTTTTATACGTATAAAAGGATTGAAGTGCTTATTAGATGCTGAATCAGAGGTATAGATAAAAAAAAAAAAACTGGGAATAATGATTGCATAAATTATGTTAATTCTTTTAAACAGGATGATGGCGATAAATTAAAATTAGTAAATGTTTATAATTACGTGTTTTCATTTGATTCAAATAATAACAAATATATATAAAATAGGATAAATCAAGTGTAATGGGTTTGTTTGTTAGAAAATGTAGAATTGAATATGCAACATTACCATTCGATCAATTACAAGACATCTTTCAAGCATATCAAGAATATCTCGGTGGTTTCGCTGGAGATGCTGAGTTTGCCAATCAAGATGCAACTAGACATTGGATTTCGGATTATAATGTTGCAGAATTCTTGCGATATCAAGCCGAAACCATTGAACGTACAGGAACAACAAATATCAGTCCTTCTGCATTGCATACATATTTAGATACATTTGAAAAACAAGTACCTTCTATCAATATCATCCGTCAAGTTAGATATCTCAATTATACCAGAACAAAAGAATACATTCAATCATTGTCTCACTTGCATCTTTCAATTGATATGAGCTTGGATAAGGGAGTGTAAATGCTGTTTATAATATACATGTCTATAAGAAAAGCTAAACTATTATTTTGTAGAAATGTACAATATGCGTTGCTTCATTTAGGGATTATGGAATATAAGTTTGGGCATTCATTTAATGCATTATCTGTAAGCTTCATATATATATATATATTTATTTATTTATTTCTTGTACATAAATACATAATCATGTTAAGCTAGGCTTTAAATGATGCATTATCTGCGGCTAGATCTAATAAGGATGAATTATGTTTACAAGAAGTTCAATTGTAAGCAAAAATGCATCGACAACAAGCAAATTATTAACATATTGATAGTTGGATTGAAGTTTGTAGAAAAAACCATCCTTTCAATGAATTCAGTTCTTATACAGATGATTATTTGAATAATCTTAAAACATTGACAAGAGCTCGTGATTTATTACGAAATGTAAGTATTGAAATATTTCATTAAAAAAAAACTATCGTTTAAACATTTAGAAAATCAGGGAGAACCTTGTCGTTATGTATTTGAATTGTTATACAAAAGTTTGATTCATATCATTATGAACGATATCCAACATATGGATCGTGCTCAATTCCTAACAACATCTTTAACATGGCAACGATATGGAAACAATGTTTTAGCAAAATCATTCCTAGATTTGGCGAATACTTCAAAAGATAAATCAATAGATGATATTGAAAAGACTATAATTACAGAAGCAAATATGGTAAATATTAATATGTAAATAGTATGCATTCAATATATTTATACATTTATCACAGCTGCAAGCATCGGGAAATTCGGATCAAGCCATTAATGTGATAGATATATTTACAAAAAGGTATCAAACTGAAAGCGATTTCTTGATGGGATGGAGACAAACCAAGGCACGAATTACAAGACAAATTGAGCGAAAAAGGTATGTTATCAACGAGAAAGAAAAAAAAAGGGGGTCTAGCTCTAATAATCCTGCTAGAAAATTCAATTTAATTGAATATCAAAACGATCTACTTCAAGTAACAATAGCGCCAGATACAGATGAATATTTCATAGCTTGTCATGATAATGCATACAATTTAATGTTGAAAAAGGAGTTCGAAAGGGCTCTTTTGATACTTGATGAAGTACATGATTACCTTCGGAAGACTGATAGAACATCTCAATTAGGCGATAATTTAATATTACAAGCAACAATACATTTGGTAATAGAAGGATCATGTCTTTATTGATGGAGATTAACATTTTGTTAATATAGAAATTGAATACTCCTTCAACTGCAATTCCACTTTTAACTCAAGCCATCAAGATTGCAAAGGATTCATTTGATGCAAAAAACTATTATAGCGCTACTATAAAGCTAGCTGAATCCTATCTACGTTTAAATCAATCCACAGTGATTGAAAAGTCCATATTCATGTTGGAAAGTATTTTCCCAAAAGTACTAATTATGAAATCGAAACATTTGGAATCTGACCTCTATTTGACATATGCAAAGGCTTTAGATGCAAATTGCATGTTTCGTAAGTAATATTAAATGCATGAAAAAAAAAAAAAAAATATCGTGATTAACATCATGTCTTTTAGAAACAGAGCATGTAATTCTTGAATATGTAGAGAAAGCAGAACAAGGTAAATGAATCCCTTAAAGATATGTTATGTCAATTTTAACATTTTTTTTTTTTTTTTTTTTTTTTTTGTTAGGATTCCGTGATTTGAAATTAGTAGAAGAACTACTGACAGTTTTACACTTCAAATCATTGATATTGGAGAAATTAAAAATGGCATTGGAAAAGATCAAGACACTAAATGAAATAAGGAATCTTCAACAAAAGAAATCATTATGAAAAGTTAATAAAAAAAAATTATATATGTTTATTTACATCTAAAAAAGCTAAATTTTGGTTATGGAATATTTACTACTACAACAATTACTTCTTGACACGACCAGTGTAAGTAACCTTTGTATCACGTCTACCCTTCTTCTTGATAACCTTATTCAAAGGTACATAACTGAAAGGATCCATTTGACCCTTACGTTTGACATCACCGCCAGCTCTCTGTTATTAACATATTGATTAGTACCTAATCAACGCATTTATTCTTAATTCTTGATCTCTTACCTTTGAACGGAACTCTTTACCAATTCTTTCAAACTTCTTGACAGGTCTCTTTTCCTTCTTGGCTCCCCCTTCACCATCATCAACTTCCATAGCATCATCCATAGCATCGTTACCCTTCTTAAACTTGATTCTGTTTCTCTTATCACGAGTGAAACCATCAGGGTTTGTCATATGTTGCATGTAGTAATCTTCACCAGCTTCTCCACCAGCTTCTTCATTAGCTTCTTGTTGTGATGTAGGCTCATTAATAACAAGACGACCATCTTCACCTTCAGCAAATGCGCCCTTATTACTCTTCATCTTGCGTTGTTGAGGTTTATTAGAAGAGATACGACCCAAAGCAGAACGATCCAAGAAATCAAGAGGTCCATCTTCACCATCTTCACGAATGAATGCATTAGAAACAGCTGGTTTCTTCTTGATATTCTTTTGTTGCTTGAGTGCGGTAGTAGCTGCCTTGACAGTCTTGAGTGTCTCATCTTCAGATCCATCATCATCAATTTCACTTTCTGAACCATACAAGACTTCTTCATAGGCATCTTGGAAGGCACCCTTCTTGGCAGAAGCACGAGCAGAAACATCTTCTTCCTCATCACTGTCCTCTCCAGCAGCATTAGTGTTCTTTCTTCTCTTGGCTCTCAAACGACGTTTTTGAATATTAACAATCATCTTTTTATCTTCCTCAGGCATTAAAGCGGCAACAGGTTCATAACCAAAACGACGAATCAATCTTTCAAACAAATGACGAATCTTGACCTTGAAATGACTCTTGTGTAAATGTTGACATTTGAGCAAAGAGCGAACAATGTCGCCTAATTGAGGTTGTAAAATACCCAAATCAAGTACAACAATGCAGACCTTAACGTAACCAACAGCGGCCTTGACAATTTCACGATTGTTAGATCCAGCAAGAACATTGACAGTTTGCAATAATTCAGAGGCTAATTCAATAGGTAAATCATCCTTAAATTCGAAAAATACACGAGATAAAGCACCAACAGTGGCACCAATCATGTGGGCAGTAGTACCAGCTAAACCGGCAGTGAGCATAGTAAAGAACTCGCCTAAAGTAGCGGTAGCATCAGGGAAAGATTCATCGAAACCTTCAAGACGGCTGTTCTTGACAATACCACCAGCCTTCATCTTATTACCCATGTTGACCAACAAATCAAAAGCAAAGTTACGAGTCTTTTCATTATTATCTTTGGAAGCCAATACAACTTCGGAAAGGATAGCAGGAATGAAATGAAGATCAGAAGCAGGTAAAAGCTCAACAACTTCCTTCAAAGTCTTGATACGATCTTTCTTGGCAGAACCAGTACAACTACCAGTAGCTTCCAACAAATGGCTTTGTAATTCATCAATATGTTGAGCAACAACTTGACGACCATTATCACAACGCATAAGATGATTGAGAACCTTGTAACCCTTCTTTTGTAATGTAGGATCACTCTCCTTGGCTAAAAGAGATTGTAATGTGCCATTGTATAAAAGCTCAGCGGATTCAAGATCCAAGAAAGGAATCATAATAATAGCAAGATCCAACATGGTATGAGACATGGGAGGAGGCACAGAAGGATCATTGGCGATAGTTTCATTGGATTCTAAAGCTTGGGAGAGCATACCAAGAACCTTTTTGAAAGTGGTATTGATATCTTCAGGAGTAGTAACGGTCAAATAAGTTTTGATAACTTCAGCCATGAAACCACGGAATGAAGCAGCAATTTGACTAAAGACATTAAAGAAGACAGCCAAGTAATTGACAGCAAATTTGCTCATGAACTCCAAGTTTTGGCTAGCTTGAGCCTTGGTCAAACCATAAGCTTTTAAAAGATGGGCATCGTCAGCAGAAGACTTGACAAGAGCTTGATTCTTTTCAATCAAAAGTTGCAAAGCTTGAGCAATAGTAGGACGCAAATCAGGTTGAGTATAAAGCAAAGAACTGAAACGTTCGGCAACAGTATCATTGAAAGCACGAGTTAAATCAACAGGTAAATCACAGAAACCAGGAGCTAAACTCCAGATTTGGTTGACTAGTGTTTCGTAAACCTTGGCTTGCATTTCCAATTCACGAGCAGCGGCAGCTTCTCCTTTTTGAGCAAGTCTATCACCCAAAGGAATCAAAACATTGACAAAATAAGAGAGGGTAGTATTAGTAGTATAAGTCTTTAACAAAGGAAGCAAAAAGGCACGGCCTACTTGAGATGAAGATGTAGGGCTTTCTAAATTAAGAGGAAGGATTTGCAAAAAGAATTCAGGACCCATAGTAGAAATAGCAACACCAAGAGTTTTATCAAGTTGTTCCTTGTATGTTTCAGAGGGGGAAAGACGAAGTTCACCGAGCAATGCTAAACAACCGTTCATTAAAGGAGCAGCAAAATGGTTTAATTTGTTAAACATGGCTTGTTGTACAGTCATGACATGAACCCAAGAAGTTTGGAAATGGACACCAAGACCATTTTCGAGTAAATTGATCATTTCTAAAAGGCCATTAGCTTGGCCAGCACTAGCTTGTTCAATAAGATCATCTGTAACACAATATTCAATCAAAGTACTGAGACAATTGGCAATTTGACGATGACATCTAGAATCTTGTTGGAAATCGTTAAAAATCAAAGCAAAAACGGTAGCGACATCATTAGCACATTGAGCAGCATTTAATCTATTTACACCTTGATTAATAATAGGTTTTGATAATGGAATATTCTTCAACTTACTTGGCATAAGAAGGGAAAGCTTTGCCAACAATCAAAAGCCATGTAGGCAAAAGACGTTCATCAACAGCGGCAGGCTTCAATTCACAAATAGCCTATATTTATAATATAAAACATGTCAATCAAACAAATGCTCTCTGCGTATTTACACATTTTAATCTTACACGAATCAATCCAGCAAACTTCTCAGTATCCATATCAGTTTCTTGAGCATCGAAAAGGGCCTCAAATACATCAAAAGCTGCTTTTGTAAGGAAAATGTTGTTGAATTTAGGAAGTTGAAGTAAAGTTTGACATAAAGTAGAGAATTTCTATTATAAAATCATAATTAGAATGCAAAATTTGATGACAAATAATCCTACAAAACTTACATGAGGAGGCCAGTAAGGCACAATAGTTTGAAGCAAAGCAAGCATTTGTTGAGCAGCATGTTGATCAGATTTGGAGGTCTCATGCAAAACTCTGAGGATAAATTCAGAGGTCATTTCAGCAGCAGGATGAATGGCAGTAGGAGGAGGAGGTCTAGATAAAACATTACGGACAGCATCTTGAGCTCTCTTACGGGCCTAATTTTCAATCATATAATGATTAATTTATATAGTTCCCATATCATAAACAAGTTGAAAATATAAGTTTACCTTGGGAGAAGCATTGGCACTCAAAATAAGCAATTGTTGGAATGCTTTTTTGGTAACAGGCATAGTCCAGTTGGGAGCATCTTGAGCAGCTAAAAGCTCTTGAAGACAACCAATGATGGAGCGAACAATGGGTTGTTCATCCTTGTGTTGCTCAAACACTTTTTCGATAATAGCAATGATATCAGCAAACTTTGATCTAAGCACAGAATGAGGAAGGCTATAATAAAAATGTCGATTAGTTTCAATTTTTTTCTGTGATTTTTATCTTGTAGTTCAAATTGCATACAATGGGAAAACTTCATCCAATAAATAAAGCAAAGCACCGATCAATTCAGTAGAACCTTGAGATGATTGCAAGGTAGTCATCTAATGATTAATGTTATTAGCTGTCAAATCCTTAAAAATTACCATGGCAACGAAGCTGATCCCGTTGTTATGGCAACACATCCCGATCCAATAAAAAAATTTTCAATTGATATTTACCATAGCACCAAAGTAAGCAGTAGGTGAAAGTTCCTCTCCTTGTTCACGAATTGTCTATATTTATAGATTTCTCAGTTAAAATCATTTTAAATTTATCAATTTTTTAATGAAAAATGTACCTCTTCGATAGCAACCAATGTTTGACCATACTGAAATTTGACATGTTGAGAGTTTAGTTAATGCAAAATCTTCGATACTTTTCTGTATAAATAAAAATTACCAATTTTTGATTTGCCAACTTTGAGTTGGCTTGTTTTCTAATTCTATCCAACTTGGCCTCCATAATGTCCAAAAAGAAACGGTTAGGTTGTAGTGAAAAGTAATCAAATATAGTCTTGATCAAAGGGAAACCAAAGTTAAGATGAAGAAAATTTTCAACATCCGGACTGTTTGTGACTCTTTGAGATCATCATTGCCGAGCTACCAGCTTCTTAAATGTATATCATAAGGACAGGAAGGTGTAACAAGGCAGCAAAGAAGAGCAGCAGCAGCCGCAGGACAATCATATTTTGTTTTTTCTCCTTCTTCCCGATCCTCCCACTCTATCTATCTTTTTTTTTTTCATATCTGTTTTACAATTAAAATCAAGAAGACTGATGACAGAGCATCAACATTTAAAATCAATATCGATGCCATTACAAACATCTCCATTTCCACCTATACCAAGTTACCAAGAAGAAGAAGAAACAGACTCAAATGGGAAAATATATAATGCTCAATTAGTTTGTCAGTGGAATCATTGTCTTAGAGTTTTTCCTAATCATTCTGCACTTGCTGGACATTTATCTGAAGATCATATTGGTTGGAAAAAGGGAGGATATTCTTGTGATTGGGATAATTGCTCAAGACAAGGAGCAAAATGTCACAACAGATTTGCTCTAATGATGCATTTGAGGATACATACAGGAGAAAAACCATTCGAATGCAAAACGCCTAATTGCGGACAAACGTAAAGTATATAAAATTATACAGATTTGGTATAAAAAATAGCTAATATTTCATGAATAAAACTAGATTTGGTAGAATGGATGCTCTAACGAGACATCAAAAGGCAGAACATGGAGAAGGCATCATAGAGAAACCCATAAAACCAGCACATACAACCAACATCATACCACTTTTAAATCCTCCTACAGCCGCTTCTGCTGCCGCTATAACAACAACCACAACAAATGCTACTACAGCAGCATCATTAACTTCTGCTAAACCTAAAAAGAATAACCACAACAACAATATCAATTCCAATAACAAAAGACCAGCACCACCATCATTAGATATGTTGTCCAAATATAAAAGAACCACAATGCTCGATGATTGGGAAACAAGCAATGCAATTGTAGAAAACAAGCTACCCGAGCAATCAACAAGCACAAAAAAAGAACCAACCCGAGGAACTGCATACAGTCAATATCGACTTGCAAAAGCACAACTTCATTATATATTAAGAGAAAATGAAATGCTTCGAGATGAATATGAAACAACACAAAAGAAATTGAAAAGAATGAAGACAGAAAGAAGAGTTTTATTAGATGCACTTATGACAAAAGAACAATTTAATGGAATGGAACAAGAACGAGAAGAAGAGGAAGAAGAAGAAGAGAAGGATATACAAGATGATCATTTGTCTAATATTGAAGTAGCATAAGTTTTTTTTTCTTTTTTTTTTTTCTAGTACAATCAAATAAATATCTTAAAGTAAAGGAAATATTGTGTAATTAAGGGGGGTTTGTGTTGTTGTTATTGTTGTTGGAAGGAGGTTGAATTCTAACATCTTTATTGAAATCTTGATATGATGGTGGTGGTTGTTCTTCATGAGGATCAAATGTTGGCGGAGGTGGTTGAATTCCATCTGTTTCAATAGGTGTATAAGTTGTGTTATTTGTTGTTGTAGTATTACTTGGCATATGTATACGAACATCTTGCCCAGTGTGTCGTATAAAAGTGGTTGTATTTAATTGATTGTTTCGATCTATTTTAAATATCAATGAGCATTTGCGTTTTTATTTGCATCAAAAAGAAAATACCTTCTGCACGAGCTGCAAGTCTACGTCTTCTTATTGCCAAAAAGAAAGCAATTAACAGTAAAATAACGCATAATAACCACAAAGCATTAAAGCCTATGGTTGCCATTTTTTTTTTTTTTATCTAGTATTGAATTGAGAAAAAAGAAAGAAAAAATAGAATTCAAGGAAATTATAAAAAAAAAGAGAGAGAGAAAAAGGATGCTGCTGAGCTGATTTATTTTTGGAGCAACAAGGTATTTTTACAATAAATCAACGCATTTAGTTTGTAACATATACACGCACGCACGCAGTAGTTCCTCTTATGTCCAGGAACTTCATCATCTTTAATCTGTCTGAAAACAGACTGCCGGGGAACAATTTTTTTAAACCATTTCAGCAGTGTTTGACGTACGTTATTGCAACAAATATCCTTAAAAGTACAAAGTAAAAAATACCTACGTAAATTATGAGTTATAAATAACATTATAAAGTTTAGAAACCTAAATGTTTATCGTAAAATCATTGAGAAAAAAACCTTTAACTTTGCCTTGTATAGTAGAATTTTTAGTAAATTTTAATTTTCAGTTTTATTCGGCACCAGATACACTTATCAAAAGAGTGTCCCCGGGATGTGTAACATGTTAAATCTAAAGTTTCATAATTTAAAAATATTTTTTCTTAATTGTAATCACACATAATCATGTCAGCAGAACAAACTGAAGCACCTGTAGTAGTTGATTCAAACTCGTTGCCAACCGAATCAAAGGGAAATATCCGAACTTATCAAGGAAAACAGTATGATATTACTGACCCAAAATTCCAAGGCCTCAGTAAAAATGCCATTAAAAAGATCTTGCGAGATGAAATCTGGGAAGAAACGAAGTCAGAACGTACCAAAGGAAAACGAGAGAAATTCAAGAGAAAGAGAGCAGAGAGACGCCAATTAGAAAGAGATGGAGCTGTAGAGCCTTTACCTAAAAGACCCAAAGCAAAGCACATGACAGTGGGTAAAGTAGGCGTCATTCTTGATTGTTCATTCTCAAGCTATATGAATGATAAAGAAATCAGTTCTATGCGTCAACAAATTGTTCGCTGTTATAGTGCTAATGTGCGTGCTGAAAAAGAGTCTATGCAAATGGCATTAACTTCTTTGGATGAACCATTAAAAAAACAAATGGATGCTAAAGCTCCTTCATGGGAAAATTGGAAGAATTTTCAAGTGACCACAGAGCCTTACTTGGATAAATTCAATAAGGAAGATTTGATCTATCTTTCAGCTGATTCAGAAAATATAGCGCATGAGTTAGAAGAAGGAAAAACTTATGTCATTGGAGGTATTGTAGATAAGAATAGATTCAAGGCAAGTGTAAAAATATAGAATACAGATCTGATCGTCTTGTATTGATATCTTTTTCAAACAGAATTTATGTAATGACAAAGCTGCAAGTCAAGGCATTAAGACAGCACAATTACCTATTGGTGATTATATCCGTTTAGCTTCTAGAAAAGTGTTAACTGTAAATCAAGTATTTGAAATTATGGTTAAATGGCTTGATTGTCGCGATTGGGAAAAGGCTTTCATGGAGATTATCCCAGAGCGAAAATTGAAGGAAAGTACGTTTATTAATCAACACGGCAATAGCCAAGATGAAGAAGAGGAAGAAGAGGAAGAGGGTGAGGAAGAAGAAGATGAAACAGAGAAGATGGCTAAAGATATCACTGCAGATCAAACTGATGATCAAGAGAAAACCATATAAATCTTCAAAATATTGAAAAATGTACAGGCTTTGCTTTATATAAATAAAAATCACTAGACTTCTTCAAATTCTACATCGTCGTCTTCATCATCATCATCGTCATCGTTGTTTCCAGCAGGAACATTATTAGTTGATGCGACTTCTTTGTTAGCATCTGCATCTTCAATTTGAGAATCCACATTTTCATTTGTAGGAGGTTCTGGTAATACTATATCTGAATCAAAATCGTTGCCGTCTGTTCGAAGTGACACTGCCTTTTCGCTATTTGCTTTTAAAATAGGCAACTCTTTTTCCCAATTCTCCAGTTTTGTCACGTATTTATCGATTGTACTCTTTTTGATTTCAATATCTCTTTTCAGCAATTTATTGGACTATATTTTCTCTGATTTATAAGCACAAAATTTATAAAAACCATAAAAAAAACCCTGATTTATACCTCTGCAATCGATAATTCCTTGCTTCCTAAAGCTTTCAAACGTATATCTCTAAGCTGGTCCTCTATCTGAAGAAATGAACTCTTCAAAGTAGCTAATTGGGCATCTAAACCTAAGTTTTTACCTGTAAGATGGAGATACAAATCATCAAGTATGAGACATTATGATACCTTCTGCATCTTCTTCCCTTTGCTGCGGATCAGCAAGGATAGTTTCTAAGCATGCATCAAAACTCTTTGATAATTCGTTTGTTAATTCAGTTAAACTCATGCTATTTGCTGTTACTATGTACTCGGGGAACCTGAAGGGGCATGAAATTACAATGTGAAGGTACACTTGTAGTGGCTTTTTGTGAGGCTTCGTGACAATGTTTCCTGCTTTTTCTTTTCCTATTCAGAAGTTTCATTTGGATAATATTTTTTTTGATTTGTTCACTTTCTGTATTCTCATAAATATGTCTCGTAAAACCGAAAGACTTGCCAAGAAGGCAAACAAGAAGAACACAACTCCTACTGTTGAGAAGATTGAAGCCGCCGAGGAAAGCAGCGATGAAGAAATCCCTGAAGCTGTAGCCATTGAACAAAATGAGGAGGATGAAGAAGAAAGTGAGGTCGAAGAAGAGGAAGCCATCAGTGGAGATGAAGAAGAGGAAGCCATCAGTGGAGATGAAGAAGAGGAGGAGCAAGTTGAAAAGCAAGTTCGTGCTATCAGACCCAAGATCAATGATGAGGTAAATACATTATACAAAAGCTTTGGTTGTATAAGTCTAATTTTGTTGCATTTTAGGCCGCCATGATTCGTATCACTGAAGCTTTCAAATTGAAAAACTTACCTTGGATCGAAACCATGACAATTACCTCTTCTGAGCCTGTTGTTGTTGATGATGTAGAAAACGATATGAAACGTGAATTGGCATTCTATCAACAAGCTCTTGAAGCTGCCAAATTAGGCAGAGAACTTGTGAAGAAAGCTGGTGCTGATTTCTCTAGACCTGAAGATTACTTTGCTGAAATGTTAAAGAGTGATGAACATATGGCCAAGATTCGTCAAAAGTTGTTGGATGAAAGCGCATCTATCAAGGCTTCTGAAGATGCTAAGCGTCAACGTCAATTGAAGAAGTTTGGTAAGAAGGTTCAAGTAGAGAAACAATTAGAAAGACAAAAGCAAAAGACAGAGATGCTTGATAAGATCAAGTTACTCAAGAGAAGTAAGTTTATTATAAAATACAATGGATCCACTTACTAATCAAATTATACAACAGAGAGAAAGGATGGTGAAGATTTAACATTAAATGATGATTTCGATATTGCTTTGGAAAAAGCCGATACCAAGCGTGCAAAGACTGATAAAAAGAGTGCACCTGTCAAGGGCCAAAAGAGAATTAATAAGGATCTTAAATATGGTTCCGGTGGAAAGAAGGGTCGCTTTGCTAAATCAAATACTTTAGAATCAACATCTGGTTTAGGTGGTTACAACAAGATGAAGGGTAAGCCCATTTTCAAGGGAAAGGGTAAATCATCTCCAAAGAAGAAATAAATTTCTTCCGTACATATAAATTATTCCGCCTTTTTTTCTCTCTCCCGTTTTTTTGTTCATTCTCTCATCTTGTAACTATTAAAATAAAATAAAATAAACCGCATTTAATATACGACTTGCATTTATCACTATTTTTATTTATTTCTCTAGTGTACATACGCTACTGATTGCACTGCATGTAATGTTTTTTTTTTGAAATGTGTAATAAAGGAAATAATACATTTTTTCTGCATGGCAAGAAATTTATTTTAGTCTTCAACACAACATTTGTTGTGATTTTAATATCATCTAATGGCAATCATGCGTACTCTCTTATTTTTCTGTATTCAGGTCTTCCATCAACAGATATACACTGTAAAAAACTATAATTTGATTATCCTTGCAAACAAGCCAAACGCAGTTTGCTTGAAAAACGATATTTTCCGAAATCCTCATAATGTGTATTTTTAACAACTCAACCCACCTAATAAACTAACTTAGTACAGGTTCCTAACCACTCAAAACAATGCACAAAGTATTATTATGCTATATACATGTTCCTGAATTCATATTATATCTCACAAAAGATTAAAAATCATGTATAATCCGTTGCTTTTGCCTTGAAAACTAAGTCTCACTTTTCATCCCTGCCCAACTTTTTTTTCCACTAAATAACATCAAGAAAAAATTATACGTTAATGTACCTGAGATGTTCACCTTTAATCTAAAAATGAGTATCCGAAAATATCCTATTTTTTACAGTTGGTATTAATTTTTCAGTGCTAATGTTTCAAATTTTTTACGCGTATATACTGCTAAAGGATTGAAAACTTTGAGGCTTCATATCTCTAGAAAAAATCAAGCTATACTAACACTTTTTAATAATAAAACTTACTTGTTTTGAAATGCTCTATAACATATTTAAATATAAAAAAATTCTGAACACTTTTATTTTTTTTTCATTTTTTTGGGCATTTCTATAGTAGGTTTCAAAATATTGGTTGAATTGAGCAACATTTTTTTTACATTCATCTCGTTAAGCTCGTTGAGCTCTCTTAGACCTAATTTAGTTTTTTTCAAAATATTGATTTTTCGTGGAGATATCCTCGAAAATGTGTACAAAAAGGTGCCTCCATTTCAAGCTTCCATTTTTCCCTTATATACCCTCATCCCAAATTCTGAATCTGAAAAAAAATTGACAAAAATCTCTTTTTCTCTACGAAAAATGTAGCTAAAAGATTAAATAATGGCTAGATCGATAGGTAATTTTACTGTGCATTATATTCATTAAATATATTAAGAATATGCTTATAAAAAGTGATATGTATCTTCAAAAAACATCCAAAATTTCAATTGCATTTTACGCAAAATTTAATGTGAAATGTTTGTCTGAATTTTATTTAGATGAATGTAAAATTTAAAACTGTACAAAAGATATTTAGTACGCTAAGTCGACTTGCTTTGCCGTTCATGAGCATTTAAACAATTTTGTTTTTTTCATCATTTTTCGTCCATTTTTTAAAATAAATTTTGGAACCCAGTTATCATAAGCTGTAAGCTGTGATACTGACTATTATTTTGATTATCTCGATGAAAAATCAATATTTTTGACTAAAACAAAAAATACAAAGTAGCAATCAATTAGACCTATCTTGTGAATACAGAAATTAAGCCCTGGATAATGAGTTTTGAGTTTTACAAAATAATAAACTTATGTCTACAACTTACAACTGCAGAAAACAAAGAAAAAATCTTATCCTTGTGAATATTGATTCAACTAATCTCCAATGATACATGATGGTAGATTTAAATACTGTACATGCTGCATAAAAATTCATATTTCTACTTTCACAAATGACTGTGAATTGAGAAAACCATCAGCAAAACATGATATTTCTGTCCAATAAAACTACCTATTATGTCCTATATTTTTATGTTGACTACTACGGCCGACCTGTGCTGCACAAGATGATTTCGTTGTGCCCAGGTGGGCTGCACACTATATCCTGAGCTGTTGTGCCCACTGAATATGACTAAAAAGATAACAATATGCACATGGGTACAACAAAAGAAACTGCACACGAGCACAACGCTAAGCCTGTATGTGCAGAATTATAGATTCTGTCCGTGTGTATGATAGTAGAATTGCCCATAAGCATATCATTATCCCTATCTGTGCATAATAATTAAATCTGATCATAAGCATAATGAGCTGATTGTATGGGCACAAATTGGTTTGTACATGAGCATCGTGCCTTTCTCAAAATTTCATTGCATATTTTACTGGGATGGGTTTTTAAATTACATTTATTATTATTAATATAGATTATAGACAATACTATAATTCAATACGTTGTTGATATAGAGCAATACACGCAAGAGCCAGTATATTTACGACGATTATGATTATTTGTAAATATGTTTATAACTATAATGTTTACAGCAACAACGGTTTTTACTCGAGCATAAACTTAAATAACATTTACTACTTAAATTTATATGCAAGCCAAATCTAAGATTATAGACGTTACTTCATCACTCGTGAAATTTAAACAAATTAACTGTAATGATCTGTAATTTTGGACTAGCAACAAAGGTGGATAATGTGATTATAGTTATTATTCTTGAGATTATAAATTGGCGATCACTGGATTGATGAAGGTTGGTCTTCTTATTTGTAAAATAGATATTTATTAGTGGTAAATAAATAAAAGTAAAGGGAATGTAACAAGACAGACAAATCTGCAAGGGATCATGTAATGATTTCCTTGCAGTGTTTATATAAGGAATGAGGTAAGGCTTTGCATGAATGAAGCTGAAATGTTTAACTCATTACATTAACCTTCTTTAAACTTACTATTTTAGTTTACGATTATCAGCTGTAAAAAAATTTGTTTTCAAGCATAGTTACGGTCGAAACTATGGTCATTAGACAAGACATCAGATTATTCTTTTTTTGTGTTTCTATATCATTTGAAGCTTTATCACTTTTTTAAAGTATTCTGTGGGTTTGTAGCCAGTTCTAGCTTTTCATTGGCTAGGTATATATATTATTATTGCTTTCGATTTGATCTGGTAATCAAGAAATACGTCCAATAATACAATAGTAAATAATGATATTTGATCTTAGAATGCGGTTAAATAAAAATATCAGTCTCTAATATAGACTGTTACCTATATTAAAAGCATTGTTAATCTCTTATTTTAGCATGCGTATTTATATAAAAGAAAAGAATATCAGGTTGATAGTCTGATATGCCTTATCAAACGGTAAATATATTCTTGGAATATGAAACCAAAGCGAAACAACACACGTAGAAAAGGATTTCCAAGGCTTTACATTATTTAGTGCAATTAAAACCCTGCTAAATTGCTCATTTTAGCCAATGTAAAAGCAGTATTACAGTCTATGAACCATAAACTAAACAAAATTAGGCAATATCTGTTATCATAGAAAGTAACATACATTTTTTTTATTTTCTACCAGAAAATTCGTCTGCCATATCATACATTCATTAAAAAATCGCAAAAGCGAGCCCGTAGAGCGACGCCGTAATTGAGCATAGCAAGATTGAACGGCTAAGTCTCTTATACTATGGTATATCTAAGTTTTCAATAAAAAAGTGTTTTTTTTTCTCAACTTTTCTTATATTTAACCATGTATGGTCTGAAAATTCAGTTTTTGTAGCGGACATTTTTGGGGCTCATTTTATCCTTACCATCACTCATGATTTTGATAAAAAAACAGAAAAATCAAATTTTGATACCAAAATGAACGTTTAAATATACTACATTGTGAGAGAAAATTGTAGCTATAGCTAATACGCATTTTATAAAAGCTTAATATTAAATGTTAAATAATAAAAATTTGTACTTTTGACCCAAAAACGGAATTTTGGTTAAAGGATTTTCATGTAATATTTTGCAATAAAAAAATTGTTGTTTTTTACTGAGCAAATAGAGTGCTAAATTCTGCATATGTGTATATTTTTTGTTTTTATAATTGGTAGTATAATTAACTCTAGATTTGCAAAACCAAAAAAAAAAAAATTAAAAAATGTCAAAATTGATGATCTGGAGAAGAATAATTTTTAAAATTAATATTCCGCTTATAAGCCTTGCAAGTCTTAAAAATAAGAGATTTTATAATACTTGTGAACTTTTTCAAGAATTTACGATGCTGTACCCACTTGATTCAAGCGTATTACTGTAAATATTTATACATGTTAATATTGTGTGGTGGTTTATTTGATGATAATATAGTCTTACTTGATAATTAATGAGCTACTAGAGATGATTTTCATTGAACTTTAGTCGTACTTCTCCAATATCATAAACGTAAACATAAACATAAACATGGCTATCACTGGAATCTATTGCTACTTTTTTAGCGTTTTGAACTGAAGACGCATTTACGCTTGACCTATAAAAATTGATTTATTAGTAAAATCAATTAACAAGCTAATAAGTAAAAATTATGGTGCATCTTTGATGGTTGGTAGTGATATACAAGAAATCATCTTGTTTTCCTCTTCTTAGCTGTTGGCCACTAAATAGGAACAAATACGTATTATTAGAAGCTAAATAGACTAACATGAGTCTATTTATTCATTCAAATCAAGTCAATGCTATACATACTTTTGTAATCACCAGTTTTTTTCCAGGTAGATATCGACTTTAGACCAAAAAAGCATTGATTATAACGTATATAATAGAACTAAATGATCAAGTAGTCTTGGATGCTTTTTTTGTTCGAGAAAAATATTATAACACGGCTTAACATTAATAGTTAATAATTTATTTCCAAATAAGCAATAATAGTAGAACATCATGTACTTGTCCTTGTACCTGCTACTTGATTTCAGTTTATAAAAAATTTTGGTTTTTTCCTTGTAGTAGTTTTAAACATAAATAAAAGAGCTGAGGAAAGAGTGGGGATGAAAAAAGAAAAACAATCCTAAATCAGCCGATTTTGTGTGGTATAAACAGAAATTTACAAAAGAATAAATACTTTTAGTGTTGCCAAACAGGTTGTCGTCGTTGTTGTTCACATTTGGTCTCCGAAAAAAGAACATGGGCAGAACTCTTTCAAACTTGTTGTATTTGCATATATAAATGTACCTGGAATCGTAGTTTAAATATGGCAATAAACTATGTCTTAACATATTTAGCATATGTGTCATATAAACACTGTAAATGATTACCCTGATAATCACATACTGTAAGTTAAGTTCTGATAACCTAGACTTACAATAAAAGATAGAAAATAAAGAATATTAATAATTAGTGTTGCCAAGAGCAACTAAAGACCTTAGACTGATCATCTATATCTGCATATAATTACATTAGCGTAAGTGAGGATTGACAGTAAAATTTAGTATTATGAGAACACTGTTTTAGACAGGTGTGTGAGCAATCCTTAAATCAAATATAAATATATAGCAGGAGACATTTACCCTTAATTTGATTTCCCCATCTCGTTTTTATATTTAATAAAAATTGACCAATTCTCACATACTCATCTTTCTTTATTATCTACATTTATAAAAAAACCCCAAATTTCAAATTGATATATCTCGTCAATAAAGCAATTCTGTTAAATCAGAGTAACTCGCATCTGTTTTAAACCATCCAAATTATCTTTGTTATTAATTATATTATGATTGATATACTTTAATAAATTGAGTAAAAAACCTTGATCTCATTGCTCTGCTCATCTGGGCTGCCTGATCTGCACAAAATTTTTTATTCTGCCCATCTGTGCAGATCATTATGCCCATGGGAAGCATAATTTGGCCGTAGTGCTTAGTCATTTTGTTTTATCATCTACATTATAATTAATGCTTTTTGGTCTAAAGTTGATATCTACCTGCAGACAAATTGGTGATTATAAAAGTATGTATAAATATTTACAATAATAAGTCTGAATCAAGTGGGTACAGCATCGTAAATTCTTGAAAAAGTTTGTATTGATCTATAATTTTGGACTAACAACAAAGGTGGATAATATGCTTATAGGTATTATTCTTGCTATTATAAATTGGTGATCACTGGATTGATGAAGAAGGTTGGTGTTCTTATTTGTAAATTAGATATTTATTAGTGAATAAATAAAAGTAAAGGGAGTGTAACAAGACAGATAAATCTACAAGGGATCATGTAATGATTTCCTTGTAGTATTTATATAAGGAATGACGCAAGGTTTTGCATGAATGAAACTGAAATGTTTGACTCATTACAAAGTTCTCAAATATTATAAAATCTCTTATTTTTAAGACTTGCAAGGCTTATAAGCGGAATATTAATTTTAAAAATTATTCTTCTCCAGATCATCAATTTTGACATTTTTTAATTTTTTTTTTTTTGGTTTTGCAAATCTAGAGTTAATTATACTACCAATTATAAAAACAAAAAATATACACATATGCAGAATTTAGCACTCTATTTGCTCAGTAAAAAACAACAATTTTTTTATTGCAAAATATTACATGAAAATCCTTTAACCAAAATTCCGTTTTTGGGTCAAAAGTACAAATTTTTATTATTTAACATTTAATATTAAGCTTTTATAAAATGCGTATTAGCTATAGCTACAATTTTCTCTCACAATGTAGTATATTTAAACGTTCATTTTGGTATCAAAATTTGATTTTTCTGTTTTTTTATCAAAATCATGAGTGATGGTAAGGATAAAATGAGCCCCAAAAATGTCCGCTACAAAAACTGAATTTTCAGACCGTACATGGTTAAATATAAGAAAAGTTGAGAAAAAAAAACATTTTTTTATTGAAAACTTAGATATACCATAGTATAAGAAAGTTAGCCGTTCAAGCTTGCTATGCTCAATTATGGTGTCGCTTTGCAGGCTTGGGTTTGCAATTTTTTAATGAATGTATAATATGACAGACGGTTTTTCTGGTAGAAGTATGCATGATTCTATGATACCAGATGTTGCCTATTTTATTTAGTTTATGGTCCATACGCTGCAATGCTGCTTTTACATTGGCTGAAATGAGCAATTTAGCAGGGTTTTAATTGCGCTAAATAATGTAAAGCCTTGGAAATCCTTTTCTACGTGTGTTGTTGTTTCTCTTTTTGTTTTCATATTCCAAGGATATATTCACCGTTCGTTTGATAAGGCATATCAGACTATCAAGCTGATATTCCTTTCTTTCATCTGAATACGCATGCTAACATAAGGGTCTAATGTTTTTAATATAGGTAGCAGTCTATAGTCTATATTAGATACTGATATTTTCATTTAACCGCATTCTAAGATGAAACATCATCATTATTTTTTACTACTGTATTGTTGGACGTACTTCTTAATCACCAGATCAAATCGAAGGCAATGATATTTGTATCGACTCGCTGAAATACTATAACTGGTTACAAACCAACAATGAAATGTTCCAGAAAAGTGATAAAATTTCAAATGGTGTAGAAACACAAAAAAAGGATAGTATGATGTCTTGCCTAATAACCATAGTTTTGATCGTAGCTATACTTGAAAACAAACCTTTTTACAGATGACAATCGTAAACTAAAATAGTAAGTTTAAAGAAGGTTATGAAATGTCAAAACGGTCTTAAGAAATAATCTTGCCAAAATATTACACTTTTTATTAATAATACATCCTCTGGATGTATGTATATACTTTTTATTATAACTATTACACAGAATTACTATCTACGAATATTACACCAATTTACTAAGACGCATGTGAATCAACGTGGACACCTGTTGATTTACTATAATACCGAATATTGACTGCAACCTTGAATGTGCGACCTAGGATATAATATTGACATAACAGGTTAATTTGTTTAAATTTTATGTGTGATAAAGTAACATCTATGATATTATATTTAGCTTGCATATGAATTAAAGCAGTAAGTGTTATTTAAGTTTATGCTTAAGCAAAAACTATTGTTGTTGTAAACATTATAAATATAAACATATTTACAAGTGATGATAATCTTAAATATATTGGTTCCTGCACGTATTGCTCTACATCAACAACGTATTAAATTGTATTTTCTATAATCTATACATTAATAAAAACAAATGTAATTTAAAAACCCATTCCAGTAAAAAAAATGCAATAGAATTTTGAGAACGGCACGATGCTCATGTACAAACCAATTTGTGCTCATACAATTAGCTCATTATGCTTATGGTCAGATTTAATTATTATGCACAGATAGGGATAATAATGATATGCTTATGGGCAATTCTACTATTATGCACACGGACAGAATCTATAATTCTGCACATACAGGCTTAGCGTTGTGCTCGTGTGCAGTTTCTTTTGTTGTGCCCATGTGCATATTGTTATCTTTTTAGTCATATTCAGTGGGCACAACAGCTCAGGCTATAGTGTGCAGCCCACCTGGGCACAACGAAATCATCTTGTGCAGCACAGGTTGGCCGTAGTAAACATGAAAATATAGGACACAATAGGTAGTTTTATTGGACAGAAATATCATGTTTTGCTGATGGTTTTCTCAATTCACAGTCATTTGTGAAAGTAGAAATATGAATTTTTATGCAGCATGTACAGTATTTAAATCTACCATCATGTATCATTGGAGATTAGTTGAATTAATATTCACAAGGATAAGATTTTTTCTTTGTTTTCTGCAGTTGTAGACATTAGTTTATTATTTTGTAAAACTTAAACTCATTATCCAGGGCTTAATTTCTGTATTCACAAGATAGGTCTAATTGATTGCTACTTTGTATTTTTTGTTTTAGTCAAAAATATTGATTTTTCATCGAGATAATCAAAATAATAGTCAGTATCACAGCTTACAGCTTATGATAACTGGGTTCCAAAATTTATTTTAAAAAATGGACGAAAAATGATGAAAAAAACAAAATTGTTTAAATGCTCATGAACGGCAAAGCAAGTCGACTTAGCGTACTAAATATCTTTTGTACAGTTTTAAATTTTACATTCATCTAAATAAAATTCAGACAAACATTTCACATTAAATTTTGCGTAAAATGCAATTGAAATTTTGGATGTTTTTTGAAGATACATATCACTTTTTATAAGCATATTCTTAATATATTTAATGAATATAATGCACAGTAAAATTACCTATCGATCTAGCCATTATTTAATCTTTTAGCTACATTTTTCGTAGAGAAAAAGAGATTTTTGTCAATTTTTTTTCAGATTCAGAATTTGGGATGAGGGTATATAAGGGAAAAATGGAAGCTTGAAATGGAGGCACCTTTTTGTACACATTTTCGAGGATATCTCCACGAAAAATCAATATTTTGAAAAAAACTAAATTAGGTCTAAGAGAGCTCAACGAGCTTAACGAGATGAATGTAAAAAAAATGTTGCTCAATTCAACCAATATTTTGAAACCTACTATAGAAATGCCCAAAAAAATGAAAAAAAAATAAAAGTGTTCAGAATTTTTTTATATTTAAATATGTTATAGAGCATTTCAAAACAAGTAAGTTTTATTATTAAAAAGTGTTAGTATAGCTTGATTTTTTCTAGAGATATGAAGCCTCAAAGTTTTCAATCTTTTAGCAGTATATACGCGTAAAAAATCTGAAACATTAACACTGAAAAATTAATACCAACTGTAAAAAATAGGATATTTTCGGATACTCATTTTTAGATTAAAGGTGAACATCTCAGGTACATTAGCGTATAATTTTATCCTGGTGTTATTTAGTGAAAAAAAAAGTATAGCTGCGGTGAAAAGTGAAACCCAGTTTTCAAGGGAAAAGCTGTGGATTTTACGTGTTTTTGAGTCTTTCATGAGATATAACATGAATTCAGGAATAGCTAGCATAATGCAACTAATTTATATATATTTTATGGTCTCTGAGGTATGTACTAAGAGTGTTTAATATGAGCTATGAGATTATTTATAGAAGAGGGTACGTTCCGTTCTTGATGATTGAGAATTCAAATTTTGCTTAAGCAAATACCCACAAAAAAAAAAAAAAAAGCAAAATCCATTTTAACTTATGAAGTGTCACTTTCCGAATGCATCAGAGCAAATTAATGAAGTTCGGCAATTATAGTATAGCAAAACCAAACAAGATGTAATTTGATAAAGTGTAGAATATAACTTTTTTTATGGACTAATTATATAGAAAGAAAAGCAATTAAAGGTTACGAAACGCAGCTGTTTAGCTTCTACCCTTCTACATTAAAAAAATACATATAATTGTTTTTTTGTTATATATTGGATGTTCCTAAAAGGAAAAAATTCAATGACACAGGCTTAATCTCAGTATGTTGTACTGTAGCAACAAAGACTACATTTCAAGATTTCAGCTCCGATATCCTCAAACCCAAATTTCAACAATTCTCGACACTTCTTGAAGGCAAAAAAAAAACATTTATCCCAATAGATAGACTAATACAATTGCTTGATATATATTTTATAATTTCTTGAATGTAGGGACAAACTTTTTTTGTATGGTGTTAGCTATAGAAAAGGCGGCGCGCTCCGGTTTTGAAAATTGGCGAGTGCAGAAATTAGCATTAAGAATATTTTCTTTTGCATACGACAAATTAGTTTTAACTTGTATTTTTGATTAGCAAAAACGTTGCTATTAATAATAGTTCAATAATTGCTCGAAACATCGCATTACATGATCTTTCGTCTTTAATTATATAGCAATGTTATTTACGATCTGAATCTCACACTTCGCACTTATTGCTGTCGGATTTCCTTTTATACTTGCTTTATCAGGTTTATACATACATTATAAAGATTTTTTGTAGTAGAAATATTCCTTCTTGAGGTCTTGGCGTTTATGTACATATTTCTATGTCACTTTAATCATGCTTGGGTATGTAAACTTAAACATTATAAATGATTTTTGTATTATGAACATTGGAAAATCGCTGTATGTGATAAAATGTTGAAATATATACACAGTATGCAGAATGGATATATCCAAAAAGTGAAAAAAGGATTTATATTTGAAAAAGGCAACCTTCATGATACTAAACCGCTAACTTTAGAGGTATATGATAATAAGAAATTGAACTTTTTCTGTTAATTGCTTAGGTTTGTACAGTCTTTATGCATGCATTTCTTGTCACAAATGACCTAAATTTGTGCATACATAGTCAAAGTTAAAACAACCAAATAGTATACTGCATTGATTTAGAGTGTACAAAAAGAATGGTGCCATCCTGCACAAGGAATTCTATATTATATTTTTTAGCCCCGTTCTTTCAACTATAAAGTAGCCCCGTGTAACACGCAATCAGCAGGCTTTTACATATTAATCAACTCATTTATTTGATGTGAAATGTAGAGCGCTTACTTATCCCTTCTGTTCCTTGAAGAAATATGTGAAGGGAGAAAAAATGATATATTTATACTCTTCCATTTAAAATGCTATGACCGTGCTTGTCCTACCGTTATCCCAATGATTTGCAGATGTGCATAATCGAAACGAAGAAAAACTATGTGCCTAAAGACTACAGTAAGGTAAAGCATTCCAATTGAATCAAAACCTTAACAGTATATGCAATGTAAATTCGTATAAAGTTGTACAAAAATGATTCGTATCCAATAAGTTTCAGGCAATAATATGCTATGATGTATGTAAATGGCATACTCGATTCCGCCTCAATATATTGGATTTAATTGAATTTATCAAGGAGATGACTCATGCCTATCATAATGAATGAATTTGCTTTCTTTTTCATGGTACCTGATTTGTGAATATATGTCTCTGTCATGGACCAATACATTTAAAAAAACAATTACCTTTTATGTTAAATGAGTAAAATTGAAGATGAAATTACCAATAATCTTTAGAAACAAAGAGGCTCCTCTTTAAAAAATGTACCAAAGATCTCGTCTGTTCGTCATTTTGAACGAACTTTTGTATAGTTACGCAGCATTAAAAAAGGAGTAAGGAGAAATAAAAGAAAAAAACGTAAAGAGACAAACAAATACTATTAGGGAGGGAATAATAAACTAGTTGTATTTTTATTTAAAAAAAAATCTAAACTTTACTTGCAACACAACGTTCGCTAAGCAACTTTATACTATTTCTTTCATGTGCTGCTTGTCTACAACTTAACAAATTTTCACAAGCATGAGCTTCTGGTAAACGATGACGAGCACAGAATTTATGTTGACAATATCTACAATCACCAATAATTTTAACCACTTTATCTGAACAACTTGAGTATGCACATCTACTCTTCTTTTTTGGTGCAGGCTTCTCGTCACTTGTTTTTGTTGATGATGAGGATGAATCACCTGACATACTTCCTCCACCACGAAGACGTAATACTAAATGTAAAGTGGACTCTTTTTGGATATTGTAATCTGACAAAGAACGACCATCTTCTAATTGTTTACCGGCAAAAATTAAACGTTGTTGATCCGGAGGAATACCTTCTTTGTCTTGAATCTTTTGCTTTACGTTATCAATTGTATCGGATGATTCTACTTCTAATGTAATCGTTTTACCAGTAAGTGTCTTGACAAAGATTTGCATACCACCTCTTAAACGAAGCACCAAATGAAGTGTTGATTCCTTTTGGATATTGTAATCTGATAAGGAGCGACCATCTTCTAATTGTTTACCAGCGAAAATCAAACGTTGTTGATCTGGTGGAATACCTTCCTTATCTTGAATCTTTTGCTTGACATTTTCAATAGAATCGGATGATTCTACTTCCAAGGTGATTGTTTTACCAGTGAGTGTCTTGACGAAAATTTGCATAGTTGATTGTTTTTGTTTGTATTTTTTTTCAAAAAAAATTGAGAGAGGAAAAAAAAAAAGTAAATGAATAGAAGATTAAAAAAACCACTACTATTTATACAAAAATCATATAGGGAAAAGCAATGTTATTCATCCTTATGCAAAAACCAATCAATTTGCTCATTTTCGAAACATTGCCTTATCGGGGCAGCGTTAGAAGTGACCAGAAAGATATTTTTAATCCAGGCCAGTAAAACGTAATTCCCTGGCAGTGGATTCCGTGATTATCCACAACTTTCTAATCATAGAAAACAAAAAACTCGACTTAACATATTTAGTAAATGTCCTTCTTGTATTTGACAAATAAGATTTGCCTATTTTGTTCATTAATAATAATATGCTTTGAAATCATCCATATCTTTTTGCTGCGTGATATCATTGATTTTGATCGAAATTTCCTCGCTTTTACAGTTGTATGACAATTTTTTCTTTTTTTCTATACCGATTTTATGCAGAAATATTATCATTAATTGTTCCAACTAAAAACCTTAAATGATAACTTGGAAAAGTTGAAAAACTTGGAGAAAAAAAAGTGAGAAATTCAAATTTTTATTTTATATAATTTAAGCAATGAGCTCAACAACACCACCAGCTTCCTTGATCTTCTTCTCAGCGAGACGAGAGACGAAACGAGTACGGACAATGACAGGTTGAGAAATGGTACCCTTAGCCAAAACCTTACCGTAACCCTATTAAAAAATATATAATGCATTAATAACCTTGGTTGTCATGGCAACTAAACTAATAAATTTACCTTTTGGAGGGCATCGATAACGGGAACCTTTTCAGTGTTCTTGTATTGCTCACGAACACCTTCACCAGCAAGAGTCCAGATCTTGTCAAGGTTGACAACAGGACGCCAGTTGACGTTGTTCTTCAAGTGGAATTGACGCATACCGACCTTACCAAAGTAACCAGGATGGTATTTATCCATGTTGATACGGTGATGATGTTGACCACCAGCAAGACCACGACCACCAGGATGTTTTCTGTGCTTGCCGACACGACCGTGACCGGCTGAGACGTGTCCACGCTTCTTTCTGTTGTGATGAAGTCTGGTAGGCTACAATCAATTTATACGTTTTAGTTTCATCATGTTATCAAAAAAAGACATTTAAATGCCAAATTCAATAGAGAAAAAAAAGATTGAATGTAGCAAAAGATGTTGTAGTTTGAACGAATTATCTCGAATGTTGATTTATAAGGATATCCTCGAAAATAAATAACAAAGAAAAAAAATTGAGAATCTGAATCCATCCAAATCAATTTGAATAAACATCCATCAACCCATTCAACATTTGAATCATCCACATCTTTTGCTCTTTTCAGTTTTATCCTTTGAATCGTATCTATTTGGATTTAATTATGATTTGATTTTGTTGTATGAACTCACCATTTCAGTAAAAGAGGAGGAACTATCAATTTACTTGCTCTCTCATTGATTTTGTCTTTCTCGCTCTTCATCCAAATGTTCCCTCTCCTTCCTAACAAAAAAAAAAAAAAATAGCCCCGGGCCATTTGAGTCCGCGCCGTATTTTATTACAATTTTTTATTGAATCAATAGTTTCAGATCAATATTTAGTCTATCTTTACAAACACTATAATAGCGTTTAAAATGGGCTAGTGTCTTTTCTCTTTCAATATTTTGAATTGCAAAAGACGTCAATGCTATTAAGCCCTTTTTATTCGGCCTATCATGGAAATAAATAACTGACAACATGGACGAAATTTCCTTTTCAGTATTAGGTAAATGTCCTGGATAGTCTAAAATAGTCGCCATGCTTTCTTCTGTCACTTTGCTTGACCCGTTGTTTGATATGATTGATGCTAATTCTTGTAGCGTACTTTGTTCTGTTTGATATATGAATATACAGCCATTTAAATCTGATTCGGGTGTTTTGACATGTCTTATGATATGATAATTTAATGTCTTTGATTTCAATGCAAAAAGTACTGGCTCAACCACTGTTTCAAGATAGAGTTTGTTTATAGCCTCATTGCAAAATTCAACTAGAACTGCGGGTTTCAATCCTACAAGTGCAAAGCCAAACTCTCCATATAATAACATATCTTCTGGTTTTAATTCACCTCCAAATGTTACATGTTCAATTGATTTTTTATCTAAATTTTTCCAAAATTGCTGCTCCAGTAACCCAAAATATTCAAAAGCTTGCTTCACTTCCATATTGTATTGATTTTGTACAATGTAACTAAAGGAAGAGATACTTTCTGCTGCAACAATAACCTTTTAATGACTCGCTTTGTGACGATGATGATGAAACTCTTGATGTAGAAAGATATGCAAATCATATCATCCTTCCAGAATAAGTCTTAATTTTACCATACTTTTCGAATTTTTTGTGCATTAAAAAAATGCAACTGCAAATTAGACATGCTGCACATTGCAATTGCAGCTTTCATGTTGACAACATTTTGCTTCAGATGATAGGAAAACTCTTTAAAGATATTATTCCTACTGATTTTTTCGTACTTCAAAAAATACTGCTTGTTGTGTAAAATTAGTTTAAAAAATTGTTTAGTACGTTCGGAAACTATAAAAATATATATACAATATATCAATGTTAACCCTAGAATGTGATGTGCACAACGGTATTTTTATTTTTTCAAAATACACATAGTGGAAATAGACGAATACTTCATTCTAAATGACATAGCATATAAAGTATTTTCTTGCTTTACTTTAAAAATTAAAAAACATTCATGTATTTCGTATGTCAGGCTTTACTTTTTACGTTAATTTTATTATTTTTATATGAAAACTAGCTCTTTAAAAGAACAATACCACTATGTCAAAAGAGGTTTCTTTAATTCTAAATAGTCCAAATGCAACTACACCCTGCACCATTATTACACCCAATAAATTAAAATGCAGCTTGCGATGGCAAAAAGTGAAATAAATGGAATTACAGAACTTTCAGATAAACATTTGTATATAAATAGATTCGTGAAAAGATATTTTTCTCACTTCTTCTGCTGGCCTGATGCTGTTTGCATAATAATGAAAAATCCAGGGAATTTAGAGAATAGAGAAGGGTACGTTAATATCCCCTTTGTTTTCAAATCAACTAGCTCTAATTATAAATAAATCTGAAGCTTCTTTGATATGCCTGTCGATACCAGTGCTGATCTTATAATAACAGAGGAAGTTGATACACCACAGATAGAATCAAAAACCTATACAGGTCAGGAATGTCACTCCAACAAATACTCTCAACAACAGAATAGCCGACAAACAAGTACTCATGACGAAAATAGTAATAGCAACAGTGCAAGCAGTAATGATATAAGCAGTAGTTGCGATAGTCTTAGTGAAGATGAAGTTGATTTAAGTGAAAAAATGTCATATTTCCCTAAACAACTAGGGCAGATGCCATTTATTTCACCTGAGAAATATCGTACGCCTACTACCGATGATGATCGGATTAACCCAAAAGCTTTAACTGAAACAAGAACAGAAAAATTGATTGGGTTTATCCAAAGAAGAGCACCAGGGCGTATCATTCGTCGTATTTTAAAATGCACCATAGCTTACTTTATATCAACATTGTTTAGTACCGTTGACCCTTTAGCCAAAGCTTTAGGCCAAGCCCCGTATATTGTATGTTCAGGTTGTCTTTTAAGTCATCCTGGACGAACTGTAGGAGCACAATTAGACGCAACGTTGACATCTGCACTGGGTGCAGGATTAGCAATTGTGTATGGTTTAGCTGGAATTGCTGCTGCGACAGCTTATAATGCTCAATATCCTGATTCGTATGCTGGTAACGGTATCAATTGTTTGTTTCTTGTAGTTGGTATATTTGCTGCTCAATTGGTGCGACAGAAATTTCCAAAATTGCACTTTTTTTCGCTGCAATTCATGGTTGTTTTATTGTTCTCAATGACAGCTGGAGTAGGTTACAAAACTGTGCCCCTGAGACTATCCAGTGAGTTTGGGTTACCCTTTTTGATCGGTGCTTTTGTATCTCTTTTCGTAAATGTAATATTCTGGCCTGAAACAGCTGTTGATGGACTTGGTACGGCATAAACCATAAACATAGCAATAGTCTTTAACAATGCAATTCTAATTTTTGACAGGTCGAACATTAAATCAGACTTTATTCGATACAAAAGATATGCTTAGTATGATTACTAATCAATTTTTTCTCAATCCAAAATCAGAAATGGTGTCTGCAAAGACTGTAGATGCATTAGCCGAGAAAATGAGAGATGGCATGCTGAAAGTTAATACAGCATACAAAGAAGCTAAATATGAAGTGTCTTTTGCTTATTCTTGTTCTTCTGATTTAAATCCAATTAGACAATCACTCGATATAGTTACAAAGCATCTCAGTATCCTTAGTAGAAGTCTTAAATCAGAGCAGGTGCTTTTCAAACGTAATTTTTCATCATCAGAAAAAGAAGAAGAGTCAAATCATATGGGCGAGAATGGCGATGAAGACAGCATAAATGAGAGTTGTACCCCTGAAGAACAAGGTGAAACTGATCTAAGTAAAGCTGCATTTACAGCTGCTAATTCTTATATGAAGACTGGATCTTATAGTAGTCCATTTAACCAATGTTGTACTATTGATGGAGATAAAAAAGAGCATGCATGCGAAGAGATACATCAAAAAAGTGTGCAATTTATGCCTACTAGGGGTCAGAGTAAATATAAAAGAGCTCGATCATTAAGTCCATCAAGATCAAGACAAGATAGTGAAAGTGGAGATATACATCATACTAATGAGACAAATGATCGATCAGAACAGAGGAAGAGCTTACCAGTGCCTCTCATGTCTCTTTTATCCACCTCTCAACCTGGCACCCCAAAAAATGAAAGTAATACCCCATCTCACAATCATCAAAATCACTCAAAAGAAGGAAGCATTTCTGATTCAAATCAGCAGACCATGAACTCTGTTAGATCATTCTTAAATTTAAACCGACTTTCTGGAACATTGCCTAAACCTCCACAAAGATCTGAAAGGCAAATCGGCCCAGATGATCAACAAATTTTGGTAGCATATTTAGAAAAATTGCGGGATCCTTTGCTCTCACTTGCTGTTGAATGTGGTGCAGTGTTGGATTGTATTAGAGACAGTTTATGTGATCAACTTGACATGTCAAATAATAGCGATGCAAGCATACAACATACAAGTTTTTGGAGATATCTGCTTCATACATTACAAATCAAAACCGTGCACACTGAAAATTATCAGAACTTTCTCGATAAAAGAAAGAGAAACGCTTCATTTCTATGTAATTGCTCAGAAACCTTACGTTTGCGTATTATGCAATTCGATCAATGCGAAGAGAAACGAATGCAAGCTCTTTACAAGATCAATTTTTCTCATATGCGTGGCGAACGTCTCGATTTAGGTGTTCGAGATGAACTATTTTTGGTCTTCTTTTTCATATTCACAATGCGAGAAGTTGCAAGTAATTTAGAGCAAATGGCTGTTGAGACGAGAAAGTTGCAAGAAAAGACTCAAGCACAAATCAAAAAAGACAAAAAGCACAAAAAGAAGAAACGATTATACATGCCTCAAATCACTACTCAAACATGGAAAAAGTGGTTTTACTCCAACAGTTATCAAGAAGTTCAAGACCGTGGTGGTTATTCATTTGGTTATTTGCAACATAATATGCCTACAAATGTCGGTCAACGAGATTTGGAAGAAGAATATAGGTTATCACAACTATCCACCAACAGAAATAACAGCAATGTAATCACTGTAGATGATATATCCATAACAAGTTCAAATGATGCTAATTTCAATTACGGACAAACTACTAATAGAAAGAATACTCGAAATGGGAAACAGAAAGCAGATGATGCCATTGTTTTAACGCAACTAGAAGCTGGACCTACGACAGCTTTAAATTCAACCAAACCACCGCCATTACTGAGATTAAGATATCAATTATGGCTCATTTTAAGATACCTTCAAAACTATGAATTTAGGTTTGCTTTAAAGCTTTCCGCAGCCGTAGGTATTCTTACTATTCCTGCTTGGTTACCAGATTATCAGCTTTGGTTTGCTGCTATTCGAGGTCAATGGGCTGCATTAACTGTAAGAAAATAGTCTTGTAAATTTACTGATCTGATCTAATTTTACATGTTAATAGGTTGTTTCAATTATGAGTCCAACAAGGTAATTCTAAACGTATTTAATTTTTATGCTCTCTGCTAATAACTAATTCAACAGTGGAGGTACTTTATCTGCTGGTCTATGGAGATTGGCTTCAACCATAATAGGAGCATTTGCTGCCTGGGCAGTACTAGAAATAGATGGTGGAAGCGGTGTACTACTTTCTGGCTTTGCTGTAGTTTTAGGTATGCATTATTCATAAAAAAAAAATATGTAATCTAATGCAAATTCTTTATAGCATTACCATTTTTTTATATACATTTCTCGACGTCATATAGTAAAGTTTCAATCATCACGCTAGTTACATATATGATTATTGCTCTAAGTCAATACGTAAAGCCCATATATCCAGAGAAAGTGTCAAGCATGGTTTGGTAATAAACATTTGTTTATAGAAAATAACGACGAAACTAATTTTTATGGGATTACAGGCAACGAACAATGACATTAATTTTAGGTCTTTTTGCTGCTCTAATACTCAATTGGATGGTATGGCCATTTATAGCTCGTGAAGCCATCCGTGAGACATTAGCTTGTACAATAGGTGATCTAGGTGATTACTTTTCATATGTAATGGGAACATTTTTGTATCATGATGAAGGTTTATTTCCCACTAGTGATGAATTTAAAGAAGCTGAAAGAATGGAGCGCAAGCTGGAAAAGATGCTCAACACATGCAAAGTACTGCTTGAACTCACTGATCATGAGCCAAGATTGAAAGGCCCTTTCCCAAAAGAATTTTATCGAGAAATGCTCATCTCTGCGCAAAATCTACTAGACAGAATGATGAGTTTAAGAATTATTTTGATGAAAATGTCTCCTAGTGTTAAGAAAACAGTAAGAAATTTAGACATATACCATTACAGACGAGATATGGCAAGTTTAAACAAAGCAAATTAAGTTTACGTAGCATTAATGAATTGATTTTAATAGGTAGCGTCTATTTTGCTGCATTTTTACACGCTATCTGCTTCATTGAAAGCCAAACTGCCATTGCCATCATTTATGCCATCGGCTCGTGCAGCTAGATTAAGAGTTTTACGACATAGACGTCAAGAGGATAGACCAGAGAAACTTTTGCGCTATAAGAACCTCACATGGTTTGCTATGGGATGTTCTACTGAAGAAATTATTGACGAATTGGAACATTTGACAGATCTTGTTAGATTCATTGTTGGCGATTCCAAATTTACTTTGAAAGCAAGACGTTTGGAAAGAAAAGAAACGATTCTTAAAAAGGCTTCTTGATTTAATGTAGTAGAATTATATACCCACTAAGAATAAATCCGATTTAACATTTGGGATGTGGTTGTAAGGTTCATGTTCTAAAATCACTGAGATTCAATAACCCCTCCTCCACTGAAAGATTTTCGTAGGGTTGGGTCCGAGTGAACGCAAAAAGTAAAAGCATTGTTTGTGCAGACTTAACTTTCTTTCATCAACGCCCATAAAACTTTCTTATTTATACAACCATGACAGATACTCCTAGTTCAAGATATGGCGAGTTACCTACATTAGAGCTTCCTTCTTTCTTGGAGTTTTTGAAACTTAAAAACTTTCCATTAAAGGTGTATCCTTCTGTTTACGAACCACCTAGACCAACAAAGGACACCTTGTTTATTTATGGCCCTGGTTATAGAAATAATCAAGCAAGTTTCGATGTTGATTGTCTTGTTCTCCAGGTAAGTTAATCGCATCCTTTATTGAATTAAACCTAACATTGCTTGTTAAATTAGATGTATCTTAAATTCTGTGGAATTGAGTTTGATGTAAATAATATAAATGAACCAGCTGCTTCACCTTCAGGTAAATCAAATATACACATATTCTGGATATATCTTAACGTAACTGGGAATTTAGGAAAATTACCCTTTTTATCCACAGTATCTGGTGCCATCTACAATGATCAAGAAATCATCAATTGGGTCAAAGAAACAAGGGTAAAGAGGAATGAATTTACACACTGTCAAAAGCTCAACTGATTACTTAATTCATTTTTTAGAATTTGGAAAAGCAATTGACAAACGATAAAGATAGAGAGCAAGCTAAAGCATTTGTAGCACTAGTTGAAACAAAGCTCAAAGCAGCATTGGTAAAATCACGCAGAATTTGTAGTACATGGATCAAAAATACTCATTTGTGGTATCTTTTAGTTATTTTCCATGTGGTTAGAACCACTGAATGCCAATCAAACTACATACAAATCCTACTATGGACATACTCCTACTCCTGTCAACATGATTGTCTCTTACAAAAAGCAAAAAGAAATTGTTCAGAGTCTATTAACCAACCGTGATATTTTAGTTAGAGAAGAGGTAATGTGAACTAGGATGAGCCAAAACTAGAATTTTGGATTAAAAAAAAAGTTGCATTGTAGATCTATCAAGATGCAGGTCAAACATTAGAGGCTCTTTCTGTCAAGCTTGGTGACCAACCTTACTTTTTCGGTGCCAGGTAGGAAAATAAAATGATTAATGATGAGAAATACAAAGCATTGAGCTAAAAAAAAAATTGACATTAGCGAACCAACTTATATCGATGCCGTGATCTTTTCTTATCTTCATTCTATTTTGAGTATGCCAAAAATCATTGACGGTGAGTTTTCTGAAGAGGAAAGAAAGCAAGCTGCAACATTAAGTAAATTAGTCCGTAAGCATGAAAATTTAGTAAAATACGCTAAAACTATTTATGAAAATTGGTTGAAATAAATAAACAATAGAATATGGCAAAATCACAGATTACTACGTACGGATCTCTGTGCAAATACAATGATGATGATTATTATTGATGTATATACACACAGTCCTTTATTTCATGCTACAGACTTATATCATATTATTTGAACCTTGGGTAATTTAGTTTTGTATGTATATAGAAGAAGAAAGACATAACAGAACCAAATTACATTATACTGTACATTCTACTATTTATCATGTTGTACAGCAATGTTGTGAACATTGGCCTAAAAATATCCTAAAATTGGTTTTAAAATTTGAATCCATAATTACGATATTATTTTTTTGCATTTACAACATATATTCAACTGAAATTTATTTTGTATTTTTTGTTTCAGCAAGAAATATTGATTTTTCGTCGAGATAATCAAAATAATTGCTCGTATTACAGCTTACGGCTTATGTTAATTGAGTTCCAAAATTGATTTGATGATGAAAAAAGATCGAAAAATGATTCAAAAAATAAAATTGTTTAATTGCTCATGAACTGCAAAGTAAGTCGACCTAGTATATTAAATAGTTTTTGTACAGTTTTGGATTCTGCATCCATCTAAATAAAATTCAGACAAACATTCCACATTAAATTTTGCGTAAAATACAATTGAAATTTTAGAGGTTTTTTGAATATACACATCACTTTTTATAAGCATATTTAAAATATAACTAATTGAAATGATGTAAAAAAGAATTATCTATCGATCGAGCTATTGTACAATCTTCTAGCTGCATTTTTTGTAGAGGAAACAAGATTTTTGTCTAATTTTTTTTTCAAATTCAGAATTTGGGATGAGGGTATATAAGGGAAAAATGGAAGCTAGAAATGGAGGTACCTTCTTGTACACATTTTTGAGGATATCTCCACGAAAAATCAATATTTTGAAAAAAACTAAATTGGGTCCGAGAGAGATTAACGAGCTTAATGACATGAATGCAAAAAAAAATGTTACTCAATTTAGCCAATATTTTAAAACCTATTATAGAAATGCCTAAAAAATGAAAAAAAAATAAAAGTGCTCAATTTTTTTTTATGTTAAAATATGTTATAGAGCACTTCAAAACAAGTAAATTTTATTATTAAAAAGTAGTAGTACAGCTTAATTTTTTCTGGAGATATGAAGCCTCAAAGTTTTCAATCCATTAGCAGTAAAATACGCGTAAAAAATCTGAAACCTTAGCATTCAAAAATTAATACCAACTGCAAAAAGTAGGATATTTCCAGATACTTATTTTTGGATTAAAGTTGAACATCTCAGGTACATTGGCATATAATTTTTTCTTGGTGTTATTTAGTGAAAAAAAAAGTATAGCAACGATGAAAAGTGAGACCCAATTTTTAAGGAAAAAGCAGTGGATTTACGCGTTTTTGAGTCTTTCGCGAGATATAAAATACATTTAGGGATAGCTAGCATAATGCGACCAATTTATGTATGTTTAGTAGTGCCTAAAGTATATCCTAAAAATGTTTAATACGGTTTTAGTTATAGAAAAGAGGGCATACTCCGATCTTGAAGATTAAAACTATCACTTTTTTTTTTGAAGATTCAAATTTAATATTAGAATTCATTTTAAGTCTTAACTTATTGAGTGTAGCTTTTTTGTGAATTACAGCAAGTCAAAATAGGTTGTGAAGGACAGAATAAACAAAATAAATTGTGATTTGTGTTTAAATATACACAATGAATAACTAGAAAATAAAGTTAAAACTAGATATATTTATTGAGTATATTGTAATTTGTAGGTAAAAAAGATAACGAATCCATCTCGAACGACATCAAGATTCCGGGTATTTATATGTTTTGGAAGCGTGGATATAGAGTCTACAATACAGAGTGTATGAAAGGATGATTTCATCGTCTTGAGGAACTAGTTGGTTACAACATAATGATATAATAGGTTGGCCATAGCAAGTTTAGTAGGATACGACCAAGTTAAGTATATAGGATATGATCTTCATGCTTGATTTACTTTAGACAGTGAATGTTGAAGCAAATGGAATAGTTGAATTCCATTTCCAGGAACGAGTTCATGATTGACTCACTTCAGGATCTCAGGTTACACCATTTCATCATCATAGACTAAATGTAACATAACTAAATTGAATAAAATTGGCATACATCATTATCACCTCATACTCATCATTCTATGCTAAGAATCTTGTCTAAATAATCCTTTGAGCACTTCTACTAGTAATACATGTACTCAGTCTAGTCTATATCCTAAACAATTTGTTTTATAGATTAATTAATAAGAAAAGTAATAATTACATAAATATCATAATAGAGTGTGATTGTTTATTAGTTTCTATATAGAAAAAAAGTAACCTGAAAATTATTTTTATCATATACTGTATTAACAGATACTGTTTTCCTGTGGAGATCGGACGAGATCTGGTATTTTTAACATTGATGACTGTAGCTTTTTTGATAGATTATAAAAATTTTATTATTATTATATATATACATATTTTATTTACTACTACTAAATTTATATATATATACGTAGTAGCGTTATTCTGTATCTATTGATAATATGCTCACTGGAAATTTCAGTTATATTTTCTAGTGAAATAAAGCCAGCTTTGCATTATTTTACCTCCTAGCATAATTACATGATATATAGGACAAAAATGACAGGTTTTTCTTTATATTTCGGTCAGGAAAAAAGATTTTTTTGTAAACCAAATTGCTGCTAATACTCAGCAAATAGCAGTATTATATAGCAAATAAAGAAAACATGGTTAAATTACCCAATATTGCTCAAATCGAGAAAAACAAAATAACAGATAAATAAAAGGACGGCAATTAAAAAAAAAGCAAACATAGAGGGGACGTTTGTCCTAGTTGCTAGACTTATTATGCGCTTTACAGCTAGTTTAAACGGAGAGGTTGTGGGTTCGAAACTCGTGTAAACGGATTTTCTTCTGAACTTATGTTTGCCTGGCTAGAAGCGCAGCTAATCACCCCCTCGCCTTTTTTTTTTGTTTTACAGTGAGTCGCAAAACCCTTTCAATGATTTGGAAATTTGAATGAAAATAACCATAACTTTCTCAGTTTCAATCGGAGATACACTAAATTTCTATTTTAAATAATTCAAACGTTTTTAAATTATTTTCAAAAAGTCCGATCTAATTAATTAAAGTTCCGCAAAAACTATGCAAGTTTAAAAAAAGGTACATCATTGAAAGGGTTTTGCACGCATTATCAAAAAAAAATTGAAGCTTATTTAAATGCAGTCAATAATCAATACCGTAACCTTTTGCTTTAATACAAGCTTTTACACGATGAGGCATACTCGAAATAACTTTTTGATATTCCCCAACTGTTATGTTGTCATACCAAATATCTTGAGTTCTGTCCCAAATATCATTCATCCCTTTTGGGGATGTATCGTATTCGTTTAGGCGGATTTTCAATAACCTCCACATATTTTCAATGGGATTAAGGTCTGGAAATTGCGCTGGCCATAACATTACTTCATATTTTTTTGTTTTGAAGTCTTCTTTCATTAAATTAGAGATGTGCTTAGAATCGTTGTCTTGTTGAAGGATAACCTAATTACGACGCAACTTCAATTTTTGACACATATCGTCAATGGATTTCTCCAAATCATCATCAATAATAGTTCTGTATAGGTTGGAGTTCATATTACCTTCGACCTTGGACAACCAAACGACACCAGACCAAGAAATAGAGCTCCAAATCATGATTCGACCATCTCCATTTTTTCTTGTTTTTTGGTATGTTTAGGTTTTATCTCCTCGCTGTCTCTTTTCCAGCACCAAATTCGATCATCGGAGTTAAAACAATTAATTCTAGCCTCATCAGTAGATATAACACGCTTTCAGTCATCCAAAGTCCAATCAATTCTGTTTTTACATCAGCGGAGGCGATCCTTTGCATTTTCATCACTAATTTCTGGCTTTTTTATCTTAGGTAATGCGCCTAAACCATTATCCCGAAGAGCCCTAGTACATTATTCGCACTGCCATTAACGTGTACATTACGATGAAGCTCTTTTTTGGCTTGTACCGCATTATCCAAGCCACCTTTGGTGATTTTATGGACACAATATCTCATATCCGCAGTAGTCAGTGATCTATCAGAATTACAACATTCGATATATAGAAGATCTCCGACAAATCTAGCAGATCTTATCTATCCAGTAACTGGTTCCTGTCACCCAGGAACTAACAATGAAACATAACTTATAGCAATATTACCACTGAAACATAACATGTTATATTCATACACATTAATAATAATATCTATTGTCACATCTAATGGATCCCTGTCCATTAGATCTTATCACACAATTCCAATAACTATATAAACCCATATTTAATTCATTCTAATAAACGGTACTTTTTACGTTGATTTTAATTTATAAAGTCTCGATAAATCATTTTTTAAAATCTCATTTAATCGTTTATTATTATGCCAAGAAATTCTACAAGATCCTCTTTTCCTGTTCCTGAAGGTGATGCCAATCCTATTGAAGTCGAGGTTATCGATGAGGCAACCATGCAAGAAGGTGAAATGTCTGGGTCTGGTACTGAGAAATCAACTCCTATGGATGTTGATTCTGATGAAGCATCTGCTAACAGCAAGCAGAGCAAGTCTTCATTTTCATCATCAGAAGATGAAAAGAACGATAGAAGTTCTTCGTTGAATATCAACAGTGACGAACGTTTGAAGTTGGTCAAAGTGATTGATCAACTAAAATTAGAAGTATTCCATGCTACAATGAAGGGAATAACTGGACAAGAAGGGTCTATAGAAGCCAGAACTTTGATTGCTGCTACCAGAAAGCTTGAAATAGCGCAAAAAAGTTTTACATTATTGTTCCCGCAAGAAAATACGATGGTTCCAGCTGAAACACCATGTTTCCAATGGAAGGGACACGTTTTCAACCGAAGAAAACCTATTTTTTTGAACATAGAAGATTGTTTGCACCATTTTGAAAGAGTTTTAGAAGCGCACAGACTTAGTGTGAACGATAATTGGCAGCGTTTGGTCCCAGCTCGTCTCTCTACTGGTATGGCGAGATGGTATGCTACTCGTATGGAGAGCAAAGAATTTACCTCCTGGTCTGATTTTAAAATAGCAATTGTAAGCAAGTACGGTCGTAACCAAGCTGATATAAAGGAAGAAGCCAGAGAAAAATTAGAGAAAATTCTCTACAAGAAGACTGATTCATTTGAAGGTTTCATGGAAGAATTCCAAGAATTAAAAGTTGCAGCAGACATTAAAGACGAAGATTGCTTAATCAGATATCTGTTCAAAGCGTTACCTGAAGAACTTGTAAAAGCTACCAAATTTTATCTCAATTTGAATACAGACAAACAAGAAGTCAATATCGATTTTATTATTCCAAAGGTAGTTGGAACTTATGAAGCATTATTCAAAGAAAAGTGGGATAAAGAGATATCTCGAAGTTATTTAAATCATAGAAGCAACAACAATTATGGGAACAATAGTCATCGCCATAGTACACAAAAGAAGTTTTTTGACAAGAAAAAACATAGCAATTTCAGCGACAACTTGTCATCTAAAGGAAAATCTCAAATCAAATGCAAGTATCATCCTGGCTTAACAAATCACTCAGAAGAAGATTGCATTTTAGCTCCAGATGTAAAAAAGAGAATAGATAAAGCACAAAAGAGATTTGGAATGTCAGTAAAGATTTGCAATAGATGTAAAGTTCCCAACTACAAATATGGACACGAATGCAAAGCAGAAGATTTAGAGAAAGTTTTCAAAAATAAGCAAAAGAAAGCAATTGTACCAGTTGAAGTAGAAGTCAACGATGACGAGATGGATACAGATGACGAGAGTGAATCCAAGATGCATTTTGCTGCTCTTAGTATTGAAGACAAAAAAGATTGTAAGTTAGAAAATAGTGATTTTTCACAACCACCTAAACATTTAATGAATAATAATTCACTAATTTTACCAATTACTTTAGAAAGTAAAAAGTGCATTGTAAAAACATATTTCTTGTTAGATACAGGCGCATCATTTAGTAGTATTTCACCAGCTTTAGCTGTTAAATTAGAAGTTGAAGTTAATAATAAAAATAATTTTGGTATAATTAAAACTTGTCAGAAAGATAATGTAGTGAAAAGAATGGGTTGTACAGATGAGAAAATTAAACTTACTTATAATTCAAGGGTTTGCAATGTCAACTTAGAAGTATTTGATATATTTAATGGTTTACATGTAATAATTGGAATGGATTTGATTACTCAATTTGGTATCACTATTTCCAATTTAGCAATGGATTGGGATGACGATAATAATTATGAAATTCCATGTATTGATCCTAATCCTTATACCCCTAATAATCAACCTTTCGGTACTGAAAGTGAACGTAACCGATTATTTGCAGAAGTAAATCCTTTATTAGAAGCAAACAAACAAATTGATCCAAAGGCACATTGCACATTACCAGGAAGTACATTGCGATTACATGTACAAAAGGATCATGAACACAAGATGTATAGGGCACAATGGCCATTAGAAGAAAAGGTAAAACCTATTGTAAAAGCACAAATTACTAAGTGGTTAGAAAATGGTGTAATAGAAAGAGCACCACCAGGAAACCCATATAATTCTCCACTTTTTCCTGTGCGAAAGAAGAATGCACAAGGCGAATATAGTGGTGATAGTCGTATAGTGATGGATTGTCGTTTAATCAATGCTGCACTAGATCCAGCTAAATCTGACCGTTTTCCATTGCCATTAATCTCAGAGTTGCACAGAAAAATGTCTAAGCATTCTATATATACTGTCATTGATCTTTCTCAGTGTTTCCATTCTTTTGCCATACATTTCAGCTCAAGAAAATTCTTATCCTTTACTGATCCAACGACAGGACTTCAATACCAATATGCCAAAGCCCCTATGGGATTAACTCCGCTCTCATCATTTGTGCAACGTCAACTTACAAATTTATTCTCCGACATGAATGCTGTAACTACCAACTTTATAGATGATATCACGGTACATACAGAAGCAGACATGGAAACGCATATAAAATACGTCAAAATAGTCATTGAACGTCTTACCGAAGCTAATTTAACCATTAATGCTGCTAAAACTCATTTAGCACAGAAGAGCATTAATATTTTGGGATTTTGCCTATCAGAAAAAGGTTTAGCCCTAGACCAACGAAAAGTTAGTAATATTTTAGATTGGAACCCTATCGTTGCAAATAGTAGAGAACTTGCTTCGCGATTAGGATTAATTAATTTCTTTCGTGCACATTTACCATGTTTATCCACTTTGACTGCACCGTTAGATAGTATAAAAAATGCACCAGATATTAGCAAAGTCTGGAAAGATGAACATACTATTGCAATGAAAAAAATACAGCAGTTATTAGTCAATGCTCCTGTTTTATCAGCATCTGATATGAGACATGATATGTATTTAGTTACAGATAGTTCAGCATATGGCATCGGTGCATGTTTATATCAAGTAAAGAAGAAACGTGTTTATTATTTAGGTTTTATAGCACGAAAACTTACTAGTTGCGAAATGCGTTGGGGCAGTACCAAGCGCGAATTATTAGCAGTCGTTTATGCCTTTAAGAAATACCGACAATGGCTTTGGGGTAAAAAATTTTATTTGTTTGTAGATAACAAAGGACTTTTATATTTACATTCCCAAGAAAAATTAACCAGAATGATAGAAAACTTCTATGAAACTATTTTTGAATTAGACTTTGATATCACCTTTTGTGCCGGAATACACAATATTCTAGCCGATAGACTTTCTCGCATTTTTGAACATGGTACCAAAAAGCTAGAGGGGGGTGATGGTATGGCTAGAAGAGCTACAATAGTACAAAAAAGAACTAGAGATAATAACAGTTTAGATAGTAGTAATAAGAAGGTCAAATTAGTAACGGAAACCTTATTAGAAGAAAAAGAAGATATTGTTGACGTACATAGAAACGTTATTGATGATAATAAAACAGATGTTGCTACAAAAGAAACAGTTGTTACTACAGATGAAACAATTTCTAATGGGAAAGATGCAAATGATTTAGAAGCAAAGAAATCTCCAGATACAGATTTATTTATTTATGCATCACATTTAGATATTTATGAACAACCAAAAGATGAAAGTGAGAAACAAACTTTATTAGAAAAAGCACACTTACTTGGGCATTTTGGTGTTACAGCTATGGAGCAAGTGATCCATGAAGAATATCAGATGCATTGGAAAGGTTTACGCAAAGATATAGAATACTATGTCAAGAATTGTAGTAAATGTAGAGTATTCAATTTAGGTAAACACGTTTACCATCCACCTAAAAGTATTATTCCAAATGCAGTATTTGATCATATAGTTATGGATCTAGGTACATTTGACGTTACTACCCCAAGAGGAAATAATTATATGATGGTTGTTATGGATTTGTTTTCAAGATTTATTATTTTAAGAGCTATACCAGATAAATTAGCTACTACAATCGCAAAAGAATTAGTATCAATATGGTCGTTGTTTGGCTATAGTAAAGTCATAACCCATGATAACGGAAAAGAATTTTCCAATAAATTATTAGAAGCTATAGCACTACATGCTGGTGTAGAACAAGCAGTTTCATTACCATTTAATCCTTTAGGAAATTCTAATGCGGAATCTGCAGTAAAATCAGCTAAGGGAATCATAATTAAGATGTTAGAAGGAAGAGCTGAAAATTGGGATCTGTATTTAGATGGAACAGCATATTGTTTAAATTTACATAAATCAAGATTGCATGGTATGATGCCATTTGTTGTAGTTTTTGCAAGATTACCCAATGAGTTAACAGATTACTCTAAAATAAAAGCAGTTCTCCCTGAGCAGGAAATAGATGTTAAAGCATTAAAAGATAAAATCAAATTAGTTGATAAAATTTTAGTACCTGCAATTAAAGAGCAGATTGTTAAAACTAAAGAAGCAGATAATGCATATTTTAGAAAAAGACATAAGATATTAGAAAACCCTTTTCCAATAGGATCTTCAGTTATGATAAAGAATGTAGAGAAGAATAAAAAGACTGATCCAAATTATGAAGGACCATATAGTGTTTATGGTTATACCAAGAATGGTAGTTATATACTACAAGATAAAGCAGAAGCATTTTTATCGCGAGATATACCTACATCTCATATTAAATTGATCAGTGAAAATGGTATTAGACCAGAAGAAAATAATCACATTTTTGAGATCCAAGCTATTCTTAATCATAGAGGAGAAGAACCAAATCATGAATATTTAGTCAGATGGAAAGGTTATGATTCATCATATGATTCATGGGAACCTCCAGCTATGTTTGATTCTAAAGAAGTAATAGAAACATATTGGTCCAGACGCAATGCAGGGCAATCTAATAGTAAGAGCAAAGGCAAAAAGAATGCTAAGCCAAAATCAGTAAACAAACGAAAAGTTGAATCTCGACAAGAAAGATCAATTAGAAGAAAGGCACGCTTATTAGCTGCTACTACAAGAAAATAGATTGATAAAAAAGATTCTGCCTTTTTCCTTGCAAACTGTATTTCATTTTTCCTACAAGGTTTTTGAATGCACAGAGGTTTTTTACAGGCGAATATTTATCAAGCAAATCATTTTATACTATATTAGAGTATTATACCACGCAAATTAGCAAGTTATCTTATATCAGAATATATTATCAACAAGACTTTTATTATTTTTTCTTTTTTTTCACGGTTTATCAACAAGACGAGACAACAAGCATATTGTAATTCATTATTTACCACGTACTTCTTACGCTGATGAGGGGTAATGATCTATCAGAATTACAACATTCGATATATAGAAGATCTCCGACAAATCTAGCAGATCTTATCTATCCAGTAACTGGTTCCTGTCACCCAGGAACTAACAATGAAACATAACTTATAGCAATATTACCACTGAAACATAACATGTTATATTCATACACATTAATAATAATATCTATTGTCATATCTAATGGATCCCTGTCCATTAGATCTTATCACACAATTCCAATAACTATATAAACCCATATTTAATTCATTCTAATAAACGGTACTTTTTACGTTGATTTTAATTTATAAAGTCTCGATAAATCAGTCAGCTTAGATGGTCGGTCTCCTTTAAGTTTTTCTCGGTCAGGACAGACCTTTTTTCCAATACGACATACTGTGGCTTGACTAACAGCTACATGACGAGCAATTTCCGATACGGTATGGCCTGAATTTAGCAGAGAGATAACGTCATTACGTTTGGCATCCGATACAGTTTTTATCTTGATGATTTTGCTTGAAACTACTAGTAAAAAAGGCAGGGTAAAAGTTGAAAAACATCTCATATATTTTCCGCATATTTCTCTGTTTTATAAGATATCCAGCGTTAATGTACAAGTTAGGGGTTACAAAATTGTAATTTTAAGCCTGTGCGTGCAAAACCCTTTCAATGATGTACCTTTTTTTAAACTTGCATAGTTTTTGCGGAACTTTAATTAATTAGATCGGACTTTTTGAAAATAATTTAAAAACGTTTGAATTATTTAAAATAGAAATTTAGTGTATCTCCGATTGAAACTGAGAAAGTTATGGTTATTTTCATTCAAATTTCCAAATCATTGAAAGGGTTTTGCGACTCACTGTACTTTTCTACGCACATCTTTCAAAAGACTATCGATTATTTTCTTCTTTTCTTTACTCCAGTGTTTTTAGTGCTACAGTATTTCGGGAATCCATTTTCTTTATGAATAATATTATTGTGTGCCACCTAGTATTATACGTTATCACCTTCTGCAGTATCAAGACATCTTACAGTCTATTATTGACTACGACATGTATTGAATTGAAGTGCAAAGCCTTGATAGCAGATATAAGAGACTCCTAGCGTACTAAGTACTAATTTTAATCCAGTAATTACCAAGAACGCTTGGACATCAATTATAGCACCATATTATTTTTTCATCCCAGCCGTTGATCAATCAAGTAGCTATCAAATCAACATCCAAGCACATTTAGCACAGCATTGAAACAAGACAATTTACAAGCTCGGCAAGAATGATTAAATTATGATTGATCCATTTCAATCCATAATGCATTACTATCAAACAAATCTAATGGTTCAACAGTACCTTAAATTACTGTTACGCCAGGAGATTATATCAATCTCAAAGCTAAAATATGTACTAAATCATTTAATAAAAATAAAGGAAAACTGTTATAAAATGAAAGAGCACACTAAAACTAAAGAACTTTATTATAAGATCGAACCATCTTCTTTTATATTCACATTCTCTAATTATATGACCTGTTTAAAGGAGTCTATTTATATATATACATATATCCAATCAAGTCTAGGTGACACACACTAGTTCCACATTCTTGTATAAACGGAGCTTCATAACATAATACACAGCAATGTAGAACTTAACATATCAAACTGTGTCGTAATCTTAACCAAGGAATGCACCCAGATCTGTGGATGCAACAATTACATCTCAGGATCTTAATGTCAAATCAATATGCAGTAAAAGTCCATACTTTTATATTTAAATAAACGATACCTTGTTTTTATTATACAGTTGAAGTACTGATTCATTACTCATTCTCTTTTAATTATATTCTTTTTTAAGTATTATTTATCAAATATGAAAATATATGACACAACACGTGGTTTTATTGGACAGAAATATCATGTTTTGCGGATGGTTTCCTCAATTCACAGTGATCTGTGAGAGTAGAAATATAAATTTTTATGCAGAATATATGCAAATCTACCATCATGTATAATTGGAGATTAATTGGATCAATATTCACAAGGATGGGGATTTTTTTTCTTTGTTTTCTGCAGTTGTAAATATTAGTTTATTATTTTGTAAAACTTAAACTCATTATTTATCCAGGGCTTAATTTCTGTATTCACAAGATAAGTCTAATTGATTGCTACTTTGTATTTTTTGTTTTAGTCAAAAATATTAATTTTTCATCGAGATAATCAAAATAATAGTCGATATCACAGCTTACAGCTTATGATAACTGGGTTCCAAAATTTATTTTAAAAAATGGACGAAAAATGATGAAAAAAACAAAATCGTTTAATTGCTCATTAACTGCAAAGCAAGTTGACCTAGTATATTAAATAGTTTTTGTACAGTTTTGGAATCTACATCCATCTAAATAAAATTCAGACAAACATTCCACATTAAATTTTGCGTAAAATACAATTGAAATTTTAGAGGTTTTTTGAATATACACATCACTTTTTATAAGCATATTTAAAATATAACTAATTGAAATGATGTAAAAAAGAATTATCTATCGATCGAGCTATTGTACAATCTTCTAGCTGCATTTTTCGTAGAGGAAACAAGATTTTTGTCTAATTTTTTTTCAAATTCAGAATTTGGGATGAGGGTATATAAGGGAAAAATGGAAGCTAGAAATGGAGGTACCTTCTTGTACACATTTTTGAGGATATCTCCACGAAAAATCAATATTTTGAAAAAAACTAAATTGGGACCGAGAGAGATTAACGAGCTTAATGACATGAATGCAAAAAAAATGTTACTCAATTTAGCCAATATTTTAAAACCTATTATAGAAATGCCTAAAAAATGAAAAAAAAAAAATAAAAGTGCTCAAATTTTTTTTATGTTAAAATGTGTTATAGAGCACTTCAAAACAAGTAAATTTTATTATTAAAAAGTAGTAGTATAGCTTAATTTTTTCTGGAGATATGAAGCCTCAAAGTTTTCAATCCATTAGCAGTAAAATACGCGTAAAAAATCTGAAACCTTAGCATTCAAAAATTAATACCAACTGCAAAAAGTAGGATATTTCCAGATACTTATTTTTGGATTAAAGTTGAACATCTCAGGTACATTGGCATATAATTTTTTCTTGGTGTTATTTAACGAAAAAAAAAGTATAGCAGCGATGAAAAGTGAGACCCAATTTTTAAGGAAAAAGCAGTGAATTTACGCGTTTTTGAGTCTTTCGCGAGATATAAAATACATTTAGGGATAGCTAGCATAATGCGACCAATTCATGTATGTTTAGTAGTGCCTAAAGTATATCCTAAAAATGTTTAATACGGTTTTAGTTATAGAAAAGAGGGCACACTCCGATTTTGAAGATTGTAAATAAGTACATTATTAAAATGATGTTACTATGATAACGTTATATAAATTTGAAAAAAAAAAACATAATTGTAATCATATAAATATATAACTTCATATCATAGTGTCATCTATGAGTATATAAGAGTATATATACAGTTGATGGAGATGTTCATTCCTGAATATATGTAAATAATACGTTGATGAGATTGAGTTATTTTACTACAAGGTTACATGTATCTAAATGTCTGTAAATTAAAAACTAAGTATTTGAAATGTTTTCATGTGATTATAACTAATTCGGCATTGACAAACGGGACAGACAGAACTGAGACAAGGATTGTTGGGATCGTACAAATATAAATAACCTGGTGTTAAAATATGAGCATTATTATCATTTTGAAATTATCGGAGAGCCAACGTTACAAAGAAAATACGAGAGGAACACATTTGACATGTGAAATGATAAGACATTGAGGAAGCTGGAAGCCACGGTATACAGCATGAATAATCTGGTATTAATGCCACGACTTTATGGTGCCTATCTCTTTTCAGATATGTGAACGCGAAACTATACATTTGCATGTTTACGAATATTCTTTCAACATAATTATTTAAAATATAGTATATATGATGTTATTTTACATTGTATATTTATGTTTTAGGACAATAATATCATCTCATAAACATGTAAAAAACTTGAGTGAATACGTTGCTAATTTTCAAGTATGCTATTTAAAACATTTGCTTGTTGAATTATCATAGATGAATAATGATCGTACCACATTTTAAACGGTTCCTGAAACTGTGGACACAAAGTCTTGCTGGCGAAACATGCCATTTCATTTCCTATTTCTCGTTTGACAGCGGTAACACATAAGTGCATACACGTTGTCCCCTGTTACAAAAATTGCTATTTTCATATGATTTTGAAATCTAATTTTATGGTTTATAATTCAAATTAGTCACTGTCAAAATTCTAATATTTGCTTCTTATTAATAGAATATGCAATTGTCATGAGCAAATGGGCATTGACATGTAAGACCTAAATTAAATGAGTATTTCTTTAATAGCTCCATATTATTCAAATTTATACATGGAGTTTCGAGAAAAATCACTTTGATTTTATGCAAGTCAACTATGCATATATCAACACAGGTACGGTACCTAAAAGATATAGATAAGAGGTACCCGCGTATAAGGAAACTTATTGTCCATGAACATGTTTCAGTTAAGCAATCACTAAATATAGACGATTGGCTAAGGCCTACTTTTATAGTATATGTACTTAGAAGGAGTTGATTCACAATTTGATGGCTAAGGACTATATTGTGTATGCAACAACTAAATTCAATCCTATATCTCTCCAAAAGTTAATAAACGAAAAACATGGTTATAATTGCACAAAAGCATGAAAACATTTAGAAAGTTAATTGTATAAATAGTGCAAGTTTAAGGTAATGGACCCAAAATATAGTACTGTACAATTACCTTTTTTTCTCATGGAACCCTAAATTGCCCGCATAATGTTATTTCCAACACATTGGACTTTTGCAGCATCAAAAAGGTAATCTATGAGTTATTGCAGCTACAAGGATACTAATAATGCTTTATTAATAGTACATATAGTTAAGATATTGCAGCACCAGAATGTTTCTTCACTGACTCCTGAGATGGGCTAGCTTGACAGCAGACTCTTGTAGTCTTATACAGCATTAAAAAGATAAATTACTTACAAATGGATTTTCAACAATGCTAACGGATAGTTGTTTAAAACTACCTTTTTGCTATGCCCCCCTCCAGATTGTTTTGCTTTTTTTTTTTTTTATTGCTATTGTATTCAGCAAAGTTTTGCCGTATATCATGAAGTAGAAACCCAAACATGGACAAGTGAATGCATAATCGTTTTGAATTTCAAGTACGTTTTTCTTTTTATTTAATATTGCCTAAAAAAGTTGATGCAGTCAATTACAAGTATAATGTATTTATATTATATACATTTGATTATTTATATAATTGTTGGAACTCAATGAAACAACAATTGGTTATTTCATGTAGATCTGTACTTTTCAACAGCCCAAAAAGGGATTCTTTGAGGGCCTATTTTTAACTATGATTGATGCGCAACGAGATTTGCATAGATATAACAATCTTCGAATTATAAAACAGAAAGTAATTGCCCCCGTTTCACAAACTATCAAATCTTAAAACTGAATAAGCAATTAATTTATAATAAACAAAAGCCCTTAAAAATTAGCTATAAGGGAGGGTTTCTTTATAAAATAGTACGAAAACTAAATGGCAATTACGCTCAAGCCATAGTAAAAATAAGTTTTTAAGGTTCACCGGCTGTTTGATTATTTTGGAGTGTTTTCAGGTTCAGATTAGAACTGCATCACCACGTGAAATATCTTGTTTTAGACGATCGATTAAAACTTCCATTCTTTTCATGATATGTCCTTGTTGAATACAGTAAATAAGTATTTAATAGCATTTAAATATGGTTAGCTCTTCTGTATGTCGATAAAAAATATAACTAAATTTGACGAAATTATTTGATTCGCCCATTTAAACTATATGGATCCGATTATTCAGCCGAAGAAATCTGATTCTTTCACATTCATATTTTTTGACATTTATAAACATATTCGGTATCTAAAGTTATTTCAGGTATTGATTACAGCAAGTACCTCCCTGAATAGCTTTTATTTATCACTTGGCAACGTACGATTATTCCCAATTGGTACACACAAAAAACCAGGCAGATCAAGGTCTTTTCTTTTATACATGATATCTGAATAATAAAATTACATGATATCATGATGAAAATTTTTAGCGCATGTTACACACTTGAAACGGAATAATGGGACAGTAATTTTACAGAAAATTGAAATCATTTGTATATGAATAGTTGTAGTAGTGCATTTGACGAAATAGCAAAGATGTTACATACAATCTTAAACAATATAAATCATTGAATGACTCTTTTCTCATATGCATTTAAACATATTCTATTATTAACTATTAGAGATATATTTACTGCTTATAGGGAACCCCAACAAAGAAGGGCCCCCTACATCCTTTTTTTTTTTTTTCTTTTTTTTTCTGTATCCTATTTTCCCTAGTCCAACCCTTTGATTTGAAATGCATCAAAATCGGCGCTATTGGATAAATACTGAAAAATTTTACATTTCAAATGTGATTTATAATCATTTCAACATTGTCACTATAGTTAGGAAAATCACTTTTCAAGTAACCCGGGAATTATGTACACTTTTTGCTGGATTTTCTGGTAATTTCTATGCTTGGCGATACTAAAAATAAAAGAGAAAAACCTGGTTTTTAAATTAACATATATTTGATGCCATATCGATAATGATTTTTACCGGTGTTACAATTCAACCGAAAAATGAGACTTAGCCTGTCGTCTAACTGAAGGTCTCTTAAATCTGTCTCCACATTTTATTAAATACTAGGCAGCCTCGGTTAAAGACTTACAAAAAGCAATCAGTAATTTTAATATTAATAATGTTTGTTGCACAGTGATATATCGCAGTATTTACGTATACTTTTTTTTTTTAAAAAAGAAAAAATGTCGTAAAAATAGTAACATTACTTAGCAAATGATGGAACTTTCTCTTTCAATATTAAATAATACATGTATTACAATGAAATCATTAAATCTTTTCTATTTTCTCGGTTTAAGGATGGGTCACAATTAATAAAAGATAAGATTTTGTGTTCACATTTTGAAATAAAATCAAGATCATGTCTAGTGTTATTTAGATGTAGCCAAGTAAATTAAAACTTAATTTTTTTTTCTTGGTAATCCCAAGCATTTTGTTTTGGTCTAGTGCGCGTTGTTGCGCAAAACCACAAGACTAGAGTTTTTATATGATGAATTTGTTTATTAAATAATGAATTTACAAAAAGAAAAGAGTAATGATGGTATACTTTATAAATATGGAAGAGAGAGTGGTATATTAAAGAATTATAAAATGTAAAAAAAAAAAAAAAAATGTTTGTGTAAGGCATTAAATCATGTAACCTTCCATGATATCTGTACGAAGAATATCACGATTACCATCTCTGTAGCGTACCATCCAACGACCATCAGGTAATTTAACGTAGAAATTAGAGTAGGGGAATTCATTACTTTTACAATATGTTGGGCTAAATGGAGGAATCATCATTGGAGTTGTTGTATTTTCTGATTGATTAACCAATTGCTTTATATGACGTCTTGAAGCAGATGAGGATTCATCATCCAATACCTCAACAGTCTTTACTGATTCATCTGATAATGTGGAATTACTGTAATTTCCTGCTGTTTGACGAGAGAAATCACTATGTCTTCTTTTAGTACTGTAATTGCTGCTTCTACTACTGTGAGATGCATGGAACAGTTTGCCAATTTTTGACCAAAATGATTTATATGATTTTGTTGAGGAGTGTGATGAAGATGAAGTTGATGCTTGGCGTGTATGATTGATCATTTTATGTGTTATGTAAAAAAAGGATGTATTATAAAGAAAGTAGCATTTCAGGGTTTTTTCTTGGAAACGCTCCGTATTTATATACTTTTTTTTTTCGATTTTACACGGATAAATATAGACATTGTGCCCAGCCAATCGAGCGTATAATCAAACCTTCACTTGAGACCATGCTTACAGATTTTTATAGATAACTCCTATTACAACTCCATTTAAATACTGTTTCGAAATTACAAAGAATTTTTATTTTATAGTAAAGTATTCTTTATAGTTTTTGCTTGGTTTCGATTGTTTGTACACTTTGAATAATATCTCCAGATTTGAAATCATTGAATCCTTCAAACGACATGCCACATTCCAAACCCTTTTTTGCTTCTTGAATATCTTTTTTAACTTGACGAAGTGCATTAAGGTCACCTAAAAAAGGAAATTTTATATGATGAGGCTTTTCTCGATTAAAATAAACAACTTGATGCTTTACCTTCCCAAATAGTCTCTTTATTGCGCACAATTCTCACTCTACTATTTTTGTGAATAACGCCATTTGTAACACGACACCCGGCAACTGGTTTTGTTTCTCTTCCTTTTGTATTAATATCAAATACTTGTAATAATGCAGCTTCTCCTGTAACTTGTGTTGATAAAATAGGTGGTAACATGTCGCTAAGCTGATCTTTTACTTCTTCTAAAAGTTTATAAATGATTGAATATGATTTTACTGGGACTCCGATCTTGGCAGCCTCGGCTTGAATACGTTTATCTGCTTTAACATTAAATCCAATAACTTGGCCTTCACAAGCAGCGGCTAATTGAACATCTCCTTCCGAGATATTGCCTACACTGCTGTGTATAACTTTAACCCTGATCTGTTTATTTTGAAGTCCTGCGAGACAATCAACAACTGCCTCTACTGTACCACTTACATCACCTGTCAAAACAAGTTAAATCAGACATGCATACACACGCACACACGTGAGGTCACAACATTAGATTACCTTTCACTACGGCTCGGAGCTCAAGCATATCATTCTGCGCATCATCATCGCTACTTTCCTCTTTAAGATTGGCTTGAATCACACTTAATCTTTTACCTAATGATTCTGGTAACACTTCACTAAGACCTCTTTGATACATGTACATTTCTTTTTTATAAGCTTTTTCTGCCATTCTTTCTTGTTCTAATTGTTCTCTTTGATGTCTACGTTTATCATTAATAACTTGTAAATCACGGAGTTGCTGTTCCCTTTGATGTCGTGCAACGCGATTATCTACAACAGTTTTGGCAAGGTTCTATTTATATACACTGGTTAAAATCAGGATAGTAATATTGTAAAGAATTACGTACTTCATCCGTAGCAGTTAACATTTCATCACCGGCACTGGGAACATCTTTCCAACCGATGACCTTAATTGGCATACCTGGGGTAGCTTCTTTAACAGGTTTACCTTGATAATCTGTCATCGATCTGACTTTACACCAAGTTTGCCCGGCAACGACAACAGAGCCAGCTTTTAATGTACCTTGTTGAACCAAAATAGTTGCAACGTTACCTCTGCCCTTTTCAATTTGGGATTCAATGACAACACCTTCTGCTGCCCCAGAGGTTCTATCGGCTTTCAATTCAAGGATTTCTGATAATGTAACAATGGTTTCTTCAAGTTGATCTAAATTTTTACCAGTGAGACCTGAAACTTCGACGCAAGGTACATCACCGCCAATTTCTTCTAAATGTACATTATAACGGGCTAATTCTTGTTTCACTTTAGATGTATCTACACCAGGTTTATCACACTTATTAATAGCAACAACAATAGGCACATTAGATGCATGCGCATGTTGGATTGCCTCTTGTGTCTGGGGCATCACTCCATCATCAGCAGCTACAACAAGTACTACGATATCTGTAACTTGGGCCCCTCTTTGACGCATGGCAGAGAAAGCTGCATGGCCAGGTGTATCTAAAAAGGTAATTGTTTTCTTTGAAGGTAATTTAACTATGTAGAGATATTTAGTAAATATTATTAATAGTATAATTTTGCTTTTAATTTACCTGAAAATGCACCAATATGCTGAGTAATACCACCTGCTTCGCCTGCTGCAACAGATGTTTTACGAAGTGTATCTAATAGTGTAGTTTTGCCATGATCGACATGTCCCATAATTGTAACAATTGGGGGCCGGTCCATTAATAAGCTGGGATCAACAGGCGCTGATCTATTTATGTGTTGTAAAAGAATGTGTTAAAACTACTATTTATGTATACATGTTTGTTTATTTCTTTTTACCTTGGGAATAGATCAATTGATTGTCTTGAATCGACGATAGGATTCATATCTAATTGCATTGCGATAAGACTTGATTCATCAGCATTGAGCACTAAAAAAAGATTATACATTAGCTCCTCAAAGAAACGTGTTTTTTTTGTTCATGCTTCAAACCTACTTCTATCATGCGAAGTGTTTCCCATTTCTAATTCCTCCATAGTTCTAATTAAATGTTCTATGATTTCATACGCACGTTACTAATGATAATTCATGCATAATCACATTATAACTTACCAATTCGAATACCCAGAACTCTTGAAAGATTGGCAACATTGATGATTTCGGGGATATAGACATCTTTCATTTGATTGCTTTGCTCCTCCTTTTCCTTGGCCTTTTGTTTTGCTTTTCTCATTGCAATTTGTTGACGTTCTTTTTCTTCTTCCTTTGCCAAGGATGCTAATTCCTCTTCTCTCTTTTTACGTTCTCTTTTTTGTGCTTGAGTTTCTGCTTTTTTGAGAGGCGGCTTTGAAAACTTATTTACATGACGTTCATGCATTTTGTGAGTTTCTCCTGCATGTTTTTCACTATGAAAATCTACAGGTCGGCTCCAATCTCTTTTAGGTGCTACTCGTTTGCCATCTACAGTTTCAGTAGTTGTTTTATTTTGAGAAGGACGGCTCCAATTAGTTTTAGCTAAGCCTTTATTTGGCTTTTTTCCTCCAGCTCCCACGGTAGTAGTTGTAGGCATACCTAATCTCCCTCCGTTTGCTGATGTCTTGACAGGTTTACTTCGCTCTTCTTTTAATAAACGACTTGCTGTTTGGAAAAACATGGGCCTTCCCATCCAATTTCTTTCTTGTGCTGCTCTTCCATAGCCAATTTTGGTGGATGGTTGAATCAACAATTGCAAAATCTTTCGACTACTCATTATTAATAAAAGTTTAAAAGAGTAATAGTTTCCACCCCTTTCATTAAGGCCTGTTACATGGGCGATTGAGCGTGGTTTTCTTCCAAAAGCCCAGTAACCTGGGGAATGAACCTAGTCACTTTGTGACCGGATACATGCATTCCTTAACGATATTCTATAGTATATTGTTGCCATTATCCCAAGTAATATAGGGTTTTAAAAGATTTCCTCTGAGATAACACAGTATTAGAGTATTGCAAGTATTTTTATGGTGTTTTTTGATACGAAATTGCATGAAAAATACAGGTAAAAGTACGGAGATTCATGAGACATCATGCTGATGCTTAAATCCACATCAGTTACTGTACGATATGCATTACATGACAAATATGTAGAAAGATTTTTCTCTTAAGTCTATTGCATTTTTTATGTCTATTTCTGCTACATTACCTAGTTAATATCGAAAATAACCCTTAAACGAAGGAGAATTGACAAACATGTCAAAAATCATTTTAAGTCGGCGATTAAACATATTTTTGAAATGAGTGCACTACTTGAATCAGTTGTATTAATGAGAAGTAAAAACACTAAAATAAATTAAGCGCAATGGGGTATACGATTATTTACATCAACATACTGTTACTAAATTTTAATGGTGATGAAAATCCTTTAAGGTAAATAGCGGAAAATCAAAGTCAATAAATAAGGAACTCCGTTTCGATCTGTCAAAAAAAAGGTCAAACAATGTTTAACATTGATACAGCAATGCAACTTGATACAAATGAATTCATTTGCTGTATTTTGTGTTTATTCAAAAGAACATCGTCATGAGCTGTGAAATTTTAAACACTATTCAAACAAAAAAACAAACAAAAAAAAAGAGGTTCAAACCTATCCTATGAAAAAATAACGATCGGAAAAACTTTTCAGGAGACCATAAATCATGAGCAAGATTACGTATTTTAACATTTTAGGATTTGACATTATTCAGCAATAACCAGGGTAACTCGCTTGATCTACTTGAAACAGCAAGCAATTTGGGCCCTGTCTGTTTGTTGGTTTGAGATTATTTAAAATGGCTCAAAACCTTAATAGTTTTGTAATTATCAACAACAATACTATTGCCTCAATTCCTTTTTAAGTCATAATTTGTATATGGATTAGTTGTGTAATGTCTCATCGAAAAAGACTAATCGAAGAAGCCATGGCTAAGTTGTCATCGGGCCATATTTAGCCGTTCAATTTTATTGTTTTTTCGCTTACCGAGATTGATCTATTGTCATATGAAACTTACTTTATCCGTAAAATGAAGCCCTCTGTACTCAAAACACGGTTTTTTCTTCTTCTCAGTCAATCCAAATGAAACAGGGCCCAATGGGAAGGGGGGGGGCTCATTTCATAATCTTATTGATTGCATTGAATGAGATCAAACGTGATGCTTACTCATACATAACATGTGTATTTTCATAGAGAACAAATAAACAATGAGAATAAAGCTCATCGATTTTTCAAGCCATTCCCAAGATATCGTATTTAGTAAATTAAGCTTTCCAAGTACACAATGACATTGAGTAATATTGACCAAAGCTATCAATCAACTCCCAACCTGCACAGTCACCTTGTCCGGTATCTGTACACGGCGCAATTATGAAAGAGAAAATGAGGCTTGAAAGAATAGGAAAAAGTTTACCTGCCAACGCCCAACACAACTTTTGGTCAGCCTCGATATAATAATGATATACGATTTTAATATCCCATACCCAAACAATAGCGATGCTACAGAATTGCAACGTATAGAAAAAATATTGGACAGACTTGATTCATGTAAAAATTAGCCTTCCTTGTCTGAATAATGCTTTTCAATTAACATCACCATATATATGTATAGTTGAGAACAAGAGCACTATTGCTTTGAACTTGTCTTTAGAAGGCAATTTAGCAGAAGTTAAGGTGATAGCTCTTATTAACCTTTCAAAAAGTTGGCATATTCTCATATTTAAATTTTAGCCAATTGATCCTGTAGCTTCACAAAAATTCGCTAATATGCAACAATTAACAAGAGTTACTTTACTAGTGGAAGATAGTAAAAAGAACTATCAACTCGTAAGCAAAATATTAATTAGTATAGGATCTGCAATAAAAAATTAATTTATTAAATAGGCTGCAAGTTCAGCATACCCAAAAATTGACATTTTAGCTGTTCGCCCTACAAATTTTGATATTTGTAAACATGCCTGTCAAACATTAGAAGTTGATTTGATCTCATTGGATTTAGCTAAATCTAAAGCATTGCCAGGATTTGTTGCTGCACAAGTAGCTGTTAACCGAGGCATATTTTTCGAAATCTGCTATTCACAATCATTTAGAGGTAATTTTATTGTGCACATTTAGTTTTTTTTTTTATGCATAAACTGATATCTACCTCTGTCTCCAAAAAATAGATCCAAATAAGAGATTTTTATTCTTTAATAATGTAAAGAGATTAGTAGAAGTAACAAGAGGTCATAATTTGATATTTTCCAGTGAAGCAATGAGAGCACTAGATATAAGAAAACCTGCCGATCTTAGAGTATTGTAAGTACTACTGATTTAGCTTTTTATATCTAAAACTCATTCATGTATGTAGAGGAAGTATGTTTGGTATGACACACGATCAAATCGAAGCTACAGTTACAATTAATTATCCTAGATTACTAAAGAGAGCTGGTACGTTTATAATTAGAACAACGATTCTAGAAAGTTATTAAGCTTTTTTATAGAAACTCGAAAACTCACTTATAACGCAACTATTGCCCTTGACAAATCACAACTTTTTGCCGATCCATCAGCAACAAACGAAGACGGTTCTTCCTCCTTGAAACGTAAAGATACAGGTCAACCACAATCTAAAAGAGCTGCCAAACGAAACAAGCAACAGAAACAAAACAAATAATTTAAATAAAATACCTCCTCTTCTTTTTGTGCATAATTGAACCTCAATGTTAAAGACTTGTATTTTTTCATCAATGTCCAAGACATCCTTTATATATCCATTATTTAATTTGTTTATTATACTGATATGTAGAATTTCGCTGATCCTGTCGAAACGCTTTTGGAAACCCTCTAAATTAAAATTATGGCATTTATGATACTATTCAAAAACGCCTTAAAGTTACCCTTTTATGAAGGCTTGATCATATATATAAAGGTGTAACATCAAGTTTTTTTAATGAAATACGTATTATTAAATGCTATGCATTTCAATGGGTTAACATGGTACCACAACATTCAATAATATGTATAAATAACTCCTGATTTATTTTTTTACAATCCATAGTCCATGGATCATTGACTTGTTGTGATACCTTAAATCATCAAATCTTGGAAAGGATGACATTTAATATGTCTAATATATAGAACCTAATTTTTTAGATTACCAATCTTCAAAATCAAAGCGTGCCCTCTATTCTACAACTAATCCCACATTGAAAAATTTCAAGGTATATCCTAGACACTACTAAATAGAAATGAATTGATCGCATTATGCTACCTATCCCTAAATTTATGTTATATCTCATGAAAGACTCAAAAACGCGTAAAATTCACTGCTTTTTCCTTGAAAACTGGATCTCACTTTTCATCCCTGCCCAACTTTTTTTTCCACTAAACAACATCAAGATAAAATTATATGCCAATGTACCTGAGATGTTCAGCTTTAATCCAAAAACAAGTATCCGGAAATATCCTACTTTTTGCGGTTGGTATTAATTTTTGAATGCTAAGGTTTCAGATTTTTTACGCGTATTTCACTGTTAATGGATTGAAAACTTTGAGGCTTCATATCTCCAGAAAAAATTAAGTTATACTAATACTTTCTAATAATGAAACTTACTTGTTTGGAAGTGCTCTATAACATATTTTAATATAAAAAAATTCTGAGCACTTTTATTTTTTTCATTTTTTTTGTGCATTCCTATAGTAGGTTTTAAAATATTGGCTAAATTGAGCAACATTTTTTTTGCATTCATGTTATTAAGCTCGTTAATCTCTCTCGGTCCCAATTTAGTTTTTTTCAAAATATTGATTTTTCGTGGAGATATCCTCAAAAATGTGTACAAGAAGGTACCTCCATTTCTAGCTTCCATTTTTCCCTTATATACCCTCATCCCAAATTCTGAATTTGAAAAAAATTTGGACAAAAATCTTGTTTTCTCTACGAAAAATGCAGCTAGAAGATTGTACAATAGCTCGATCGATAGGTAATTTTTTTTACATCATTTCAATTAGTTATATTTTAAATATGCTTATAAAAAGTGATGTGTATCTTCAAAAAACCTCCAAAATTTCAATTGTATTTTACGCAAAATTTAATGTGAAATATTTGTCTGAATTTTATTTAGATAGATGCAGAATTCAAAACTGTACAAAAACTATTTAATATACTAGGTCAACTTGCTTTGCAGTTCATGAGCAATTAAACGATTTTGTTTTTTTCATCATTTTTCGTCCATTTTTTAAAATAAATTTTGGAACCCAGTTACCATAAGCTGTAAGCTGTGATATTGACTATTATTTCGATTATCTCGATGAAAAATCAATATTTTTGGCTAAAACAAAAAATACATAGTAGCAATCAATTAGATCTATCTTGTGAATACAGAAATTAAGCCCTGGATAAGGAGTTTTGAGTTTTACAAAATAATAAACTAACGTCTACAACTGCAGAAAACAAAGAAAAAAATTCCCATCCTTGTAAAATATTGATCCAAATAATCTCCAATCATACATGATAGTAGATTTACATATATCCTGCATAAACATTTATATTTCTACTCTCACAGATCACTATGAATTGAGGAAACCATCCGCAAAACATGATATTTCTGTCCAATAAAACCACGTGTTGTGTCATATATTTTCATATTTGATAAATAATACTTAAAAAAGAATATAATTAAAAGAGAATGAGTAATGAATCAGTTCTTCAACTGTATAATGAAAACAAGATGTTGTTTATTTAAATATAAAAGTATGGACTTTTACTGCATATTCATTTGACATTGAGATCCTGAGATGAAATTTAAGGCACTATTTAACCATTAGATCTGTTTGATAGTAATGTATTATGAATGGAAATGGATCAATCATATCTTAACCGTGCTTGCAGAGCTTGTGGTGAGTTGTCTTGTTTCAATGCTGCGCTAAATGTGCTAGCTTGGGTGTTGATTTAATAGCTACTTGATTGATCAACGGCTGGGATAAAATAATATGGCGTCATAATTGAGGTCCAAGCGTTCTTGGTGATTACTGGATTAAAATTAGTACTTAGTACGCTAGGAGTCTCTTATATCCGATATCAAGGCTTTGTGTAATGAGTCAAACATTTCAATCAGTTTCATTCATGCAAAACCTTGCCTCATTCCTTATATAAATACTACAAGGAAATCATTACATAATCCCTTGTAGATTTATCTGTCTTTTTACACTCCCTTTACTTTTATTTATTCACTAATGATGTATCATTCTTAAACCGGATCATGTCAAATCCAAAAAAGTAAACAATAACAGATCCGGAACCGGAAGTTCCTTAATTAAATGTTAACTATACAATGCTCCTAAAAGCATAGTATAGAAGCATGGTATAGAAGCATGGTACAAAAGCATAATACACCAGTGCGATATTCCAACATGATATACCAACATGACACATTACTATTAAATAACATCTAAACTACCTTACCACACCATTAATTCCCCAAATCAAATAGTATATAAACCCTATTAATTTCATTCCAATAAACGATATCTCTTTACTTGATTAAATTTCTAATTTTATTTAACTTAAACATATTTTGATAAATCAACTAATAAACATCTAATTTACAAATAAGAACACCAACCTTCATCAATCCAGTGATCGCCAATTTATAATAGCAAGAATAATATCTATAAGCATATTATCCACCTTTGTTGTTAGTCCAAAATTATAGATCATTACACTTTGCACTTCAATACATGTCGTAGTCAATAGATTGTAAGATATCTTGATACTGTAGAAAGTGATAACGTATGATACTAGGTGGCGCACAATAATATTATTCATAAAGAAAATGGATTTCCGAAATACTGTAGCACTAAAAATACTGGAGTAAAGAAAAGAAGAAAACAATTGATAGTTTTTTGAAAGCTGTGCGTAGAAAGGTAAAACGAAAAAAAAGGCGCGGGGTGATTAGCTGCGCTTCTAGCCAGGCAAACACAAGTTCCGAAGAAAATCCGTTTACACGAGTTTCGAACCCACAACCTCTCCGTTTAAACTAGCTGTAAAGCGCATAAGTCTAGCAACTAGGACAAACGTCCCCTCTATGTTGCTTTTTTTAATTGCCGTCCTTTTACTTATCTGTTATTTTGTTTTTCTCGATTTGAGCAATATTGGGTAATTTAACCATGTTTTCTTTATTTGCTATATAATACTGCTATTTGCTGAGTATTAGCAGCAATTTGGTTTACAAAAAAATCTTTTTTCCTGACCGAAATATAAAGAAAAACCCGTCATTTTTGTCCTATATATCATGTAATTATGCTAGGTACAATAATGCAAAGCTGGCTTTATTTCACTAGAAAATATAACTGAAATTTTCAGTGTGCATATTATCAATAGATACAGAATAATGCTACTACGTATATATATAAAAATTTAGTAGTAGTAGATAAAACGTATATATATGTATATAATATGATAATAACAAAAAATTTATAATCTATAAAAGTTACGGTCATCAATGTTAAAAATACCAGATCTTGTCCGATCTCTACAGGAAAACAATATCTGTTAATACAGTATATATGATAAAAATGATTTTTAGATTACTTTTTTTCTATATAGAAGCTAAACAATCACACTCTATGATATTTATGTAATTATTATTACTTTTCTTATTAATTAATCCATAAAACAAATTACAATTTATTTTATTCGTTCTGTCCTTCACGACCTATTTTGACTTGCTGTAATACACAAAAAAACTATACTCAACAAGTTAAAATGAATTCTAATATTAAATTTGAATTTTCAAAAAAAAATTGATAGTTTTAATCTTCAAAATTGGAGTATGATGCCTTCTTTCCATAACTAACCTCATAATAAACATTTTTTAGGATATACCTCAGGAACCACAAAATAGGTATGAGTTAGTCGCAGTATGCTAGCTATTCTTGAATTTATGTTATATCTCATGAAAGACTTAAAAACGCGTAAAATTCACTGCTTTTTCCTTGAAAACTGGATCTCACTTTTCATCCCTGCCCAACTTTTTTTTCCACTAAACAACATCAAGATAAAATTATATGCCAATGTACCTGAGATGTTCAGCTTTAATCCAAAAACAAGTATCCGGAAATATCCTACTTTTTGCGGTTGGTATTAATTTTTGAATGCTAAGGTTTCAGATTTTTTACGCGTATTTCACTGTTAATGGATTGAAAACTTTGAGGCTTCATATCTCCAGAAAAAATTAAGTTATACTAATACTTTCTAATAATGAAACTTACTTGTTTGGAAGTACTATATAACATATTTTAATATAAAAAAATTCTGAGCACTTTTATTTTTTTTCATTTTTTTTGTGCATTTCTATAGTAGGTTTTAAAATATTGGCTAAATTGAGCAACATTTTTTTTAATTCATGTCATCAAGCTCGTTGAGCTCTCTCAGATCTAATTTATTTTTTTTCAAAATATTAATTTTTCGTGGAGATATCTTTAAAAATGTGTACAAAAAGATACCTTCATTTCTAGCTTCCATTTTCCCCTTGTATACCCTCATCCTAAAATCTGAATCTGAAAAAATTTGGACAAAAATCTCGTTTCCTCTACGAAAAATGCAGCTAAAAGATTTCACAATAGCTCGATCGATAGATACTGTTGCTGTGCATTTTGCCAATTACTTATATTTTAAATATGCTTATAAAAAGTGATGTGTATCTTCAAAAAACCTCCAAAATTTCAATTGCATTTTACGCAAAATTTAAGGTGGAATGTTTTTCTGATTTCTGTTTAATTGTATGCAGAATTTAAAACTGTACAAAAGCTATTTAATATGTTAGGTCGACTTACTTTGCAGTTCATGAGCAATTAAACGATTTTGTTTTTTTCATCATTTTTCGTCCATTTTTTAATAAAATAAATTTTGGAACCCAGTTGTCATAAGCCGTGAGCTGTAATATGAGCAATTATTTTGATTATCTCAATGAAAAATCAATATTTTTCGCTGAAACAAAAAATGCAGAGTGGCTTCGAGTTGGATCTGATGTATCTGAGAGTTTATGGATACATAAAATCTTGTTTATAGAAAGAATAATAATAAAGACTAGTAACATTTATCACGAAGAACGTAGGCTTTATGGCTTTATGGCTTTATTACTAGAAAAACTAATGGTAAAAGAAAGGACCAAGAGCTTCTAGGCCTTGGTTTAAAAGACTTTTTATAAGAATTACATTCCAATATGAGTTAGAAATGGAATTGGCTTCAAAGTTGGCTGTTTAATATCCTCGAAAACCGACATTGTAAACAGCAAAAGCCAAAAACACATAACAAGTGCTTTATATAAATTTATAATATTCAACAAAATATAAAGCTATCTATAATTGTAAAAAAAAAAAAAAATTAAAATTATAATAGCATCGATGCATTACTAATGCTATTTTTATTTCAAAATCAATCAACAAATTAAAGCTTGGAATATTTTGCTGGCTTTTTAGTGACAAAAGCTTGAATAGAAAGAGGAATATCCTATGTTATGTAATATTAGTTATCTATTTTAGATATTTCAACATTTGCTAATACAAACCTCAGTGTTCAACATGCCTTGATTCCAGGCAAGGGTATAATGCAAGCCTTCTGCAACAGAATGATCACGAGAATAGTTCAACAAATGTCTATATCACATTAATCAGTAAGTCTATATATCATTTGTAAAAAATATATACTTTACTTTGTGCCCAAAACAGCAATTGGGGACTTGGAAGCAATAAGCTTTGCAGTCTTGAATGCTTCAGCTGTAGTAATATAAAATATTAGCTTTTAAAAAAAAATGCATAATTTAAATTAATAGTTTACCTAATACAGCCTCTTGATTTTCGACTACTTTGTTAACAAATCCACAGTCCAAAGCTTCTGGAGCATACATGCTAATTATAACAAACAAAGCAATTAGAATTATTTGAATTTCAATGGCATTTATAAGCTTACTTGCGGCCGGTTAAGCAGAGTTCACGAACTAAACTGCTGTTACCAATGACTTTAGGAAGACGTTGAAGAGAACCAACATCGGCAGCAAGTCCAACATCGACTTCCTTGACACAAAAGAACGAATCTTTAGCACAGTAACGAATATCACATGCAGTAATCAAATCAACACCAGCACCGAAACAAGCACCGTGAACAGCAGCAATGACAGGCTTGGAACATTCTTCAATGGCAGTGAATGCAGCTTGGAAGCCTTGGATATGAGAACGAATTCTCCAAGCAGCACGAGCAGGATCAGAGCTATCTTGATTATTTAAGCCAGTTTCAGATACTATACATTATATTTAATAAACTACTAAAATAATCAGATGAAATTTATACTTTACAATCTAAACCTGCGGTAAACATACGGCCTGTACCCGAAACAACTACAGAGAATATATTGTTATCAACAGAAATATCCTGGAATGCTTTTCTAACATCGGATACAAGTCTAATTCATAAAGTCAATGAATGCATCTTCCCCTTGATTTGATGAATTATACTAACTGATCATTGAAAGCATTCAACTTTTTAGGTCTATGTAATTGAACATGGGCGACACCCTCAGCAGACACATCTACTTTAACAGTTTCGTATTGATATGGAGACATTTCTTATTTGTAATTATTCTTTATAAGAGAAGAAAGGAAAGTGGGAAAAAAAACAAGTAAATTATCTTTGTCATATATATATACAATTCACACCAAATAATGGCTTGAATGTCCGAAAAACAGGGCATTTCACATGAAGAATTTGGCATGACTAAAAGAAAAATTTGAAGCGTGTGTACATAATGCAAAAAATAGTTTATTTTATTATTTATTAACAATGGCAGAACCTGATTTAGTAAAAAGCATATCTAAAGTTGCCATAGTTTCAATAAGGTCTTTTTGAAGTTGAATTTCTTGTTTAACTTTAACTGTTAAACGAGATAAAAGGTCGTCGATGAGTGGAGATTGACCGAATACACGAGTATAACAATCTACAAATTGAACAGTCAATAACATGTTATATTCAATCATATACGAAAACTTACCAATAACAGCTTCGGATACATCGACAAGTAAATTTGTAAATCTAGGATGATGGATATTTCTAATTAAGAAACGCATTAAAGGTTCTAATGAAACATCATCACGACCTGTAATTGCTTGTTTCAGACCATCACGATGAATTAATTCTTGAAGCACTGCAGCAACTACAACAGGTGTTTGAATACTGACTCGTAAAACTTCATCCAAAGCATTTGAGTATTGGAAAACCTTCATAAATTGATCATATTTCTTCAATCTTTGTCTCTTTGTATGTTCCACAACAAAATCATCCTTGGCTGCAGTATTTGATTGTCCACGCATAAAGTATTTGTATGTACCTGCTCGAATATAATCTTGATTTTGTTTCTTTATTGCTTTCTCGGATGATTTGATTTGACGTTGACGAATGGATAATAAACCATTTGACATACCAGCTGCAAGATGGGTATCATCAGGTGAAAGTCCAACACTCAAAATAGGAGCAGGATATTTAACGCTGTGTACAACCTTATAATCTTGAACATCATAAATCTTGACATGTTGATCTAGTGAACCTGTCACCAAACGAGATGCTGATCCATCAAAGCACATGCTGGTAACTGTCTTTTGGTGATTACCCAAGGTGTGCATGCAACGTCCGCCACTCAATATATCCCATACTTTAATAACTGGTCCACCAGATGAAATAACAGCTCCTCCGTTAGGGTAAATTAAAAGCGATTCAACAGGTGCTCCATGGTTCATTGTCATTACACTTCCACTTTGTCTCATATCCCATAATTTAACTGTTTGATCGTATGAACCACTAACAAACAAATTAGGGTTATCTTGACTAACTACACCAGCTCTAACATAATCGTCATGTTCCTCAAACACATTAACACTTTCTCCAGATGGAATATCCCAAATGCGAACAGTTTTATCGTCTGATGCAGATAAAATATTGGATTTGTTGGTAGAGAATTGTGTTACTTGTGTAGGTCTAAAATTACAAAGATTTTAATATCTAAATGTAAAATATAATTATACAGAAACTTACAAATTGTGTGCTTTGAAAGATCTCAAAATAGCACGAGAACCACCATCAAACATCTGTACGAGACCAGTAGCATCACCTGCAACGATCAATTTACCATCTTGACGAAAGCTACCTGAATAAGCAATGTCTTTAAATCGAGAAATGGTTTTCTTGGGTTGATGGGTTTTAGAGGAATAAATTTGTACACGAGTTGATGAAGTAACTGCAAAATCGTATGGTGCAACTGGTGAAAAGAAAATAGAAGAAACACTAGCGAATTCCTTAATGACAATGGGCGACTAAACAACGAAGAAAACATTTAGTTTTGACACAAATCATCAATTATAAATCATCAAAAGTATACCTTGAATCGCTTCCAATATTTTGCCTCGGCAGTGTTTTTTGAGCTGTGTACTTTGGCGTACTTTTTAACAACAGTTTTCTGATAATCCATTTTGTGTGTCTATAATATTGTGTGGTTTACTGTTAAAACAAACAGCTATATCCAAGCAAAACTACCATTTTTTTTTCTCTTTTGGCTTACGATAAAAGGTCACGAAAAAATCCTATCAACGCCACATTTCAAAGGTATTACTGTAAAAGGCCTTCTATTCAACCTCAACGTTCATTCTATACATTCAAAAAATCAATCACTGGATGCTGAACTATATACTGCTTGAGAGAATAAAGCGATATCTTGTGTTATTGCTTGTAAAATCTCTCCAGATCCAAACTTTTTTTGAATAGAGAAATTCTCCAAATAAGGCAAGATTTAGATTTCAAGAATTTATTGAGCCCCTTTAGTTATGCTAAAACCTGGTTTTTTTTGTTGAAATAGGTTTCCAAAGATGTCAATTTTACTATTCAATTTCTTTTTCGGTAATCGGTTGTGAAGAACATATGTAGAAGACTCGACTTAATGCGGGCTATGCAAATTCTGGAAAATGACATTTTGACCAGTTACACGACCGCCGGTTGCTTAAAATCGCTCAAAATATGCCACTACATATTCTCAAAGCATAGTTTGATGAATCTATACAATATTCTGACATTTTTGGGATTACAAAAAAACTGATGATTTTTGTCATTTTCAGACGAGATATCATAAGGAAAAAATTGGAAAAATCACTAATCGCAAGTTTTCGCAGCAAAATTAACATTTTTTACTATGATGAATATTAATACGGATTGTTCCTAAAATTGATTTCTATTATATTCAACTGTTAAATTGAGAGTTGTTTATTCAAAATTTTGACTTTCCTTCAAAAAACTAAAAAACTATTTTTTGAAGATAGCATTTTGATAAATTGTTTAATCACGGTGGAATTAATTTGGCCAAATAGAGTACTAACGGATTTGTACATGAACATTTTCTGGATATCGAAACGATGAAAAAGTAATCTGTCTGAAAATAATGATTTCAAATATAGTTTAAAATTTAAGGTTTTTATTTTCATGAAACTCTTTTCTTCAAAGGATTATTTCTATTTCAAAAATGATTATCTTTTTTATTTCGTTGATGGTATTTAATAAATATATATTTGGGTATAATATTCCATTTTTTTAATGTGAGTTTTAATAACAAAATTAAATCAAATTCATTTGAAATCGACCAAATTTTTACGCCTATAATAATATAGTTTGTTGTGTATTTTGCCTTTTTGTCAAAGTTTTCATATACCAAAATCACTTTGCTCTTGCTATAGAATAATAGTATATAATGTATGTATATAAACTATATTAAGCTCTCATTGTAGACTGATTTGCTACATTAATGCAAAAGGCCAAGAATTGTGCTAATCAATGTGAATTTGATTATACACGAGAGACATGACCATAATCGCCTTTTTAACAACATAATAATAAAAGTATAGACAGCCAGCATAATACCACGAAACAAGATAAAACTTACGTATGCTTCGATGTTTATAGATTAAAGTTTCAACGCAAATCATTACACAATATTTATATTCAATTACACTCAAATAGTAATATGCGACATAAAATAGTGCTCAAGAACACAAAAAAGCTTCCAGATTAAAAATAAATTTATATAAAGAATCATAGTTTTCGACTTTTGGGCGTAGTTGAGCGACGGTACATATTTGTATTGCTTAAATTATTATTTTGAATCACATGAGATAAATAAGTTGCTTTTTCACTATTGAGGACAGCATTTAATTTAGCTTGAATTTCTGGATCTTCACTGTAATTTCTACTTGTTCTCCTAGCTGGTATCATGTTTTCTGCTGCCCCTGTTGGAGAAGCAAGATAGCTGTGTCGCGGTAATGGCGGTGGTGATGGTGATGGTGGTAGTGGTGATAATAACTGAGATGATGGTGGCAACTGCGACGAAGATGAAGATGGTTGCCATGTGGCTGATCTTGTTAGAGTTGTGGAATTGCTAGATGTAACATCTATCACATTGATTGTAGGAGAGAGCTGGCTTGTATAGTATGATCTATGTTTATAGTCAAATAATGTTGTTGTTTCTTCTACTTCTTCTTCTTCTTTTTCAGTGTCATGGAAAGGAGCATATAAATGACTTTGGCGGCGATCTGGTATCTGAACTTGCTGATAACTTGCAACTGCAGTTGCTTCAGAACAAGGAATTATCGTAGTAGATTCTCTTTTCGTCACACTATTAATATTTCTTTTATAGGCATATTCTGTATTTGCATATGACTGGGTCTTATCAACATCATCTGGTAACTCTAATTTAGTATTTATATATTGATTTTTGCTGAGTCTACTATTTTCTATTGAGTTACTACGGTTATTATGTATTTCATCTGGAATAATAGTTGTCAAGGCCGAGGAGGGGTGAGAAGAAGCGCTCTTATCTGTGCTGCTATTGAGGATCCAAGATAGGAAACTTGATTTCGGTCGGTTTTTGTTTGTAGTAGGTGGGGCGATTACTTTTCTTTGTTGTTCTCGTCGCTGTTCTCGTCGCTGTTGCTGCTCTTGCGGCTGCTGCATTTGTACTGAATAAAAATATTCTATTTGAATCAAGAAGTTTTTTTTTGTTTATTTCAATAAAGCGAAAATCTGACTAATTGAGTTAATAAAGAAAAGATAAAAGTGTACTATATCAAAGAGAAAATATCTATAAAAATATATATGATATTTGTTTCTGTATTGTTACAAAAAGTAACATGGGAGATCTAAAAATAATTCATCAAGCTTATTAGCTATGTTAGTCGTACGAAATTGTTAAATAGTGGCGGATAAAAGAATAAAACGCCTCAGTTTAATAGACATTAAACTTTGGTTACACTTTCTTATATATAATTACTCGCTGCTGTGATCTGGTTTACTACTGTAGCACTCATTGATTAATCTAATAGTTATAAATATACCAACACGGCTTAGCAGTGTTACACCAATAACACTCAGTAATGTCAACGGTAAAAGTGGGGGAGAATATTCAGGAACAAGCTTATACACTCAGCGCACTCGTATATATTATCATATCATTTGATATTTTGAGTATAGCTATACAACGTTTCTGCATCATATCGTACTTGATCTGGAATTAACTCATACTAGAACACTTCAGATACCAATAACTATAGTACTATCATGTCGTCGGACAGCTTACTGATTCAGTCTTTTATTGCAAGCATCATACAGCTGTGTATCAGGTACCACCATTTATTGAGAACAAAATATTATAGTTTTTTGATTTTGACTGCGAATGTATTTATACGACATGGATTGAGGCAAGGTATACAAATGTACAGAAATAGATCTGAAATCCTTCTGCAATTCAAACGTTTCATATTTTACAGTTTTTTTTATTAGATCTCAAATCAGTTACGCATCAAAATAATAGGTAAAAAAAATACTTAAAACTATATAAACAACAACACGTGCTTAAATCATGATTTGTTTGTTCTTGTAAATGGGGTTTTCAATTTTCTACCAAGTAAAAGTAATGATAATACTGATTCCAAAATTTTCACAAAGATGCTCAGCAGGTGGCGTGTAATTTTTTGTATATATATTATATAAACTGTAACATCGTTGGCAAAGCTCTAAATGGTCTGATAAATACGAATACATGCAATACAGATACTATCATAACAGGCTTTAACCTTTTACTTGCTTCGCGGTACTCACATGAATAAAACTATTAAATCTTAATTAATCATGCGTGAATGTAAATATCTTTTCTTTTTTCGTTGAGAATCAATAACTAGTGACCTATCAGAGAAAGTAAATATAAAGATGTGTATTCTAAATACTAACTGTTGGATATCTACATGATATCATGCATATTCTTGTTATGGTATTCAACTGAATGTGCGGCAATAAAATACCCAAAACAAGTATTATATAACTAATTTCGAAGTAGCTATCGTGGCGTAAATTAATCTGGGTTTAAGTGCGGAACAATGGTAAGCCATACTAATGTATATAATCTAACACATAGAATACTGTTGTTTTTCAGGTACTCTTCCGATACTTCTTGTTTGTAACTTAAAATTGGTATTTGTTAATGTTCGCTGATCCTCGTTGGACAAGTATTTTGTATTAAACTTCCTTTGTAAATATAACGCTCGATTGATGTCAAATCAGCCTTTTTATGCATGTTTCGCAAAATCAGCATGAATTAGCATTTGGTGCATTAGAGCAAGACAGCGAAGTTCGGATGTAAACAGCTCAAAACAATTCGTGAACGCTGATATTTGGACCATTAGTATATGTTTACAAAGCCTACATGCCTGCATAGTTTGAGCTTATTTGTATTTCAAACCAACTTATTCAAAAGCAATGACTATTTAAAGAAATTACAGCAGGGTGATAGCCTTATTCAATTCTTATTTTTTTTAAAAAAAATAATTTATCTTTTTTTTTTTTTTTCTTGTAAACCTGAAGCATACAATTTAGAACGGCCAAAAGCTCTACAAAAGGGTGCGTTTTTTATTTTGATAAAGTATGCTACAACAAATCATAAAAGTTGAAGTTTTAAACGATAATACAGGGTTTGTATGGCTATTTTTTTAATAAAATTTAAGATCATTCGGATAAGCGTATCATGAAAAATTAATTATCGAACGTTGTTCTCTCAGCCTCGAAAAGATATTTCAAATAAGTTTTTTAAAATACTCCTCCCTCAAGCACAATTTTTTCTGATGAAATCACAAGAATAATATATGGCTGATCAATGCCCATTTAAGGCTGCCTCAAAATTCAATTTCAAATCGCAAGAGGTTGCTTTTTTATCAGTTTTTAAAGGAAATCTGAAACGCATTCTACAGAATAGTATTATTGTTGAGCCAGGTATTGCCCGCCAAATTTATTAATACAGGCTCGGCTCAACAACATTTCTACTACAAAATAGTACGCAACAACGGATTTTAAGTTTAAGCAACCCAAAACAACTTATGAAAGCTATAATTTCCGACCGATGGTCAGTATCCGAAGCGCTATATACATATCTTTCTAAGCAAAAACGAATATTCAAAGAGTGATAAATAGCTCACATTTATTACTTTACTTTTTGTTAATAAACATTCGTTTTCAATTGACATATCATACTACTGTATGGCTGGAATTTAAATTAACAGAGTGATCTGCAAAGACACAAAACCTACAAGGGAAAAGTGGGTGCTTGATTCCTACGATTTAATCAGCAAATCAATGGGATGCTAACGTTATACCACTAGATACTGTTAGAGCGGTAGTATATATTTTGAAACTTGCAGCCCATTTGGATCAACATTTATTGATTGCAAGCATTTTTCCAGTTGCTTTACTTTTTTTTAGGTAGAGGAAGAGAGGTTTCATGTCGAAACCTGTGTAAAAATCCTTCAAAAATAGCAGTTAACTAATGAAATAAACATATATTATTTGTACATTTACTGCGTATTAAGTGCAACTTTAAAATTGAATTTCGAACCATTATTTGATTTTATAGAAGAATTCAAAGAATATCTGAAACAATCGATAATACAAAATAAAGTCTAAATAAGTATATATACATTTTCATTTCTCTGTTTCCACAGTAACTCAGGGAAGCTAAACCTTTTGAAATCTTGTGTATCAACACTAGAATTACCTATTATCGCAATATTGCAACGGGAGGTTATTTGGATTCATATTCGGTGAGAACAAGTGAACTTACTTCTGACCTTAGTACATGTGTAAAAAATAGCAGGGAATCAACTTGTTGTTCAAGCTTACTGAATACAAAGTGATCCATGGAAGTAGATATCTGAAATGTATGTAGTACTTATGTACTTATTCATACTTATATCTTTTTAGAGCTGGAAGCTTACTTGAAGCCGTATTTATAAAGATTGCATTTTCAATTGGTTTCAGTAAAAGTGCGCAGTAAACTACTACAGTATAATAGGTGATTTTTGACGATAATTTTCTCGGTACACAGTAGGTTGTGAAAGCTGCCCTTTGAGGTTACCATGTCAAAAATATGTGTCTACTCTCATGTATATTTGGAAGTTATTAGGTACTACAGCCAACCTGTGCCACACAAGATAATTTCGTTGTGCCCAGGTGGGCTGCACACTATAGCCTTAGCTGTTGTGCCCACTGAATATGGCTAAAAAGATACCAAGATGCACATGGGCACAATAACGCTAAGCCTGTATGTGCAGAATTATAGATTCTGTCCATGTGCATGACATTAATCCCATGTGTGCATAATACAGTAGTAGAATTGCCCATCATAAGCATATCATTATCCCTATTTGAGCATGATAATAAAATCTAACCATGAGCATAATGAGGTGATCGTATGGGCACAAATTAATTTGTATACATATGAGCATCGTGTCGTTCTCAAAATTATATTGCATTTTTTATTGGAATGATGTGTTTTTAAATTACATTTGCTTTTATTAACAATATAGATTATCGACAGTAATACAATTCAATACGTTGTTAGTGTAGAGCAATACATGCAAGAGCCAATATATTTACGATTGTCATCATTTGTAAATATGTTTGTAGCTGTAATATTTGCAGCAACAATGGTTTTTTCTCGGGTATAAATTTAAATAGCACTCACTGCTTAAATTTATATGCAAGCGAAATCTAAGATTATATATGTTACTTTATCGCTCATAAAATTTAAACAAATTAACCTTTCTTAAACTTCTTACTATTTTAGTTTACGATTGTCAGCTGTAAAAAAATTTGTTTTCAAGTATACAGTAGCTACAATCAAAACTATGGTTATTAAACAAAACATTAGATCATTCTTTTTTTTTTGTTTCTATATCATTTGAAATTTTATCACTTTTCTGGAACATTTCGTGGGTTTGTAGCCAGTTCTAGCTTTTTATTGAGTAGATATAAATATTATTGCCCTTCGATTTGATCTGATAATCAAGAAATACGTCCAACAATACAGTAGTAAATAATGATATTTGATCTTAGAATTCAGTGAAATGAAAATATCAGTCTCTAATATAGACTGCTACCTATATTAAAAACATTAGTCCCTTATGTTAGAATGTGTATTCAGATACAAGGAAAGAGTACCAGCTTAATAGTTTGATATGCCTTATCAAACGGTGAATATATCCTTGGAATATGAAAACAAAAAGAGAGAGACAACGCACGTATAAAAGGATTTTCAAGGGTTTACATTATTTAGCGCAATTAAAACCTTGCTAAATTGCTCATTTCAGCCAATGTAAAAGCAGCGTTACAGCGCCTGAACTACAAACTAAGCAAAATAGGCAATATCTGTTACTATTAGGATTGCTGTTGAGCCCAGCTTGTTCTTCTAGTTAATTTGGCTAGCAAAACCCGGCTCGACACCAATACTAGTTACTATAATAATAGAAACATACATTTTTCCACCAGAAAGACCGTCTGTTATATCATACATTCATTAAAAAATTGCAAAAGCAAGCCCGTAGAGCGATGCCGTGATTGAGAATAGCAAGATTGAATGGTTAAGTTTCTTATACTATGGTATATCTAAGTTTTAAATAAAAAAGCGTTTCTTTTTTTTAACTTTTCTTATATTTAACCACGTACGGTCTGAAAATTCAGTTTTTGTAGCGGACATTTTCGAGACTCATTTTATCCTTACCAACACTCATGATTTTGGTCAAAAAACAGAAAAATCAAATTTTGATACCAAAATCAACGTTTAAATAGACTACATTGTGAGAGAAAGTTGTAGCCATAACTAATACGCAATTTATAAAAGCTTAATATTCCATGTTAATTAATGAAACTTTTTACTTTTGTCCCAAAAACGGTTTTTTGGTTAAAGGATTTTCATGTAATATTTTGCAATGAAAATATTCTTTATTTTTTATTGAGCAAATAGAGCAGTAAATGTTCTATATGCTTATATTTTTTGTTTTTGTAATTGGTGGTATAATTAACTCTAGATTTGCAAAATTAGAAAAAAAAATTAAAAAATGTCAAAATTGATGATCTGGACAAAAATAATTTTTGAAATTAATATTCCGCTTATAAGCTTTGTGAGTCTTAAAAATAAGAGATTTTATAATACTTGAGAACTTTTTCAAGAATTTACGATGCTGTACCCACTTGATTCAAGCTTATTACTGTAAATATTTATACATGCTAATATTGTGTGGTAGTTTATTTGATGATAATATAGTCTTACGTGATAATTAATGCGCTAGAGGTGATTTAAATTGAGTTTAATCTTACCTCTCCAATATCATAAATATAAACATAAACGTGGCCATCACTGGAACCTATTGCCACCTTTTACTCTCTTTGTCCCAAGCCAATTTATTCAAAGCTTTACCAGAACCAACTTAAGTACTTACAAATGGTTCCTCGATATTTGCATTCAAATCAGATAAATCAAATTAACTGGTTCCACCTACAGTAGCATCAAACGTATCATCAGCCCACCTTATTATGATAATGTCAATCTAAAATCAGAAACATCTCATCATTGTCATTGTTATAAGCTATGAAAAACGTGACTTTTAATAATACAGCAATTGAATTTATTTGGAAATGAATTATTAGCTGTTAATGTTAAGGGCGCGTTATAATATCTTTTTGGAACAAAAAAAGCATTCAAGACGACTTAGTTATTTTTTTCCATAATCTACGTTATAATCAGTGCTTTTTTTGGTCTAAAATTGATATTTATCTGCAGAAAAATTGGTGATTATAAAAGTATGTATAGCATATACTATTTACTTAAATTGAATAAATGAATGAATAAACTCTTGTTAATATATTTAGTTTCTAAAAAATATTCGTTTCCACTTAGTGGCCAACAGCTAAGAAGAGGAAAACGAGATGTTGTCTTGTATATCACTACCAACTATCAAAGGTACATCATAATAATTACTTGTTAATTGATTTTACTAATATATCAATTTTTATAGGTTAAAAGTAAAAGCGTATTCAGTTCAAAACGCTTGAGACAATTTAATTATGGTAATTTACATGGTTTATCATCTCGTACTCATTCAATTGCTGTATTTGATTTTAATATTTTGTTTACGTTACTACATCAACTCGTTCGCTCATTAGAGTTAACTCACCATCCTTGATTAGCGTAGTTATAATAACGGTCCATTATTAACTCATGATATACAAAACTATTAAAAGGGGTCGTCTAATCTCAAATTTATCTGATTCAACTACTGATGCGAAACTAGCATCAAATTAGTTATGTTGATTTGCAATAAAGCAAGACATTTTATCAAGTACAATGTTGGCGTTCAATATATTTCAGTTAAATTGCATCGATAAAGATACGGTTCATACAGAGGTCTATGAATGTGTGTGAGAGCTCATATCAATAAACATAAAAAAATGATCCAGATTGTGGTGCTTCATGAACCTGTACGAGACTTTTTTGTGGCAATACCTGGTGGCTCAAGTGTTATTGAGACATTTAATTATTGTCAAATATATCGAATCAAAATGAAGTTGGTTGATTGATACAGTATAACGGATAATGAATGCAATGTCATTTATTGAATGGGTGAATGTAAATATATAAAGCAGAGCTTACTTTTAAATGAAAGTACCGATTATTCTGATTAACATTGATAGGTCCAAAAAGTATAGTTAACTGCAATCATTGCTACTAAATTGCATGATTTAATATGCAGAGAAATCTTGAAGTATTCATTCTTTTTTTTTGGCAGTGCTACAAATCATCGTTCAATATGACTGGATATTAATGAATTAGAGAAAATGCAGCTGATAAAAAACTGATATCCAACAATGTACATCGAGTTCAAGATAGATAAAAAGTGCATTCATTGCGTAATGGTAGAAATCGCAACATTTTGATGGATAGAAATTACAGGACCAAGGACCAAGATATTGTGCTTGCCTCAGGATTTTTAAACGTGTTCAAAAGCATACTTCTTCATCAAACTTAGATGTTAAACACTCACCATATGCTATTAATATCATCATGTTTTTTATTTAATTGCTGTATTATTAAAAGTCACGTTTTTCATAGCTTATAACAATGACAATGATGAGATGTTTCTGATTTTAGATTGACATTATCATAATAAGGTGGGCTGATGATACGTTTGATGCTACTGTAGGTGGAACCAGTTAATTTGATTTATCTGATTTGAATGCAAATATCGAGGAACCATTTGTAAGTACTTAAGTTGGTTCTGGTAAAGCTTTGAATAAATTGGCTTGGGACAAAGAGAGTAAAAGGTGGCAATAGGTTCCAGTGATGGCCACGTTTATGTTTATATTTATGATATTGGAGAGGTAAGATTAAACTCAATTTAAATCACCTCTAGCGCATTAATTATCACGTAAGACTATATTATCATCAAATAAACTACCACACAATATTAGCATGTATAAATATTTACAGTAATAAGCTTGAATCAAGTGGGTACAGCATCGTAAATTCTTGAAAAAGTTCTCAAGTATTATAAAATCTCTTATTTTTAAGACTCACAAAGCTTATAAGCGGAATATTAATTTCAAAAATTATTTTTGTCCAGATCATCAATTTTGACATTTTTTAATTTTTTTTTCTAATTTTGCAAATCTAGAGTTAATTATACCACCAATTACAAAAACAAAAAATATAAGCATATAGAACATTTACTGCTCTATTTGCTCAATAAAAAATAAAGAATATTTTCATTGCAAAATATTACATGAAAATCCTTTAACCAAAAAACCGTTTTTGGGACAAAAGTAAAAAGTTTCATTAATTAACATGGAATATTAAGCTTTTATAAATTGCGTATTAGTTATGGCTACAACTTTCTCTCACAATGTAGTCTATTTAAACGTTGATTTTGGTATCAAAATTTGATTTTTCTGTTTTTTGACCAAAATCATGAGTGTTGGTAAGGATAAAATGAGTCTCGAAAATGTCCGCTACAAAAACTGAATTTTCAGACCGTACGTGGTTAAATATAAGAAAAGTTAAAAAAAAGAAACGCTTTTTTATTTAAAACTTAGATATACCATAGTATAAGAAACTTAACCATTCAATCTTGCTATTCTCAATTACGGCATCGCTCTACGGGCTTGCTTTTGCAATTTTTTAATGAATGTATGATATAACAGACGGTCTTTCTGGTGGAAAAATGTATGTTTCTATTATTATAGTAACTAGTATTGGTGTCGAGCCGGGTTTTGCTAGCCAAATTAACTAGAAGAACAAGCTGGGCTCAACAGCAATCCTAATAGTAACAGATATTGCCTATTTTGCTTAGTTTGTAGTTCAGGCGCTGTAACGCTGCTTTTACATTGGCTGAAATGAGCAATTTAGCAAGGTTTTAATTGCGCTAAATAATGTAAACCCTTGAAAATCCTTTTATACGTGCGTTGTCTCTCTCTTTTTGTTTTCATATTCCAAGGATATATTCACCGTTTGATAAGGCATATCAAACTATTAAGCTGGTACTCTTTCCTTGTATCTGAATACACATTCTAACATAAGGGACTAATGTTTTTAATATAGGTAGCAGTCTATATTAGAGACTGATATTTTCATTTCACTGAATTCTAAGATCAAATATCATTATTTACTACTGTATTGTTGGACGTATTTCTTGATTATCAGATCAAATCGAAGGGCAATAATATTTATATCTACTCAATAAAAAGCTAGAACTGGCTACAAACCCACGAAATGTTCCAGAAAAGTGATAAAATTTCAAATGATATAGAAACAAAAAAAAAAGAATGATCTAATGTTTTGTTTAATAACCATAGTTTTGATTGTAGCTACTGTATACTTGAAAACAAATTTTTTTACAGCTGACAATCGTAAACTAAAATAGTAAGAAGTTTAAGAAAGGTTAATTTGTTTAAATTTTATGAGCGATAAAGTAACATATATAATCTTAGATTTCGCTTGCATATAAATTTAAGCAGTGAGTGCTATTTAAATTTATACCCGAGAAAAAACCATTGTTGCTGCAAATATTACAGCTACAAACATATTTACAAATGATGACAATCGTAAATATATTGGCTCTTGCATGTATTGCTCTACACTAACAACGTATTGAATTGTATTACTGTCGATAATCTATATTGTTAATAAAAGCAAATGTAATTTAAAAACACATCATTCCAATAAAAAATGCAATGGAATTTTGAGAACGACATGATGCTCATGTACAAATTAATTTGTGCCCATACAATCACCTCATTATGCTCATGGTTAGATTTTATTATCATGCACAAATAGGGATAATGATATGCTTATGATGGGCAATTCTACTACTGTATTATGCACACATGGGATTAATGTCATGCACATGGACAGAATCTATAATCCTGCACATACAGGCTTTTCGTTATGCTCGTGTGTAGTTTCTTTTGTTGTGTCCATGTGCATCTTGTTATCTTTTTAGCCATTATTCAGTGGGCGCAACAACTCATCAGGCTATAGTGTGCAGCCCAACTGGGCACAACGAAATCATCTTGTGCAGCACAGGTCGGCCGTAGTGTTGGAAGTTAATAAGATTGAAATCCATCGAGATGAGGGTTTTGTTGTCGGTTTTTATAGCTTTAGAAAAGGAGGCTTCAGATGGCTTTTAAATGGGTTTCAAATGTTTTCGCTTAATATTGAGTCGAATCACGTAAAACCTTTGAAGGAAATGTACACCTTTATTCACCCTTCACTTTATAAGCCATTGATATCTCTTGGAAAATAGAAATATTAATTCCAGAATACAAGTGCATTGGCCAAATGTTAACCATAATTGACCAAGATTTACCTAAAATATACTGTAAAAAATTGAGCGCTAAATTAAGGTGTTGATTTTTTGTATTCACAAGGTAGATCCAACTCTAGGCTACTTTGCATTTTTTGTTTCAGCGAAAAATATTGATTTTTTGTCGAGATAATCAAAGTAATAGTTTACATTAGAGCTTAACCCTAGGAATGGGCTTCGATTCGAGTTTGAATCGAGTTTTAACGGAAACGGCCATTCGATTCGAGTTGGAAAACGGCCCGTTCTTTTGTAACCCAGATAAAAAACGGGGTGGGAGCAAGTATTGGTTTGCCTTAAGGAGGCTGTTAATAGCAACATTGTCAAGTTAATATGGGATTATGAATTGATAATAGCATATTTGACAGTTTCACAACTTGAAGTATTTTTTCAATCCTGTTTTCGAGCTTAGCTAACAAAAAAAGAAAAGAAGAAACTCGAATACCCTCATTCGAGTTTGCATAAAAAACGGCCCGTTAAAGCAGTCAAACTCGGTCAACCGTAATACGATGCGTTGTTTGTGAAATCCTACTTAACCCTATGCTAACTGAGTTCCAAAATTGATTTGTAAAATCGACCAGAAAATGATCAAAAAAACAAAGTTGCTTGGTGGCTCAGGAATTGCAAAGTAAATTGAAATAGCTTATTAAATGGTTTTTGTATAGTTTTAAATTTTGCATCCAGCTAAGCAAAATTCAAAGAAATGCTTCACATTAAATTTTGCACAAAATGCCATTGAAATTTTGGAGGTTTTTTGAAGATGTGAATCATTTTTAATAAAAATGCTTTAAAAATAATTCATGAAAATAGTTTGGAACAAAATTACCTATCGAATGAGCCATTGTTGAACCTTCTAGCTGCATTTTTCGTAGAGAAAACAAGATTTTTGTGAATTTTTTTTCAAATTCAGAATTTTTTTTTTTTTTTTTAAATTGTTTTTATTTATTGCTCCGTGTAAGTAGAGATCCGTAGAACCTACCAAGAGGCGGTCGCAAGTGTAAATTGGATAATATATGTTTTGAGTGTAAATGCGTTAGCGTTAAGGTGAATCAATAATCTGTGGGAGTTGTTATATTTATAATTGTTTGTGGACTTCATTTTCATCATGGACCAACTGGATCTCTTCTTTGATTTGTTTTACCACCATGTCCCGGTTAAAGGGCGCATCATGGAAAATTAGTCGAAAGTGAGCTCTCCAAATGTTGGCCAGAGTCATAATAATAACCATAGGAGCAGTAGTATAGGTTTTAGAGACATATTTCACGTCTGTAAAGTCTAGAGTGGAGCAGGCATGTATTATATCTTTTACTGATACCGTGGGCCATAGGAATTCGAAGATAATATCCTTCCATATTGAGGCTTTAGGTGGGCAGAGAAATAGTAGATGTTCAGCGTCTTCTTTTGGGCTTTTACAAACAATACAAGTTGGTGATTCAATGATCTTGAAGTAGTGTAGAATAGATTTGTGCGGTATTGACCTTGTTAGAAAACGATATAAAACATTTCTTTGTACAAGTGTCAAGGAGAGCGCCCAAAAGTACTTCCAATTCATCCCAGGTATGGCTGAGCAATGTGCCGTAGCGCAAGCTCTTCTAAAAGATTTCGTTGTAATTGTGGGAGCAATATTGGCTCTTTCAGCAGGGAAGAGGTTTTTAACAAAGGGGGAGAAATCCACGGTGCTATGCTCAGTTGCATCTTGCATGTCCGTAGCTACATCTGTTTCGGTGGGGGAGTCCCGTATCAGTCTTGAAATGTAAGGCTGTAACCTTATTGAGTCATCTTGAATTTGTCGTAGCAGTTTTTTACTAGCTTGTCGATGAGCTTGCTCAATGTTTTTAATCGGTATAGCCTTGAGTTGTGTATTCAAAGTGTCATTGGTGTATATATCTCCAACCGTCATGGACTTGACACGGACAGGTAATTTAGGAACCAAGGGAGTGACCTGTAAAACCATCTTCAGAGGTAATATCCTAGCTGTGTTCGTGGTAATCTCTACATCTTCAAAATTCCGAGGAACGTTGTCAATTGATCGATATATCATGTCTACAGTTGTTGTCCTTTGTTTGAACATTCCAGACGCTCTACTAACAGGAAACAGCAATGGCATTTCTACATATTGGCTATGATTACGCTTGTTGATGAGCATTCGTAGCATATGGTCGAGGATTGTCTGATTTGAGGAGGGTTGTAACAAGGGTTGAACCCATCGGAAATACAGAGCAGATTGTTGTGTAGCAACATCCAAGACGCCTAGACCACCCAGCGGTTTTGGTTTTATCCAGGTTGACCAGGGTATGACGGGGAAGATCCCTTTACGAAGATACTGGTTAGCTATTGAGACTATGGATTGAATATCATTAAGAGTTAGTGGAGTAACTCTTAAAAGGTACCAGCATTTTGATAGTAACAGACTATTCAGTACTGTTGCTTTGCCGATCACCGATAGAGTCCTAGTATTGTATATCTTGACAGTCGTTCTCAAGTTATCGAGGAACCTCGCCATAAAGACTTCTCTTTGTCGTATTGAGTGCAGCAATGGAAAGCCGAGGTAGGTAACTGGTACCGTATCGTCGATGGTTGTGAATTTGGTAATCTTCATGTCCGTTAAAGCATTTCTCCAGTAAGAGCCTGTGTTTTTGCCAGAGAGAGATATAGCCTCAACCTTGTTGTAGTTAATCTTAGCATTAGTAGCTTTACAATATATTTCCAGGTGGTACTCTAATCTTTGCAGATCATTCCGATTTTGTACAAATGCAAGTGCATCATCCGCATAACAAAGTATTTTTGTCGTATGTACCAGAGGCGCCTCAGTAGAATACAGTGGATGCGTAGCATCATATTTCATTTGATAGCCCTGATATAGTGGATCATTTAGTATAGATCTTAAGAAAGGTTCAATGGCGAGGTTATACAAGATAGCTGACACCGGATCACCTTGTTTCAAGCCTCTAAGTTTAGGTACATCTTTCGTAAAGTATCCATTGACATTTATCCGTAATAGATTTTGTCCCATCATATTCATCAGACATCTAGTAAATCTTGTGGGAAATCCATACTTAAGGAGAGCTGCATGCAAATACTTGAGGTTTACTCGATCATAAGCTTTTTCTTGATCTAAGCTAAGGCCAATTGCTAAACTGTCCGATTGGTTTGGAAGTTTCTTTTGTTTAACCAAATTCCATCCCCTTTCTGCGTCTTCCATGATAACTTGACATCTCATTGCATTTTGCGCAATGAACCGACCAGGCACAAAGCCAGCTTGATTCTCATTAATAAGTTGCGGAGCCACTTCCATCATTCGACGATTGATTAATCTCGTGAGCAGCTTATAATCAGTATTACACAATGAGAGAGGCCTAAAATTGGCTATATCATTTGGGTCATTTTTCTTATACAGTAGAGCCATTAGTGATATGTTCCATGATTCAGGAAAAATGCCTTTAGTAAGTGCGTCATTATAAATTTCTTCCAGTAGTGATTTGAACGGTGGGAATTTCAATATCAAGGAAAGCAAAGGGTAGGGTATTCCATCACTTCCTGGTGAGGAAAATTTTGGCGTACGCTTGCATTCAAAAAGTACATCATCAATCTCTATCGCTTGCTCCAGATCTGTTTGCTGCTCACTATCTAATTGCATATTGGGAGTAATTTGATTCAATAGTAGTCTCGTCGATCTGTCATCTGTAGCATCGGGTGTGTAAAGTTGGGTGTAAAAATTCCCAGTAATCTCGCTCATATTTTCTTGATCAGTACAAAGTAATTGAGTCTCAGGATGTCTGAGCTGCTTCAATTGTCTTTTAGTCTGTCGAGAAATGGTGAGTTTTTTTAAGAAACCAGCATTCTTTTCATTGTTCTCTCGCCAATACTTCCCTAATTTGAGAACTTCAATTTCGGCTATAGAGTCTTGCAAAGAACTAATTTGACGTTCAATGGTAGGTAGCACTTGAAATATCAGTCCTCGGTTCTTCATAAGTCTCATACACCGGTTACGCTTTGATTGTAGTCTCTTTAATTGTTTTCTCCTCCAGTTCAGATCTTCTAATTGATATTGCCGTACGTATTCTTTAAATTCAACCTTTATCCAGTCCCATATCTCTTGAGCTGTCTGTGTTGTCTTCTTCAATTCCCTTGTAGTTTGTAGTCCTTCCAGAAATGGTACCAAATCAGTCCGAAATTGCTTCTTTTGGGCTAAAAAGGGGTTGCATTTATACGCTCCTGGACCCTGTCTACGGTCTTTTTTCAGTCGAACGGTAATGACCAGCATATCGTGATCTGTCCAAACTGGATTTAGATACTCCTGCCTGTAGTCAGTTACGTGTTCATATGAGTGATTGTTACAAAAGATGTAGTCCAAAATATGTGCTGTGCCTCGGGTTCCATGCCAAGTTACTCGCTTATCCTCTCGAAAGCAATCAATGAAATGGTTCGCTAGGAACGTTGTCCATTCCTTTGTAGTTGCTTCTACTGTACCATCACTCTTTTTCAATTTATATTTATAGTTGAAATCTCCCACGACGAAAAGATTATGCTGAATTGAAGTTAGCATGTAAGTTAAAAAAGAGTTCTCCATCAATTCCGTATAAAACGCCACATTATCTTTCTTTGATGTTGCTCTTCCGTAAATGTTTAATATTGTTGCTATAGCATTGAAAGATGAAGGTTCTTCTTCCGTTGCATAATGTATATTGGCTAGTATAAATCGGCCTTCTATGCCTGTATCTATAGGTGTAACAGTGAATTTGTCGTTTAGTAAAATAATTCCACAGTGTTTGGTGTATATGCTTGATTTGCTTGAAAATTGCATATCTAATCTTTCTTGTGTCTCTTTTTTTTCAGCATGAGATTCTTGTATTGCTAGAATGTCCAGGCTTGATGTTTTTAAGTATTTTATGAATTTTTTTGCTGCGTTTTTTTGTAGTTTATGTGACAAACCACGACAATTCAGTGTCGCAATTTGTATATTATGATTAGTGTAGCTAATCATAATATTAATTCAAAGTTTGGTTGTTGGACTGAGCAGTTTCCTGTGTTGCCTGCTCATGAATATTGGCTATATCCCCTGTGGTGTCCGATTGTTTGCCATTTTGCTGATTAAATTTACTGGCTCTACTATTTCTAGAAGCTCTTGTAGAGGTTACATCTTCCCTTTCATCTCTTTTGGGTATCTTTTTGTTGGTTTGGTTATCCTCTGGAGATGGTCGGTCATTGCTTGAAGTGTCTTCCATTGTTGTGTCCTGATTCAACTTGTCTGCAGGTGAGGTACTCTCCCCATCCTGTGTTGTTTGATCAGTCTTGTCCACTGTGGTTTGTTGATCAATGTTGTCGTTGTAAAGAGTCTGTACCCCATTGGTGTTGCTCTGTTGCTCTGTGATATTTGATCCAGTATCCTTGTCTGTTTCAGTATCAATAATGTTATCCCGCATAACTACATCATTAGTAGTAGCTTGAGAAGCAGTGTCGGTGGTTTCTGCTTTTTGGTTACCTGTCTAGGTCCAATAGGGGGACTAGTTAAGGTGGTATTGGTGTTGGAGGATTGTTTACGATCCTTCTTAGGTCCAATTGCTTGTTTTTTGCTCGGAGTATCAGTGGTGTTTTGTCTATCACAGTTACGGCTGATATGTCCATGCCCATTACAGTTATGACATTGGATATATTTTTTATAATCTGGGCAGTCGGCTCTACAATGATCTCCTTTTTGACATATACGACAGAAGTCGGGCATATCCTGCCATTGGAGCAAAATTTGTCTATTTTTACCACTGTCTAGTGTCATGTAGATGATACGATCCAAGGGCTCATAGGGTTCCTCATCTGGTCTTGGTGTGGTGTTCAGTGTGGCATATCCTTGTCCTACATAGTCGCCTTGTGTATATGAAATTCCATAGTCTAAAACTTCTCCAAAATGTGACAGTCTATCTTTCATAATCGACTTGAGTACAGGTACAGGTTCCATAGGAAGTCTGTCAAAGCTAATATTGACGATGGTATCATCAGCAGGGAGGGATGGAAATCCCTTAATGAAAGTGCCATCCTTTAATTTGAAGCCTTGTAGTATAGCCTGATGCCCAGGACTATCTTTCATCCAGCAGGTTTCCAATATTTCACGATTCATATATTTTCTGGTTTTTGGTACCCGTCCAATATAATCGTTATACCCCTTGTATAAATGTGCATCTTTGTTGAAATCTTGCATAGCTGATCGTAAGAGGTTGCTATCTGGTAACCCTGTAACATCAATCAGTACTGAGTCATCCTCGATTCCCTTAAGGAAAGGTCGAACCATTTCAACTTTTTCTAAGGATTCACTATTTTCGGTCATGAGGGACTGATTCGAGCTGTTTTCAGTTGTTGAACTTGCTAGTGGCATGTGTACAATTGTTGGCTTAAAAGTCATTGTGGTACGTGCCGTTCCCTTCGTAACTTTCACCCATTGTGCGTCTACTACCGTGTTTGCAGGCTTAACACCTTTATTGTCGGAGTTTAAACCTGGTTTCTGTTTTTTAGCGGAAAGAACCATGTGTAGAATTTAGGATGAGGGTATACAAGGGGAAAATGAGAGCTAGAAATGAAGGTATCTTTTTGTACACATTTTTGAGGATATCTCCACGAAAAATCAATATTTTGAAAAAAACTAAATTGTATCCAAGAGAGCTCAACAAGCTTGATGGCATGAATGCAAAAAAATGTTGCTCGATTTAACGAATGTTTTGAAACCTACTATAGAAATGCCAAAGAAAATGAAAAAAAATAAAAGTGGTCAAAAACTTTTTGTACCAAAATATGTTGTAGAGTGCTTAAAAACAAGTAAGTTTTATTATTGAAAAATGTTCGTATAGCGTAATTTGTTGCAAAGATATGAAGGTTCAAAGTTTTCAATTTTCACCAGTAAAATACCTGTAAGAATCTGAAACATTAGCACTGAAAACGTTATACCAATAGCAAAAAATAAGGTATTTTTGGATACTCATCTTTATATTAGAGGTAAACATCTCAGGTATATTGTCATGTAATTTTTTCTAGGTGTTATTTAGGGGGAAAAAAATTAGAGTAGGGATGAAAAGTGGAACCCAGATTTCAAGGAAAAAGCAGTGAATTTTACCTTTTTGTAATGACCTGTAATCTTGGATTAATAACAAAGGTTGATAATATACTTATAGATATTATTTTTGTTATTATAAATTGTAATCACTAGATTCCTTATATAGCAAGCCTAGCCCACAAGCAAAGATTTTCAAGGCGAAACTTTATTAGTATGCATCTCTATTTTATATTTGATTTATAAAATTAAGCATTTATAACAGGTACAACTTGCCAATGAGTATTGAGATCGAATATATTCAATCTTCGCAGTGTGCTGCAACTTTATTTGAACTTCTACTGTTTAACATTGAAATTACGCAGCATATGCCCAAACTATTTCGCAATACGCTGCGTAAATTCAATAATTAAGCCTAGGAATGTGCAGTAATACTCTTTGTTTCTTTAAGATAAAGCAATTATATTGGAGAGTGTAGCTCCAGGTATTATAATATGCAAAGCTGATCAAAAAGAGGTGCGTCGAGGTCTTGGCCACAAGGATCAAAACAAACTTTTTTTCCATTCCTTATTTTGAGAAAAAATTTGATGTTTCAAGGATTGTTGCTCTAGTAAACATATAACAAAAATTAAACTATGTTTTAACAAAAGTTATGTTACTTTATATTGTCTATTGAATAGTATTTTTTGAAATAAAATTTTGCTCAAACTGGGGGGGGGGAGAGGGTTTGCCTTACATCCACAGGCGAAAATTCGAGCCGAAATCATGATTTGCAAAAAATCCTGAACAAGCATCAAAACGAAGCCATTGAGTGGGTGTATTCGTCTTTTAGGCTTCCGAAAGATTAAAAATATCCAAAAATTATAAAAATACGCCAATTCATGTGCATGTGTCGGTTCAATTTAGATATATCAAATCTTTTATATCTTGCATTCAAGTAAAAACCACGACATTGTCCGCATGATTTGTCAACACAAATCCATCAAAATACGTATATTTTACCGAAAATCACTTGAAATTTCAGTTGACGATATGAATATTGAGATTTAATTGACTGAACAAATGCAATTCAATCATTATTTCATGTCAATATTTGATCATTTCTCTTGATATTGTATCATAACCTTATCAAAAAAAAGGAAACATGGTCACAGGGAACAGGGAACAGGAAAAACTTTTGGCTTCTGAAGTAGGCCCTCATCTGGCTTTGGAATATAGGTGAGAACACATAAACGCACACATTTACATTGATGTCCTATAACAGACATTCATCAAAAACATACACACGTAGCACTTTTTTTTTTTTTTTTTAGTTTTTACAATTACTTTTTCTTTTTTCGTTTTACCATAAATATACACTTTTCTTCTTGACCACCTACTTTACAAGGAAAGAATAACAAAGGAGAAAATGTCGCAGCCTATATCAACATTGGATAATATAGGCTCATCACCTATCACTCCAGCTCAACTAAAGACCTTCCTTATTGAAGCACCTTTAATGTATAAAAGTAAACTTCATAGAGGCGCCGAGAAACAAATTCTTACAAATTGTTATCGTTCATTATGGAGTAATGATGCAGAATTAATGCAAAAGTATTTCTTTAAAGAAGGTTTATCTGATAGCGATAATTTATCTCAATTGCTTGAAAAATACAATTTATTCGGTTCTGAACATGAAGACAATAATGATGATCAATTACCTAATCAACAAAACTTGAGTAAAAGCGATAACGATGAACCTGAATACTGGGAAAGCCAAAGAGGAAAGCAATGCGGTCATTTATTTAAAAAGGGAGAAAGTGTATATCGTTGCAGGTAAAGCATTTTTAATGTGGTTTATCAATACAAATCACTTATATATTATTGTGATTTAGAAATTGTGGTTTAGATGACACGTGTGTTATGTGTTCTAAATGCTTTCATTCAACAATTCATGATGGACATGATGTTAAAATTTGGATTAGTAGGGGTGCTGGTGGTTGTTGTGATTGTGGTGATCCAGAAGCGTGGAAAATACCTTTGGTCTGTGCTATTCATTCACCCAATTCTGATTCATCTATACCCGAAACATCTACTCATCAATTAGAACCATTATCATCTGTGCCTCCTAGCATTATTCATTCTGTTCGTGAAACTATTACTGTTGTATTGGATTATATATTGGAAACGTTTGCTACTTCTCCCGAAGATGTCGTATCTGTTGGCACTATAGAATCTATTAGACAAGATTGTATCGACTCTCATGAAGCTTTGGGTTTACCTACAAATGCTCCTAATCAAACTTATGCTTGTGTTTTATGGAATGATGAAAAGCATTCTTTTGATAATGTGATTAATATCGTAATTAATGCACTTGGATGTACCAAAGATGAAGCAGCTCATGCAGCAGAATGTGTGGATGTATACGGTCGTCATATCATTAAAGAGTCAACAGATATCGCAGATCTCATTCGTATAGCTGAAATTGTCAGTTCAATCAACCTTGCAGTAACTATTTGCTCCTCACAAAAAACTGTTCGCGAAGAAATCTCAGGTTTACTGTTAGATTGGCTTAAAGAATTAACTGGTGGTCGTTATAAATTCTTTAATAATGTCGATGGGGGTAATTGTATTATTCGTGATATTATTTGTGAAGTATTTTCCACAGATTGGGCTCTTCGTCCTGAACTTGCATGGTTATCAACTCGTTATAGAAGAGAAAGAATGCCTGAAGATGAAGACGATGAATTTGATTTGGAAGGTGCTGATGCAGAAATGGGTGATGATGATGAAGATGATATGTTTGGTGAAAATATGGAGGATATCAATGAAGAAGACATACTCTTGGATGAAGATCAACTTGATGATTTTTTCAATCGTATTCAAACTGAAGAGGATATCGAAGATACTGAAGATGATGAAGATGAAGGTTCCGAAGACGATGATGAAGAGGAAGAAGAGGATGATTCTGATGAAGTTTATCATGATACTGATGATATAGTTACTCCAATTCTACTCGAGCAAAACAATGAGGTTGACGTCCATCAAAGTTCTGATATGGAAACTGATGATTATGAAGATGCCCAGGAATCATCACAAAATGCTCAGACTATACCCACTGAATCTTTATCTAGAAGAAGACAGAGCGATGCACCAAATCAACCTTCAACATCTGTTTCTAGCAATCAAGGCCGTAATGCCGAAGTTCTTAAACGTAGAAGATTATCAGCTTCTTCTCAATTAAAATCTTCCAAAACTCACAAACCTCGCGATATTTTGGATATTGATTGGAGTTTAGATGCTTGGCTCGAGTATACAGAAAGATTAGAAAATGAGGAAAGAGTAATTACAAAGAATTTACGTATTCCAAATGAAGATGCAGCTTCGACTATTGAAGACATTGCAAATACTCGTCTTGTTAACGCTAATTTGAAGAAGGAATTTAGACGTAAATTACGTTTAGATTATCTCTTACAATTTGATTTACGTTTATGGAAAACTGCTCGTGTTAGTATCAAAGATTTACTCATTGGTACTTTTATCTCCAATTTCCAATATAGACCTGTACTTGGTACTCGATTTGCTCGCAACTACCCAGAACTCGTAGATGCTTTCTTTTTCAAGGATAGAGAACCTGAAAATTCAGTAAGCACATTGTCAGTTCAACTTTTGACTGTTCCTACGGTAGCTTCAATGCTTGTTAAAGAGTACAAGTTCTTTGGCATTGTCTGCTCTATTCTTGAAAACTTCTTTTTGACTGACCATATTCATATGATCTTACCTGATGAATATTCTCGTGCTCAAGTGGATTGCTCTTCTAGAGCTATTGGTCGTCATCGTTATGCTTATACAATTTTTGATTTAAGGTATGTAATGAATGCTGAACAAGTCAAGGTAGAAATTGCCAAGAATCCCTTATATCTACGTCATTTTATGGATATGCTGTATCAATTCCAAGAAATGGATGCATTGAAGCGACAAGCTGATACACATGTAGAATTCGAGTCTCAATCTTGGGTAACTGCATTCAATATGACATTGCAAACCTCTAAATTATGTCGTTTATTTGCTGGATGTTTTGAATCAACTGAAGTTTCCTTGACTGAAGCTTCACGCAATCTTTGTCGTTCTATTTATCGTGTATTGAAAGAAATATCTGAATGGAAGCCTGTTCTTGTACCTCGCAAAGTGGGTGAACAAGTTTTACCAGAAACCCGAATTATTATCAAGAGTTTAGATGAACAAGAGTTCCATCAAGTCAGTACAATGAATACTGGTGATTATGAGATTGTCAAATATGATATTACTTCAGATCCTGTATCTTTCCATCATCCTTTCCATTGGTTATTATCAGAGTTATTTGAAAATGTATCACTTTTACATCAAGGTGTCTTGAATGAACTTGGTTGGTTAGGAGGTTTCAAACAAATGGTGAATGATGCCTTTGATAGCAAAAATCGTGATATGTTTTTGATGGTTCTCGAGTATCCTATTAGAACAATTGCATTACTTTCACAGATCAATTGTGGTGTTTGGGTTAGAAATGGTTATGGTATTAGAAATCAAGTAAGCATTTAAACAAATGAAAAAGGTAATTGACATGTGAATTAACATGTATTTAGGCACATTCCTACAGAGATGTCAACGTCAGAGAAAGTACTTTGGATTGTGATATTTACTTGCTTCAAGTTGGCCTTACAGTTTGTGATAGCAATCAAATATTATTAACCTTGATGGATCGTTTCCAATTGATGAATTGGTTCAGAGGAAAGCCAAACAAGCATATCAATTATGATTCTAGTCAAATGGTATATATGGTTGAAGATTTCCTTAATCTATTAATCATTTGTGCTACTGAACATGGATACGCATCAGGCACTAAAATCGAAGAACGTGTACGTCAATCTATTATCCAGTACTTGGGCATCTCAAGCATGGCATATTCTGAACTCTTAAAACTTGTACCTGAAAGTTTGACAGAACACGAATCATTCGAGACTCAACTCAACACAATTGCCAATTTCAAGGCACCTGATGGCTTGAGCGATAAGGGATTATATGAAATTAAACCTGAATATTTGGGCGAAATTGAGCCTTATTACTGGCATTACACTCGTAATCAACGTGAAGAAGCTCAAAATGCATTGAAAAAGCGTTGGAATCAACTTCATCCCGATGAAAAGTTGAGCGATAAGGAAGAGTTTTTGTTGATGCCTAAAAACAAGCGCATCGATGTGGGTCCATTTAGACATTTAGGCAAGTTTTTGCATTCCCATGTCCTCTGTCAAGTCATTGCTTATGCTTTATGGGACTCTAAATTCCATAAGGAATCTAAGAGTGACACCATTTTGGACGAGGCCCTTTATCTTGGTATGCTCGCTGTTACAGACCCTAACAGTTCTGCAAGCGAATTAGCTGCTATGAAGGTCAAAGGCAAATATAGAGCAGATGTAATAATTGATGAATCCAATACCAAGCATTTTATTGATTTTGCTGAAAGCGATGAATACTCTATCCAAATCAATGAAATTGAAAAGACACATGCTTCTTTATTACTCATCCTATTGCGTTGCTTAGATGATACCGAATTATCTCATGCTCACAAGCGTTTAGGTTTCATTGTTGATAAGATTGAAGCTCATTGTTCTGATGCTGCTAAAGAAGTCATCAATGATTGGAAAGAAAGAAAATCAAGAGAAACCAAGGCTGAATTAGAACGTACAGGAGGTACAAATACATCTGAATATGAACGCAAAAAGGCTGCTGCAAAGGCTAGACAAGCTGCTATTATGTCTCAATTCGCAAATGCTCAATCTAAATTTATGGAACAACATGCTGATCTCTATAAGACTGAAGAAGATGAAGATACGAGAGAGGTATACGAAGATGTATCTGTTACCAACAATGAACTTGACTCTGAAGACGATCTCGAGATTGTTCGTAAATGTCATTTCCCTGCTGATAATTGTATTGTTTGTCAAGAAGAGCTTGATGATACCAAGCTATATGGTATGCTTGGTCTTATTCAGCAAGCAAATATACATCGTCTTTCACCATTAAGCAATAAGGATGTTTTAGCAGATGTGTTGGAAAGTAGCCAATATACGAATCCTTGGACATCTAAACCCGAAAACTCTGATAAGATGCCTCCTTTTAACGGGTTCCCCACTGATGCCCATGTCTCTGGTTTAGATATTTCCTCTTGTGGTCATCTTATGCATTCTGAATGTTTTGATACATATCAAAAATCTGTTGAAAATCAATTTTTGGGCGAACTCGGTAGAATGTTCCCCTTGTCAATTTCTCCCAAGAGTAGATTTCTTTGTCCTCTTTGTAAAGCATTGGGTAATGTCTTAGTGCCTGTTGTTTGGAAGGGGAAAAAAGAAGCTTATCCTGGTGTTATGGTACCTTCTACTCCTTACGCAGATTTAGGAAAGGCTATTAGTGATGCTGCTGCTGATTTGAAAAAGAAATTCAAGGAATTCCCAGGCGCTTTTGATGAAGAGCCACCTTTTGTAAATAATGATCCTGATTTGGTGATTAGTGATCAAGATAAATTGAAGCACATTTACAACCAATTGATTAAAGTAATGCATGTTACTTTAACTCCTCAGTTACATACTTGGAATTTATCAAATTCGATTCAAAATTTGCAAGATATGTATGCTTATACTATTGCCGATTTTGAGATTGCTCAAAGAGGTACTGAAGGCACTCGAGCTAGAGATCTTACAGTAGAACATACAGGCACCTTTATAGATGATATCTCTAGTACATCACAAACACTTTTGAAAATCCTTGGTATGACAAATCTTTTGATTCAAAACTTGATGAACTCTCCATGGGCAGCTGAAGATCGATTCACAAAAGAAAGATTAGCTTTACAAGCGTTGAATCAATTTATTCCCAACACATCTACACACCTTATTGATGATATGGTAGAAGCAGATATATTGAAACCCATGTTGGTAGATGACTCTTTTAAAGCACTAGTTCGTTTGAGTTTTTCAACTGCTGAAGCACCTGCTATCGAAATTCATCATTTATTGCGCTCTACCTACATTGCCGAGTTGGCTAAAACTGTTATTGTCATTGTTCGTAGTATTTTGGATGGTGAAAAGCTTGTCAAAGATGTTGCCATCAACGAACTTTTGCAAACATTAAACACAGAAAAGCAACAATCTACTGGAGCTGAAGGAATTCAACAATTTGCTAATTATGTACTTGGGCTATTAAAGGTTCCTCAAACTTCTATTGATAGTTTCTTCCAATGTATTAATCCTGGTGCTTTTGTTGCTCTTGTTCGTACATTTGTTCTCCCCTTTTTGCGTAAATCACTCTTGTTTATGGTTGTGCATCATGGTTTCATACCTCAAAATCCATCAGATGATATGGAAGAAAAGAGTGAATTTGAAGACATTCTAGATATATTAAGATTACCTACTTTAGATTCTGTATTTGATTTGCAACCTTTTGAACAAAATTTAGTCAATGGCTGGTGTCAAGATTACCTTGCTCGTGATTCTCCAACGATTTCTCTCAATTTACCTACTCAATTCAGAATGGTTACACTTCCTTATAGATTAGACCAACTGTTAGATGAAAGCTCAAAACGTGTTTGTAGAAAGTGTAAAACAGTGCCAGAACATTCTGCTATTTGTTTGATTTGCGGTACTTTTGTTTGTGCTCGTCGTTTTTGTTGTACTGAAGGAAGTAAAGGAGAATGCAACACTCATATGAAGAGGTAAATTATGCACGAATATTTGAAAAATAGACTAGATTCTCATTTTAAATATTTAGTTGTGGTGGTGAAATTGGTATTTATATCATGATCAAAGATTGTTTCTTATTGCTATTACATGATAATGGAGGAAGCATCATGAATGCACCTTATTTAGATAGTCATGGTGAAGCAGATATTTTCTTTAAGCGCGGTGCACCACAATATTTGAATGTAAAACGATATGAACAAATTCGACAAATGTGGTTGACTCAATCTATACCAGCATTTGTCCGAAGAAGAATGGAAGTAGCTTATAGCGGAACTGTTTGGGAAGCATTTTAAAATCCATTATTTTTATGTATTTGTCATTTTATCTATTACTTAAAAACCTATAAAATAAAAACAAAAATAGTAAATATTGTTGTACATACAAATCTACGTGCTTAAAACTTACAGCATTTACAATCAAAAGGACATTCAGGTGTATCTAAACCACCACCAATATTTAAGTCTTTGACATCATAAAGGGGGTAACCATCCTCAGTAGTACGATCTACAGTGATTCAATCATGAGTTAAATCATTAAATATCCTTAAATATTACTTACTTGTCTTCTTGATGCCTCGAGAATCAGCAAATGCATCATCGGCAATTGGTGGGGGTGCAGCACGCTTCTGTGAGGGATTGCTACTCTTTACAGCAGCCAATTCAGCAAATACAACTTCTTCGACCTTCTTGGATTGCTCCTCGGTCAATTGTTCTTGTTCTTCCTCCTCTTCCTCTTCGTCTCCCTTGTCTTCGCCCTTACTTTCAGTCTTTTTAGACTTCTTTGCAGCCTTTCTCTTGGCACTCTTTGATAATGTAGGTTCTTTTTCAGTGGTTTCTCCTTGAATTGCCTTTGTGTTAAAAATATCATCAATTTCAGAAGCATCTGTAATCTTTTTCTTGTTGAAAATATCCTCGATTTCATCTGCACCACTAGATACATTCTTTCCCTTTTTGTTTGCTGATGATTTTTTGACACCAGCACTCTTGACAGGGATTTCCTTCTTGGAAACTGCCTTCTTATTATCTACCGAGATGATTACTTAATTCCCTTTTCTCGATTTAATATTTAATTTCTTATATACCTGACGTTTGCTTTGCCATGATAGTGTTTAAATTTATGCAAAAGGTGCTTTTAAAAGATTGTGATTGAGTAAAAGAAAAAATGATAATGCCAGAAGGATTGTAAGTCCTTGCAAAAAGCCACAGAATGCATTTTGTTATTTATATCTACTTTAAATGTGTCGATAGTAACAATAGATGTCCTAGAGATGATCTTATAGTAACAGTGTAAACCATTGATCAGCTTATCATAATTGCTATTAAAGTTTCTGTTGATCTTCAGCGAAATTCACAACTAATTTTGTAAAAAAAAAAAATCTGCTTCAAACTCGGAGCGTGAGATGTAAACGATCAACTACCAAAAAACGAAAACAAAAGAACTTAAATATGCTAGATATGTCAAAAAGTAAATTGCAGAAAATCTATTGGCTTCAAACAAGAACCAAGAGTAGAAGAATTGTCTAGAGATGTCCATCTAAAATATTATAGCTGTTGTCTAGAAACTGGCTTTTAAATTTTATGCAGGAACAAATTATGATTGCCTTTTTAAGCTAGATAAAAATTTGACAGATGGGATCGGATTTTCTGACCAGTAGACGTTTATTAAATCATTTTGCATTTTGCAAACATGGAAAAAAACCCCCCATAAACAATAGAAACTTTAAAAGACGAGAACTTTATGATGAAATTTTTTTTATTTACAATTACAAATATACAAAACTGTAACAAGAAAATCAAGTCAGTTAATGATTACAAAGAAAAAATTATACAAAATAAGTGAATATAATCAGCAAGTTTATTAAAATCCTAGAAACCACGGAAAGACAAGACTTCTAGAGATTATCCACTCATTGTGCAATCAATGAGCTTCCAAAATTTCGAAAAAATGTCCCCACCCATCAACGGTAGAAACAAGAGCTGTTCTAATCCTTGAAGAACTCAAGAAAAAGCGTCCTTCTTGTCCTGGTGTCGAAAAGATGTGGGCCTCTAATCATAGAATGGATATAACTTATTCTCATCCTTTAAGAAACACTTATTTTGCTTTATAAAAAATAAAGAAAAAACTTACCATGCACAAAGTGCAGCTAAGCCTCTTTTTCAATAAAGAAAATGAGCGAGAACTGTAAAAAAAAAAAAAGAGAATGTATTAATAAACTGCTTTAATACAAAATAATCGCAATATTGTATGAAAAATGTATACGTCAGTAAGCGATAAAGTCATTGTCGTCACAGCTAATCAGAAGCAGAACTGACGTTGTACATTAGGTTTCATCATATCCATATACATTTTTACATACAATAAGGCTAATCATGAGAAATGACAATTACCTTAAGCATACATGTCAAGTGCAGAAGCAGCAACCAAAAAGAATAAATTGAATACAATGAAAAAATAAGCCCCAATTTTTAAATCAAGAATGATTGGAGAATACTATATAAAATGTATAATTGATTAGTAAAATGAATTATAAAAAATATTAGATAGCATATTGAATAAGAAGAATCAGATGGTGGTGCATGTATATTATATCCAATCTTTCAGTTATTTTCAGAAATGTGGATGCATTTCGTCATCTTCTTCTTGGTCAATATGTTAAAAGTAAATCAACTTACGTTTTAATAAAAACCACTCGAGACAGTAAAAAATAGGGAGGATTATTCAGACATAATTCAAGAATACTATATAGTTTATATAGGTTAATAAATGTCAAAATAAACAGCGATTTTTTTTTTAAAAAAAAAAAGGAAATTAAAAAGAAATGAATGCTCAGATACGAGGAATTCCATTATCGTTTCTTTCCACACGAATCATTCGGGATCATGATGTTCTCTTCTCCGCAATGATTCCCTTCATTTCCCTTTTTTTTAAAAAAGATTAAATATTTAATACTTGCCTTTTTGTTTAACTGTTGATAAGAAAAGAAAAACTCTCCTTTACCTTGAAAAATCTTGCTTTAAATGCTCGAGATTCTAGTAAAAAATTTTTCTCTCCACCGGTCACTATTTCGTTTTACGAACATGATTGACAGTCGTAAAAAAAATTATTGTGAAAACCCAAGAATAAAATTTCTTTTGAAAGCCACTACTATCCTCAAGGCAAAAAGCAGATCTCGGGCCATCGAATCATCCGGATTGGGCCGCCGACGCCGCCTCGCCGCTTGCCCTGATAAACCAAGGAGAAGAATCAAATGTGTAATCATTTATTGTAAACAACAGATTGATTGCCAATCGACCCTTTCTTAAAAAAAAAAAAAAAAAAAAAACATTTAAAGAAAAATCAATAATGAGTTTATTATGCCAGTTTGAGTCATTTTCTTTCCGATAAAACTATAAGCTAAAAAAAAATAAAAAAGTAAAAATTGATAACAATACAAAAGATTTAAAAACAACTTAAAGGGGATCTAGTACAATGATTAGAGAACATCAATACTAAGATTGGGGGGTTATGCAGAAAATTAAAACCTAATATATTTCTATACATCTGTACGTGTGTTAATAAGGAGTCCATTTGGGTGATTTTTTCATATATAAAGTGTATTTTACAATAATTGTTCTTTCAATCTAGATTTTTAATTCTTTATTTTAGTACATAATGAATAAAAATTATCCTACATCAATTAGTAACAACAGTGAAAAGACAAAAATTTCTGCTGATTCCGATGAAGGCTTTCTTGATCTAGAAAAAGCTACCAAACAAAAGGTAAAAGCCCAACTTGAAGTTGATTCTGGGTTTTCTTGTGTGTCACTCGAAATCAACAGCGCTTCATTTGCAGAGACAAAAGACATTCAACATTTTGATAAAAAGGATGAGAAGAAATTGGTCAGAAAATTAGACTTTCGCATCATGCCTTTATTCTGTTTGTTTTATTTTGCTGATTTTCTTGATCGTGCCAACATTGGAAATGCAACGTATGTATTGAGCCTTTATATATTTGAGAATAATTTCTGATTTGGTTTTTAGTTTGGCTGGTCTTCAGACTGATCTTGGGGTTTGTGAATACCGTAGAAGTTTTGTAACTCACTTTTTTCTAACAATGCTATTCATAATAGATGACCGCATATGAACTGAGTACAGCTATATCAGCATTTTTCATAACTTATGTAAGATAATTATGTATTTATAGATTTCATTCATGTCTTCTGAATCCTTTTTGATGCATTAATCATAACAGATCATTTTTGAAGTACCCTCAAACGTTGTATTGAAAAGAACAAACGCTGCGATGTGGCTATCATTTATCATGTTAGTTTGGGGAATTGCTACTCTTCTGACAGCCTTTGTAACTAATTTCAGGGGGTTATTAATAGCAAGACTCGTATTAGGGTAAATTATATTTTATATTATATACAAACACATAAGCATTCAACTAAAAAGTATTCATCATCATTACCTCCCTTTTGATCTATATCACTTCCCCCTTTTTTTTTAATGTCGCATAATTAGAGCTGCAGAGAGTGGCTATATTCCCGGAATCATGTTTTTATTATCAAAAGTTTACAATCCTCAAGAATTTAGTATGCGTGTTAGTATATTATTAACCATGGCTACGCTCTCGGGTTTACTATCAGGTCCATTAACGTATGGAATGTCATATTTAGATGGAATAAATGGCTTTCATGATTGGCAGTACTTGTTCATCTTCGAAGGTGCCCCTACTATTGCCTTGGCTATTGCTTCCTATTTTTTCTTATTTGATGATTTGCAAAATGTAAAATGGTTATCTGCAGAGCAAAAAGTATTACAAGCCAACCGAATGATTATTCATCAAAATACAGACTCAAGCCATGAAGTGATCTCATTACAAACTTTCAAAGATGTGTTTTTTGATTGGAAAACCTGGGCTTTTTCTGTGGTCTTCTTACTAAATTCTATTAATGTAACTAGTGTTACAGTTTTTGCACCGACACTGATTGATGGTATGGTTTTCAGTATGTGGAGCTTTATGTTATCATGTAATTAATTTTGCTCATCTAGGATTTGGTTTTGATCCTAAAACCTCTCAGCTATTAACTGCTCCACCATGTGCAATTGCTACAATTGGTGTATTAGCTGGCGGGTATTTAGCTAGTCGTTATAATCGTCGATCACCTTTACTTGCTATTGGGTCTATTATTATTGCAATTGGCTACACTTGCTTATTACTTCTGACAAACAAATGGGGTAAACTTTAAAAAAGTTAATTACATACACAACTCTAATATTATTGTATTGTACTCTTTCATACAGCTCTTTATAGTACCTTGTTTTTAATCCCTGCAGGAATGGGCATGCAAGGTAAATATTAAGTGAATATATATTATAATATATGCAGAGAAATAACATCAAATTATTTACTAGCTGCTGCTGCAATCGGTTGGTCGGCAATCAATTATCATGACCTTAATATGAGAGCTGTTGCTGTGGCTACTGTACTTATGGTGGGTAACGTTGGTTCTATAATTGCTGCATACTTATTTCGCTCTCAAGATGCACCAAGATACGGTATGTATACATATAAATGCACCACGCTAAATTATTTACACTCAAATACTGATTAAATCTACAAATGATGCATAGCATTTGGAATGATATTTAATTTGGTCACTGCAATTGTATCATCAATCATATCTACCTTGACGGGCTATTTGTTATACAGAGAAAACTGTCGCCGTGACAAAAATCCTAATGAAACTGTGAGTATACAGGCTGATTTAATACACACGTGCAAACATGTAGCTAATTTTGTGCTCATTTGTAGAATCAGTTCAGGTTTTTTTACTAACATGCACAGGCACATATATTACACCTTACATTTATTACATGTAGCATCAGTTAATCTTAAACTACGACATGATACTTACTTCACCACCAACAAGCAGGTCAACAGAATATACCCTACATTTATGTATGATTTTATTTACTGAAATACAAAACTCAAGAAAAAAAAGATAAACAAACCTTCAATTTATTTATATAAAAACAAAATAAAGGCAAGCAGCCTATTCCGTACCATCTAATAAAATTTTACAAATTATACACTGCCAAACTAAGCAACTGAAAACCTTCCAAACCCCTCGTAGAATGCAATGCTTTTTTAAGCTGTGAAATTAAAAAAAAGGGAAAGAACGGTATCACGATTCTGAATTACTGCAAAAATTGAGTAAATAGCAAGCGTAGATAATAGTTATTAATAGATATTGTTTGTATATAGTATATATAGCGCTTACAACCATACATCATACCAATTACATGATAAACTATTGCAAAAAATAAGATTATTTTTTCTGCGAAATCAGTTGCATCATTTCAGCTATAATTTGCTATTTTTTGTTTCGACATTTTCCATCGAGAATATGCCAACGTTTAAAGATGGCTTTCCAATTTTTCACCCAATATTGAGTCGAATTATATCAAATATTCCAAGACGATGTACCTTCCCTCCATTTGGCCATTGATATCTGTCCGAAAACAGAAGAGTTAATATTTGAATATAAATACACTGGCCTATCGTTGATATAAAATTAATTGTAAAATTTAATAACCAAATTTATATTTTCATTTTTTTTATATTCTCAAGATAGATCTAACCGAAAGCTACTTTGTATTTTTTGTTTCATCGAAAAATATTGATTTTTTGTCGAGATAATCAAAATAGTAGCTCTTATCACAGCTTAAGACCTAACATAACGGGGCTCTAAAATCGATTTGAAAAAAATGGACGAAAAATGGTTCAAAAAACAAAATCAACTAATGGCTCATGAACTGCAGAGTAAGTTGACCTAGTGTATTAAATAGTTTTTGTAGAGTTTTGGATTCTTTATCCATCTAAATAAAAATTAGACAAATATTTTACATTAAATTTTGCGTAAAATGCAATTGAAATTTTGGAGGTTTTTTGAAGATACACATCACTTTTTATAAGTGTATCTTAAATTTAAGTAATGGAAATGATGTAAAAAAATTTTTCAATCAATCGAGCTATTGCTAATCCTTCTAGCTGCATTTTTCGTAGAGGAAACAAGATTTTTGTTCAAATTTTTTTCAGATTCAGAATTTGGGATGAGGGTATATAAGGGAAAAATGGAAGCCAGAAATGAAGGTATCTTTTTGTACACATTTTTAAGGATATCCCCACGAAAAATTAATATTTTAAAAAAAACTAAATTGGATCCGAGAGAGTTCAACGAGCTTGATGACATGAGTAAAAAAAAACTGTTACTCAATTTAGCCAATATTTTGAAACCTGCTATAGAAACGCCAAAAAAAATGAAAAAAAATAAAAGTGCCCAGAATTTTTTTATATTGAAATATGTTATAGAGCACTTTAAAACAAGTAAGTTTTATTATTAAAAAGTATTAGTATAACTTAATTTTTTCTAGAGATATGAAGCCTCAAAGTTTTCAATCCTTTAGCAGTGAAATACGCGTAAAAATCTGAAACATTAGCACTGAAAAATTAATACCAACTGCAAAAAATAGAATATTTCCGGATACTTATTTTTGGATTGAAGCTGAACATCTCAGGTACATTGGCATATAATTTTTTCTTGGTGTTATTTAATGAAAACAAAAAATAGAGCAGGGATGAAAAATGAGACCCAGTTTTCAAGGAAAAAGCAGTGAATTTTGCGCGTTTTTGAGTCTTTCGTAAAATGTAAAATACATTTAGGATAGGTTAGCATAATGTGATAAATTTATTTCTGTTTAGTAGTGTCTAGGGTATATCTTAAAAAATGTTTATTATGAGGTTAGTTATAGAAAGAAGGCATACTCCGATTTTGAAGATTGAAACTATTACTTTTTTTTTTTTTGAAAATTCAAATTTGATATTAGTATTCATTTTAACTTATTGAGCGTAGATTTTTTGTGTACTACAGCAAGTCCCAAGTCAAAATAGGTCGTGAAGGACAGAACGAACAAAATAAATTGTAATTTGTTGTATGGATTAATTCGTAAGAAAAATAATTACATAAATGATTTATCGAGACTTTGTAAATTAAAATCAACGTAAAAAGTACCGTTTATTAGAATGAATTAAATATGGGTTTATATAGTTATTGGAATTGTGTGATGAGATCTAATGGACAGGGATCCATTAGATGTGACAATAGATATTATTATTAATGTGTATGGATATAACATATTATGTTTCAGTGGTAATATTGCTATAAGTTACAGTCGTGATTCGATTTAGTGGACTCATAAATAACGGATTTTCGATTTAATGGACAGTTTGAAATCTCCCGTTTTTTTTTTAATAATTTTACTGCCTAAATCCACTGAATCGATTCAGTGGATAGTGGACAATTTCGTTTCTACCAGTCCACTATATTAGTAATATATAAATATTATTGGATAAAACTGTATTTAGCCGGCAATAGCTTGATCTGGTAGCCATGAAATTAGAAGAAATATGGAGAGTAACCAAATCACGTGCCTAATTTACCTCAGTTTTTTATTAAATTTCTTGTTATCCACTGTTCAATTCAGTTGCTTGCATATGAAAAGCCTTTATTATTAAAAATATTATTTAATACTATAAACTAGTAACGCCTTTTTATTCTCATTTTTTGATCCAATATTACGGAAAATGATTTATTCGATTTAGTGGAAAATTCGATTTAGTGGACACTTTTCTCCCTCCCAACAATTCCACTAAATCGAATCACGACTGTATGTTTCATTATTAGTTCCTGGATGACAGGAACCAGTTACTGGATACTGGATAGATAAGATCTGCTAGATTTGTCGGAGATCTTCTATATATCGAATGTTGTAATTCTGATAGATCAATAAATATCATAGAGTGCGATTGTTTATTAAGCTTTTTCTACATAGAAAAAAATCTAAAAATTATTTTTTATTATATATACTGTATTAACAGATATTGTTTTCCTGTGGAGATCGGACGAGATCTGGTATTTTTAACATTGACGACCGTAACTTTTATAGATTATAATTTTTTTGTTATTACCATATACAGTATATTATACACGTTTTATCTACTACTACTAAATTTATATACATATATGTAGTAGCGTTATTCTGTATCTATTGATAATATGCTCACTGGAAGCTTCAGTTATATTTTCTAGTGAAATAAAGTCAGCTTTGCATTATTGTACCTAGCATAATTACATGATATAGGACAAAAATGACAGTTTTTTCTTTATATTTCGGTCAGGAATAAAGATTTTTTTGTAAACCAAATTGCTACTGATAATCAGCAAATAGCAGTATTATACACCAAGGAAAAAAAATATGGTCAAATTACTCAACATTGCACAAATCGAGAAAAACAGAATAACAAATTAGTAGAAGGACGGCAATTAAAAAAAGCAAACATAGAGGGGAAGTTTGTCCTAGTTGCTAGACTTATGCGCTTTACAGCTAATTCAAACGGAGAGGTTGTGGGTTCGAAACTCGCGTAAACAGATTTTCTTCGGAACTTGTGTTTGCCGGGCTAGAATCGCAGCTAATCACCCCCTCGCCTTTTTTTTCGTTTTACCTTTCTACGCACAGCTTTCAAAAAACTATCAGTTGTTTTCTTCTTTTCTTTACTCCAGTATTTTTAGTGCTACAGTATTTCGGAAATCCATTTTCTTTATGAATATCTTATTTTACAAGCACAAGATATTCTACAAAAATAGACACATTCTGCATACAATAATTTAATAATGTAAACTGTAATGTAGGCCTACTACTGTCTGTAGTATATTTTGATTTTGGTTTTCATCCAGTAAGTAATAAATAAAGTATTACTAGCTGTAACATAAAGGCATACATAATGGAATATCTTTAGTCATTCTTCAGAAAGACTTGAAAAGAGCACAACAAATAACATTATTAATCATATTTGGATTTCTATCAGTTCCGACTTCAGTCATCATCAGTTAGAAACTGGTTTGTCACAAGCTTTAATTTATCCTTAATAATAAATTTCCGGGTAATTATTGCTGCATGAACAATACTATTAAAAGCATATCACTCTTCACTCAATCAACAAGAAACACTTTATGTTGTATGCCACCAAGTACCATCATATGTTATCACCTTCTACAGGCAGTATCAATACATCTTATAATCTATTATTGACTACGATATGTATTGAAGTGCAAAGTCTCGATATAGGATATAAAAAAATCTTTGTGTACTAAGTACTAAGTTTAATCCAATAATTATCAAGAACGCTTGGACCTCAATTATGACACCATACTATTTCATCCCAGCGGTTGATCAATCAAGTAGATATTAAATCTGAGAGTTTATGGATACATACAATCTTATTTATAGAAAGAATACTAATAAAGACTAGTAACATTTACAGTATCATGGAGAACGTAGGCTTTATTACTAGAAAAACTAATGGTAAAAGAAAGAACCAAGAGCTTCTAGGTCTTGGTTTAAAAGACTATTTATAAGAATTACATTTCAATGTGAGTTAGAAATGGAATTGGCTTCAAAATTGGCTGTTTAATATCCTCGAAAACCGACAAAATCAACATCCAAGCAAATTTAGCGCAGCATTGAAACAAGGCAACCCACAAACTCTGCAAGCACGATTAAGTTATGATTGATCCATTTCCGTCCACAGATTACTATCAAATAGATCTAATAATGGTTCAAGTGTGCTTTAAATTACATCTCAGTATCTCAATGTAAAATCAATATAAAAGGCCATACTTTTATTATATCTAAATAAGCGATATCTTGTTTTTATTATACAGTTGAAGAAATGATTCATTACTCATTCTCTTCTAATCATATTCTTTTTTAAATATTATTTATCAAACATGAAAATACACGACACACCGCGTGGTTTTATTCAACCGAAATACCATGTTTTGCTAATGGTGCAGTAAAATAAGGGGGTAAAAAGCGATAAAAAAATACTGTTATAATTCTTCTTTATTAAAATATGGGTAATGTGCAATAAAACGGTTATTCTACGTCTCTATTTATATTATTTGGTAATTATTTACTATCTGGCAATTGTATTGCAATTGCCAATAATTCCATTACTTTTGAGTATAAATGTTGGGTTGTTTTGTTATTGATTTGGTTGATCAAGAACGGTGCTTTAAATATATTCTGTCGATCATGCTTTCAGAACAGACCTTACTTGTTCTACTTGATAAGCATGCACTTTTTGTGTTTTTTATTTGGGATTAGCTAATTACTGGATTAAACTTAGTACTTAGTACGCTAGGAGTTTCTTATATCCGATATCAAGACTTTGCACTTCAATACATGTTGTAGTCAATAGATTGTAAGATGTATTGATACTGCCTGTAGAAGGTGATAATATATGATGGTACTTGGCGGCATACAGCATAGTATATGATTCATATTTTTGCCAATAGTCACTCTTCCAAAAAAAAGCCGAACAATCTCCGGAAGCGGCCATCTAATGATATTTTCAAGCTTTAAATTTTAAGAAAACATTACCGGACAGCCCGGACGCGATTGTTTAAATATTCCAAGCAGCTATAAGATGCAGGTATCGAAATTTCATACAAAAATTAAGGCTCGACTGTATTACTATTAATTATTCAAAGGCTTATTTTAAGTAAAGTATAAATAAAACCAACAACTTTATTAGTCTAATAACGGATTTAACTTAAAAAGTATAATATGATACAACCGGATTCAAAAAAAAGCCCATAAAATTACAAATTTAAAGGATTTATATATATAAAAGCACTACGGCCGATCTGTGCTGCACACTAATAGTCTGATGAGTCTGTTGCGCCTACTGAATAATGGTTAAAAAGATAACAAGATGCACATGGGCACAACAAAAGAAATTGCACACGAGCATAACGAAAAGCCTGTATGTGTATAATTATAGATTCTGTCCGTGTGCACAACATTAATCCTGTGTGTGCATAACAGTAGAATTGCCCATAAGCGTATAATTATTCCTATTTGTGCATAATAATAATAAAATTTGACCATGAGCATAATGAGCTGATTGTATGGGCACAAATTGGTTTGTACATGAGCATCGCGCCGTTCTCAAAATTTCATTGCATTTTTTACTGGAATGGGTTTTTAAATTACATTTGCTTTTATTTAATATAGATTATAGACAATAATAATACAATTCAATACGTTGTTGATGTAGAGCAATACATGCAAGAAGAACCAATATATTATTTACGATTATCATCATTTGTAAATAAGTTTATAGCTATAATGTTTACAGCAACAATGGTTTTTGCCTGAGCATAAAACTAAATAACACTTGTAGTAAACTACATATACCAAGTTTGTTTAGTAATCAAATTGATCTTAGTCAACATCTACTAAGATCTAATAACTTTAAATCACACAAAACTTTAAAATGTCAAATTGTACCACTGGTACTTCCAAACTAGGAACTAAACCATGAAGATCTTGCTTCAAGATCTTATTACTGTATTATTAATAGAATTAGAAAATAGTATATATATATATCACAAAGGCTATGGTAATCCATAAACCTTTGCTTTTACTTTATATCTTAAATAAATATCAAAGAGTTGTAATTGTAGTCGCAACGCTTTTTTTGTTTAATTACTTTTTTGTAGCAACACTTACTGCTTAAATTTAGATGCAAGCCAAATTTGAGGCTATAAATGTTACTTTATCACTCATAAAATTTAAACAAATTAACCTTCTTTAAACTTACTATTTTGGTTTACAATTGTCAGCTGTAAAAAGATTTGTTTTCAAGTATACTGTAGCTACGATTAAAACTATGGTTATTAGGCAAGACATTAGTAGGCTATTCTCTTTTTTTTTGTTTCTATACCATTTGAAATTTTATCACTTTTCTGGAACATTTCATGGGTTTGTAGCCAATTCTAGCTTCTCATTGATTAGATATAAATATCATTGCCTTTGATTTTTTGATCTGGTAATCAAGAAATACGTTCAACAATGCAGTAGTAAATGATAATATTTGATCTTAAAATGCGGTTAAATGAAGATATCAATCTTTAATATAGTAGACTGCTACTTATATTAAAAACATTAGTTTCTTATGTTGTTAGAATGCGTATTCAGATAAAACAAAAGAATACCAGCTTGATAGTCTGGTATACCTTATCAAACGGCGAATATATCATTGGAGTATGAAAACAAAACGAGAGAAACAACACGCGTAGAAAAGAATTTACAAGGCTTTACATTATTTAGCGCAATTAAAACCCTCCTGTTATATCAGAATCTAGATATAGCGCTACAGTAGTTGTATTATCAGGATATTGTTATTGTTACACCATCAATAGCTATTGTATCACTTGATAAATCTCTTCTATATATAATCTCATTCTCTACATTGAATAAAACCACACCTTTTACTCTTGTTCAATTCTTACTGTTATTGATAAAACACCTCCTGTTGAATTATTGCTTATTTCAGCCAGTGTAAAAGCAGCATCATCACAACGTATGAACCATAAATTAAACAAAATAGGCAATATCTGTTATCATAGAAACATACTTTTTTTTTACCAGAAAGCCTGTCTACCATATCATAAATTCACTAAAAAATTGCAAAAACGAGCCCGTAGAGCGACGCCGTAATTGAGCATAGTAAGATCGAATGGGTAAGTCTCCTCTTATAGTATGGTATACCTAAGTTTTAAATAAAAAAGCGTTTCTTTTTTTTAACTTTTTTTATATTTAACCATGTCTGGTCTGAAAATTCAGTTTTTGTAGCGGACATTTTTGGAACTCATTTTATCCTTACCAACACTCATGATTTTGGTCAAAAAACAGAAAAATCAAATTTTGATACCAAAATCAACGTTTAAATAGACTACATTGTGAGAGAAAGTTGTAGCCATAACTAATACGCAATTTATAAAAGCTTAATATTCCATGTTAATTAATGAAACTTTTTACTTTTGTCCCAAAAACGGTTTTTTGGTTAAAGGATTTTCATGTAATATTTTGCAATGAAAATATACTTTATTTTTTATTGAGCAAATGGAGTAGTAAATTTTCTATATGCTTATATTTTTTGTTTTTGTAATTGGTGGTATAATTAACTCTAGATTTGCAAAATCAGAAAAAAAAATTAAAAAATGTCAAAATTGATGATCTGGACAAAAATAATTTTTGAAATTAATATTCCGCTTATAAGCTTTGTAAGTCTTAAAAATAAGAGATTTTATAATACTTGTGAACTTTTTCAAGAATTTACGATGCTGTACCCACGTGATTCAAGCTTATTACTGTAAATTTTTATACATGTTAATATTGTGTGGTAGTTTATTTGATGATAATATAGTCTTACGTGATAATTAATGCGCTAGAGGTGATTTAAATTGAGTTTAATCTTACCTCTCCAATATCATAAATATAAACATAAACATGGCCATCACTGGAACCTATTGCCACCTTTTACTCTCTTTGTCCCAAGCCAATTTATTCAAAGCTTTACCAGAACCAACTTAAGTACTTACAAATGGTTCCTCGATATTTGCATTCAAATCAGATAAATCAAATTAACTGGTTCCACCTACAGTAGTATCAAACGTATCATCAGCCCACCTTATTATGATAATGTCAATCTAAAATCAGAAACATCCCATCATTGTCATTGTTATAAGCTATAAAAAGCGTGATTTTTAATAATACAGCAATTGAATTTATTTGGAGATGAATTATTAGCTGTTAATGTTAAGGGCGCGTTATAATATCTTTTTCGAACAAAAAAAGCATTCAAGGCGACTTAGTTAATTTTTTCCATCATCTACGTTATAATCAGTGCTTTTTTTGGTCTAAAATTGATTTTTATCTGCAGAGAAATTGGTGATTATAAAAGTATGTATAGCATTTAATATTTACTTAAATTGAATAAATGAATGAATAAACTCTTGTTAATATATTTAGTTTCTAAAAAATATTTGTTTCCACTTAGTGGCCAACAGCTAAGAAGAGGAAAACGAGATGTTGTCTTGTATATCACTACCAACTATCAAAGGTACATCATAATAATTACTTGTTAATTGATTCTACTAATAAATCAATTTTTATAGGTCAAAAGTAAAAGCGTATTCAGTTCAAAACTTTTGAAACAATTTAATTATGGTAATTTAATTTACATGGTTTATCATCTCGTACTCATTCAATTGCTGTATTTGATTTTAATATTTTGTTTACGCTACTACATCAACTCGTTCGCTTATTAGAGCTAACTCCGCATCCTTGATTAGCGTAGCTATAATAACGGTCCATTATTAACTCATAATATGCAAAACTATTAAAAGGGGTCGTCTAATCTCAAATTTATCTGATTCAACTGCTGATGCGAAACTAGCATCAAATTAGTTATGTTGATTTGCAATAAAGCAAGACGTTTTATCACGTACAATGTTGGCGTTCAATATATTTCAGTTAAATTGAATTGATAAAGATACGGTTCATACAGAGGTCTATGAATGTGTGTGAGAGGTCAGATCAATAAAAATAAAAAAATGATCCAGATTGTGGTGCTTCATCAACCTGTACGAGACTTTTTTGTGGCAATACCTGGTGGCTCAAGTGTTATTGAGACATTTAATTATTGTCAAATATATCGAATCAAAATGAAGTTGGTTGATTGATACAGTATAACGGATAATGAATGCAATGTCATTTATTGAATGGGTGAATGTAAATATATAAAGCAGAGCTTACTTTTAAATGAAAGTACCGATTATTCTGATTAACATTGATAGGTCCAAAAAGTATAGTTAACTGCAATCATTGCTACTAAATTGCATGATTTAATATGCAGAGAAATCTTGAAGTATTCATTCTTTTTTTTTGGCAGTGCTACAAATCATCGTTCAATATGACTGGATATTAATGAATTAGAGAAAATGCAGCTGATAAAAAACTGATATCCAACAATGTACATCGAGTTCAAGATAGATAAAAAGTGCATTCATTGCGTAATGGTAGAAATCGCAACATTTTGATGGATAGAAATTACAGGACCAAGGACCAAGATATTGTGCTTGCCTCAGGATTTTTAAACGTGTTCAAAAGCATACTTCTTCATCAAACTTAGATGTTAAACACTCACCATATGCTATTAATATCATCATGTTTTTTATTTAATTGCTGTATTATTAAAAGTCACGTTTTTCATAGCTTATAACAATGACAATGATGAGATGTTTCTGATTTTAGATTGACATTATCATAATAAGGTGGGCTGATGATACGTTTGATGCTACTGTAGGTGGAACCAGTTAATTTGATTTATCTGATTTGAATGCAAATATCGAGGAACCATTTGTAAGTACTTAAGTTGGTTCTGGTAAAGCTTTGAATAAATTGGCTTGGGACAAAGAGAGTAAAAGGTGGCAATAGGTTCCAGTGATGGCCACGTTTATGTTTATATTTATGATATTGGAGAGGTAAGATTAAACTCAATTTAAATCACCTCTAGCGCATTAATTATCACGTAAGACTATATTATCATCAAATAAACTACCACACAATATTAGCATGTATAAATATTTACAGTAATAAGCTTGAATCAAGTGGGTACAGCATCGTAAATTCTTGAAAAAGTTCTCAAGTATTATAAAATCTCTTATTTTTAAGACTCACAAAGCTTATAAGCGGAATATTAATTTCAAAAATTATTTTTGTCCAGATCATCAATTTTGACATTTTTTAATTTTTTTTTCTAATTTTGCAAATCTAGAGTTAATTATACCACCAATTACAAAAACAAAAAATATAAGCATATAGAACATTTACTGCTCTATTTGCTCAATAAAAAATAAAGAATATTTTCATTGCAAAATATTACATGAAAATCCTTTAACCAAAAAACCGTTTTTGGGACAAAAGTAAAAAGTTTCATTAATTAACATGGAATATTAAGCTTTTATAAATTGCGTATTAGTTATGGCTACAACTTTCTCTCACAATGTAGTCTATTTAAACGTTGATTTTGGTATCAAAATTTGATTTTTCTGTTTTTTGACCAAAATCATGAGTGTTGGTAAGGATAAAATGAGTTCCAAAAATGTCCGCTACAAAAACTGAATTTTCAGACCAGACATGGTTAAATATAAAAAAAGTTAAAAAAAAGAAACGCTTTTTTATTTAAAACTTAGGTATACCATACTATAAGAGGAGACTTACCCATTCGATCTTACTATGCTCAATTACGGCGTCGCTCTACGGGCTCGTTTTTGCAATTTTTTAGTGAATTTATGATATGGTAGACAGGCTTTCTGGTAAAAAAAAAGTATGTTTCTATGATAACAGATATTGCCTATTTTGTTTAATTTATGGTTCATACGTTGTGATGATGCTGCTTTTACACTGGCTGAAATAAGCAATAATTCAACAGGAGGTGTTTTATCAATAACAGTAAGAATTGAACAAGAGTAAAAGGTGTGGTTTTATTCAATGTAGAGAATGAGATTATATATAGAAGAGATTTATCAAGTGATACAATAGCTATTGATGGTGTAACAATAACAATATCCTGATAATACAACTACTGTAGCGCTATATCTAGATTCTGATATAACAGGAGGGTTTTAATTGCGCTAAATAATGTAAAGCCTTGTAAATTCTTTTCTACGCGTGTTGTTTCTCTCGTTTTGTTTTCATACTCCAATGATATATTCGCCGTTTGATAAGGTATACCAGACTATCAAGCTGGTATTCTTTTGTTTTATCTGAATACGCATTCTAACAACATAAGAAACTAATGTTTTTAATATAAGTAGCAGTCTACTATATTAAAGATTGATATCTTCATTTAACCGCATTTTAAGATCAAATATTATCATTTACTACTGCATTGTTGAACGTATTTCTTGATTACCAGATCAAAAAATCAAAGGCAATGATATTTATATCTAATCAATGAGAAGCTAGAATTGGCTACAAACCCATGAAATGTTCCAGAAAAGTGATAAAATTTCAAATGGTATAGAAACAAAAAAAAAGAGAATAGCCTACTAATGTCTTGCCTAATAACCATAGTTTTAATCGTAGCTACAGTATACTTGAAAACAAATCTTTTTACAGCTGACAATTGTAAACCAAAATAGTAAGTTTAAAGAAGGTTAATTTGTTTAAATTTTATGAGTGATAAAGTAACATTTATAGCCTCAAATTTGGCTTGCATCTAAATTTAAGCAGTAAGTGTTGCTACAAAAAAGTAATTAAACAAAAAAAGCGTTGCGACTACAATTACAACTCTTTGATATTTATTTAAGATATAAAGTAAAAGCAAAGGTTTATGGATTACCATAGCCTTTGTGATATATATATATACTATTTTCTAATTCTATTAATAATACAGTAATAAGATCTTGAAGCAAGATCTTCATGGTTTAGTTCCTAGTTTGGAAGTACCAGTGGTACAATTTGACATTTTAAAGTTTTGTGTGATTTAAAGTTATTAGATCTTAGTAGATGTTGACTAAGATCAATTTGATTACTAAACAAACTTGGTATATGTAGTTTACTACAAGTGTTATTTAGTTTTATGCTCAGGCAAAAACCATTGTTGCTGTAAACATTATAGCTATAAACTTATTTACAAATGATGATAATCGTAAATAATATATTGGTTCTTCTTGCATGTATTGCTCTACATCAACAACGTATTGAATTGTATTATTATTGTCTATAATCTATATTAAATAAAAGCAAATGTAATTTAAAAACCCATTCCAGTAAAAAATGCAATGAAATTTTGAGAACGGCGCGATGCTCATGTACAAACCAATTTGTGCCCATACAATCAGCTCATTATGCTCATGGTCAAATTTTATTATTATTATGCACAAATAGGAATAATTATACGCTTATGGGCAATTCTACTGTTATGCACACACAGGATTAATGTTGTGCACACGGACAGAATCTATAATTATACACATACAGGCTTTTCGTTATGCTCGTGTGCAATTTCTTTTGTTGTGCCCATGTGCATCTTGTTATCTTTTTAACCATTATTCAGTAGGCGCAACAGACTCATCAGACTATTAGTGTGCAGCACAGATCGGCCGTAGTGCTTTTATATATATAAATCCTTTAAATTTGTAATTTTATGGGCTTTTTTTTGAATCCGGTTGTATCATATTATACTTTTTAAGTTAAATCCGTTATTAGACTAATAAAGTTGTTGGTTTTATTTATACTTTACTTAAAATAAGCCTTTGAATAATTAATAGTAATACAGTCGAGCCTTAATTTTTGTATGAAATTTCGATACCTGCATCTTATAGCTGCTTGGAATATTTAAACAATCGCGTCCGGGCTGTCCGGTAATGTTTTCTTAAAATTTAAAGCTTGAAAATATCATTAGATGGCCGCTTCCGGAGATTGTTCGGCTTTTTTTTGGAAGAGTGACTATTGGCAAAAATATGAATCATATACTATGCTGTATGCCGCCAAGTACCATCATATATTATCACCTTCTACAGGCAGTATCAATACATCTTACAATTTATTGACTACGACATGTATTGAAGTGCAAAGTCTTGATATCGGATATAAGAAACTCCTAGAGTACTAAGCTTAATCCAGTAATTACTTTGGGATATCCCGCATTACTTTAGTATTTTAACATTTTTTATTCGAGTATTATACTCTTGCTATCTTTATGCAACTGTCTATTTACTGTACAGTTTTATCTTTGATAGCATAGTTCAAATGAGATTATGACATTTAATTTAGGTATTTTATGATGGCAATCTAGCTTAGTTTACTTCAAATGGTTTTCTCAATTCACAGTGATTTGTAAAAGTAGAAATATAAATTTTTATGCAGGATATATTTAAATCTACAATCATGTATAATTGAAGGTTAATTGGATCAATATTCACAAGGATGGAGTTTTTTTTTTTTGTATTCTGCAGTTGTAGATATTAGTTTATTATTTTGTAAACTTAAAACTTATTATCCAGGGCTTAATTTCTGTATCCACAAGATAGATCCAATTGAAAGCTACTCGGCATTTTTTGTTTCAGCGAAAAATATTGATTTTTCATCGAGATAATTAAAATAATAGTCGATATCACATCTTACAGCTTATGATAACTGGCTTCCAAAATTTATTTTAAAAAATGGACGAAAAATGATGAAAAAAACAAAATCGTTTAATTGCTCATGAGCTGCAAAGTAAGTCGACCTAGTATATTAAATAGTTTTTGTACAGTTTTGAATTCTGCATACAACTAAATAAAAATCAAAAAAACATTCCACCTTAAATTTTGCGTAAAATACAATTAAAATTTTGGAGGTTTTTTGAAGATACACATCACTTTTTATAAGTATATTTTAAATTAAAGTAATCTAAATGATGTAAAAAAAAATTATCTATTGATTGAGCTATTGCTAAACCTTCTAACTGCATTTTCCATAGAGAAATCAAAATTTTTGTCCAATTTTTTTCAGATTCAGGATTTAGGATGAGGGTATACAAGGGGAAAATGGAAGCTAGAAATGAAGGTATCTTTTTGCACACATTTTTAAGGGTATCTCCACGAAAAATCAATATTTTGAAAAAAACTAAATTGGATCCGAGAGAGCTCAACGAGCTTGATGACATAAATGTAAAAAAAGTGTTGCTCAATATAACCAATATTTTGAAACCTACAATAGAAATGCCCAAAAAAATGAAAAAAAAATAAAAGTGTTCAGAATTTTTTCATGTTGAAATATGTTATAGAGCACTTTAAAACAAGTAGGTTTTATTATTAAGAGATGTTAGTGTAGCTTAATTATTTCTAGAGATATGAAGCCTCAAAGTTTTCAATCCTTTAGCAGCGAAATACGCGTAAAAATCTGAAACATTAGCACTGAAAAATTAATACCAATTGTAAAAAATAGGATATTTCCGGATACTTGTTTTTGGATTAAAGCTGAACATCTCAGGTACATTGGCATATAATTTTTTTTTGATGTTATTTAGTGGAAAAAAAAATTGGGCAGGAATGAAAAGTGAAAACCAGTTTCTAAGGAAAAATTGTAAATTTTACCTATTTTTGAGTCTTTCGTGAGATATAAAGTAAATTTAGGAATATATAACATAATGCGATCAATTCATATGTATTTAACAATATCTAACGTATATCCGTAGAACTGTTTCCGTAGTAAGGAATCAGGTATATTCCAGGTTTTCAAAGATACTATCAGATATTTATTCATATAAATGCATCACATTTAATTTGATTTTATTTAGCTTCATAGTAATCTTCATAAATATGCCAAATTAAGAAGTATATATATATATATTTGCACTTCCCGCCATGAATACACTACAATCTATTGACACAGTGTAACTGATAGCTATGTTGCAGTAGCTTATTTCTGTTTGAAATATCGCTTTTCAAGCATATTGATTCAAGCAGGCATTTTCAGAATGTTTGTTAGCCCGCAATATCTGCTAAACAAACACTACATATTGGAATATACCAGTCTTACATTCAATATTTTTTGAAGCTGTTAGTTACATAAAAAAGTGTCCTGTTTTCGGGTTTAAATGCAAATCCCTAAATTCATAATTGAAACTTTTAGAAAAATTACTTTGACGGCTTCTTGATTTTTGTTCAAATCGAAAAATTCATTACTGGTCTTGATACAAGTTAAAGTGTAAAATCACAGCATTTTATTTCCTTTGATTATGTTAAAACAATTTTTTCTCATATCAAGTCTCCCAATTTTTGAAGTGAATAAAATAGTGTCCTTGATTCAATACAACTGGAATTGTAAGAACGCAGTAACTTTACATATCATAGCTGCAACATGTACCTGTTGTTCGGTACATGATTTTAGTAGCAAAGGACACTTTACGTGACTCCTTATCATGTCAAGATGTTTGAAAGGCTTTTTTTCATGTGTTTCTATTCTTGCCTGTTCGTAACTAAATCGCAATATAATATAGCAGACAATGGCAAGTCGACGTAGACATAAATTACTACCTCATTTGACGAACATCGCTCAATCAAAACCCTATGCTCTTGGTGTCTCATTTGGCGATAAAAACGTAGAATTACATAGAGCCCAAGCACAATTGAGGAATTTTTTAGACCGAGCACAGTATGCAGAAGCTAAAGAATTATTCTCGGAGATGATCAAAACTTCAAAATATCCACTCGAAGATATTTGGAAAGTAAGCATTGTATGGATTTTATGATATAATATAGCTAAATTGATCTTTTAGGTAGGTGTAGAGATTATAGGCAAAACATCACCCAATGACTTGGCAGACTATCTCAAAGCAGTGTATATCAGCTCTTCAGAAAATTTGGTATGGTTATTAAAAGAGAATATAAATGACGCTTTTTAGTAATAACAGGATGTTTACTTTTTGATAGGCCCCAACTACATTTAATGCGTACATTGATCAGTTGATACTTGATGAAAATTGGGATTTAGCATTTGAGGAGATGGAACTGTTAGTTTTTTTTACCACTTTTTGACTTCAATAACAATAATGAATCTAACAATTAATTGAAACCTGCCTAGATTATACCCTCGGCATGCATTTCATCACCCTATCGTTCTACGAAAATTGGCAATTTGTGCATATAACCAATGGGGAATTGCAAAAGAACAATTGCCTGAAACGTATTTTGAAGACGAGGAGCATGATGTCTATGACTTTTCTATCAGTAGATATGAAAAACGAACAAGATCTGCGAGTAAATACCTTGCGGAAGCACACAATACTTATAAGCTGGATGTAGTATTATTAGATATGTATATGACAGTACGTATTTTTCGTTCCAATAGATTTAGTACATCTCTAATTCATGCATAGTTTTTAAACACAGTGACAGATAGAAGTAAAAAAGAGGTCGTTTTAATATCTTTAGAAGCTATGAAAGAAAGCCCAGAATATTTCATGTTATCGTGAGTTGTCTATTTATTCATACGATTTCAAAATGTTAATAGAAATTTATAGATATTTACTTAAAATCAATCAAGACGACCAATATTTCAAAAGTAAACCTTTTATCTTACATCTATACGAATTTGATCCATCATTAGAACCAAATGAAAAATTCACAAGATATATCGAAAAGACATGTAAACGTATTAGTAAGTACGACCTATTGATTTTGTATGTGTTATAGATAGCTGATTCCTTGCAGAACGTTTTAAAAAAAAAGAAAATCCCAACATCGACGAATTACTCAAATATGAAACGCGGGCCCAAAGAATATGTCGAGTATTTATATCCCAAATAGAGCACAATACTATAAATATTCAGTTTATTCAACTAATCAGAAAAAACATATTCAAACGAGCGATAAGGTAATTTTTCAATGCTGCATTAAAAGTCTCATTAAAAAGCTGACCTCAATTGCTACCATTTCAGCCATGAAATTTGTGAAATGTATCAATCCAGCATGGCTTACCAATTATTAAGGAACTCTCGTAACAAGGAAATAAAAGGATTAGCAATGGCTATCAATCAAGACATTGAAAAATATTTAAAATATGAAATCAAGGATCTATCAGAAGACGAGGAGATGACGGAAGAGGAAGGAGAAGATGCTGAAGAAGAAGACCAAGGAGAGGTTGACAATGAGGATGAAGATGAAAAAGATAAATTTGATGTCTGCATGAAAGAAGATGATGAAGAGTATATACCCGCTCATACTGAGATCTCACTTTTCCAAAAATATTTGCAACATCCATTGTTCAATGACGATTAAAACGAATAGAATGACATCCATATTTGAATAAAAATTTCCAAATCTTTTTTTTTTTTTTATAGTAAAACATACTATTACTTTGATGCAAGGTACATTTTTTTTCCATTTAACTCATTTCTTGCGTCATGATATAGCAGTAGTATAGTATCCATCTCCATGCATTTGTAAACTTATAGTAAAGAGACACTTCCAATGCAAAATACATCTGGTAGTTTGGGGACCTGAATTTGAAACTGTAATAAGGAGCCCTTTGAGGTTCAATTTCAGATTGACGTTTTATGAAAATTCGTAAGGTTTTTACGACTACTAACAATGAAAATGTAATAAAGCATTCGTAACTTCATATTTCTTTATACTACACTACTTCAATATTGCGTATTTGTGGCACAATTTTCTAACAATTTACGTTTAAATACGATTAAATTATATGAACATTTTCAATTTTGAACGAGGCTTATTAGTAAGGTAAAAATGGAGTTGAATTAATGACACTGAAAAACTACTAATACATCAGAACAAGTCTACATGCAATAGCATTTTTGGTATACTTTTGAACGCTAGAAAAAGTTGCGAATCATAAAAACTTGACATTTACAATATCGATATACGTTTATTTCGCAGTATTTTTTGTTTTTACTATGCGTTGTGTATTTTTTTTAATTAGGTTTGAAGGTACCTTGCGATTTGGTTTTCGAGCTAGCAACCGTTAAAAAAAAAAAAAAAAAAAACGAGGTGAGCTTTTCTTGATTAATCTAACCAATAAAGTAAACTATTTCATATTATCGGTTACACTGCAGTTCAGTTAGAAAACTCCAGGATATTTGCCTATTTAAGATGGAATACCCTTTTTGTAGTCTTTCGTCATGGCTTGATAGAAGGGGATATCTTAACTCATTTTATTTTATATCATTTATTTGATTCGTTGAATTTCACAAAGAAATAGGCGAAATGGTTTAAATGATTCTTGAGAAATACAAGCTATAAACCGTCATCCTTCCGCGGATGAACAAAAATAAGTTAATTTATTAAGGGTCACCAATTGAATAACAGTTTTTCTGTAATACTAGTCTAAGAGAGTGACCTTATACATTCATTCCTTACTAATTGCCAAGTATATGTAAAGCGAATGAGGACTACAACAATTCCCAAAAGCCCTGGTTCAACAAATATAGCATTAAAAATATTTAATCGTCATATGTGCTTTAAAGAAACCCCCTTTTTGTAATGAAACGGTCATTGACGTAGTTTCGTTACCCTTGAATTAATTAATGACTTCCCACCCTTTTTTTGTGGGTATATCTTTCTCACTTGATAAAGTTTATTAAAAATAGACGTATACTGTATAAAAAGTGTGTAAAATACTTTTATACATCTTGGTCTGTATTCTACTGAAATAATGACAATATAATAAAATAAAAAAAATAAAACTAAATATACATTTAACCTTCGTGTCAATGGCACTCAAACATAACGTCGACATATCTCCAGATTTTTCCCGCGTTCCTCCCAGTACATAAAAGTTGCCTTGAGCAGTAATTTTGAGATCTTTCAAGTGTTTCCCGTTCGAGTTGTTCCTGAATTGAATTTAATCAATGTTTAATTTCCATTTTTTTTATCCAACAGTATAAAAATCAGGATGAATAGTGTGCATTTTTGAATTAGAAAATATGCAGATATCGCTTTAGGTTACTTTTTTTGTTACATTTGTCTTGGATAGCTTTTCTTGGAAAAACTCGGCTATTTACTAGAATGCCTGATATATATACATATATATACATTAATAATTTAACCGCAAACCAAAGCACCGTGCTTGTTTTTTGGTAAAATCTTTTAAGAATTTCATCTTGTCTGATTATCAAGAATGCGTACGATATGTTTCTCAACATGTATCACCACGATTGTGATTCCAATCAACCCATATCAAGTATATTTATAACCATCACGTTGAGTAAAATTGATATCAAAAAATGTTGCAAATCACCTCATTTTTCCTCTATTTCTTGGTCTAAAAAAATCATTCTATCAAAGAGCGCGAAACAATCTCAGATTTACCCGCAATATAAATGTGATGACCACGTTAGAACTGTCAAAAGCTTTTATGTCCATATATGGCAGTAGCAGGTTTTACCAAATTAAGAAAAGGTGGGGAAGGGAAAACACTGAATTCATGGTAATTTAATAACGGGAAAACCAAAATGGAAGCATTAACATATTTTAAGGAACAATGAATATCTACATTACGTTGCTCTCTATGATATTCCCTATTTAAAAGTGATTTAATATATAAAATGTTTAACGGAGTGTCACAATAAATAACACATTTGCGCGTTTCAGCAAAGGTTAATGATTTTGCCACTAAAAAAAGAACAAATAAGAGCTCAAGATCGGATGGCGGTTTTGGTTGTTTTGCCATGTTTGGATACTATATATACTAGATTCTGACTATGATTGGCTGAAAAAAACTCTCAAAAGGGCCGTTCTCTTTGGCAGCCTTGATGGGTATTGAGCATTATCAATCAAGTGGAATCCAATATTAATGCAATTTTGACATGTATCAAAGATATATACACAGAATTTTGATAATTTTGCTGGTTGATATTTCCCTTGAACTTACTTGTATTACAAGTTCACATTTTCAATGTCCCCATTTGAGATGTCATCTATGATGCTTAGAATATTTGATTTCCAAGACAGATTATTCTGAAATATAATATTAATGGGAACACACCCTGCGCTACGGCACTTTAATGTAAAATTGATAAGATCCTGATCCATTTTGTATAAAAGAGGCGGGAAAGTTGTAAAAAAAAAAAATCCAATTTTTTCCCGTTAGAAATTTGTTCTAAAAACAAACCTTATTTAACTTACATCAATAAACATTATGGAATCTCGAGATAGACTCAAACCCTTTGTAGTATTTTGTGTTGTTATTTCAGCACTTGGCGCTCTTAATAATGGTTTCAATACATCTGCTTTGAATATTCCAGCAGCATCCCTCACAAATTGTCCTGATGTACCTTTTGGTACAGTAACCTATTATCCAAATTCACCTTTGCCTCAATGTATTCCAATGTCCGATTGGATTTTGTAAGTTGTTAGAATCAACTTTAGTACGATAACATATGTATTAACGTTCTAAAATGATAGAGGTGCAGCCACTGGTATGTATGCTATCGGTGGTCTTGTAGGTGCTATGATTGCCGGTTGGATGGCTCAAAAATATGGTCGTCGTGATTCTATGCTCATCATGAACACTACTTTCTTTATCGGTGCCATATTACTTTCTCTTTCTACTGAACCTGGACAATTTGCTGTTGGTCGTATTTTTGTTGGTATCGGTTCTGGTTTTATGACCGTAGTGATTTCCATGTATATTGCTGAAATTTCTCCTTCTAAATACCGTGGTGCTCTTGGTTCTTTTCTTCAACTTTTCTTGACCATTGGTATTATTATCATTGAAGTCGTTGGTCTTGGTCTTTCCTCTGCTATCGGCTGGCGTATTGTCGTTGTTATCACTGTTGTTCCTGCAATTATGCAAATGCTTTGTTTGCCCTTCTGTGCTCGTTCTCCTCGTTGGTTAATTTCTCAAAACCGTATTGATGAAGCTCGTGTTCAGTTAATGCGTCTCCGTTATGGTGATGTTCAAGAAGAATTCTCTGAAATGATCTTGTCTCTTACTAAAGGAGGCGACAAAGACGATAAAAAGACTGCTCCTAATGCTCAACTTGGTGATAAAGATAGTTTTGATAATACTCCTAATGAAGAAGCAAGTGACGCATTTGAAGGTGAAGAATCTTTATCTATTCGCGAGATTTTCTCCAACCGTTGTTTGATGGTTTTGACATTAAAGATGATTGTCGTCCATGCTTCTTCTCAATTAACTGGTATTAATGCTGTTATGTATTATTCTACTAATATTTTTGAAAGCTCTTTTGGTGATGCTGCCAAATATGTTACCATTGGTACCTCTGGCCTTAATACTGTCATGACAATTATTGCTCTTTTGTTAGTCGATCGTTTGGGTCGTAAAATTTTGTTGGTTGTATCTGCTTATGGCATGATGATTTGGTCTGTTCTTATGACTATTGGTTTGAAGTTTGATATCTCTGTCCTTCAGGTCCTCTCAATTTATATCTTTGTTGCTTTTTACGCTATTGGTCTCGGTATGATTCCTTTTGTTATCACATCCGAAGTTTACCCTACTTATGCTGTTTCCGCTGCTTCATCTGTTGCCCTGGCTGTTAACTGGCTTTGTAACTTTATTATTGGTCTCATTTTCCCTGCTCTTCAAACAGCTTGTGGTCCTTATGTCTTTTTGCTTTTCACAGGTGTTACTGCAATGTCTGGTACTTTCATTCTTATTTTCGTTCCTGAAACCAAGCAAAAGACTATTGATCAACTTGGTCGTGAGCTTGGTTGGGCTGATATCAATCTTGAAGATGTTCGTCGCAAAAAGTAAATTGATTTTTGCTAATTGATTTACTGTGTACCACCACTCCACCTTTTTCTTTGTACTATTAGTGTTTATATAATGTTTTTCATCATTTCATCATATTTCTTTCCACGTTTCTTATTCTTTTTAGACTATTTCATCTATTGCAATATTATTAAACTTTATCATATTTTAATTTCATTTGAAAACCGTTGTGCTTAAGCTTATTACATTTATTTATATTGCCTCTTCAGAGAATAAATTTTTTCTTAAAAAATATGAATTTTTTCACTCAAATTCGGAGCGCGCGACACATTCATAACAAAAAACGTTTTAAAAGATGTATACATATATTTCAGATGCCATAAAATATGGTAAAGTTACTTTTCTTATGTTACAATAGCATTTGGACACAAATATTATAATTCTATGCAAAAAGATTAAATCGACTTTTTTTTTTCTTGTTGTCGGCACTATTATACTCATACCCAGAACTGAGGATTTGAAGAGATAATAGTTTTGATAAAGATTTTACATAGAAATATGATACATACAAATGTGTAGATAAAGAATATGTACATAGTTCAAAAATGTACTAAACTATTCGCTAAATATTAAGTAAAAAGTCTTCAAATTCACCGTGTAAAATATATCAAAAATATGAATTAAGACAAAAAAAAATCCTCCAAAAATTGTATATGAATAGTCGGTAAGCTATATTACATATGAATACACAAGCATCCGACTGAATAAAGTATAGGTAGTATTGTTAGGAAGCATTTTTGAATTCATTTCATCAACAATGGCTAGAAAATGCTTCAGCAAGAATGATTTTGAAGTTTGACAGTTAACCATAATATATATATTTTTTTTTTGCAAATGAGGTTTGCATCTAAACAAATAATCCATCTTGAAATTTCGTTTTTCAATAACTCTATCAAATATTTAAAAGATATCCAGCAGATAACGTTGTCTGTTATTTGTTTGACTAATAGCTCTGGGCCATTCTTAAAACAACTCATTCAAGAAACAAAGGTTTACAATTGACTGGTATTTTACTAGTATTTATTTGCTTACCGATGTTTTTTGAGAAATGGATATAGAATACATTGCATTACAACTTTGATCATACAGAATAAGGACGTTTAATTGTTAATTTCGGTAATTGTTATTGTCATATATGCTGATTTTAGCTGATTTAGCACTATTTCTAATTTTAAATGGTCTGCTGAGCCATAAAGCCTACCAGAAAAAAGTGCGCACTTGATTCCTCCTGCGATTTAATCAGCAATCAATGGGGTGGTAAAAGGTAAAGCTATAGCACTGGATACAGTTGCAGCTATGGTATATATTTTGAAACTTGCAGCCCATTTAGATCAATATTCATTGACTACAAGCATTTTTCCAGTTGTTAAATCTCTTTCAAGCAGAGGAAAAGACTTTTTTTTTCAAAAACGTATGCAAAAATCCTTCAAAAACAGCTGTTAGCTAATGAAATCAAGATATGTTATTTCTACATCTACTGCGTATTAAGTGCAATTTTAAAATTCAATTTCGAACCATTATTTGATTTTATAAAGATTTTCAAAAAATATTTGAAACAACCTACTTTTTTGGTCAGCTCAATTCGAAAACAGGATTGAAAAAATAATACTTCAAGTTGTGACATTGTCAAATATGCTATTACCAATTTATAATTCCATATTAATTCGATAAGGCTGCTATTAACAGTTTTTTAAGACGAACCAATACTTGCTCCCATCCCGTTTTTCATCTGGATTATAAAAAAAAACGAGCAATTTTCCAGCTCGAATCGAATGGCTATTTCCGCTAAAACTCGATTCAAACTCGAATCGAAGCCCAATCCTAATATAGGCCATTGATATCTCTCAGAAAATAGAAATATTAATATCAGAATATAAGTGCACTGACCAGGCATTGGTCAAAATTGACCAAGATTGATCTATACTTGATTATAAAAAATTGAGCACCTAAATTGTGGTAATATTTTTTATATTCACAAGATAGATCTAATTGACTGCTACTCTGCATTTTTTGTTTCAGCGAAAAATATTGATTTTTCATCGAGATAATCAAAATAATAGTCGATATTACATCTTACAGCTTATGATAACTGGGTTCCAAAATTTATTTTAAAAAATGGACGAAAAATGATGAAAAAAACAAAATCGCTTAATTGCTCATGAACTGCAAAGTAAGTTGACCTAGTATATTAAATGGTTTTTGTACAGTTTTGGATTTGGCATCTATCTAAATAAAATTCAGACAAACATTTCACATTAAATTTTGCGTAAAATACAATTAAAATTTTGGAGGTTTTTTGAAGATACACATCACTTTTTATAAGTATATTTCAAATTAAAGTAATTTAAATGATGTAAAAAAAATTATCTATTGATTGAGCTATTGAAGAACATTTTAGCTACATTTTTCGTAGAGAAAACGAGATTTTTGTCCAAATTTTTTCAGATTCAGAATTTAGGATGAGTGTAATGAGTCAAACATTTCAGTTTCATTCATGCAAAACCTTGCCTCATTCCTTATATAAATACTACAAGGGAATCATTACATGATCCCTTGTAGATTTATCTGTCTTGTTACACTCCCTTTACTTATATTTATTCACTAATAAATATCTAATTTACAAATAAGAACACTAACCTTCATCAATCCAGTGATCACAAATTTATAACAGCAAGAATAATATCTATAAGCATATTATCCACCTTTGTTATTAGTCCAAAATTATAGATCATTACAATGAGGGTATACAAGGGGAAAATGGAAGCTAGAAATGAAGGCATATTTTTATACACATTTTTGAGCATATCTCCACGAAAAATCAATATTTTGAAAAAAACTAAATTGGATCCGAGAGAGCTCAACGAGCTTGATGACATAAATGTAAAAAAAACGTTGCTCAATATAACCAATATTTTGAAACCTACTATAGAAATGCCCAAAAAAAAAAGAAAAAAAAATAAAAGTGTTCAGAATTTTTTCATATTGAAATATGTTATAGAGCACTTTAAAACAAGTAAGTTTTATTATTAAAAGATGTTAGTATAGCTTAATTATTTTTAGAGATATGAAGCCTCAAAGTTTTCAATCCTTTAGCAGTGAAATACGCGTAAAAAATCTGAAACATTAGCACTGAAAAATTAATACCAACTGCAAAAAATAGGATATTTCCGGATACTTATTTTTGGATTAAAGCTGAACATCTCAGGTACATTGGCATATAATTTTTTCTTGGTGTTATTTAGTGAAAAAAAAAAGTATAGCAGGGATGAAAAACGAGACCCAGTTTTCAAGGAAAAAGCAGTGAATTTTACGCGTTTTTGAGTCTTTCGTGAGATATAAAATAAATTTAGGGATAGGTAGCACAATGCGACTAATTCATATGTACTTAGTAGTGCTTAAGGTATGATGTTTGATGTTTTTGTAAGACGTTCCTAAAAGGAAGAAATTTAATGACAAATGCTACTCTTCTTGCACTTACAACATCTTGTCCATTTCATGTCGTTTGCATGTGATTTATCATTTTAGTGTATTATATAGCAAGTTGGCCTAGCAATAATTCTGTTATCAATCCTAGCTCACAAGTAAAGGTTTTCAAGCCAAAGCTTTATTTGTATTCATCTCTATTTTGTTTTTGATTTATGGAATTAAGAAAGTAAGTTAGGAGCTATTGTAACGATAACGAAACAAAAATGGTATTAAATAATTAGTTGTTTTCCTCAAAGAGTTTTATTACATAAAAATATTATATATGAATTTCGCATAGAAATGCATTTTTATTGAAATTCTAATTAATATCTAGGTTTATAAATAATGTGTATATTGGTAATATTAGTTTATTGAACAGCGTCTAAAGCCTTTGAAAACATGGACAATAATTTGTCTCTATCTTCCAAACCAACACTAACACGGACCAAATGACGAGCAACACCAAACTGAGCAGCCCAGTCCAATTCTGTATAATGAGCAAGAATTGTATAAGGACTACACAATGTGAAATTAGTACCAAGAGAAGGGCCCTTGGCACAACCCAAGTTATCGTAAAAAGTGGCAGCACTCTTCTCATCTTTCAAGACGACAGAGAATAAACCTCCATAACCTGCATCTTCAGAATCAATCTTGACAGCATCGAAGTGGTTTCTACATGTAAATTTAGGGTAGAAGACCTGCTCAACTAAGAAAGGAAAATGCGATTAATAACCATGCGCTAGGCTCAAGTATGATTTTTCTTTTACACTACCTTTAGGGTGATCTATTAAAAAGTCGCATAATGCTTCCGTATTACCATTGATAGTTTTAGATCTTTCTTTAAATGTACGAGAATTACGTTCTAAGAAGACAGCATCTTCAGACCAAACGAGATCTTCATAATCTACCTTCAAGGCAGCCTTCAAATCAGTATAATGAGCTCCATTTGGATTCAAAATCATACTATAAAAAAAAAGACGAATATGTTAAATTCCACAATATCTATGTTCTTGATCCTAATTCTTACCTTCCGCCCATAACATTGGACTCACCAGAAAATACTTTTGTTAAACTACTGACAACCATATCAGCCCATTCGAGTACAGCGACGTTACAGAAATTACCAATTGTTTCATCAACTACAATCAAAAATTTGTATTCATCAGCTAATGTACGAAGACGCTTGAGATCAGGAGATTTCAACAATGGATTGGAGGGAAATTCACAAAACAAACTCAAAATCTTCTCGCCAGACTTCAAAGATTCTTCTAATTCATCTATACTTTCATCTTCGCCAAGACCATAAAAGTGACAACCAGGACCCCACTTTTGCAAAATCTTTAAGGTATCTGTGTAAGGAAATCTATGCAATACTTGTTAATCTTCCATGCGTAAATATCAATAAAAATCGAACAAAATTTACCCAAAACAAACACTTTTGGCAGTATCGTCACCGACTATCATGGAAATTTGATGAGCATGATAGATTGCACTCATACCACAAGGATATAAATACACATCTTCCTCAGACAAACCTCTAATACCGCGATCGCCCTTTAATTGACGTTGTTCTTCCAAGTCAGCAGTAGAAGTCTTGTTTTCCTTGTCATTAACTTCACTTTCCCCGCATAAAACACCAGCAATTCGTCGTCTTAATGCAGCTTTGGCATTGTTTGAAAATTTAACGGGTAAATTACGACCATAACGTTCTTCCAAATAAGTGGTTTGCTCAACAGCTTCCTCCTCCTTTTCTTGTCCAACTTTTTGAATTGATTTGCCACTGTAATGACTTCTACTACGACTTCCCATGGTCACCTTGGGTCTGTACAAGTCTTCCTTTTTGCTAACAGTTTCCTGAGTAGGCTTTTGTTGATTATCATCCATAATACGTAAGCAATACTCGGCCATACGAGAGGAAATAATGTCACCAGAGTGTTGCCAAAACTGTTTAGCAATTGGGAATGCATCTTGAGGGAATAATACAATGTGAATAGGTACAGGTTGAAGTTCAGTAGAGACATTGATGGGCGCAATTTCGAATTCTGCAATACGAACAGTACCAGTAGGTTCTTTATAATAGCGTTTCATAAATGATCTGCATTGTTCCGCTACTTTATGCGAAGGAAAAAGCATGCCTGTATCATTTTCTTTACCGAATTTAGCCACTAAACGAGTACATAACTATAAAGAGAGATGAATTAGTTAAATCGAATCAAATTTAATAATGATCTGCATCCGTACTTTTTGAATGAAAGGATGAATAAAGAAACGGGGATATCCACATTCCATTTTGGAAGTAACAATAGGATTTCCTTCTTCGTAATAAATATTATCCTGCCATTTTGGAAACATGACAGAAACAGCATGAGGTGTATGTGCTGGAATTGCAGCGCCAACTTGAGTAGGGGGTTCCATTATTTATTGAATGAAAAAAAAAGAAAGTGTTAAAGGGGAAAAAAGAAAGGATCCCCGCATACTTTAGTATTTGAACTATATAGCATCAATAAACTATCAAATAAGACGAAAGGATCTCATCAATCTAAAAAGAAGGTATTCAAACTCCCTGAAATCTACAAAACTTTGTTGGATGAACCAACAATTGGTCATGAAGGGTCAGGTTAAGAAAATGGTGCTTTTTTTTGATACTTTTTGCCATTACCGGACTGCCGGATAGATGCCCGGCGATTAGGTAATAATTATAGTACTTTTTCTATAATATGGGATGCCCTTTAGAATATGTACTGTAACATTATAAAATATATAGCATGATAACAAGTAAAAAACATTTATACACTTACTGACATGTACATAAATAGATTACGATTTGTTTTATCTGCTTATCGGTTATAACTGTATTATGAATAGCCTTTAAAAAATGGGACCACAAAATTTAAATGTGGAGAGAATTTTATGTACATAAAAATATATGGTATATACTACATATTCTATTATCAATTTGCAAATTAAAAAAAAAGTTATTTGCTTGCAGAATCTACAAAAAAAAGTTAGAATGAGTTGGCTGCGCTTGGCACCAATTCAAGCAATAGCATTGTTGGAGTCGTCGTAGACTTCAATTGGTCTACTGAATGTACAAAAAGCAGCCAACTAAACACACTGAGAAGCAGTGAATAATTGATCTAAGCTGATATTTATTCCTTAAACGCAAAAAAACTTTAAAAATTATAATAGGATTGAAATGAAAAGTAAGTTTTATGGTTCCTTTGGGAAGACATTGATTTTGAATAAGATACTATACCAGAAACTATTTTCCAATTCTTCAAATTCATGGTACCTTTTTAAAGCATTTTAATGCTACATTTATCATAGATAAATAGGTAAATTAAATATGAAATTTGTTTATATACCTAATATTAAGTGATTGATATTTTTTATTTGTCACTATATTATGCATTTTATGAAGTTATTATAGCACATTCTGAAGGATACCCTATGCCACAGAAAAAGTATTATAACTATTACATAATCGCCGAGCATCTGCCCAGCAATCCAGTGTTGGCAAAAGTACTATATTTTTACCCGCACTCGTTTGAATCTGCATATTGTTTCAAAAAGTACCTAATTGGAGTTCCCAGGCAGTTTTTTCAGAAAAAAAAAAGTTAGGATATAGTTCAGATGCTGTGAGTTTATTATTATTTGTTTTTCTCGGGAATTAACTATTCAAGAACACCAGAAAAATTCTTTAAAGCAACACAAATGTTTGCTCTTTGCATTTCGGGGCTCAAAATTCTTCCTCATCCTTCTTCTGCTGCAGCAAAAATGAGTGTAACACAGCTTATTTGATTTTATTGTAGATATTTACAGGATATAAAGAGTTTATAATTTATTTACGAGTCCTTCAACCATTTGCTTACACTCTTCAGCACTAAGATATTCAGAATTTTGAATTGCATTGGAGATTAAGATTGTATTTTTCACTTCTTCTGAATTAATCCAAACACGGCCATTCATTCCAACAGCTGTTTCAAAAGGAAAATGTTCTCCCAAATAACTCAAAATTGGCGTATTAGGATTTAATAATCTAATGAAAGATATATATTAGTCCATTTGCTATTGCTCGTCTATGTACAATCTAACCTTCTACAGAGTCCAAGCGAACATTTAAACACAAATCCTCCCACTAATTCACCAAAACCATCTGCTTTTCCAGTTCTAGGATTGACACATTCAAGTTCAGGTTCCATATCAGGATTTGCCATTGATACTCTGCAATAAACTAGTGATTGAACATTTAAATTGGGTCGATTACGCTTTGTAGCACCTTCAAATGCCATTATAGGTAAGACAGCTGAATGTGCTGTACCAATATCTACACGAAAATATTCTCCCATCTTGGCGATTACCGTTCCAACTACTGATTCTCCAGTTGCTGCAATATACTAGTATGCTATTTAGTATAAAATTATGTTGTAGCGTTTTAAACTGCTTACTCTTTTTTGATTACTCTCGATCCAATATCTATTTCCGACTTCCAAATGTTGTAAAATGCCTGCTTTCATAGCGACAATTTGATCACCTTCTTGTCTTAAACCTGGACCCAAAACAATAGTAGATTCTTCCTCAACATCAATGATATCTCCAGGTAAAACAATGCGTGGATCAACCTCCATTATTATGTATTATTTGTATATAGAAAGGAAAAGTTATACTTTTTTTGCTGGAAAAAATTTGTTACATATTTTTTATTGGACTGGTTTTCTTGCTGTAAATCCAAATTGGTGTTTCGATTACTGCAAGTTATCCATCACCCAACTCTTCTAATAAGATTAAAATGGACTTGATCTATCCAAATTATAGATGCTATCCACCAGCACCCAATTGGTATTCGTTGTATGCCGCTGCAATTGTTGAGCCCAATTTCTTTTTATATTCAAGTAGAAACCTTGTTGTGGTTCTTGACTTGAAAGATTTCAGGTACTACAATTCGTTCACTGCGGCTGAAGATAAAGTTGATATTATTGCAGCATATGGGAATCATTGTTATACAGCAGGAGGAGATAAATCAGTAAGACTATGGGATTTTACATTGGGGTCTATGCTATCAGTTCATAATGAACATACTGTAAGTTTCATGAATATCCGAAATATGGTAAACATTGATATTTATGCAAATGATAAATATAGAAAGATATTACTGTTTTAAGCATCATACGTCAAGGATCAATTGTTGTTTCGGCTGATAAGTCTGGAAAAATAATATTGGCAGATGCTTCTTTGAAATCATGCAAATCACAAGAAATTAAAGTTGCTTCATCAGTTACATGTATGGCTACAGTACAAGTCGAAAGCCGAGATTTTTTAGCTGTAGGCTATGAAAATGGCATGGTATTTATCTATGATATCCAAAATGATTTGTCAATGGACATTGTAGGTCAAATTATGGAAGATACAGATCCAATTCAATCGCTAGATTGGCAAATATTAGATCAACAAACGGAATGGCCATTGTTAGCTTTCAGTACAAAGCGTAAATCTCAAATATTTATTTGGGATTTCTCAAAGCAATCCATTGTATCTTCAATTAGATTACCTCGTCCTCCTTTACAAATTACAGAAAGTCAAAAGTCTGCCACTTGGGTTCAAGTGATTTGGCAGCAGAACCAAAAGAATACGCTTTATTTTTCCAGTTATTTAGGGTCCATACTATGCGCTGATTTGACAAACCCTCGACAACCACACATTAATAATAAAAAGAGAATGGATAAACATTCTAGGCAAGTTTTTGCAATGAAGTTTTTCAATCAAGGCACCAATTTAATCAGTATTTCAATGGACGCACAATTGATTAAATGGGATACTCAACTTGGAAAGGATATACAAGTCATTAGGACACAGACAAAATATCCTTACGCTATGGAATCACTTGCTTGGGATGAAGGGCAATTAGCAATTGCTATGGGAGATAAAGAAATCAAATATTGGAAGTTTTCCACTGCAAATGATATTGTACAGCCTCAAGGAAATCCAAATTATTATGCAGCTACCATATTTTGGAAAGGACTCCAGGGGAAAGTTCAAAAGGTAAATTTAACGCCACATGGACGATAGAAACTTATATTAAAGTTAAAAATTAGATTAGAGTACATCCCTCGATAGAAGGAATGGTTGCTTATTCAAATGAGTTTGGACATGTAGGAATATGTAATTCTTTAGTGCATGATAATGCTGTAAAATTCAGCAAACATCACACGATGGAAAATGCGCCATTTATTGATTGGGGACCAAACATGTGCGACATATTGAACAGAGAAGATATGCAATTTACGCTGATATCGTGTGGTGGTAAAGGTACTGTGTATGTATATAATGTTAATAATACCAAGGCCCCACCTGTTAAATTATGCGACATAATGGAGAAAATAAATCCTAATTGGTTCAACAAACTCAAAAGTATTGATTCACATCGTCATGCTATGAAGATAGATCAAAAATTTGCATACATGGCTTTTGGCCATACAAATGGTCGCCTTGAAATCTACAATCTAAAGACACTTAAACTGATTTATACCACCGATTATCAACGACAATGCATCACATCACTTGATTGGAAATGTAAGAAGGCTTGTTGTGGTTATTAGATTTTTCAATTACTAACTTGTTGATTGTAGATATTGGAGATAAAATATACCTAGCATCTGGCTCTCGTGGTGGTCAAATCGTAGTTCACAACATTGCAACAATAGATCTAGACAATGTACAAGGTAAGACTAATGCATTATTGTGAACTCTTACCTAAAATTATTGTCTAGACGCTCCTATATTGGCTCAACACAACAACCTGGTCGAATTCAATTTGCATAAAGAAAGCGTCAGTGATGTTAAATGGAGTTCTCATAAAGATAAAGCTTTACTTGCCTCAGCTTCAGACGACAATTACGTTTATGTGTGGAACGTTGACAACTCAAATCCCGTTGCCATGTTTAATGAACATCGAAGCCGCGTATTTTCAATTGAATGGAATCACATTAATTTTGATTTACTGTTTAGTGGAGGTCAAGATAAATTTATATACGAGTGGGATTACAAGGATTTCGTATACGAAGAAAAGAAAAATGTTGAAGCAACAAAATACCATAGAGAAAGATTTGCATTACTTCAAAAGAAAAAGAAAAGAAAAGAAGCACCCTTCAAAATGAATCAGTATCATCCGCAACTACAAATACCTCAACTCCAGTAAAGAAAAAATCAAAAACCTCATCAGAACCCCCTGGATATATTTTGAGTGTAGCCCAAAATTCAGAAAATTCAACTAGTCGCATAAAACGAGAGCAATATTGTGTAATTCTAGCCGACAAATTACTTGATGGCAAAGTTACAGAAGTAATAGAAGCTATTAAAAGGGATATAAATGAAGAGCAACTGAAAGATGCTACTGTCGATAGATACATAAATTTTTTGGGTGTCGACAATACGCAAAAAGAACAGCACGAAAATATCCATGAATTATTGTATGGCGATAAAAATGACATTAGACGCTTGATTGAACTTGAAGGTAGGGTATTCTTTGTATGCACGCAGACAAATATTGAAATTTAATGTTATTTTGACAGTGGATTCTCTGAATAAAAGCGAGGGAAATGTGTCAGGTTCGGGTTTTGTGGTAGAACAAGATGTACCAAACGGTTACGATGTCAAACTAGCTATGGACATCATGCGCTGTCATTTTTCTGCATTTAATCAAGATACAACAAATAACAACACAAGTAATGGTCTGACAGATTGGATTTTATTAGCATTGAGTCCTATGGGTAAGTTCAATGAAAGCCATTTTGGATTTGCACTAAAATAAACAATTTAGTGAGCAAGGAAAAATGGTTGGAACTTATGCTAAAACAGGCAAAGAAAATGGAGGATGCAAAGCAATTTAATCTAGCTGCTTCCTGCTATATTGCTTGTAGTCATGTATATGATGCCATTGATATGTATAGACGACATGAAATGTTTTGGGAGGCCATCGTTGTAGCGAAATTAAGATTACCACCTGCGGATCCAATTATCAAATCACTTTTTACAGACTGGGCAAAAGAGCTTCAAAAAGGGGATCAAGATACATTGACAGCAACATGGTAAATATTAAAAAGAACACATTAAGATACAATCCGCAATTCTAACTTTATGTTTTCTTTATCTTTAGTTACCTCTTATCAGATACAGAAGGCTCTGTTGGAAATGCAATTGATTGTTTAGCCAGAGATGGCAAAGAATCAGGATTATTTTATGCTGCTTGCTTGGCAGCAGCTAGCGCAGATAAAACTCAAAAGCAACGCATAGAGCGTTGGGCTTCATTGATGGTGGAACGTATAAAGAGCAAGAATAAATAGATACATTCGCTTTTTTTAATCTTTTACAATAAATTGATCAACTGTTAGTAGTTATGGGTATTACTGAAATAAATTGCGCACGTTTATCTTGGCTGTGGAGTTGCTCAGGTACAGTATATTATCGTTTCGTAATAATTCTCCGAAAACATCTTGTAGGTAATCTATAAAAATAATACGGCTTTGAAAATTACCATCATTCAAAGTTTTACTCAGGAATTGCTCTTATACGATAAGACCGATTTCATTATTTGCTTGATCCTAGCTGTAATATATTTAATGTAGTTACATACAGTTGATTAAAATCCATGCTAAATATTTTTGGAAAAAAATAGATGCGAAACACATCACACTACAAATTTTATTATACGTGAAAAGGGTGTTTCTTTATTAATTTCGGTAGTTGTCATTGCCATATCTGCTGGTATTATTGGCTGATTTAGAGCTATTTCATATTTGAAATGATTTGCTGAGCTGCACATACCCTCAAAAAAAGGGCACATTCTATTACTGCAATTTAACCAGTAAATTAACAGAAGATGTTAAGATTTGGATTCTGGATACAGTTACAGCTGCAGTATATATTTTAACAATTTCAGCCCAGTTGAACCAATATTCATTGATTGCAAGCATTTTTCCAATTACTTTGTTTTTAAGCAGAAAAAAGAGAGGTTTTTTTTTTAAAAAAATGTTGTGTGCTAAAATCTTTCGAAAAAGATTGTAAGCTAATGAAAACAAGATATGTCATTTATAAATTAACTGTACATTAAGTGCAACTTCAAAATCCAAGATCAAACCATTATTTGATTTTATAAAAATTTTCAAAGAATATCTGAAACAATCCATATGTAATGATCTATAATTTTGGACTAACAACAAAGGTGGATAATATGCTTATAGATATTATTCTTGCTGTTATAAATTTGTGATCACTGGATTGATGAAGGTTGGTGTTCTTATTTGTAAATTAGATATTTATTAGTGAATAAATATAAGTAAAGGGAGTGTAACAAGACAGATAAATCTACAAGGGATCATGTAATGATTTCCTTGTAGTATTTATATAAGGAATGAGGCAAGGTTTTGCATGAATGAAACTGAAATGTTTGACTCATTACACCATACAAGAAGACTTTAAAAAAGTATGCGTTTTTATTCCTCCATTTTCACAACAACTCAGGGAGGCTCAAACTTTGTAATTATGTGCATCAACGCTAGATGTACCTACTGTTATAGTGAAAGCTCATTTGGATCCATATTCAGCAAGAACTGATGAGCTTAATGACCTTCCAGTAGTAAATGTTTTGAGTTCTGTAAATGGTTTTCAAATGTTTTCGTTTAGTATTCAGTTGAATCACGTAAAATCTTCAATGATGCACCTTCACTTTATAGGACATTGCTATTTCTTGGAAAATAGAAATATTAATTCCAGAATATTAGTGCACTGGCCAAATATTGACCAAAGTTGACCAAGATTTACCTAAAATTGGTTATAAAAAATTGAACATCTAAATTAAAGTATTAATTCATTATAGAGTATTCACAAGATAGATCCAACTCTAAGCTGCTTTGCATTTTTTGTTTCAGCGAAAAATATTGATTTTTCATCGAGATAATCAAAATAATAGGGACTTATCTTCAAGTTCGCATACTGAGTCCCGGACTCAAGTCCCACCCTAATGAGGGACTTCAAATCAATAAATGTCTTATGATCAGCTTTCTGCATGAAATGTTTCACAAATAAATATTACTGAGAGCTGTCATCGAAGAGAATATTCTTAATTTTAACAAATAAATAATAAACAAACCATTTGAAAAAGAATAATCCACTTATACAATGACTAAGAAAACTGCAACTGCATCTATTGATAGTAGAATGTCCGCTTCATCTTCTACCTTGATTGATAATGATATTGATATGATCAATATGATTGTCACTAATGATATTGATACGGTCAATACTGATATGGTTGACAACAACCAAAATGATGGTTCCAATGTAATATATGACATGGCAAGGAGTCTTGAAATTACTGCTGAACAAGCTCAAGATAATAGGCCCATAAACACTAAAAAAGCATATTCAGCGAAAGCTAAAGAGTTTCTTACATGGGCAGAGAAAACCTTTGTACATGAAGATAAATTGCAAAGAGGAATTGTTTCTGGGGAAAAATTAAATTATTTTCTACACAAGGAGGTGAAAGCAAAGAATATTGCTAATGAATTTAGCTTTTGATACTAACTGTCTTGTACGCCCTTATTATCCCAGGTTTTAAATCGTTTCTCTCGCAGAAAAACGAAAACAAAAGCAGCTCAAAGAATCAAATTTTCAACTGTCGAACAATACATAGCAGCAATTACAGATCTATACAAGACACAAGTTATAAAGAAAATAAATTGTAATAAAAATCCAAGAAAAGTAATTGCAAGCGTATTGAAAAGTGCTAAAGAACGAGAATTCCAGACCAAAAGATCTAATTGCGAAGATCGTGGAGAAGGAACACTTGCCGATGGTTATACTTCATTAGATCAAGTAGCAAATGTCATACAGTTCTATTTGAATAGCCAAAGAAATCATGGAGAAAACTTGAGAGATGCTGCCGCATTTCTTTTCTCCCATTATTTTCTACTACGAGGACAATCTATCAGGCATGCTGAATTGACAGATTTTCAAACAGTTAATTTAGATAATGAGAGTATCAGGCCTGACATAGAATGTCCTGCTCTGGTGATGGTGTTGCGACAGGGAAAAACAAACAAAAATAACCGCTTGGAACTTGGTGGCTGCATCCGTAACACTCGCGTTGAAATTTGCCCTATAATGTCTCTTGGCCTATATTTGTTTTGGCGTTTTCATGTTGAGAATGAGCCGTTTCCCGACTTCACTACTTCTCATAATTGGTATTTTATAAAGCTTTTTAAATCTGATAACCAGGATTTAAAGAAAATCTGGAGCTACAACAGCCATCGTGATGCCGTTATAAGAGGATTAGATGGAGCAAAAATTTTCTCTAAAACAAAAACACATATAAACCGTGGCTCTTCTGCGAGGATGGCTGATCTTGCTGGTGTTCACGAAGACCAAATTCGTCGTCTCGGTCGTTGGAATAACACAACAATGAATGGTGCTTACCTTACTGGTTTGCCCAGGGAAGCAATGCGAGCAATGGCGGGTTTTACTATTCAGCAAGGACAATTTTACATTCCCAGGGCCTCACTGGATCCTCCTGAAGATTTGACCAAGTTGATTTTTCCTCTACTGGATGAATGGAACGATCGATTACTAGCTAAGAATGTTGGTAAGAATAATGGTGACCCTATGGAAGTTACCGTGGCTGCAAAAGCTTGCTTTCAACTGTTTTTTATGTTGAGAAAAATTATTATTCAAGATTCAATTGTGATGATGGAGAAATTCCCCAATCATCCATTATGGCAAAATGAATTGTTTTCTAATCCTATGTTTTTAGAATATAAAGAGTAAGCACTTGTTTGTGTTTTATATAGTATAAACTAATAAATCTTCTTCAAAGACGCATGACAGTGATCATGAAAGATAACAATGACCCTGCAAACATTTTGCTCCAACGTTGTGTTCCAATTTTAGAGGAAAAGATACGCATAATGCATAATGACCTTTCTTCAAAATTGAATGATCATCTCACTACTCAAGAAACAACTAATGATTATATAACCCGTCTAATTACAGGTCAAGCAAGTATAAACCTCAGCGTGAACTTACCAGATTTACAAAATGGCCAATCTCACATCTCAGCAACCACAAAACCACAACAAAACTTGATGTCAAATTCCAATCCACCACCACCAACATTATCCTCATCATCATCAAATTCTCTTGAAGTTACAGAAAAGGTACCACATTACCAAATGAGTCGAGGAATTGTGTCCATCAAAGACTTGTGGAGAGAGTGGAAACATGGTTTGTGCGGTGGATATGCGGTACAAGATTTGGAAGAAAAGTTTGGAACAAGATGGAGACGAGCAGAGAAGGAAAAGAAGTTCTTCAATAGAAGAAAACTTATCATCAAGACAATCGAGGATTACGCCATGAAAAGGAACATTAGTTTAGAAACTGCAGTAAATATTGCAGAACGAAGAAGATCACAGAAAGGATACTCGTTGCATTGGTTGGCGAATAACAAAATTGAAATCTTTGGAGTCAATGATGGCTCATTGTAATAGCTTTTTCTATTCTTTCTTTGCATTTCTTTATATTTTATTATTATTTTTATATATACATATATATTCAATAAATAAACATCATTCAGCTTACTGTAAATACAACAAGTATCATAATATCATATTGAAGTCTAAGCATAACATTTTACAAAATAAAGTCGATCTTGCCATGATTGTATTGACATAAATTTATTATTTTTTCCCTGGGGACTTGATCCGTAAATAAGTGCACTTATTTACGGTTGTTTCTCAAATAAGTGAGCTTATTAGCATACTGGGTTCTAATCGTGTAGGGGACTTCCGGGACTTCCGAGGACTTCGACACAAAATAATAGGGACTTATCTTCAAGTTCGCATACTGAGTCCCGGACTCAAGTCCCACCCTAATGAGGGACTTCAAATCAATAAATGTCTTATGATCAGCTTTCTGCATGAAATGTTTCACAAATAAATATTACTGAGAGCTGTCATCGAAGAGAATATTCTTAATTTTAACAAATAAATAATAAACAAACCATTTGAAAAAGAATAATCCACTTATACAATGACTAAGAAAACTGCAACTGCATCTATTGATAGTAGAATGTCCGCTTCATCTTCTACCTTGATTGATAATGATATTGATATGATCAATATGATTGTCACTAATGATATTGATACGGTCAATACTGATATGGTTGACAACAACCAAAATGATGGTTCCAATGTAATATATGACATGGCAAGGAGTCTTGAAATTACTGCTGAACAAGCTCAAGATAATAGGCCCATAAACACTAAAAAAGCATATTCAGCGAAAGCTAAAGAGTTTCTTACATGGGCAGAGAAAACCTTTGTACATGAAGATAAATTGCAAAGAGGAATTGTTTCTGGGGAAAAATTAAATTATTTTCTACACAAGGAGGTGAAAGCAAAGAATATTGCTAATGAATTTAGCTTTTGATACTAACTGTCTTGTACGCCCTTATTATCCCAGGTTTTAAATCGTTTCTCTCGCAGAAAAACGAAAACAAAAGCAGCTCAAAGAATCAAATTTTCAACTGTCGAACAATACATAGCAGCAATTACAGATCTATACAAGACACAAGTTATAAAGAAAATAAATTGTAATAAAAATCCAAGAAAAGTAATTGCAAGCGTATTGAAAAGTGCTAAAGAACGAGAATTCCAGACCAAAAGATCTAATTGCGAAGATCGTGGAGAAGGAACACTTGCCGATGGTTATACTTCATTAGATCAAGTAGCAAATGTCATACAGTTCTATTTGAATAGCCAAAGAAATCATGGAGAAAACTTGAGAGATGCTGCCGCATTTCTTTTCTCCCATTATTTTCTACTACGAGGACAATCTATCAGGCATGCTGAATTGACAGATTTTCAAACAGTTAATTTAGATAATGAGAGTATCAGGCCTGACATAGAATGTCCTGCTCTGGTGATGGTGTTGCGACAGGGAAAAACAAACAAAAATAACCGCTTGGAACTTGGTGGCTGCATCCGTAACACTCGCGTTGAAATTTGCCCTATAATGTCTCTTGGCCTATATTTGTTTTGGCGTTTTCATGTTGAGAATGAGCCGTTTCCCGACTTCACTACTTCTCATAATTGGTATTTTATAAAGCTTTTTAAATCTGATAACCAGGATTTAAAGAAAATCTGGAGCTACAACAGCCATCGTGATGCCGTTATAAGAGGATTAGATGGAGCAAAAATTTTCTCTAAAACAAAAACACATATAAACCGTGGCTCTTCTGCGAGGATGGCTGATCTTGCTGGTGTTCACGAAGACCAAATTCGTCGTCTCGGTCGTTGGAATAACACAACAATGAATGGTGCTTACCTTACTGGTTTGCCCAGGGAAGCAATGCGAGCAATGGCGGGTTTTACTATTCAGCAAGGACAATTTTACATTCCCAGGGCCTCACTGGATCCTCCTGAAGATTTGACCAAGTTGATTTTTCCTCTACTGGATGAATGGAACGATCGATTACTAGCTAAGAATGTTGGTAAGAATAATGGTGACCCTATGGAAGTTACCGTGGCTGCAAAAGCTTGCTTTCAACTGTTTTTTATGTTGAGAAAAATTATTATTCAAGATTCAATTGTGATGATGGAGAAATTCCCCAATCATCCATTATGGCAAAATGAATTGTTTTCTAATCCTATGTTTTTAGAATATAAAGAGTAAGCACTTGTTTGTGTTTTATATAGTATAAACTAATAAATCTTCTTCAAAGACGCATGACAGTGATCATGAAAGATAACAATGACCCTGCAAACATTTTGCTCCAACGTTGTGTTCCAATTTTAGAGGAAAAGATACGCATAATGCATAATGACCTTTCTTCAAAATTGAATGATCATCTCACTACTCAAGAAACAACTAATGATTATATAACCCGTCTAATTACAGGTCAAGCAAGTATAAACCTCAGCGTGAACTTACCAGATTTACAAAATGGCCAATCTCACATCTCAGCAACCACAAAACCACAACAAAACTTGATGTCAAATTCCAATCCACCACCACCAACATTATCCTCATCATCATCAAATTCTCTTGAAGTTACAGAAAAGGTACCACATTACCAAATGAGTCGAGGAATTGTGTCCATCAAAGACTTGTGGAGAGAGTGGAAACATGGTTTGTGCGGTGGATATGCGGTACAAGATTTGGAAGAAAAGTTTGGAACAAGATGGAGACGAGCAGAGAAGGAAAAGAAGTTCTTCAATAGAAGAAAACTTATCATCAAGACAATCGAGGATTACGCCATGAAAAGGAACATTAGTTTAGAAACTGCAGTAAATATTGCAGAACGAAGAAGATCACAGAAAGGATACTCGTTGCATTGGTTGGCGAATAACAAAATTGAAATCTTTGGAGTCAATGATGGCTCATTGTAATAGCTTTTTCTATTCTTTCTTTGCATTTCTTTATATTTTATTATTATTTTTATATATACATATATATTCAATAAATAAACATCATTCAGCTTACTGTAAATACAACAAGTATCATAATATCATATTGAAGTCTAAGCATAACATTTTACAAAATAAAGTCGATCTTGCCATGATTGTATTGACATAAATTTATTATTTTTTCCCTGGGGACTTGATCCGTAAATAAGTGCACTTATTTACGGTTGTTTCTCAAATAAGTGAGCTTATTAGCATACTGGGTTCTAATCGTGTAGGGGACTTCCGGGACTTCCGAGGACTTCGACACAAAATAATAGTCGATATTACATCTTACAGCTTATGATAACTGGGTTCCAAAATTTATTTTAAAAAATGGACGAAAAATGATGAAAAAAACAAAATCGCTTAATTGCTCATGAACTGCAAAGTAAGTTGACCTAGTATATTAAATAGCTTTTGTACAGTTTTGGATTTTGCATCTATCTAAATAAAATTCAGACAAACATTTCACATTAAATTTTGCGCAAAATACAATTAAAATTTTAGAGGTTTTTTGAAGATACACATCACTTTTTATAAGTATATTTCAAATTAAAGTAATTGAAATGATGTGAACAAAAATTATCTATCGATCGAGCTATTGCTGAACCTTCTAACTGCATTTTGCATAGAGAAATCAAGATTTTTGTCCAAATTTTTTCAGATTCAGAATTTAGGATGAGGGTATACAGGGGGAAAATGGAAGCTAGAAATGAAGGTATCTTTTTATACACATTTTTGAGCATATCTCCACGAAAAATCAATATTTTGAAAAAAACTAAATTGGATCCGAGAGAGCTCAACGAGCTTGATGACATGAATGTAAAAAAAGCGTTGCTCAGTATAACCAATATTTTGAAACCTATTATAGAAATGTCCAAAAAAATGAAAAAAAAATAAAAGTGTTCAGAATTTTTTTATATTCAAATATGTTATAGAACACTTTAAAACAAGTAAGTTTTATTATTAAAAGATGTTAGTATAGCTTAATTATTTTTAGAGATATGAAGCCTCAAAGTTTTCAATCCTTTAGCAGTGAAATTAGGAATGGGCTTCGATTCGAGTTTGAATCGAGTTTTAACGGAAACGGCCATTCGATTCGAGTTGGAAAACGGCCCGTTCTTTTGTAACCCAGATAAAAAACGGGGTGGGAGCAAGTATTGGTTTGCCTTAAGGAGGCTGTTAATAGCAACATTGTCAAGTTAATATGAGATTATGAATTGATAATAGCATATTTGGCAGTTTCACAACTTGAAGTATTTTTTCAATCCTGTTTTCGAGCTTAGCTAACAAAAAAAGAAAAGAAGAAACTCGAATACCCTCATTCGAGTTTGCATAAAAAACGGCCCGTTAAAGCAGTCAAACTCGGTTAACCGTAATACGATGCGTTGTTTGTGAAATCCTAAGTGAAATACGCGTAAAAAATCTGAAACATTAGCACTGAAAAATTAATACCAACTGCAAAAAATAGGATATTTCCGGATACTTATTTTTGGATTAAAGCTGAACATCTCAGGTACATTGGCATATAATTTTTTCTTGGTGTTATTTAGTGAGAAAAAAAGTATAGCAGGGATGAAAAACGAGACCCAGTTTTCAAGGAAAAAGCAGTGAATTTTACGTGTTTTTGAGTCTTTCGTGAAATATAAAATACATTTAGGAATAGGTAGCATAATGCAATCAGCTCATATGTACTTAGTAGTGCTTAAGGTATAATGTTCGATGTTTTTATAAGACGTTCCTAAAAGGAACAAGTTTAATGACAAATGCTACTCTTCTTGCACTTACTATACCTTGTCCATCTCATGTCGTTTGTATGTGATTTATCATTTTAGTGTATTATATAGCAAGTAGATCCAGTAACATTCCCGCTACCAAGCCAAGCTTACAAGTAACGGCTTTCAAGCCGAAGATTTGCTAATACTTATATCTGTTTATATATATTTGATTTAAAGAATTGAGCGCTTATAACAGGTACAACTTGCCAAAGAACAAACATCCAGAGTAAGCAGATGCCTTGAGATAGAATATATTTAAAATATAGCAATTCTATTGGAAAGTGTAGTTCCAGGTATCCGAAATAAGTCCATCCATGTTTAAAAATCTAAATTAAGGTTATCATACAGATTGTTATATTCATTCCTTCACACTCATTTTGATAGATGTCGTTTGCAAGCTAAATAATAACAGCGATTTCATGCATGTAGATTTAAGATATGACGAATATAATTTTATAGTTTTGATTTCTGCAATATTGATGCTTGAAAAAGTCTCATCAGAGTATGTATTACTAACAAATATAAAAATATGCGATAAAAAGCAAGAAAGCTTTTTATATAAAAAACGAAAGAAACATCAAGTGCCTGTATTTGAGTAACATCAAATGCAAATAAGGTGGATAAACGTTGATTGAATCAGACTAGTAGCCAATTCGGAGATAATGAGATTGCAATGATATACATACATACTGAGCATGCTTCTGACGAGATCAGCCAAGGCCATATCAAAGGATCTACATATAATGTTTTGAATGTTTCTTTTGCTACAGGTCTGTAAATTGTATTTCTATATCATCATTTTCAATTATCTTTTCATTGCAACTAAAAAAAAAACAAAAAATAGCGATTATTTTTTGTGGGGTATCATCCTAATAAGATGAATGTGTAACTGTTACTCAATCTCGTCATGTAGTGATTTTTTGGCTTAATATTTCTCAAGTCTGTGAGAAGAGTCAATTTGATAGATTTAGTATTGCTTATCAGTTCCAAATCTATAAAATCAAGCTTGAAAAACAGCTTCCATTTCATGCGGCATCCTAAACAGCACTATTGTTGATTGTATTCAACCCATTTAACAATTCAAAGCGTTAGATTTAAAATGGCTCCATGTAGAAAAAAAGTACTTCAAAATGAGTTTATATATAGAATATCAAGTTGTTTATACATGACAAATCATCATAATCTTTTTTCCTTTTGATAATGAACAACATGAAAAGGGTATCATTAGCAGGGCCGTTAAACCCCCGCACGCGATCAAAATCCAGCAGCATCTGTCCAACTAAATTAAATGAGATGTAGTCATCTCGGAAATCGTGTGGAGACGATCATGTAAGCAGGAAAAAATAAACCCCCTGCAAAATTTTCGAATTTTTATTTTCTTTTCTTCTTTTTTTTACCACACATAAAAATCTCACATTATGGCCGATCAACATTCTGCAGTTCTTGAAGAAATCAAAAAGAACATTCAAAGCCTTCACGAAAAGTTTGAAGCACTTGAAAAGAAGGTAGCAGGTGGTGTCCCCAAGCAGGAACTCCGTATGGTCATTATGGGTCCTCCTGGTGCTGGTAAGGGTACTCAAGCTCCTGCTATCAAGGAAAAGTTCTGTGCCTGTCATTTGGCTACTGGTGATATGCTCAGAGCTGCTGTTGCCTCTAAATCTCCTCTTGGTTTAGCTGCCAAGAAGATCATGGATGAAGGTGGACTTGTTTCTGATGAAATTGTTGTTGGTATGATCAAGGAGAATTTGGATGGCAATCCTGAATGTAAGAATGGGTAAGTAATATCGTATCAAATGTACGCGTTAGAGCATTGTGTTGATGATAAATTTAGTTTCATTCTTGATGGTTTCCCTCGTACTGTTGTTCAAGCCGAGAAATTGGATGAGATGCTCGAGGAAAAGAAGAAGCCTTTGAACTCTGTCATTGAATTAGTTATTGATGATAACCTCCTTGTTTCTCGTATTACTGGTCGTCTTGTTCATCCTGCTTCTGGTAGATCTTATCACAGAGAATTCAAGTAAGTTTTATTGGAACTTTAAATATATCAGTCAATTAAATTATACGTCAATTAGCCCTCCCAAGGTTGACATGAAGGATGATGTTACTGGTGAGCCTCTTATCCAACGTTCTGACGATAATGAAGCTTCATTAAAGAAGCGTTTGGATGCTTTCCACAAGCAAACTGTTCCCGTTGTTGATTATTATAAGAAGAAGGACATTTGGTATGGTGTTGATGCTTCTCAATCTCCTAAGGCTGTTTGGGCTGCTCTTGGTGCCATTTTCGATAAAACCCTTTAGATTTGTATTTAGTTTCTCTCTTTTAAAAAATTACGGGAAATTCTTGTGTTTTTTGTATGCAAAATGAATAAATTATGATGTTTAATATATAGTAAATAAGTCACGAAGGTGTAATGTAATGTATTGGGAGTGTTTAGATTGCTACTGCGCTTTTCGTAGTGAAATATATCCTTTCTTTTTCGTTTCATATACATATATATCTCCATTATATATTTTTACATGAGCGACACTTCATCACCATTGTCTGATTATCAATCCGATGTTGCTATGGACGGCAATGAGACAGTTAGCAATGAACTGGAACAATTAGGGGTCGATTTAGTTGATCAACATGTGCTTGAAAAATCATTGATGGAAAAGGTGATCTTGAAATATAAGCAATAAACCTCTTTTAATTAACAAAATCTAGGCTGATAAAGCATTAGCCGAAAGAGACGATGAATTGGATAAAAAGAGACTCGACAAAGCATACAAAGAAATTGAGTAAAGAAAAGCTTGTTGATTTCAAGTAAAAAGAATCGATATTAATGCATATTGTAACAGGATCGCACAAAAGCTGCTTGATGGTTTGAAATTAAAGATGAAGGAATCTCTTGACAAGGAGAAATTTATACCAAAAATTAATCAACAAGCCAAGAAATTGAGAGATGCTAGTAGGGATAAAGACGATATTTTAGGTCGAATGGAAGATAGAGAAAAAGAACGATATAAAGCAGTTGTACCAGTTGATAAAAATATCAGACAGCACGATGAGACGCAAAGAGATTTTCTTGTGAGAACTGGTAAAATCACACCCTTTGATCATTTACCAGAATATCACATCAATCAACGAGAAAAAGATGTTATTTTTCCTGGATCAGGTCAAATGTCGCACCAAGATCTTCATGCTCCTATACACAAAGCAGAACAGCCTTCTACTTCAGCATCAACATCAGTAAAGCGTAAATTAAGCCAAGATGATGATGATGATTATAATGATGTTATGACTATTGAAGATGATGAGAACGAATATCAAGAAGAGGGCGAATTAGAGAATGATAGTGTAGATGATGAAGAATATAGCAAAAAACGCGCATTTAAAAAATTAGATGAAATTTATGACGATGACGGATCAGAATCAAATTATAGAAAAAGATTACAAGATTGGACACACAACCGAAAAATTATGCGATACCAGAAAACTCATGTAAAACTATGATTGAATTTAGGAGTTAATTAAATGTATTCATTGATTTATTTTGTAGAAGGATGCTGTCAATTTATCAATGGAAGAAATCGAAGAAAGATTAGAGCAAGATGAAAACAATAACGATGATGAGGAACAATTCGAACCACATCCAAATTTCCAAGATGTTGAATTTGATCATGGCATGAGAGTTCCTGGAGAGCTTTGGGATTGCTTGTTTGATTATCAAAAGACATGTATGTGTGATATATATATATATACATATACACCAAAATTAGCATATAATCTGATAAATCTGAGGGGCTTTTTAGGTGTGCAATGGTTATGGGAATTACATAGACAAAAAGTAGGTGGGATCCTTGGTGATGAAATGGGTTTAGGTAAAACTATTCAAGTAATTGCATTTTTATCTGGATTGTATTATTCGAAAATCCTTGGTCCTGGTCAACCTTCCATCATTGTTTGTCCTGCTACTGTTATGAAGCAATGGGTGCAAGAGTTTCATAAATGGTGGCCACCTTTGAGAGTTGCAATTCTTCACTCAAGTGGAGCTGGTGTTAAAACTTCTATTTTGACCTCTGCTAAAGGAAAGGGTAAAAATAAAGAAACATCGGATGATGATGATGATAGTGGAGAGGAATACACATTTCAAAATAATGCTGATGATTATGAGAATGAAGAGGAGGAGTATGAGCCTGATCGCAGAGGAAAGAGCAACTTTAAAAAGGGTCCAAAAAATGGAAGATCATCCACTAAAAGTATTCTTACCACAAAATCAGGAAGAAATGCAGCTGCTTTAGTCGAGCAATATGTTAAAAATGGTGGTATTTTGATTACAACTTATAGTGGCGTTCAAAGTTATAGAGAAATCTTATTAAAGCATCGTTGGGGATATGTTGTATTAGACGAAGGACATAAAATTAGAAATCCTGACTCTGGTACTACATTAGCTATAAAGCAATTTAAGGTAGAGATATTTTGCATTTATTCAATGGTAAATATTTACTATTATATCATCTAGACTCCACATAGAATTATTTTATCAGGTACACCAATTCAAAACAATTTAAAAGAATTATGGTCTTTATTTGATTTTATTTTCCCTGGAAGATTGGGAGTAAGTATATTTGTTTTTGACATTTTGATTGGCATAATTGACAGTTTTTCATGCGAATGCAGACATTGCCCATTTTTCAAACACAATTTTCAGTTCCTATTGGCATTGGTGGATATGCTAATGCTACCAATGTTCAGGTACAGACAGCCTACAAATGTGCATGTATGCTGAGGGATCTAATCAATCCGTATCTTCTTCGACGTATGAAAGTGGATGTTGCATCTGATTTACCTAAAAAGAACGAACAAGTTTTATTTTGTAAATTGACTAAACCACAGCGAAATGCCTATTTGAAATTCATATCATCCAAGGATATGGACGCCATTCTTGAACGTCGTCGTCAAGTACTGTATGGTATTGACATTGTTAGAAAAATTTGTAATCATCCAGATATCATGGATTTGACAATGTCTCACTCTGATCTCGAATATGGCAATCCTGAGAGAAGCGGTAAAATGATTGTTGTAAAAGCGCTGTTGAAGATGTGGAAACAACAACAACATCGTGTATTGCTCTTTTGTCAAACAAGGCAAATGCTTGATATTCTTGAAATTATGATGAATCGTTCACAGTATCGTTACTTGAGAATGGATGGCACCACTCCTGTTGGCCAGAGAATTGCCATGGTGAATGAATTCAATACTGTACCTGATATTTTTGTCTTTTTATTGACAACTAAAGTGGGTGGCCTTGGTTTAAACCTGACAGGTGCTGATAGAGTGATTTTATTTGATCCTGATTGGGTAATGAATAGCGAGTACATGCATATTTACCTTCATATTAATTAGTAATTCAATAGAATCCTTCTACTGATATGCAAGCAAGGGAGAGAGCTTGGCGTTTAGGTCAAAAGAAGGAGGTTACTGTATATCGCTTAATGACAAGTGGCACCATCGAAGAAAAGATATATCATCGCCAGATCTACAAACAATTCCTGACAAACAAGATCCTCAAAGACCCCAAACAAAGAAGATTCTTTGATGCTAGTAATTTACAATCATTATTTACATTGGCATCCGAGGATGCTGTTGGTACAGAAACTGGAGATTTATTCAAAGGAACAGAAATTAATTATAATGAAACTCCAAAAAGAAAAAAGAAAAGAAAGAATGGCGATGATGAGAATGATTTGATTGCAATTGAAGGTGTGAATAGTTTAGAACGATAGTAAAGTATATTTTGTTGCGCTTTTTTTTTTTTTTTTTTGTGGTAAAAGATTTTAAACAAATTTATATAGTGCAGGAGAACGATTAGAAGAAGAGGAAAGGCGCAAAGAGCGAGAACAAATGGAAGCAAATGTGAATAATGATAATGAAGACCATGTATTGAAAAGTTTATTCGAAATGACAGGCATTCAAAGTGCATTGCAACATGATCAAATTATGGATTCTGCTTCTCATGATGCCGTATTTGTCGAGCGTGAAGGTGATTTTGATCGTCAATTTTTTTTTTTTTTTTGCCATGTATTAATTAGTTGAATAGCTACTCTGATCGCTGAAAGAGCAGCAGCAGCATTGAAAGAATCAAGACGTCAACGTCGACAAGTAGATATAGGTACACCAACTTGGACAGGTCGTTCTGGAGCAGCTGGAGCACCACGATTTGCCCTTCAAAATCGAGCAAATACACCCCCTCCAAGATTTGGACATAGTCCTACATTCTCAACACATAGTGCCCCTGTATCACCATCCCCTAAAAACGCATTTGGTTCTGGAAATGTATCTGGCTTTAAAGCGAATGCTAATGGTGCCAGACCAACATCAAATTCGTTACTTGCTCGAATGAAGGAAAGAAGAGCAATGGAATTAGGTAAAAGCGTTAGTCCTCAACCTCAAGGTAGTATATATAGTCATATATCATATAAAATGATATACTAATTTGAAACAATGATAGATACATCTGTTTTAATTTTAGATAATTCAGCTCGAGAAGGCATGATTGTCAAAATTAGAGATTATTTATCAACGCATGATGGCCGAGGAACTTCTCAAGATATCATAGATGCACTAGATATCAATATAAATCAAGAGCAGATTATAATATTTAGAAAAATGTTACAAGCAATCGCAACGTTCAAGAAGGATGAATCAGGAAAAGGTTTTTGGATGTTGAAACAAGATTATTTATAAGAAGCAGCAGCAAATTTGTTTAAACTTCCGATGAATTCAAGTTGATTGAAGCTGTCAATATTGGTGTTCATTCATTCATTAGATGTTTAACAATACACAGGAATGGGATGTTGCATTACAACATTTTCTTCGTGACTTGGCATATAAAATTAGTTGAACGCCCACACCAAAACACCCATATTTTGTTGCTTTTTATCCCCTTTCCCAATCAAAAAAATTAATTTATTAAACAAATTTTTCTATTATTTTGCTTTTTTTTTTTTTACAACACAACTTGACCTGCGCGTAATCGAAAAAAAGCTTCTTTTTTATTAATATACAGCCTTAAAAGAATCCGTATATATTATTTTATCTTTAAACAACTGCATAAAAATTGTAGGTAGCATACCCAAAAAAGAACTGCGTGAATTATTTTTGCATAGCAACAAACTCAGATTATTAAATCCGTAATTCCATAGCAACCAAAAAATAAAATGACAATTGACGAATTTGAACCCGAAGACGCATTGTTAGAGATCAGCCGTAAACTATCCAATGTCTCTCTCCATAAATTACCTGCTCACGGAGGTACTGTAGTGAAGGATGCTGTAAGTGTTTGATATAAAAAAACGGGGTTTTTATCGTTCAGAATCCGATTTCTAACATTTATCATCTAGTTACCTACTATCAAATACCTGCTATTTTCATCAGAGCGTGACCAAATCAAGCAAAGCATACGTCTGTTGCGTAGATACTTGACTCAAGGTACCTTGGTTCAATTTTACTTGTATGACCCTAACTATTCACAATTTTATAATAGGTCATAGTGACGAAAGCAGTGTCAATGATATTCTTGCATTAGATATTTTACCTCGTATCAAAGAATTAATAGGATCTGATCTGGGTGATACAATCAAGGTATGTTATATAATGCTAATGATAAAAATCTCCTTTAAATATAAATATATATATATATATATATATATTGAATCTCCTTAATATACTTAGTTTGAATGTGCATGGATAGTTACCAATGTTGCTGTAAGTCATGGACATATACAATGTAAAAATGCAAAAATACTTAAAACTGTATATTTCTTTTATAGGCTGGTACAACAGAACAAACAAATGCCATCATTGAAGCAGGATTTGTTGACTTGTTACTCAATTGCATGCAAGGAAGAAACGGAACATTAGATTTGAAAGCACAGGCTGCATGGGCTCTTGGTAACATCGCTGGAGAATCACCCAACTACAGAGAAGAGCTCATGACAAAAGGCTTTACACATGCCATTGTCAAGGTTCTCGAACAAGTGTACGAAGATACATATGACGAATCTCAAGATTTGAGCTTTCCTAATGGAAAAATTCGTTTTCCTGATGATGATTGCTACTCTAATGTTGAAGCCTTATTATGGGCACTATCAAATATGTCTCGTGGAGGTTTCCGTGTCGCAGATTACTACCGAAATTATTTACCAATGTTTAAAGTATTTTCAGACTTTATTGTGTTTGATTATACTAAATTAGAAATTGAAATCTGGTAAGCTTTTAAATCGAGAATATACGAAGAAATGTTACTAAATTCAAATTGATTAGTTGGGGATTGTCTCGTGTATTATATAATATGCATGATGTCAATGATTTTCATCATCATAATCATATTTCAGATGAGCTTTGCGAGAGATTATCTAATCTTTTAAGGTGAAGCCAATTTATTTATTACCGATATTTTCTATTAACTTTTATATAAATGCATTAGAAATGGCGTACCAAAGGTTGTCGTGCCTGCGATTAGAACTGTAGTCAATATTACATCTGGACCAAATAGCTGTGTTGAAGGTCTTTTACGTACACCATTATTAACAAGTATCACTCGATTGTTGGAACCGCAAGCACCTAATGAAATTAGAAAGGATGCCTTTCTCGTCATTTCTAATTTAGCAGCTGGTAATGAAGAAATGATTCAACATGTTATCGAGCACAAAGTTGTGATGAATAGTGTGGTAGCACATATTACTGTTCCTGGTCATTCTTATAACAACAATTCTGTACAATGGATTCCTACATTATCGAATGCCTATTACCAGAAAAACGACGAATGGAAAGTAACAAAAGAAGCATTGTGGATTGTATTTAATATTATTTCACTTGGAAGTGATTCGTCTGTTTGGTAAGTTTTTACCATGGTTATTCAAGCATTCTATATTCTTATCATTATTGTAACGGTACAGGGATTTGCTCAATGAACATCCATATTTGCCACGATCTTTAGCAGCAGTCTTAAATTATATTGATTTACCTTTAGATGTATGCGAGAAAACCGTAGAGGCAATGATTAGCTTAATTCAACGCACAAACAAGTGGATCGATAATCGTTTCCCCGATGGAAAAAACCCATTTGTAAGAGATCTTATTGATAATGGTATACACACTGCGCTTCCTTGTATTCAGCAAGTTCATGAAAACGAAGAATTAAGAGATCTATGCTTGAAATTGGATAAATTACTCCTTGCTTCAGAAGAAGATGTTGTGCAAACAGCATCAATCTCAGATGTAGCTGGAATGGCAAGTGCTTTTGGATTACCAACCATTGTAGAAATCAAGTCTAAAAGTAACAAGAGAAGAGTCATTCGTGGATTAGAAGATGGTGATGTTAGATTGATTGAAAATGCCGTCGGCAATTTATGCATTTAACCTTTTCCTCTATTACCTCTCGCCCTTCGCCCTCCTCTAATAATATCTAATTATGAATTCAAATAAAATACACGCCCGTAATTGACAACAAAAGGCTCTAAAATTATTTTTAATCCAAGGAAATTATGATGCACATATGGCAGCAAGTTTTACAAATCTAGTTTTCAGATTTTATCATTAGACACTATATGTACCGTATATCCTCTTTTTTTTCTTTCTGAAATTTGGCAATTCCAATGGATAAAGTATATGAATCGATGACTTCCCCATGACCAGCTACCTTCAAAAATTCGATTCTTGATTTTAAATAGGCTTTGAAGCAGCCTGGTTGTCGAATGAACTCCATGAAAGTAGGGTATTTCAATTCTCAGCACATTATGAAAGAGCAGTTTAAAGAATTTTATTTTAGATTTACGTCAATAAACCTGATCAAATAAATACGAAGCATGCGCGGTTTACTCTCTTATTTTTATCTACTTTATCAAGTAGTCAGCAATTCATTTTTACAAGAGTTGATTTGCGCTCTGAAAGTATGATTTTACAGTAGAACGTATTAAAGCATCGGTAAATAAACTAAACAATTACACGATAATCTTCATTTTTCTAATTAATTGACTAAATTACATCTAGTTTGGTCAAAATTACACTCTGTGATTGGCAAACTTCAAATTTTGTAGTGTTTAATCTTCAAATTCGTATCGTGCCATCTTTTCTATAACTAACCTCATACTAAACGCTTTTTAGATATACCTTAGACACTGCTAAATAAATATAAATTGGTCGCATTATGCTACCTATTCCTAAATGTACTTTATATCTCGCAATAGACTTAAAACGTTTAAAATTTATTGTTTTTTTCTTCAAAATTGGATTCAATTTTTCATCTCTGCTCTACTTTTTTTTTCACTAAATAACATTAAGAAAAAATTATATGCCAATGTACCTGAGATGTTCAGCTTTAATCCAAAAACAAGTATCCGGAAATATCCTATTTTTTTCAGTTGATATTAATTTTTCAGTGCTAATGGTTCAGATTTTTACTCATATTTCACTGCTAAAATTAAAAACTTTAAGGCTTCATATCTTTACAAAAAATTAAGCTATTATACCAACACTTTTTAATAATAAAACTTACTTGTTTTAAAGAACTCTACAACATAGTTTAGTATGAAAAAACTCTGAACACTTTTATTTTTTCTTTCATTTTTTTTTGGCATTTCTGTAGTAGATTTCAAAATACTAGTTAAATTGGACAGAATTTTTTTTTAAATTTATGTCATCAAGCTCGTTAAGCTCTCTCGGATCCAATTTAAGTGTACCAAGAGATACCTTTGTTCCTATCTTCAATTTTCCCCCTGTATACTCTCATCCCGAATTCTGAATCTGAAAAAAAAATTAACAAAAATCTCGTTTTCTCTACGAAGCATGCAGATAGAAAGATCAGCAATGACTCAATAGATAGATAGATAGATAATTTGTCTGCACATTATCTGCATTACTTATATTTAAAGTATGCTTATAAAAATGGTATACCTGTTCAAAAATTCTTCAAAATTTCCATTGCATTTTACGCAAAATTTAATGTGAGACATTGGTCTGAATCTTATTTAAGTAGATGTGAAATAAAAAACTGTGCAAAAAAAAACTTAGAACGCTAGTTCAACTTACTTTGAAGGTCATAATCCTTTAAACGAATTTGTTTTTTTGAGTCATTTTTTGATTGATTTGACAAAAAACAAATTTGGAACTCAACTATCATAGGTTTTAAGCTGTAATGTGAAAAATCATGATAAAAAATCAATATTTTTTGCTGAAACAAATTAAAAAATGCAGAAAATCTTTCAACTGTATCTATCCGGTGTCCGGTGAATACAAAAAAATAATACATCGATTATGGAGATTAAATTTTACAATCAATTTCAGGTTAAATTTTGGTTAATAATATTCGGAAAATTTTAGGTTAAGGCACTTAAACTTTGGTAATCACTGTTGTACGATTATCACCTTGTACTATCTACATTATTTCATATTAACGCTATTTTTTTGTTAATAAATGGTAACAATTATCCACAAATATTTACAAAAAAATTGCTAACATTATTTTTCCTGTAACGAACAATAATAAGAATTTGAAAAACAAGATTTAGCATAGAAGCCTTTACGTGTAAGTTTATTAAAATCTCGAGATATTTGACACCTTAAGTGGGGTAAAAGCAAATGTTTCACTTTTGAAGCCTCTATACTCGCTGAGAAATCAACATTAATATAAATAAGTCTTTTGTCAATATTCTGTAGCATATCAAGTATAGCCCTATATTTTATATTTCCTGATTATCTATTGAAATGGAGGCACGCTCCGATTTTGAATATCGCCATATAAAATTGTATAATCAGATATGCATATGTGACTGAGCTTGAATCCAAAAAGTGTTCAAATGGAAAAAAAATCCAAAAAAATTCAAAAAAAACCTTGTATGTTTAATTGCTCACAGAAATGCATAGTAAGTTGAACTAACGTATTAAATATCTTGGGTTCAGTTTTTAATTCTGAATCAATCTGTGTAGGCTTTGAAAATGTTTTTCTCATAAAATCTCTAGTAAATTTAATGTCAAATTTTAACGATTTTTGATCAAAAAGTACCCTTCATTCAAATGCAACCCTAAAATATTTTGCTTTCACATTATGCGCAACAAAATTATCTACAGAATGAGTATTTATACGTAACTGTAGCCCTATTTTTTGTGGGGATTTTAATTTTTTTTTATCATTTTTTTTGGTCGGCGAAAATTTACCCTTGTATATCCTCGTCCAAAATGGATTATTTTTTGTATCACCAAAAATCAATCATTCAATCTAAATTTTCTCGACCAAAAATCAATATTTTTTGATGAGGTAAAATTCGTTAGATAGACGCTAATGATTACTATCCTATTGTTTTAGATTTGCATACCTGTCATCCCTTCATGGACCTCTATAACAGAAAAAGTGCTCTCACAAAATTTATAAAAAAAAAAAGTCTTTACAGCGATCTAAAAACTAAATATCCTAGTAGAAAATGGAAAATAAAGTAGAGTTTACTTAATAACCATCATTGCAATACCTTAGTATTTTCTCGACTTATTTTCATTTGAAATGAGCTTTTTCAATGCTACTGTATGCTGCTCATTTCTAACTCATTTACATTGATGTGAACTACTGGCAGTCTTTCACACATCAAATTGAATTAGTAATGAATAACATGAATCTGGTGTGAGAACCAAGATCATGAAATATAGAAACTTAACTATAATTTAAAATCACAAACAACAATTATAGATAATTGTATAACCTGAATTAGTAATTGCTGATCCCTTTTCCCATCAGCTTTAAAACCAAGAAGATCAAATTACTGCATTAGTAATTTGAATTAGACATTTAATATAAATACCACAACGATCCATCGAGTAGATGAATCGTTGCTTTACTTTATACCTTTAATAAACTTAGAAGAGTTATAATTGTATTTCCCATCGCTTTTTTATAATTACGTTTTTGTAGCATACATTATTGTTAACTTGCCTTAGTTTGTCAAGCACTATCATTAGATAATAAATAGTATTGTCGAAAACTGATTGCAAAATGGGAAATGCAAAGCCTCGAAAGTCTGGTGAAAGCTCATCCATTTTAGTAAAATTTAAAGGACTTTCGATTATACTGTATAGAGATACTGCTTGTGAATATTTTTTTTCATGTAACAATCAAGCAACTGAATGTGCTTATTATCTGCTTATGCTTTTGGTAGACTTTGTGGATTTAAACAAAATACATGATTACATTTAAATTTTGAACAGTATACATTTTTTTAAATACTGCCAATAAATTTACAAGTGCCTAGATGTACCCAAATAGGAAATAGAAATAATAAATATACTGGTAAAACGGTTGTGCACCACCACGTACCATATGTTATCACCTTCTACGGCCAGTATCAATACATTATTGTACAATCTTTTGACTACAACATGATGTATTGAAGTTCAAAGCCTTGGTACAGAAGATAAAAAACTCCTAGCGTACTAAGTTTAATAATCCATCCATTACCAAGAACGCTTGGACCTCAATTATGACACCATATTATTTCATCCCAGCGGTTGATCAATCAAGTATCTATCAAATCAACATCCAAGCACATTGAGCGCAGCATTAAAGCAAGGCAACTCACAAGCTTTGCAAGAACGGTTAAATTATGATTGATCAATTTCAATCCATAGATTACTATCAAACAAATTTAATAGCTCAATAGTGCCTTAAATTACATCTCAGGATCTCAATGTCAAATCAATATAAAGAGCCATATTTTTATATCTAAATAAATGATATCTTGTTTTTATTATACAGTTGAAGAACTGATTCATTACTCATTCTATTTTAACTGTATTTTATTTAAGTATTATTTATCAAAAAACCTGAAAATATACTACAAAAACAATTAATTTCAGCCTTGTGTTTTTTTATTATAAAATATAATGCATCGAGAAAAATCCAATTAAATAAGAAAATTTCACAACAAGATTATAAGCGCTAAACTTCTCTAAAATAAAGGAAGAATAACTTGTAATATAAGTAGTTTAATGGAGTAGATAGTTGGCCGTTCAAAAGAACGTTTCCAGCAACACCACGAGGAGGTCTATCTACATGTTGCCATTTGACTTTATAGCTTGTTTACCACCATACTATAAAGTGATACTGAAATCAAGCAGATGCTATGAAAACAGTACGACTCCGATTGCCAGAAAGGGCTATAGTTTCCAGCCGGTTACCGTGAAAGAAGACTACAAGACCCTAAAAGGGGGAGAGGTCGCAAGTCCACAAATGGAGAGCAACCAGGTTAAATTGACTCAGGATTACCGATTGTACAAAGACAAACAACTGAGTATAGTAACCAAATTTATGGGAAAGCACCAAAACAGATGTCATTCAAATAAAGGTGGTAAAAGTTATCGCTTTTTCTTGATCAAATCATTTTGATTCTTAAACCCGCATAGGGTAAATCAAAAAATTAGATAACAAAAAAAATGCTTTAACTTCTAAAGGATATATAATAGTAACTTTGATCAAATCAAAGAAACAAAACCAGAGAGACAAGACCAGATATACCAAATTGAACTAAAAAAATAAATAAAGCATATGAGAAACCAGATCTTCCAAATTGAGATCAGATGTTGGTAGTACTTTTTAAATTTTTGCCAAGGTAACTTCTTCATAAATAGAGACCACAAGTTAAAGAAGTGAAACGAGACGTACTTGAATTGAGACCAGATAAAAATGAATTGAGGCCAACAGATGAGCATAATATTAGACCAGAAGTGCATAAATTGAAACCAAGTGATGATGAATTGAGACAAGACAAGCATGAATTGAGTTCTGATTAGTAGGAATTGAGACCAGATAAGAATTTAAACTGACAACCAAGGAGCACAAATTGGGATCCAATGAACATAAATTTAGACAAGATGAGCATGAATTAGAATCAAATAAGCATGAATTAATACCAAATAAACATGAATACAAACCATAAGAGCACACATTTTAACTATAAGAACACAAACGTAGACAACAATAGTACGTTTTTAGACCAGGAGAGCATGAATTAATACTAAAAAAGTATAAATTAAAACCAGATTAGCATTAATGTAGACCAAATGGACATACGTTTAGACCATAAAGAAAGCGCGAACATAGACTAGAAAGCACAATTTTAGACCAGAATAGCATGAATTGAGATTTGAAATGTATAAATTTGGACCAGATATAAAGAAATTCATACCAGGCGAGCATAACTTGAGGCCACACAAGTAGAACTTCATACCAGAAGAACGTAAAATTAGACTAGTTGAAAATAAATTAAGGTTACAGTAAATTAGCATACACAGTAAACCGATGCAGTTAAAAATAAATTAAGAACAGATTACCATAAATTAAGACTAGATGTAGAGAAATTTACATTAAATGAGCACAACTTGAAACCAGATACCTAAGAATTGAGACCGAATGAGAATGGCTTGATATCAATTACGAATTTATACTGTACCAGAGATGCATTAGTTTAAACCAGATGCGCAAGGATTGAGACCAAAGAAGCATAAAATGAATCTTTTTAGACAGGATGAAGATAAATTGAAACCGCATGAGTATGAATTGAGACCAGATGACGATGCATTGGCACCAGATCAACGTAAATTTAAACCATAAATGCATGAACTTAGACCAGATGTCACAAAATTGAGGCTAGATGAGCATAAACGCAGACCAGATGATGATTTGAATTGATACCAGATACGGACAAATAGACACCAGATAATAAAAGCATAAATTGACAGCCAAAGCGCACAAATTGGGACCCTATGAACATAAATTTATAACAGATGAGCATAAATTAGAATCAAATATACATGAATTATTACCTAATAATAAACATAAATACAAACCAGAAGAACACAAATATAGACCAGAAGAGCACACATTTAAGCTAGAAGAACACGACGAACTTAGACCACAAGAGAATCTCGTTAGACCAGAAGAGTATGAATTGATACTACCAGAGCATAAACTAAAACCAGATTAGCATTAATGTAGAATAAATAAACATGATGAATTCAGACCTGAAGTACACGAATTTAGAGCAGAAGAGTACGACCTTAGACTAGAAGAACACGAATTTAGACCGGACGAGCACAAACAAATACCAGATGTGAATGAATTGAGACCAGCTAGACATGAATCGAGAATAGACATGCATGAGTTAAGAGCAAGTGTAGATAAACGTCAACCACATGAGCATGAATTAATTCCAGAAGAACGTGGTGCTTGAGACCAGATGGGAATAAATGTTGACCAGAAGAGCAGGAATGGAGATCACACTAGCATAAAATGAGACCAGCAGGAGTGCACAAAGTTTGAACAGATGTAAAGATATGAATCCCAGATGAGCAGCACTTGATGCCACATAAGCAAGAGTTTTTACCAGAAGAACATAAATTTAGATTAGTTGAAAATAAATTAGGCGACCTGATGATATATAAGAACAAATCTCAACCAGAGGAACATAAATATATACCTGAGAAGCATGGATTAAGACCAGTTAAAAATAAAGTAAGACCAGAACCGCATAAATGGAAACCAGTTGAAAATGAACTAAGACCAGATGGTTATGGATAGAAACCAGATAAGTAAATGAATTGAGACGATATAAGAAGGATGCAATGAGACTACATAAACTTACATTTAGATCAGAAGTGTATATACCTAAACCAGATGAGCATGAGTTGAGACCAGTTGAAAACGAATGAAGACTATATAAGCATAAATTGAGACGATATGCTGTAAAAAGTGAATCGTACATTGAGAACAGAAACCAGGACGCATTTTGCACAAAAGACACCAGATAGAGCAGGAAGAGATAACATTTGTTAAGAAATATATGGTTATGCAAAATAGAAACGAGACCTTGTAGAAAAGAACCCAATTTGCAGAAAAGACTTGACATTTTGTAGAAGAGACAGAGACGATTTTGCGTTCGAGAGACCTAATTTTGTGCATAAGAAATCTAATGGTATAAAAAACGACCAAATGCTGCACGAAAGGTACCATATTGTACTTAGAGAAACCTAATATTGTAAAGATACTGGGTGTTATTGTTGTAAAAAAAGACCAGATTTTATAAAAAGAACCATATTACCATAAAAAAATACCAGCTATTGTTGGAAGAGAACCGCTTTGCAGAAAAATGACCTCCATTTGCAGAGACGTTATCATATGATGTAAAGAAAGATCCAATAGCGCATACAAAACTAGATATCGTAAACAGATACTAGATATTGCACAGATAACGCATAGCTATCAACTGTTGGTTCAAATCATTTTGACTCACCGTGGCCAGGGGTGCGTCAAAAATCAGATATCAATAGTTGATAACCGCCAGGTAAATAATCAAAAGAACCAAACGCAGATAGAATAAACCCCATATCAGGATGAGCTAAAAGAAAGTTAAACAAGTAGGGCGACTTGTTTTTCTTTTACTCAAACCTGAATACTAGGAAAGTTTATGATAAAAGCTTCGTTAAAATTTCACGCGCCAGGCGTTACTTTAACGTCGAAACTTCCATATAACCTTCATCAGCCACGTATGGAACTTTATCTTGCGAGATACTATAGTAGATCTTAGCCAACAATGGATAAGGCACATACTAGATAGACTCGTGATTCCACCAAACCATACTGTTTTGCTTCATCAAATTTACCTGGTTACTAAAAAAAGAAAGAAAACAAGGGCCCTCGTGTTTTTGAATAAAGCTTAGAATTTGGCTTCCGTTGATGACGTCTTTAAAATTTTGAATAAATTGATTGAAAAGCTGTTTATATACTTGAGCCATACCGTAAATACAATCATCTGTGTTGCAGAAATCATTGCTTTAGAGACCAGTATATAACAACCATTTTATTTCCGGAGAGACATTAATGGTCTATAGAAACAAGGTACATCTACCTTGAGAATTTAACTAAATTTGACTCAATATTAGACGAAAAGTTTTGAAAATTATCTGAGAACCATCTGAAACCATCCAAAATTTACTTGATAATAAAAGTCGTATCTTGACGAATTTTGATCCAAGCAACTTCAATATTTGCACGAGAGTTAGATAGGCATTATCTTCAACCTAATAATGCCAAATGGCAACTTCCACAACGTACTATGTAATAAGAAAATCATTGCCAAAGTGCACCTATAATTTGCTGCACACCTTTATTGAAAACAATCTAAATACGGTATCTATTAAATACTGATCCAAGTAAGCTGCGAATCCCCATGAACATAGGTATACTGTAAATAGACATTCTAAGTATTTTACATATCAGCTTTCATGGGTCATTGTGCATGCGTAGGTCTTAAACAGCGAGTTAGTTATCTGCTATTTACACCTATCAATAAGGTCAGTAAGCTCACCAGTTCTCGACGGATATGGATCCAAAATAACCTCCCGTTGTAATATCAGGAGCCTTTAATGTTGACAAACAGAGTTGCAAAAGATTTAGCCTCCTGATTTACTGTGGAAATGGGTAAATAAAAACTCGTATGTGTTCAAACTATTTTGCATCGATTGTTTTAGATATTCTTTTAAAAAAATTTATAGAATAAAATAATAATTCAAAATTGAATTTTGAAGTTGAATTTATTGCACAGTGAACCTATGAATAACATACAATCTTGATCACATTAACTAAAAATTATTTCTGAATTTCTGAATGATTAAGGCACAATTGTCAAAAAGAAACTTGTTTTTCTCTCCTTAAAAAAATTCCAAAACTTTGAGGCTTCATATCTCTGCAAAAAAATAAGCTATTATACAACCCTATCTAATAATAAATGTGGTATCCCACCAAGTACCATCCTTTATTACCTTCTGCATTTTCAAAAAATCTTACAATATATTGACTAAAACACGTATTGAAGTTCAAAGCCTTAGTACAGAATATAAAAAACCCCTAGCGTCCTAAGTTTAATCCATCAATTACCAAGATCACTTGCACCTCAATTATAAAACGATAAAATTTTATTCCAGCAGTTAATCAATCAAGTAGCTATCAAATCAACATCCAAGCACAATTAGCGCAGCATTAAAACAAGACAACTCACAAGCTCTGCAAGAACGGTTAAATTATAATTGATCCATTTCAATCCATAGATTACTATCAAACAGATCCAATGGTTCAATAGTGCCTTAAATTACATCTCAATGTCAAATCAATATAAAAGGCCATACTTTTATATCTAAATAAACGATATCTTGTTTTTATTATACAATCGAAGAACTGATTCATTACTCATTCTCTCTTAATTGAATTATTTTTTAAGTATTATTTATCAAACCTGAAAATATACGACAAAGTGCAAGCTTATTAAAACCTCGAGATATTTGGCATCTTAGGTTGAGATTTCAAGCGGGGTAAAAGCAAGTGTTTCACTTTTGAAGCCTTTATACTCGCTGAAAAATCAAGATGAATAGAAATAGCTCTTTTGGAAAAATTCTATAGCATCTCAAATATAGCCCTACATTTTTCATTTCCTGATTATCTATTGAAATGGGAGCACGCTCCGATTTTGAATATCACCATATAAAATTGTATAATCAGATATGCACAGGTGACTGAGCTTGAATCCAAAAAGTGTTTAAATGGAAAAAAAATCCAAAAAAATCCAAAAAAATCCTTGTATGTTTAATTGCTCACAAAAATGCATAGTAAGTTGAGCTAGCGTATTAAATATCTTGGGTTCAGTTTTTAATTTTGAATCGATCTATGTAGGCTTTGAAAATGTTTTTCTCATTAAATTTCTAGTAAATTTAATGTCAAATTTTAACGATTTTTGATCAAAAAGTACCCTTCATTCAAATGTAACCCTAAAATATTTTATTTTCACATTATGCGCAACAAAATTATCTACAGAATGAGTATTTATACGTAACTGTAGCCCTATTTTTCGTGGGGATTTTAATTTTTTTTTATCATTTTTTTTGGTCGGCGAAAATTTACCCTTGTATATCCTCGTCCAAAATGGATCCTTGTTTGTAGTAGTATCACCAAAAATCAATCATTCAATCTAAATTTTCTCGACGAAAAATCAATATTTTTTGACGAGGTAAAATTCATTAGATAGACGCTAATGAGTACCCTCCTATGGTTTTAGATTTGCATACCTGTCATTCCTTCATGGATCTCCATAACAAAAAAAGTGCTCTCACAAAATTTATAAAAAAATAAAAAGTCTTTACAGCGATCTAAAAACTAAATATCCTAGTAGAAAATGGAAAATAAAGTAGAGTTTACTTAATAACCATCATTGCAATACCTTAGTATTTTCTAGACTTATTTTTATTTCAAATGCGCTTTCTCAATTTTAAGCCGGCCATTTCTGCATCATTCAAATTTATGAAACAATCACTATAGTAACCATCTGATTTATCGAGACTTTGTAAATTAAAATCAACGTAAAAAGTACCGTTTATTAGAATGAATTAAATATAGGTTTATATAGTTATTGGAATTGTGTGATAAGATCTAATGGACAGGGATCCATTAGATGTGACAATAGATATTATTATTAATGTGTATGGATATAACATGTTATGTTTCAGTGGTAATATTGCTATAAGTTATGTTTCATTGTTAGTTCCTGGGTGACAGGAACCAGTTACTGGATAGATAAGATCTGCTAGATTTGTCGGAGATCTTCTATATATCCAATGTTGTAATTCTGATAGATCACCATCCTTGCTTTATTTAATAAAATTTGTAGCCGGGACAATGTTAAATGGATGGATACCGTTTTTGAAAACAAGTTTCTGCTAAAACTGATTACCAGTACAAATATTCACGCTTTTTGGCTGGTTTTTTCCCTCTAAAAAGGTTGAAACTAGATTTGACGTTTAGAATTATATATAAAAATGTGTGGAATAAATTGTTCAACAACTTTTATTATGTGTTCAAGTAAGACTTTATAATAAAATTTAAGGGTTGCCATAGGCGTATATACTAGAATCCAACAAAGTTTATACCACAAAAATCTCGGCGAAATTGATAGATACAATAAAATGGATTGTATATTCGTTTTTAGCAGCCAATTTTACCCCAGAAAAGTTGGTTGCCTAATTCCTAGCGATACTTCTGTAAAAAAACGTGAAAATGCTCCAAATTGTTAAAGCTACAAAACAGAAAAACAAAAAAAAACAGGATTTACAATTATGAGGTTTGGGGTCCAAAAAATTTCCAAAAAAATCCATCCTTGAAACTTTAATATGTAATAAAACATTGAAAAACAAGAAGACTTTGCTAAGCAGCTTTTAAGTGCAAGCTTATTAAAACCTCGAGATATTTGGCATCTTAGGTTGAGTTTTCAAGCGGGGTAAAAGCAAGTGTTTCACTTTTGAAGCCTTTATACTCGCTGAGAAATCAAGATGAATAGAAATAGCTCTTTTGGCAAGATTCTATAGCATCTCAAATATAGCCCTACATTTTTTATTTCCTGATTATCTATTGAAATGGAGGCACGCTCCGATTTTGAATATCACCATATAAAATTGTATAATTAGATGTGCACAGGTGACTGAGCTTCAATTCAAAAAAGTGTTCAAATGGAAAAAAAATCCAAAAAAATCCAAAAAAATCCTTGTATGTTTAATTGCTCACAAAAATGCATAGTAAGTTGAACTAGCGTATTAAATATCTTGGGTTCAGTTTTTAATTCTGAATCGATCTATGTAGGCTTTGAAAAAAATTTTCTCATTAAATTTCTAGTAAATTTAATGTCAAATTTTAACGATTTTTGATCAAAAAGTACCCTTCATTCAAATGTAACCCTAAAATATTTTATTTTCACGTTATGCGCAACAACATTATCTACAGAATGAGTATTTATACGTAACTGTAGTCCTATTTTTTGTGGGGATATAGATTTTTTTATTCATTTTTTTTTTGGTCGGCGAAAATTCACCCTTGTATATCCTCGTCCAAAATGGATTATTTTTTATATCACCAAAAATCAATCATTCAATCTCAATTTTCTCGACGAAAAATCAATGTTTGTTGACGAAATAAAATGCGTTAGATAGCCGCACATGAGTACTACTACACCTTACCAAACTTTCAAACTAGTCTCGCCTTCGTCCCATTTTACTCAATAAAAACTATGTCAAAATATGCCCATTTTTGACATTTGAAAAAAAATCTTTTCCAAATCATTTGAAACTGAAATATGTGGTAGAGAATGAAAAACTAAATCTTTTTTAAGCTTTACTGTAATTGCCCTAGCTTAATATTTTCTCGAGATATATTCTGCTAAAACTTGAGATTAAATTTCTATGTTGTGCATTGATCTTCTTTTACAAATTTAACAATAATCACTATAGTAACCAGCCTTGGTAACTGCTATTTGTAGCTGTGACAATATTGAATTAATTTCGTACAGATTAAATGATTTAATGTGTTTATATCACATAAATGTATGCGTATTGATCAACTGATTGTGTAAACACAATAATTAATTAAAATTTCAAAAGGATTTTTGAATAGTTTGAGGAGTAAAAGTAGGGTTGCTGTCGAGCTCAGCTTATACTAGTAAATATAGATGGCAAAACCCCGCTCCACACCAATGCTAAGTAAAAGTGCATAACTAATTACACATGGTGGAAGCTCTATACATATTTGGAGTACTTAATTAGCTGGTGAGTGGTGATATTGGCTATTGCCGTATATTTTTAAAGTATTGATGTTAGTTAATGGCATTGATTGTACGAAAACTACGCCAAATATATTGTTTTAGTGAATACAAATAAAAAACAGGCTCTCAGGTAAACAAAGTTCCATCAACTGTTTATTTTGGCTAGTAGATACTACCTATTTAACTATTGATTACTTCAAAACACCTGATTATCTTGTATACATTCAGTTCATTTATTATACTGATCTTTTTCTTTCGAGTAGATATTTCCTTTTGATGAAGCAATGTTACAATCTATCAAATTACATCATATAGCTTATTTACATTTCCTTTTTTTGTCCTGTGTCGATAATTTCACTTCAATCCCTAGTAGATACATATAAATTCATTTAGAAATATGAATGCACATGGAATTTTTTTATCTGGAACCGACAGCAAACTATGGTAAAATAACATTGTTAAAACCCCCAAGTCTATTCATTCCCAAATGAAAAGAAGCCTATTCAAATGCAATCTATATAATTATAATACAAAACGTAGTGTTGATATTTTAAGTAATCATTTATTTAGGTGTAAAATTTGATGTAGATAATAAAATATCAAGGAACAACACGCTTTACTATTAGATTATGTCTTCATTAAAATACTACAAATGTGAAATACGTAGTGCTAAAAAAGAAGAGGCCAGAGAGAATTGTATTAAATCAAAGGTTTCAGGACTTTAACCTTGAGATACTTCAAATAAAAGTATGGCATACTAGATGTGCTTGCTCCAGTGGTTGAGAAACAAGATATATTTGATTTAGTCAAATGGAAGGTAATACTCCAGACAGAACAGCAGCAAATGATCGCATAAGCCTAATAAAAAAATGGCATAGTCTGCCCAAAACCCCTCAGCATAAGCAAAAAGGACGAAATTGTTTCTATTAAATAGTTGAAATTTTCGTAGATCCCCCCTCGGTACACTGAGGGGAAAAAACAAGTAGCTTTCTGCACAATTCCCCTCGGTAGACTGAGAGGGTTTTACTTTTCAGCCCTTCTGTGTGAAATATGATATATACAGTATTCCAAGTCGAAAAAATAAAAATGGAAGCCCTAACTTTACTTTTTTGGAAACATAAAGACTATTTATCATTCATTATTCCAAACAGTGAAAGCCGTTTGTACATCAATCACAGTCAATGGCAACCGAATGGTATCTGCTATTGAGACTTATCTTTTCCCATAATTTTTAATTCTCGATTAGTATCTAAACCTGTCAAATGTCATACAATACGGTTGACTACTTTGCTTTAAATGGACAAATCATGTATAGCAAGGCATTATATAACTTTAAAATCGAAAAAGTAACCAAATGAGTAGACATATTACTCATTTTTACTCAATATTCGATATGAGTTTTTTCTTTGGGGCTTTGTAAAGCCGCTACAAAATGTCAAATTCTAGGGTATGTTTTTGAACATAGATACATCATGCTTTATATTGATATTGGTAATTGCGATTTATAAAATTCTTTGGCGAAATCCCTTTATAAGAGTACCCCATTTCTGTGTAGATTGATAAATTACTTATGGGGCAGCTGAGCTTCACTACTAAGATTTGTCATATTAAATGTGGCGACCATGAAAAGGTCAAAGATACACATGTCTTTTTGATTCAATGTAATGGCAAACAAACATTGCACTTTTGTAGTTAAACAAATCTAATCTTAAAATGCTGGTTTTATGCTTGAAATCAAGTTGCAATGACAAGTTCTGGATATAATATACCTGTCAATCATCAGCTCCAAAAGTTTTTCTCTCCCATCTCCTCGTCTCCCCCTCCCCCATTTATTATCAATCATGTCGAAACTCAGTCCATAAGATAGAAGGTGAGGAACAGTAAAGATCTTCAGTTAACATCTTTCTTTTCTTCTTTTCTGTTTTGTCTTATACCAATTGTAAAATATATTTTCATCGACGGGTTATTGTAATTCCTTTTTGCATTACATACAAAATCTATACACAGACTAAAACAACATATCTCACGCTGAGGTAAATGATTTACCCTTTTGATCAACTATTAGCCAATCAAAGCTAACATGAATTTTCACTATTACTAACTGATTTCCCACTTGAAAGTTAACAAAATTTAATATAAGAAGTAGATCATCATTGCTTTTGTTTTCCCCCCATATTTCTTAAAAAATGACCATTTTTACATCTAAAAGACAAGCTATTCCTATTCCAAATACTGATATTTATTCATTTTTGTTTCAACCTAATGAATTCAATACAACTCGCTCACAAGATCGTCCATTGTTGATTGATGGTATTTCTGGTAAATCATTGACATTTAAACAAGCACGAACAATTTCTGGTCAATTAGCTACTGGCTGGAAAGAAAATGTTGGTTTGAAAAAGGGTGATGTTGTTGCTGTTTTTGCACCTAATCAATACGATCATGCAGTATTGTATTTTTCATTATTAGCGGCTCAATGTACAGTAACTCCTGGTAATCCTAATTATACTGAAGGTAAAATTTATACATAAAATAGAGAGCCTTTATAGTCCGGAATTCCTAATGATTTTTTATTATTACAGTTGAATTCAATCATCAAGTGCATAAATCCGAGGCCAAGGCCATTATAACTGTTCCTGAATTACTTCCTATTTTATTAAAGGTGGCTGCCAAAAACAATATACCCAAAAACAAGATCTTTTTATTTGGTAATCAGGCTGTTCATGGCATCCAACCATTCAGTACCATTGCAGTAGCATCAACTCAAGATATTATGCAAATCCCGGTTCAAGGTGTTGATGGTAATGATTTGGCTTTTATTTGCTTTTCTAGTGGTACTACAGGTGTAGCCAAGGGTGTCATGCTCACACACAAAAATTTTGTCTCTCAAATGATTATGGTTACTGATTTTGAACAAACTGATGCAAATCAAAAAGATGATATGATTATTGGCTTCTTGCCTTTCTTCCATATCTTTGGTTTAACAACATTAGTACTTCGTGCTTTTTATTCAAACACACCTGTGGTTGTTGTTCCTAAATATGACTTGGAATTGGTATGTCAATTGATTGAAAAGTACAAGGTGACACACGGTCCTATTGTACCCCCAGTTGGTGAGTTGGTTTATTATTATTGTATAAAACATGTGATTTGGTACTCATATTTTGCCTTGATATATAGCTGTTCACCTTGCAAAAAACGCCGTTGTCTTAAAATATGATTTATCTTCACTTCGAGTCATTAGTAGTGGTGCAGCTCCTCTTGGTAGCGAACATATTGATGCTTTACATTTACGAGTAAAGGCTCCTGTCAGACAAGGGTAAGTACACTACAATACATATTTGTCACAATAACAATGACTCATTTGCATATCCGTTATTGTAGCTATGGTATGACTGAAACTACAGCAGGCTGTATTTATCAAAAGGTCGGTGTTAGCCCCTCAGGATCAACAGGTGTACTTATTTCCAATATGGAATGCAAATTAGTGGATGAAAAAGGAAATGGTAAGGCTTGGTATATTATTTGCATATTTGGAAATACTGAAAGTTTGTATATTAGAATTAGGACCTGATCAACCTGGTGAAATTCTTTTGAAGGGACCAGTTATTATGAAAGGATATCTAAATGATAATAAAGCTAATGCCGAAACTTTTACACATGATGGTTGGATGCGCACTGGCGATGTAGCAAAATTCGATTCCAAATCTGGTGAATTCTTTATTATCGATCGCATCAAGGAATTGATCAAGTACAAAGGCTATCAAGTTGCACCTGCTGAATTAGAAGCACTTTTGATGAGCCATGAAGCAGTTGCTGATTGCTGTGTTATTGGCATTTACGATTCTGCACAAGCAACAGAACTTCCTAGAGCTTATGTTGTGCTTCAACCTTCTATTCCTAAATCACCTGCTACCACGGCCATGATATCTAAATTCGTAGAGGATAACGTCATTAATTACAAAAAACTGCGTGGTGGCGTGAAATTTCTCGATATTATTCCCAAGAGCCCTAGCGGAAAGATCCTTAGGCGTGTTCTTCGTGATGCTGCACACGAAGAAGAGAAACAACAAATGTTGAGAGGCAGACTTTAAAATAATAGACTTAATAAAATTTATATACTTTATCGGGTTCAAATTGCAACCGAACTGGCTTGATCACATTACTGAATGTTTGAGCAGTAATAATTTGTATCATGTACATTAGTTGGTTTGAATGTGGGTTCTTCGTAAATAATAAGCTTCATCAATGCCCAAATTTTATAGATTTTCGCATCATCATTATGGGATATTTAGAATTAAAGGATGTCGACTATACCGTGGAAGTTTACTCTTTATTTAAATTCTATTTCAATGCTGAGAAATCTGCTCATTGCCATAATGTTCCTTCAAAACTTCCCTTAATATATTCTTCTTCAAATTCGTCAAGGCTCTTATTTGTTACGGCGATACCAAGAAGTCGCGCTTTTGGTATGTGTCTTTTCGTGCTTTTGCCATCTTTCTTTCCTGTAATCTTGGCTGGATGGCTTCAACTTCCCTGCTAAATGCTTTAAAAAAACTTGTCTTTTGTTTTTCTATTGGAAAAATATCTATATAGAATGAAACCGAAAAAATTCTAAAAGAGAAAGGGTTTAAAAGTAAGGGAGATTATCTCTACATGTTTCTATCTCTACATATACTTAGGCAAAAATGACCGTAATTTTTTGAAAAACTATGTGATTTATGAAAACCACGCTTTAAAAAAAAAGCCTGAAATACATAGAGTGGCATTTGTATAATCAGCTTATATTTTTTTATTCATTATTTAATACAAGAAAAAGGTATACAGTATATCAACTAATGCAAATTGTCATTTAGGTATTTTTGAGAATTTCATGCGGAATGTAAAATTGCATTATTACTCTAATCGATATCACTAACAAAAATGTATAATTTACATGAATTGTGCCAATTGAAAATTTTCAGCAAGTATAAAAATATATTTTAAGATGAAATAGTATAGAAAAATTGATGTCAGATTCGTTTTGGTCGACTTTAAATCCTCATTGAAATTTAAAATTTGTAAAATCAGCTTCGTTTGGGGGGGGGGACAATTAAGAGTATCAAACCTCATCAAAATACGGATCCTGATACATTTCACAGTGCCGTAAAACTAGAGCAAGTAGTGTTTTATCTAAGCTATAAAATCAGTATTTTATAACATTGCTTACTGATATAGTAAATGTAGTCTATTTAAGACTAGAAAAAACTGTCTCTCAAATCATGCATTCATTGAAAAAAATTGCAAAATCTAGCCCGCAGGGCGACGCTGTAATTGAGCGTAGCGAGACCCAACGGCTAGGTCTCTTATATATACTATAATATATCCAAATTTTAAATAAAAAATTTTTTTTTCGACTTTTTCTAATATTTAACCACGTGCGATCTGAAAATTCAGTTTTTGTAGCGGACATTTTCGGGACTCATTTCATCCTTACCAACACACATGATTTTGATCAAAAAACAGAAAAATCGAATTTTGATACCAAAATCAACGTTTAAATACGCTACATTGTGAGAATAAATTGTAGCTATAACTAATACGCATTTTATAAGGGCTTAATATTAAATATTAAATAATAAAACTTTGCACTTTTGCCCCAAAAACGGTTTTTTGGTTATAGGATTTTCATGTAATACTTTATAATAAAAATATGTTTTTCATTTTAATAAACAAATAGAGCGCCAAATTCTGTATATGTATGTATTTTTTATTTTTATGATTGGTAGTATAGTTGCCTATAAATTTGCAAAATCAGAAAAAAAAAATCGAAAAGTATCGAAATTAACGATCTGGACAAGAATAATTTTTGAAATTAATATTCAGATTATAAGCTTTGTAAGTCTTAAAAATAAGAGATTTTATGATATTTGAAAACTTCTTCAAGAATCTACGATGCTGTACCCACTCGATTCATGTTTATTACTGTAAATCTTTACATTTTTTAATATTGTGTAATAGTTTATTTGATGACAATAAATTTTTACTTTCTAATTATCGCACTAGAGTTGGTTTACATTAATTTTTCGTCTTACCTCTATATCTCCAATATCATAAATTTAAACATAAATATGGTCATCACTGGAGCCAATAATCAAGTGTAACAAGGTAGAGCTGCCAATCATATGATATATTCATTAAATAAAATTGCAAAAGCGAGCTTTCCCCCCCCCAGGGCGACGCCGTAATTGAACGTAGCGAGATCGAGCGGCTAGTTTCTATAATAATCTCAAAATATCGAGCGATGTAATATGCTTTTCAGCATCAGATATTGCAATGAAACAACAATTTTTTGTCTGTGGAGAAGAGTACCACTTTGGAGTCCGAAGCGAAGGTAACGAGGATTGTGTTAGGAACGACAAATAATACTGTAGTTGCCGGAGCGAAGGATGAAGAAGTGGCACACACCCAACCCTGGTAACGTCGATTATTCAATTGACTTGTGTTTTGTTATTACTTTTTATCAAACTTATTATTAACCCTCCCGAAAAAAAAATTGATCAGGGCCAAAACATAAAACATGCCACCTTTTTCGAAAACAATGATTGGCACACACACACACGCACACACACACGCACACACACAGTCCGAAATTTCACGTCAGTTAGAGCAGCAATTTACAGTGATTGTAACCAAAGTTTTGTAGTAGTAAAAAGCAATTGTGAAATATACCGAAATACTGGCAACTGTTCCTTACAATGTGAATACATATTCCATTCGTTATGGAACAATCATCTCGTAACATTCAGGTCCCAGAAGTCACATGTTCAAAGTTTTGCCATCGCGGTTCCTTGAATTTACACAACCTGATGTTGATTAATAAAAGCCCCCGCCCCCTTCTTCTCTTAGTTTGTTTTAATATTTTTTGTTTTGATCATAAAGGCAAAAAAGAAAGCACTTGGAATTTTAGCTTAACAAGACAATGTCTACAGTAAATGAAGATGAAAAACGTTGGAAATTTGCGCAATGCTTCGGTGATAAAGGGGATTCAGATGATATAACAGAAGGTATTTTGTATATTTAAACTTGTTGGGATTTATATGTTTTTATTTATTTGTTTTCTCCCATCTTGTTAGCTGATATAATTTCATCCGTTGAATTTGATCACACGGGCAATTATTTAGCAACCGGTGATAAAGGTGGTAGAGTTGTGTTATTTGAGAGAAATGATGGAGTAAGTATTGAACCCCCACCAAAGTATATAAAAGAGAATGTTAAAATTTATACAGAAAAAGGGATGTGAATACAAGTTCCACACAGAGTTTCAATCTCATGAACCTGAATTCGATTATTTGAAAAGTTTAGAAATTGAAGAAAAGATTAATAAAATAAAATGGTGTAGAAGAACAAATTCTGCCCATTTTTTATTGTCTACTAATGGTAAATACAACACTGTATTGGTGGTAAAGTTTATTAAACATATAATCATAGATAAAACCATCAAACTTTGGAAGGTGTTTGAAAGAAATATCAAAGTAGCCCATGAATACGATAATAATATTACCGCCAGAAATGGCTTATTTATACCAAAAATTTCACATCAAGATAATATTGTTGCTGCTATACCCAGAAGAATTTATGCCAACGGTAAATGCACATAAATCGGTAGAAAAATAGAAACTAAATTATTAATGCCATCATGTATACATTTTGCACACAGCTCATGCGTACCACATCAATTCGATCTCAGTAAATTCGGATAGTGAGACGTACCTGTCTGCTGATGATTTGAGAATCAACCTCTGGAATCTCGATATTTCAGAACAGAGCTTCAGTAAAGTGTTTCCAATCGTTTGAGCAAACATAAAAAGTAGCCATACTTAAAATATATTCATACAATAGACATTGTGGATATAAAGCCTGCAAATATGGAAGAGTTAACTGAGGTTATTACTGCTGCCGAGTTTCACCCTCAGCAATGTAATTTACTCATGTACAGTAGCAGTAAGGGAACAGTGAAATTAGCAGATATGAGAGAGTCTGCCTTGTGTGATCAAAACGCTAAAGGTATGTGCATATGTTTATTTGGTATTACGATTATATCATTCGCTTAATTACCTCTACGGTAGTGTTCGAAGCAGCTGAAGACCCTAACAACCGCTCCTTCTTTTCCGAAATCATTTCATCTATATCCGATGTCAAATTCAGTCCTGATGGCCGATATATTTTGGCTCGAGATTACTTGACGCTTAAGATATGGGACATCAATATGGAAAGTAAACCTGTGCAAACAATCAATATCAACGATAATTTACGTAGCAACTTATGTGATTTGTATGAAAACGATTGTATTTTCGATAAATTTGAGTGTATGTTTAGTGGAAACGGAAAGTAAGTTGTTGGAAAGGGGGGGGGGTTTCTTTATTTTGCATATGCTAAAATAAAAATCACATACAAAAATACAGGAGCGTTATGACAGGGTCGTACAGTAATAATTTTTCTATCTACAATCGCGAAACAAATGATGAGATCCCACTCCAAGCAGACAAAAGTGCTTTCAAGGCAAAGCGCTTAGGATCCGCAAAAAATAAGCTGACTTTGGGTCGTAATGGTAAAAGAGATGATGCGGATCCCGTTGATTTCAACAAGAAAATATTGCATGCATCATGGCATCCACGAGATAATATTATTGCTGTAGCTGCTACCAATAACCTCTTTATTTTTGCGTAAGTATAATATAATTAGCCAAAGGATTGTATCACCATATACTGACAGTTATATTTCAGCGAATAACAAGAATGTTGGTATAGCAGTTAAATTAACCCCATTGTTTTAATCCATATATTTTGTTTTTATATACATTTTTTTACATTTTTCAGAATAAAAAAATCAATTTCAAATGCAATATACAACATGGTATACATACAATCTATTTATATAAACAGTATTGCTGCCTCATAATTTTAAACTGCCTGAATAAAGTATATGGGATCCCCTAACTTCAATGCGAATAGCTACATGTGCTGCATATTCTATTCCTTATTTTGTATCATCATAAAATGCAAAGTGTCATTCTATTTGGCTATAAACTGACACTACAACAATTGCATACTTCAATGCTTTTTACTTCAGTTAAATACTCATCTTATTGAATTTTGCGTTGGTCACATTCATGAAATTACAAGAAAGAGCCTCTTGAAGGCATCTAATCAACATTTATGGTGCCCAATAGCAAAAAAAAAAAGGGTGTCGCGGAGGTTCAAATTCTCAAATCATCGATATCAAAATTATTCTTGTTTCGTTGAAAATCGACATTTTCTGAAAAAAAAATCTGTTTTAAAGAATTGTTTCTTCCAAACATTAATATAAAGTAAGAGTAGTCAATTAATTAAAATATTTTTTAATTTTAATTTTGTATGCACTAATATTTTTTTCTTTTTATTTCGTGTCATAAAAATTTGCTGTATCTTCAATAAACTAGAGAAATAGTTTTTCGAATAAAGGTCAAAACATCTTGTATCTGACACAAAGCTTAAATAGTTTTATATAATAGAGTATAGTTTGTTGTCATGTTTTATCTATATTTACTTTAGTAAAATGTTTCATTTTCAGGGCGAAAAATTGAATTTTGTCCAAATCATAATTTTTCATGAGGTATCCCTCATGGAAAATGATGAAAAAAACAAGTTTCTCGAGTATCTTCTAAATTACATCAGAATACATCTATTGAGTTAGGGCAACCTTTCGGAATACTTTAGGGCCTTTAAAAAATCCCAGGAACAGTAGGTTGCGCTCTTTTAAGTATCAAAATGAGAAACTTTGGTGCAACAGTTGCATTTTGTCGTACGTTTTATCGAAAATCAACCTGGTTTATAAAGTTTTTTTAGGTAACAGGATGAACTTCATTCAGGGCTACCTGAAAAAACTATTATTTGATATTATTAGCTTTTTAAAATTGAGTGATCAGCAATTAAGATCCGGCAATTTTGGTTTCAGTGAGGATATTCGCTTTCCCATTAGTATTAAAAACATGCCAAGATTTACCGAGAAATTCTAGGGATTCTGCGCTAGTACACATTAGAAAGTGTGTCTATTTGCATATAGCTTTTGTTGAGGATAAGACATCCAAAAATTCTGTAAATAATGATATAAAATCCTCTTGTTTTTTATGTGAATAATTTGATTACTGCTGTATTCAGGCTATGTAGATCGAAGTATTTGTATGTCTTCAACACTAATTTGCACAAAATTACACACGAACAAAATGGGATCAATAACGAAAAAGTCTCTTAAAACTCTGTATACACTAAGGAATTCCCTAATCTCTTCAAAAGGAAGAGAGAGAGAGAGAGAGTTTGGACTAAACATGGATAATGATGTTACTATGATGCTTTCTTAATTAAGTGTAAACAAAACCTATTAATCATAATAATTAATTAGCATTAGTAGTGAATAATAGAAAGTTAATTTCCCTTGTAAATAATACAGAAAAGGGTATATTGTGTAATATGAAATGTTTAGAAATGGGATGTACAACAATAAGCAATTTGAATTAAATTGCGCAATTGTAAAAACGACAAGAATTAAATAAAGCTAATTTTTTTTGGGGAAGATTTTGGGAATTCTTGTCGAGTTCACAAGAGATATTCATAATCATAAGTATGTAATTATGATTGGGCTTTTTGAAAAAGTTCATGAAATGAATAATTATGTTCATGCAAAGTAAAAAGACCTCACAAATCAAAAGCAGAATCAGGTCTAAAACAAATAGTCGTTAATGATTTCTAAAATAAACTCCTTGAAATGTATGCCAAATGATTGACAATCATAAACAAAAGAAAGTCTTATTAGGGCATTAGTTTTTGGGTTTAGTAATTGACATGAGATGAACAGGTCATTTTCCCATCATACTACATAGTTGACCAAGTATAATAACTGTCATGGTAGATAAGATGAAAGTTTTTGATAAATTTTCTTTTTGTATCCGTGTAACAACTGCCACGTTTTATTCCTTTGTGTATATGTGTTAATGAAGAAGGTTCAGAACTGTATTGTTCGAATGTATAATATAGGAATCATATATATATAATGTCCTGGTGCCTTATTTTATATTAAACAAATCAAAACAAGTCTAATTTTCTCATAAACGTAGATAAAAGAGTTAATACATTTATGTTTATATTTTTTGATTTTGTATCATGGTCAATTGGTCAAAGCACATGTGACAAAATGGCTGTCTGGCTCATTCCGATTATTAGATTTTCAAGTATTAAAGAGAATTGTTTCGTTGTGTACATCGCATGCAAATATTCATTTATTAGAGCTTTACTCACGTGAAATCTTTCGAGTTCTAACAAATTTGCATGTGATAAAAAACTTCAATTGTTTGTACAATGAGATGAATTATGCGTTGTATGTAACATAACCCAAAGTGCATCTTGAATATAAAAGATGATTTTTATTTCTTGTGTATTTCATTTTTATACTCTTTTTTTAACGTACATATAATATGGAAAAATGAGCGATTACAATGACAACAGCAATAATAGCTCGTCATCATACCATATGAAGCCATCATTATCATCGTCACCTACAAGGAAGGACAGATATAAACCTACTGAAGGTAAAATATATATATAGTTCAGACTATAATTAAACCCTTGACAATAATCTATATTCATAATAGTAACAGTGCCAAGCCATCCATATCCATACTCATCACCTTCATCCTCAGCATCTATGAATGTTTCATCATCATCATTATACTATTCAACTCAAGTACCACCACCTCTCCCACTTTATCCTGTACCTTCCTATTCTACAGGTACAGAATATTATCATGCATCACCATCATCACCCTCAGCCTACAATTTTCCTCCACCTCCACCTCCACCTCCGCCAATTGATTTGGCATGGGATCAGCAATTTAACAAAGCACAAAAATCTAAAAGAAAAAGTCCAGACACTCATCCTTATCATTACCCTCAACATAGCATCGAGCATGGATCCTCCTCAGACACTATCACACTCACAAAAGAACGTAGACACCGTAAACAACCTCATGAATTATTAAGTGAATCACAAAAGAAAGCCAATCATATTGCATCAGAACAGAAAAGAAGACAAAACATTAGAATTGGATTTGATCAACTCATTGATATCGTGCCATCATTAAACCATGGAAACCGAAGTGAAGCATTAATTTTGCAAAAATGTACCAAAAAAAAAAATTAGTGCATTTTATATAGATTCATTCTAATCTTTTTTATTATAGCTGTAGATCATATTCGATATTTAATTTCAATGAAAAATGAGCTTAAAAATCAGGTTCGAGATCTTCAAGGGACTTTGGGCGAAACGTAAGTTGTTTTTAATGGATATTTATTATCATTCGATGGCTAAATTATATAAATAGTAACTATGAAGAAGATGTACGTCTATATATATTTATGCATAAACTATATTTTAGCATAGAATCAACCACTAACTTTTTTTTTTTCAATCATAATTTAGTCATCCGAGGATGAATTAACATACTATTAAAAATAAAAAGCATTTTTTTTTATTTATAAGCATTTTATTTACAATTATATAGCGGCTTTATTGTTGTAATCGAATCCAACCTCAATCTTTCCAAAAAAAAAAAAAAAAAAAAAAAAATGGCATAGATCATTCCATCAGCATTATCTTGCCCTCTGTCGAGTCCGCAAATGCGAAAAACGACAACATATAATGATGATCCATTACAATACCGAAGGCACAGCATTAACAATATCAAGATCTACTATTAAAAAGAGATTAAACTTGTCAAAGTTGAAATAAACTGTGATGGGAAACAATGCATTGAATATTTGATTGAGCTGCAAGCAGACTGGCCCTCCGGAAAAAAATCAATGAGGGAATAATTCAGTAAATAATAAAACTTAATTATCATCTAAAATAAAACATAAAGTATTGGCACCAACGCTAATTGTCTGTCTTCAATCTAATCCAAGACAAATTGTACTTTTTTTACACTACGGGTTCGTGTTATATAATCAATATGTGGTAATTTGTCACAAAATGGAAATTGAAAGTCAAAATGAGCCTTACAGTAGCGTCTGAAAAATACTGAGAGGGTATAGCAAGCTAAGTAGTTCAAAAAGGAAAGTGAGATTTGATTAGTTGACTGGGTAACAAATGTGGAAGGATTTTACTTACCAAAGGTGAATTTGAATTTAGAAGATTAAAGAATGAATTGATTTAGTATTGAGTTATGTCTAATGAATATAAACTTACCTCAAAGAGCCGAAGCTCTCGTCGTACTACCCCCAACAGAGGGCCAGCTTGTCTGCTGTTTTCTATCCGAAAATGACAGAGCTAATTGAGAAAACATTGCTTGTTTCGCTGTTGTGTTTTTTGGATCAAAGCAAGGAAAGGTGTAACCAAGCATAAGCTGAGCAGCACCAGCGAGGCCAATCGCTAATGCAGAAAGACAATCCCTGCTCATGACGACAGACTTATTTGGGCAGACATCGTTCAAACAAATGAATGACCCATTAGTCTTCTTGACTGTACCACCTTTTGCAGTATACGGATGTGATAATTTGCTGAAACACCAAAGGCAGGTCTGAGAACTGTTGTGTTCATTAGTAATCAATGTAGGCGTATATCGAGAATGTCTCAGTTCTTTCCAATATCCACCAAATCGCAAATGTCCTTTAATAGGAGACCTGATTGCATGCCCACGATCTCCAATAAACATAATAGGGGACGATGATTTCGTAAATTTTCGTTCCTTTGATGCAAGTCTATCATAAAATCGATTTTTCGTTAATTCTAATCGTCTTTTTTTATTAGCACTCGATCTCGAAAAGTAAAATTGACGAATACATGACTTGGCTTGGGAATGGCGAGTAAATGTTGCATCCAGTTCATCAATTGTACCACATTGCTGTATACTGGACTCAGAAAGATCGCTTTCAAGATCAGCAACATTTTGACCTAAGATTGTGAGGCGCTTTCTTCTATTGAGCGAAGACGAAAAAGAAGCAAGACCACTATGTTGGCGGAGGGCGGCACTCCTTACCTTGAATGATGTGGGCAATTTCTTCAACTGAGCGTCTTCTTTCTCTTCCATATAAGCGTCTTCTAAAATTTGTGCATTAAAAATTAGCCACAAACAAGATATCAACGAGCATTAAATTACCTTGATCTTGTAATACTTGAAAGCGATTGTACAAACGAAGATGATATTTCAACCTATCGACACCAAAAGCAACTGTCTCCGTGACATTAACAATACCGTTATCTGTCCCTGAAAATACAAGTTGGTCTTCATCTACTTTTTGATCAATAATACACTCCTCCACCTTGTGATGGCAAGGTTTGTTGGGCTCGACTAGTATTATCTGTCTTCTTTCAGCAGAGGAGGTAGCGTCATATCTCTGCTTGTAGATGTCATTATTGGCACTGGAAAGTTCTTGCTTTGCTTTCACTATTTCTTGAATCAATTGTCTCTTCTTTTGCTTCGTCATTTGTATCTCTTTATGCAGTGAGTCTCTATCTATATTTTCATCATTCCATTTTTTTTTCAGTTGAGAAGCACTTTCTGAACCAAGTAGATATTTATTAAGTGTAATTTGAGCGTTCTTCAACCTTTTCTCTACTGTGATCTTCTGGTCAATCAATGCTGCAATTCTGCTGTTGATCTCATTGCTTCTTGTGGATGTCTGAGTCACAGGAGGTTGCTGTTTATTCTTCTGTTTATGCTTTTGGTAATTTCTAGTACCAAGGATTCTCACACACTGAAGTCCAGGTAGTACATGCATACGGTAGGCGAATTGCAACCCGTAGCCAGCACATATTGTTTTTAGACGATCTATGTCGAAAAAACTACTAAACACAGCATCCTTTTGAGACGTAACTGAAGCCGCACGAATGACGTTCCCTTCGAAATCATGGAGTACCATCTTATGTTCCAGCTTTCGAGCACAAAACAAAGAGTGTAATGTAGTAGCATCAATCCATAACGCGTGCAGATTTGTAGGCCTGATGATGGGGGTCAATTTCACCACTTGCTCATGGTAACCAACAGAACGTAATACTTGATTAACCATCAAGAGAAAGGGAATTTGATGTGAAAAGACATGGTATGTGGCTCTAGATGCCATGTATGGCTTTACAAATTTAATAATCTTCAAGATGACCTCCACTTCTTTGTCGCTAATGTTGCTCAATTTACCAACAAAATATGCTTTGCAAATTGTTTTTTCCTCAAAAAGAGCTGCTCTTGTTATCTGCTTTAACTGGTTTATTCTTTTTCGCGAGGTGTCCTCTTCTACCAAAATATCTTCCATGTCAACATCTTGAATCTCTTCTTCTACCAACACTTCTTGCATTTTGATACCTTGCTCTTCTTCTTGTTGACGTTGCTGCTCTCGTCTCACTTGCCGCTTTTGTTTCTAGAAGAAGGTTGTTTAATATACTTGTTCAATTCGATTGTTCATCAATCTTACCTCTCTTTGCAAAACATCTGCATATGAGTTCAGCCTTTGCTGACACAAGCTAGCTTTCCATTGCTTAACAACCCAATCTCCTCCTTTCTCGATATAACGATTCCTTCTTTTAATCTCGTCAGCGAAAAGCCTTCTGCGTCCATTATAAGTTTTGTTGATGAGTGACATCGAATTTACTGGAATGGCACAATTGTTGTTAGGAGGCTGTCTATTCTTTCCTTTATTCTTTCCTTTGAGCTCCTCGCGTTTTTTCTTGAATTCTTGATCACGAGCAGGAGATAAATGGACAATCAATAGAATATTCAAGAGCCTGTTCAATGCTTTGTTTACGATTGTATTATCTGCCCACATATTCATGAAATTGGCGATATAAACATTTCTTGCCATTTTCATAACGTGAGACGACAAATCATTGTAAACATTCTCCTCATCACGCCCAAGTAAATTTACTATTGCTTTATGAAGTCGTGCCGTATTCAGGGTGGATTTGCTAATTCCTTTTGATCCAAAGTAAGTTGAATGGATTTGATCAAAGTGAGCCTCTTGGAATAATGCATTGTACTCTTCTTTCAGGCTATCAGTCTGCAGGAATTGACTATTTAAGGGCTTAGGCACAATCACATCCTCGTGTAGATATCCTACTGGTAACACTGGATTGAGACTTTGTCCCTCTTGGTGCACTAATTGAATATTGCCGCTATTTGTGATAAATTGATTGTCTTTGAAAAGCAGCAACATTTTCATTACTTGCTTGCTGAAATCAGCCAAGTAATCTGAAGCTTGTTCAATGGTTTTATTGATAGTACCAATGAATGTTGATCGACAATTTTGTGGCAAATCCTTTCGAATAACTGATGAGAAGGATGTGGAGCAAGTTCTATGTGCTACGTCGTCTTCTACTTCATTATCATCTATTTCTTCCGGTTCTTCTTCATCTACTTCTTCTTGCTCTTCAATGCCTTCTTGAGCTGCAGTGGATTCTTCTTGTATCGTTACTGAATCTTTGAGGGATTCAAAATTTTCTTTTACATAGTCTTTCCAATGTTCAATGCTTTTCTTTTTGGTTGTTCTTGTTACACGATTTAGATACACTACAATTGAATTTACTGGTGCATTGATGCTCTGTTCAGCGCTCGAGACCACACCTCTTGGAAGTTGTTTTAACTGCATCAACGTTTTGTATAAATCATCGAAAGACTCGTTTTCATCATGGCATGTTTTGATATGCTTTATGATTCTATGTCTAAATTGAGTTTTCAACGAGTTCATATAAGCTTCATCATCATCAGTTGTTGCTCTTCTACGACTAGTTGTTTGTGTTTCCAAAGTTGCTGGCAAATTTCTCCTTGTAGTGCCAGGAACGTATATATTTAATTGTTTTCTTTTTATGTGCATTGAGATGTTATTATAATAGACAAAGAAGAAAAGAAAAATCAAATGTTGTCGATGCTAATACATTCAATGTTGGCCAACAGCGGGGTTTCCTCGCTCACGCTGTGGGGCCAAATCAGTCCAAATGATTTATTTGGTTTTGCAGAATGCCAAGTTTGCAAGTTGTTAAAAAAGGTTAATTACAGATATATGAGCTTCTTTGTTGTTTTGATATTATACCGTACATACCCTAGTGAAACTTTCAGTATAAGGTACAAACGTTGGGTGATTTTGATCTACAGCATCCATGAGAACATGTTGGCTTTCGATTTCTGCTTCGATTTCTTCTTCATCTTCAACAATAAGATGTCTTTTACAAATATTATTCTCGGTAGGAGGTGGGGAGCTCATGTTTTTTTGTATAAAAATAATGCTTTAAGTAAAATATTGATAACGAGTATGTAGATTTTGATTATTTATTATTTAGTAGCTAATATATTAGGTAAATCTACAGGAGAATCAAAAGATAGTTTTCTTTATTTATAGTGTTTTTAAGGGCTATTAATACAAATGAACCGAAACAAACTACTGTGCGACTCTTATTGCCAACATGTCAAAGGCTTTTCACAAGTCAAAACTTGTGAATACTACTACTGTCCTTGCATATTTTTCAGTATAAGCAACTCAAACCCAGTATCTTCACCCTGAGACTCAACCAGACTCAAGGTATTTTCTATCTGACTTCGAAATTAAGCGGGTGACTCAAAAATACTTTTTAATTTTTCAATTTCACTGCTTAATTTCGAAGTCAGATAAAAAATACCTTGAGTCTGGTTGAGTCTCAGGGTGAAGATACTGTTTAACGAGTAAATAAAAATATTTCGGTATGCAACTTTTTTTAAATTAACATGATTAGATTCTTAAACAAATGGATTATATAATATACTCAATTGAAAAGAGAGGTTTATTGTCTATTTTGTTGAATTTAGCAAAAACTCGCGTTGTTTTCATCGTTGATTTACACTTTTTATTTAACCCCCGATTTGATTGAACCACAGTTTCAAATCCTTTGATTTTAATGGATGTGCTACCCTTTGATTCTTGTTTTGCAATAACATATAGTATATTATGATACAAAAAATGGATTGATAGTATGTCAAAGTACATGGATTTCGCATTAAAACATATTTTAATATTTTTTTCTGGTATAGATAATTCTTTGGTATTTGAATGTATGTTAAAATTGTTCCCAAGGCATTCCAATAAAGTAACGTTACTACTTCCTTTCAACGGACAAAATATCTTATATATAATAAGGATAATTTAGACACATTATAACATTTTTCTAGATCAGAGCTCGCTTATTCAAAAAATTTGGCCTGCTAGATGGCAAATCTCAAGCGCCATACCTAGTTTTTAAAAAGTCTTGATTTAGATGTTTGTCTTATTTTAGCTTTGCAGTAACATATTGAAAGGAATACTCTTTTTTGGACTCGATGTATGGGAATTTATCAATGATAAAACGCATGGTTGGCTTCATTATTTTTAGCAAAGTCCCTTGAAGATCTCGAACCTGGCTTTTGAGCAATTTATGTTTGTTTGTTTGTTTGGTCATACATGCTATTGGATTTCATTCAGGCGGCATCAATCTTTTGATTCTTTGCCATCAATCAACATGTTGTAATACCAGAAAAAAATGATGTTTAACCGGAATCTTCCCTAAATTGTAGTTTATTCTTATAAAAAAAAACAATGTCTGTTCTTTCCTAACAGATCAATTAAATTTTATATATAAGTTTATAATCGAAGCATACTCTAATAAAAAGAAAGGATCAGAGCTCGAGAAAGCTTTCAGTCACCATCAGGTATGGCCTCCGTTAATCTACGGTTGTATATTTATACATTAAATGTATTTTTAGTATGTATAATCAAACACTGCTAACGATTTTTTTTTTTTTTTTTTTACATAATTTAGTCATCCGAAAGACAAACTACTACCATGTATTAAAATAAGTCAAAAACATAACAAATGGAGTAAAAGAGATTGTTTTTACCGTCAAGTTACACCAGTCGAAAATCACCTAAACAAGGCAATTTTATTTAAAAATAAAAATAAAAATAAAAAAACTTGGCGTTACTCGAAAAAAGTGCCATTTGATCCATCAGCCAAATGACCCAGCCTTTACATCATGTTACAAAATTGTGCAACTAAAAAAAAAAAGATAAAACAAAAGGGCTTATACGATTGTTGTTTTGATGCATACGACACTTTTAATTGTTGTTTATTGATTTTTATTTTTGGGCTTTGTTTTTTATTGTACAAAAAAATATGAACAGTGTGTAGTAGAATAGAAGGAATAGAAAAAGCTGACCTATCAAACCAGAGTGCAGCACAAGGTTTAAAAAGGGTTTCTATTTTTCCATTTAAAATAATTGATGAAATAAAATGAGGAATGAATGGGATGGGTACTTGCGAAGGAATATTACAAATTATGAGGGTAGTGCTATGTAAATAAATATGTATAAATAAAATGTTGTCTAACTATGATACATCTTTTGAAATCTGTGATATCTGTGATTGATATACTGGGAAAATGTACTCTTTCTTGTACCAATAAAACTAGATCCATGAGAAGCAATTTCAGCATCAATCATTGGAAACAAAAGAGGGGCAACCTTTGCATCTAAAAGAGTCATTTCGTCATCGACGAGTTGATTGCCAGTGAGCATAGGAGACATGGTTAATGTACTTTCAATCACTTGTGGAAAATCGGAGAGAGAGAAAATGCATGGAAACTCGTCATACAGTGCTTTTAGTGTTATACGAGGCTGGCGAGTGTCAGTTGCCATGTAGATAAGGCGTAATCTTGGATGGTTATCTGTGCTATGCCATGCGATACATTGAGTTAATAATTCAGTCTTATCCAAAGAACTGTTGTCAATTTCCTTGAGAATAGCAATACGTTGTTCATCATTTGCTGAAAGCGGTGTATTAGTAAATTGTAAAGGTTCTTGTTGTGATTTAATTAGTTCCAATTGTTCTTGATCCAAATTAGTTTGTTCCAATGTGGCTCGAAGTGTATTCAATGTTTCATCTTGTAATGCCTTGAAGAAACCATCTCCTTGTCGTAAATGAACACCAACAAAGTTTTCAGGTCCACCTAATAACGGAATCACACTGAGTGCTTGACGAACAACAATAGGATGGGCGATACTTGTTTCTTCGCGCAAATGTTGACCTAACCATATTAAATAAGGATCTTGCAGAGCTAAACGTAATGTGTAATGCAAAGAGCCAAATAATATGACCTTTTCATCTTTTTGGCGTAAATCTTCCATATCAATACGATAACGGAATGTACGAATATCGTCTTGATTATCTTTAGAGTCATAAATACGGTAAGAATAACGAGCATTATCATCTACACGGTAGACATCTTGATCGGAAGCAGATAAAACGTCTTGAAAGTAACTTGGAGACATGCTTGAGCGTTGAATAGTACGAACACCAGCAGCATGAATAGCAGACAAGTCGAAAATAGATTCAACTGAAACAGGTACATATTTTTTGAAATCTTTGCAAATGGAGTTTGATCTTTGTTTGATGGAAGAACATTCACCAAGACGAAATTCGGAAGCTGGGGTTGACCTCCACCATACAGCAGTTCCGATGTTGATGTCTGGTAAAATAAGTGTACGGTCGAGTGCTTTAGCCAAGATCATTGCATTAATAAGGCCGATACGTTGATTATGAAGACCAGAATGAGGTAAAAATGAAATGTATTTTTCTTCCTTGTTCTCTACATTTTGTAATGATGTTGCGGGTGTAGTTGTGGTTGTGGATTTAACTGGGCTTATATTAAATCGTAATTGAACACTCATAGTTTGTGTTGATGTGTACATGACTAAGGACAGGGTCAAGACTAATGCAATCAAGCATGTAGCCCAAACAAACTTTGGTGAGCGCATCATTTTGTTTTGTATGAAAAAAATTATTTAGGTAAAAGAAGAATGGGTTATTTTGCAGTTTTGAAGGGTCCTTCTTTTATATATATTTTTAAGACGGAGGTCTATATGTATTAATAGAAGCAGATATATATATATCCACTGTGGTTCCACAACAATAACAATAATCCGCAACAAGATAACAAGCCTTACACTGGACTAAAAAAACTTTCTAAGCCCTTAGTATCATATATAATTTTTATTGAGATGGGCTTTGCGTGGCAACCATACATGTTCATAAGCTAAATATTTCCAAGTTTAGCATTCAATTCTTCAACCTGCTTCATCAACTTGAAGTTTTCCATTGGTGAAGGTTGCTGCTCTTGATCTTTTTTAGCCATTTTTATCTTGAGATCATCTACTTGTTTGCGTAACGCCGAATTTTCACTTTCTAATCTCGTAATAGTTTCTTCCAATTCATGTACATATAATTTCTTTTTCTTACGACATTCTTTAGCTGCGACTCGATTTCTCCATAATCTGCGTTGTCTTCTTTCATCCGCAGTCAGATTCTTATTATTCGCTTTATTATTATCCAGTAAACTAGCAGCAATAGAGTGTGTTGTTGTAGATGGTATCAGTGTAGGTGTATTTTCGTCAGAATTGTGGTTATGATGGGCAGTAGTAGGAAAACTAGTGATTACGTTCCCTAAATTTTGCTGTTGTAAATGCTGTAAAATGTTTACTGGTAAATTGCTCATGTTCAGAGGAGTTATCAACATATTATCGGTTGTTTGATTTATAGTCGTCGTAGGAGAAGAAACAACAGCAGCACTATAGTATTCTTCTTGATCTTTTTGTTCTTGTTCTTTAAGTGTTATGTCATCTTGTAACTCTTCTTGGGGTATAGTCATATTCGTTGTTTCTCTTGTAAATATCAGTAAAAAGAGAAGGGGCGAAAATGCATTTATTATTTTTTGTGTACCTAATTTTGAAAAAAGATAAATGTCTGGCATTCAATAGTATGAGCTACTTTTGAGCGATCTTATGAACGTATACATTTAGGGGCAATATTGTATTTGTACGTTTGTTTAGAAACAGGATGCCCTGACAAGTAGTAAAAAAAACCAAGAGATATGCATAATATGCAATCATAAAATGATAAAATAATATATATTTATATAAATACAAACTGCAGCGCTTTTTTTTTCTCTCTTTTTCTCTTTTGTCCTATTTTTCTTTATAAAATGTCTTTTCATCAACCTGATATTTCAGGTGGAGATCTTCCAATTCATGCTTTTTACATACCACCGCAACCGGCTAGTCATATACTAGCCACTACTACCACTAGAATTAGCAGTAGTAGCTCAAAACAGAAATTAATTTTCGCCACTCCTACTGCCACCAAATCATTTAAAATGATTCAAACTGCTGTTATTTTACCAACTCATTTTCAACGTATTAAAAGTAATAGTCAAATTGCTTCCACATCTTCTTCAACGCCATCTTCAGTTATTACAAAGCTACCTCCATTTATAAATTATCCCCCTCCCCCACATGATAATTTTTTTGATAATAATAAATCAACATCGACATCACATAATAACAATAATGTACCTTGGCTGGCTCCTTTATTGGGCGTATTAGGCACAATGGGGGTTATTATCACTGCAATCATCTTTTTTGTTCGTCGTCGTAGATATAAGTTGGCATCAAAAGTATCAGTATATGATGATCCTTCATCTCGCCGCAATCAACCTCATAAACCTATTACTGCTAATAAATACACTAGTTGGGCTAGTCTAAGTACAATTAATACATCTGATCCCAATATGTTGGAAGAAGAGAAAAAGTCAATGCACATGTTACAACCCCCTCCTGCGTACAGTTCAACTACAACGGTCAGACAGAAAAGATTGACTGCAGATACATTGGTGGATGAACCTTCATTTTCTATGCTTAAATCGCAGTACTCTCCTCAACTTGCATTTAGTCCTAGCCTTGTTGCAGGTGAATTTCAACAGCAATTAGAACATCCACCTTTACCTACAACAAATAATAATCAACAAATTTCTCCTTCAAATACATTAATTGATAATGCTGGCGTATTATCAAACGAGAAAAATGATAATTATTATTCTTACGATGCTCAACAACATCAACAACGTATCAAAATTGAAATGTATGACCCTCAAGTTAATTTACATAATACTGATTATGATGATGTTGGTGTTGATGAGTTTGAAACCCCTTTTAACTATCCTAACAACCAAGAAGAAAAAGTCAATGCTTCTGAGGGAGACAAGCATATCAATGCAGATACAACAGCAACATCACATCAGGTTATCAACATGAACAATACTAACAAGCAGTAATTCAATGGTGTTACTTATCTTGCTTGTTTAATAATTTCTATAAAAAATATATATTGTCATTCATATCTTTTAATAATAAACTCAAATATACACAATTGAATAAATACTTGAAAAAGGAGAACAAAAGGAAAGTAAATCAAGGGGAACCAAGGAGAGAAAAATCAAAAGAGTAGGAAGGCAATGAGATGTAGAGAAAGAGCAGGAGCTTATATAAAGTTTAAAAGAGACAGCTACAATATACAGTAATTACTGTAATACATCGTACATGTTTTATATAAAACCTACATATAAATATGCACTGTAGGTGTATTTATGTGTGCGTGCTTATTTATTTTTACATACGCAGTGTCACACTAACCATAGTATCTAATAAAAATTAGCTATGTTTTTCATGACAGGTCAAACAAAGATCCTCCAAACATTGCATAGACATGTCGATCAACAAACACTGAACATTGAAGAGAACGTCTCGCTAATTAATAAACATAATTTGGTACGCATACTCAATTGCAGATTTGTTATGCTATTATATTATATGTGTAATTTTGAATATAAGAACATTCTCGATTCAATATCATATAGTAAAATCGTCCTCATAACAAAATCTAGATCGTAGAAAAAAAAACAAGGAATCTAAATGAATACAAATAAGGAGTTGGTTCACTGATACAATACGAGTTTATTATATGACAGAATGTGTCCCTATTTGCTTCATTTACATCTAAAGCGTCTTTTATTAAAAAATGGAAAGGTAAGCCCATAAAAAAACAATTGTAATTTACTAAAGCCATCTATTTGACGGAGAAAACGCATATTTTGTCTATAAAATATATGTATATTGAATACATAAATTTGATGGATGTCTTTTCACAATACGAATCCATACTTTATCAGCCAGTGGCAAAGCTTTTAGCTTACGCTATAAAGCAATTTTCGTATCATATTTTTATTGGTATGGATTGATCCTCAAAACATCATTCATTTTATTATATTTATGATTCAAATCCTCAAGAATATTCTAAATAGACATTGAGTAGTGATATTGCCTTCTTTTAATTTCGTTTCTCAGTTGTTATTTTTGAGTGAGCCCATATGAAAATCGAACAATATTAACCAAAATAAGCTCAAGTTTGTACATTCATGTACATCTTGGAAACACCCACCAATATATCAGATATCAGCTTTTACAAAAAAAAATAGTTACTTTATCCAAAATCTATCATTTTTCCTTGTTTGTATAAAATTTCCTGCACAATTAATAAAGATTGTGTTGAACTTAGATGCTATTTCCCCACATAAGGAATTAAATGTTATCTCACATAAAATCATGTTCTAATATTTGGATAAAAATAACATGAATTTAACAGTAAATACAAAAATGATTAATAATTTAACATACAATAAAATAAATTGAAGAAACACATAGACCAAAGTGAAGATTGCTCTATGCAGATCATTAACAAATATGTCAAAAAAAACAGGCACTAAAATACCGCCTTGATTGTGTAAATCAAGAAGCTTAACATAAACCTTAAATCACGGACAAACTAATTAATTTACCAAAAGAATAAAAATATGGATATTGCATAAATACAATGGAACCATGCTTCTATTACTTAATAATAGTATGATGATAGACGTATGGAATGCAGCATTGTCTAATTTGCATGTTAAACATCATGGTTTGACAGATTCTCTAAATTGGTAATTCGGTTATTCCTAATTTCGATAGATCACTGTCAGTTATAGCGCAATCCCCAGATACAATAAATCACAACTAATATAAACAGAGTATATAAAAATATAGACTTATTCCACACTATTTATTTTCGAATAAAGAAGGATTTAAACTGTATTTTTGTGAAACTTTTTTTATTTACATTTTACTGTAACGATGAAATCCGCTCTCTTTGAAACAACTTAGCTTACACCAAACACTTTTTAGGATATACCTTGGGCACTGCTACATAGATGTGAATTGATTGCATTATTCTACCTGTGTCTAAATTTATTTTATATCTCACAAAAGACACAAACACATGTGAGAGTTTATGGATACATAAAACTTTATTTATAGAAAGAATAATAATAAAGATTAGTAACATTTATCATTGAGAGGGTAAGCTTTATTACTAGAAAAACTAATGGTAAAATAAAGAACCAAGAACTTCTATGTCTTAGTTTAAAAGACTATTTATAAGAAATACATTTTAATATGAATTAGAAATGGAATTGATTTTGAAATGGCTGTTTAATATCCTCGAAAACCGACAACACATAAAATGTATTGCTTTTTCCTTAAAAACTGGATCGCACTTTCATCCCTAATCTGCTTTTTTTTTTTCACTAAATAAGCCCAAGAAAAAATTATATGCCAATGTACCTGAGATGTTCAACTTTAATCTAAAAATAAGCATCCAAAAATATCATATTTTTTTGCACTTAATATACTTTTTTCAGTGCTAATGTTTCAGATTTTTACAAGTATCTCACTGTTAAAAATTAAAGCTTTGGGCCTTCATATCTCTTCAAAAAATTATGCTATGCTAATACTTTCTGATAATATAACCTACTTGTTTTGAACTATTCTATAACATGCATCAGTATAAAAAAATTCTGAGCATTTTTATTTTTTTTTCATTTTTTTTGGCATTTTTGTAGCAGATTTCAAAATATTGGTTAAATTGAGCAACGCTTTTTTTACATTCATGTCATCAAGCTCGTTTAGCTCTCTTGGATCCAATTTAGTTTTTTTTAAAATATTAATTTTTTGTGGAGATATCCTTAAAAATGTGTACAAAAAGACACCTTCGTTTCTGGCTTCCATTTTCCCCTTGTATACCCTCATCCCAAATCCTGAATCTGAAAAAAATTGGACAAAAATCTTATTTTCTCTACGAAAAATACAGCTAGAAGATTCGGCAATAGCTCGATCGGTAGATAATTTTTTTGCGCACTATTTCCATTATTTATGTTTGAAATATGCTTATAAAATCTGATGTGTATCTTTAGAAAATCTCTAAAATTTCAATTACATTTTACGCAAAATTTAATGTGGAATATTTGTTTAATTTTTTATTTAAATGGATGCAGAATCCAAAACTGTATAAAAAATATTTAATATGCTAGGTCGACTTATTTTGCAGTTCATGAACATTTAAACGATTATGTTTTTTGAATCATTTTTCATTCATTTTTTCAGATCAGTCTTGGAACCCCGTTACTATAAGATTTAAGCTGTGATAAGAACTACTATTTTGATTATCTCGACGAAAAATTAATATTTTTTGTTAAAACAAAAAATGCAGAGTAGCTTTGAGTTGGATCTATCTTGTAAACACAAAAAATTACTACCTCAATTTAGGTGCTCAATTTTTTATATTTAATCAATTTTGGGTCAAACCTGATCAGCTTTAGTCAATGTTTGGCCAGTGCACTTATCTTCTGGTGTTATTAATATTTCTATTTCGGAAAGATATAAATGGCCCATAGAGGGCTAGGGAAGGTGCACCTTCTTTGAAGATTTGACCTAATTTGATTCAATATTGGGCGAAAATATTCCAAAAACATTTGAAACCCATTTGAAACCTACTGTTTAACAACCGTAAAAAATCTAAAACAAAAATCCTATCTCAACAAATTTCGACCCTAATAATTTTTAACTTTACATGAGAGTAGGGACACACCTTTGACATGCTACCCTTAAAGAGCAATATCCACAATCTACTGTGTGTTGAGAACAGCATCGCCAAAGTGTACCTATAAGTTACTGATGTACACTTTTATGGAAAACAATTTAAATACGATCTCTAAAAATACTGATCCAAGTAAGCTGCCAATCTTCATGGATATAGGTATAAATAGGTACAACTACATGTATTTTGGATACCAGCTTCCATGGGTCATCGTGCATTTGGTAAGTTTGAACAACAAGTCAGTTGCCTGCTACTTGCGCCTAGTAATAAGATCAGTAAACTCACCAGTTTTCATCAAATATGGATCCAAATGACCTCCCATTGCAATCGCAAGTACTTCTAGTGTTGATGCACAGAACTGCAAGGCTTGAGCCTCCTCAAGTTGCTGTGGAAATGGGAAAATGAAAACGCATACTTGTTTAAACTATTTTACTAGCGTACTAAGCTTAATCCAGTAATTAGCAAGAACGCTTGGACCACAATTATGACACCACATCATTTCATCTCAATGGTTAATCAAACAAGTAGCTATCAAATCAACATCATCCATAATACAATTCAATATGTTGTTGTTGTAAGGAATACATTCAAGAACCAATATATTTACGATTATTATCATTTGTAAATAAATTTATAGCTATAATGTTTACAGCAGCAATGGTTTTTGCTTGAGCATAAAATTAAATAACATTTACTGCTTAAATTTATGTGCAAGCCAAATTTAAGGCTATAAATATTACTTTATCGCATAAAACTTAACAAATTAACCTTCTTTAAACTTACTATTTTGGTTTACAATTGTCAGCTGTAAAAAGATTTGTTTTCAAGTATAGCTACGATCAAAACTATAGTTATTAGGCAAGACATTAGGTTATTCTCTTTTTTTTTTGTTTCTATATTAATTGAAATTTTATCACTTTTCTGGAACATTTCATGGGTTTGTAGCCAATTCTAGCTTCTTCTCATTGATTAGATATAAATATCATTGGAGCATTGCCTTCTATTTGATCTGATAATCAAAAAATACGTTCAACAATGCAGTAGTAAAAAATGATGATATTTGATCTTAAAATGCGTTTAAATAAAAATATCAGTCTTTAATATAGACTGCTACTTTTATTAAAAACATTAGTTTTTTGTGTTTTTAAAATGCGCATTCAGATAAAACAAAAGAATACCAGCTTGATAGTCTGATACGCCTTATTATCAAAGGACTGAATATATCATTGGAGTATCAAAACAAAACGAGAGAAACAACACACGTAGAAAAGGATTTCAAGGCTTTCCATTATTTAGCGCAATTAAAACCCTGTTAAATTGCTCATTTCAACCAATGTAAAAGCAGCATCGCAACGCATGAACCATAAATTAAACAAAATAGGAGGCAATATCTGTTATCATAGAAACATACATTTTTTTTAACAGAAAACCCGTGTATCGTCTCCTATATTCACTAAAAAATTGCAAAAGCGAGCCCGTAGAGCGACGCCGTAATTGAGCATAGTAAGATCGAATGGGTAAGTCTCTTATAGTATGGTATATCTAGGTTTTAAATAAAAAAGCGTTTCTATTTTTTTAACTTTTTTTATATTTACCCATGTCTGGTCTGAAAATTCAGTTTTTGTAGCGGACATTTTCGGGGCTCATTTTACCCTTACCAACGCTCATGATTTTGATCAAAAAACAGAAAAATCAAATTTTGATACCAAAATCAACGTTTAAATATACTACATTGTGAGAGAAAATTGTAGCCATAGCTAATACGCATTTTATAAAAGCTTAACATTAAATGTTAAGTAATGAAACTTTGTACTTTTGTCCCAAAAACGGTTTTTTGGTTAAAGGATTTTCATGTAGTATTCTGTAATAAAAATGTTTGTTATTTTTTACTGAGCAAATAGAGCGCTAAATTCTGCATATGTGTATATTTTTTGTTTTTATAATTAGTAGTATAATTAACTCTAAATCATCAAAATCAAAAAAAAAATTTGAAAAATGTCAAAATTGGTGATCTGGACAAAAATAATTTTATAAATTAATATTCCGCTTACAAGCCTTGTAAGACTTAAAAATAAGAAATTTTATTATACTTGTGAACTTTTTCAAGGATTTACGATGCTGTGTCCACTTGATTCAAGCTTATTGCTGCAAATCGTTATACATGTTAATATTGTGTGGTAGTTTATTTGATGATAATATAGTCTTGCCTTATAATTTTTGCACTAGAGGTAATGTACATTGAGCTTTAATATTACGTTTCCAATATCATAAACATAAACATAGCCATCACTGAAACCTATTGCCGTCTTTTTATCCTCTTTGTCCCAAGCCAATTTATTCGATGCTTTACTAGAAAACCAACTGAAGTACCTACAAATAGTTCTTCTGTATTTGCATTCAACAAATTTTATAAATTAAATTGACTGGTTCCATCTACAATAATAGCACCAAACGTATCATCAGCGCGCCTTATGATAAACATCAATCTAAAATTAGAAACATCCCATTGTCATTGTTATAAGCTATGAAAACCTTGATTTTTAATAATACAACAATCAAATAAGAAACAAAATGATATTAATAGCATATGGTGAGCATTTAACACCTAAGTAAGTTTGATAAAGTATGCTTTTAAACCCTTTTCAAAATTCTGAGGCAAACTTAACATTTTGGTCCTGTAATTTCTATCCATCAAATGTTGCGATTTCCACTACACAATGAATGCAATTTCATCAATCTTGAGCTAGTAGATGTACATTGGGCATCAGTTTTTTACCGGTTACATTTTCCCTGCTTCATTAATATTCAGTTATATTGAACGATAATGTATTAAATTACAATTTACTAGTATACTGTTGATAGTTTTTTGTTATTACTTTATTATTACCATTAATTATAATTTTCAAACTGATTGATTCATACAGTATATCAGTATATCAGTATATCATATTACTATTTCGCATTGGTAGAGATTATATAATTCATATGTCATGAACCTGTCAAGCTTAATCTATTATCACATCACTATCCTAAACATATCACACATTATTACCTTATCCGAATTGCATATCAATCTCCAGCTTATGCAAGACATTCTATTACTACCCGCACTGCGGCACAACCAATGACCACATTACAATATCAACTTACTCGCATTCAAGTTATAGAGTAATTCAGTAACACTGTGTCCCTGAAGTCTAGTTCATGAAGGGAACTAGACTCTTGAATAATTTAGTATAAATAACCATCTTATTTTCATAATTTCTTTTATTTCTTCGTCAGTTCTCCTCATCATTTCCCTTATTATATATTCTGAAATAAACCCTAACATAACAAATAAGTCTTTGTCTGTGTCTCTTGCCCTTTATATAATATAACCCTGATATTAGAACTGACCCAATACCGCATAAAGCTTAAGCTTAACCCCTGAATAATCTTGTCTGTCCCTGTTTAATTTGCCTAGCAATCCTGTCTATCCTTGTTTAATTTGCGTATCAAATTATTTCTGTAATGTTCTCATCTGATAACAATCTGTCTGAAGAACAGATCCAATTCTTAAATAACTTTTTAAGTCAATTTCAAGCCTTGCAGGAAAGTATACCTGCACAGTTGGAAACCATTTCCAATACTCTAAGTCTCGTTGAAAATAATCTGCATGAAAAGCTTAATAGTGAAATCAACAATGTACTTTCCCAAGCTGAAACGGCTATCAAAGCTTTGGGTGAAGAAATCCAAGAGTTTATTGATAACCATGTAGTACTTAAGGCTAACTTGCTCGAAGAGCAGCGTGTAGCAGAAGCTAACGCCACGCCTGTCGTAAATCTTGCTACTACTTCTACCCCACGAAACATTCCTCCCATGATGAAGGTGAAGAAACCCAATCCATTCTCTGGAAAAGCTAACCAGTGTAATGCCTTCTTTTCCCAATTAATCCTGGTATTTGCAAGTAACCCTGCTCGGTTCGAATCAGACCAAGCTAAGGTACTGTATGCCATTAGCTATATGACCAATGTAGCATTTGCATACATGGAGCCGTACTTGCAAGATATCTACTCTAAAAATCCCCCTGAGATTTTAACCAACTTCAAAGTATTCAAAGAAACTATTACTAAAGCTTTTGGTGATACGAATCCATCGTCAGTGCCGAAGCATCAATCCGAGCATTGAAACAGAACGGCCCTGTCTCTGTTTATGCTACTGAATTTAGACGTCTATCCATGTTGTTAAAATGGAACGACGATGCCCTGATCTCCCAATTTAAATTAAATCTAAAGGATTTTATAATTAAGGAACTTGAAAGAAGACCTAAATGCAAAATCCTTAACGAAGTAATGTCTGCTTCAATTGAAATCGACGACTTATTTTATGCTGTGCAGAAACATCCAAATTCAAATAACAATAATAGTAATCAAAAACACTCAAACAACTATAAAAACTACAACTCTCGTCCAAATTATCTTTATTCGAAAACAAATTCTACAAACATGAACTCTACTGCTACCCCTATGGAATTAGGCGCAATCAACCAACACAAGCCTTTGACCCAGGCTGTCAAGGATTTCCGTAAGAACAATCAACTTTGCCTTTACTGTGGTGGAAAGGGACTCTTCAACAACAATTGTCCAAACAAGAAGAAAACCACTTCCGGCGTCTTATCTCTTATTGTAGAAAGAGACAACCACATCATTTCCAGCAGCATCGATGACTCTGTCATCACTGGAAAACGTAGACGAGTAACTAACTTGCTCGAAACCTTGTAGATCGGTGAGATCAAAAAGGTGGTGGCCACATCCAAGTGTGATTCAATAATCGTCCTTCCTGTTACCCTCCACCATGGTGACAATAATGAAGAAGATGCTACCGGTGCTGACGCTCTCGTAGATACTGGTGCGATTCATAATTTTGTATCTCTAGAATGGGCCGACTACCTTGGAGTAACCATTGAAAAATTCCCTAGGAGGACCGTACAACTTACGGACTCGCCGATGGTACATCTTGTACTTGCGAGGCTTGTTGTGCCATCACTATGAGACTAAGTGGTACTCACCATAAAGAAACAACAATTTTTCGTATTTTGGAAACTTGCTCTTTCCCAGTTATTCTAGGTATGGAATGGATGAAGAAACATCAACCCATCATTACATTTCATGACAACAAGGTCAATATGAAATGTCTCACCACCACCTGTACGCCAGTAGATTTTGACGTGGGCTTTGCTTCTTGCAAACAACCTTTCCGCGTCTCCAGCGCAACACCATCTACTTCTGTATCCCTTATCCATAGTTCTCCTGTCACCTTTACATCTACCGCTTCCTCGCCCATCACAATCTCCTCGGATGAAGAAGATTTTTGTAATCAGGTTACCATGCCTCAACATCCTGCTCCTCTTAATGACGCCAATACTACCACCGGTTGGGGTGAACCAACAGCCAACACTAATACCAATTGGAGCAATACCGTTAATCAAATAGAACAACAATGGATTCCAGAATGGGACGAACAATTTCAACAACAATCTTTTGAACAATATCTCGCAGAACAGTTGGAAACAGCTTTACCAAATTTATTAATTAACAACTACTCTATCAACAACATTACCCCGGATCCTCTCGACAACAACTGGATGAACCCAATCTTTGAACATTACCAAGACAATTTTGGCGACGCCTTGAGCGTCATATCCCTGCTCGTTGGACCTCCCAACATGTTCCCCGAACAAGATGATATTTTGACTCCTGTATCCTTACCTTTAGTATTTCAAGATGATGATCAAATGGAAGAAATAATCATTCCTGCTGCTGTTGGTTTTCCTCGCGAAGGATTTGGAAATTTTATAAATGTAGTTGATAACGACGATGATGATGATGACAGCTTAACTGTTCCTCACAATAATATGAATAATTTGAATAATAATAATAATGATTTTACCAACTATTCGCCTCATCATTTCCCTTATTATATATTCTGAAATAAATCTTGACATAACAAATAAGTCTTTGTCTGTGTCTCTTGCCCCTTATATAATATAACCCTGATATCATATCTGCATTTAATACTGGTGGATTGAAAGTTGGTGTCTGTCTTTAGTTTGATGAATAATGCGTACTTTGGTTTTCCAGTATAATTCTAGTAGGTGTTTCTACTCCTAAGAACTGAATTGTCTAATAATGCAACTGCATCTGTTGAGTATCACTTGAGTTTGTATGCGTTGTAGATGATGTTATACTAACTCCCATTTTGGCAAAGACTGTTTTACATTCATCTATATTCAATTTTTATGTTATGTAGCTTAATATAAATGTACTAATAACACTGCGTTTTGTTTATATCTCCATCACAAGTTGGCATTTTTTTTTCAGATGATTTCTACTACCAATTTCTGGAAAGCTCTATTATCATTTCCAAAAAGAAAGAATACAACTTGATTTGCTGCATTTCCTAAAATAATGAAAAACTGACAAATACATGTTCACATGTATGGGGATTAAAATTGTAGACCAAAGGAGAGTAACAAGCTTAACGGGTAGCGCATGCACTACAAATTGAGTGCGACACACATATTCGTGAGTTCAAACCCGCCAAAGGGGAAGCCCTTTGGTATTAGGATATGAGTTTCGAAAGAGAATCTCCGATGACCTTGCTTCTCATCGAATATGGCCCTCCTTTTCTCTTAATTAGTAAGCTTTGCGTATGTTTAGCAAACTTTTTCCTTTTTCATTAATGCATATGATATGCATACTAGTAAATTTGACTGGAAAACCCCGGCTCGATACCAATGCTACCAGCATCCATGGGTCATTGTACGTTCAGCCAGTTCGAGCAACAAATCGGTTACCTGCTACTTATTTACACTTACTAAGATCAACAAGCCTACCAGTTCTTCTCATCGAATATGAATAATTCAAATGACCTCCCGTTGCAATGGCAAGTACTTCTACTAGCGCTGATCCGCAGAATTAAAAAAGGTTTGGCCTTGTCGTATATTTTCAGGTTTGATGAATAATACTTAAATAAGAGTATGATTAAGATAGAATGAGTAATAAATCAGTTATTCAACTGTATAATAAAAACAACATATCATTTATTTAGATATAAAAGTATGGCCTTTTATATTGATGTGGCATTGAGATCCTGAGATGTAATTTAAGGCACTATTGAACCATTAGATCTGTTTGATAGTAATCTATGGATTGAAATGGATCCATCATAATTTAACCGTTCTTGTAGAGATTGTGAGTTTCCTTGTTTCAATGCTGCGCTAAATGTGCTTGGACGTTGATTTAATAGCTACTTGATTGATTAACCGCTGGGATGAAATAATATGGTGTCATAATTGAGGTCCAAGCGTTCTTGGTAATTACTGGATTAAACGTAGTACGCTAGGAGTTTTTTATATCCGATATCAAGAGTTTGTACTTTAATACATGTCGTAATCAATAGATTGTAAGATGTATTGATAATGTAGAAGGTGATAACATAGTATATAATTCATATTTTTGCCAATGGTCACTCTTCCAATAAAAAGCCGAACAATATCCGGAAGCGGCCATCTAATAATATTTCCAAGCTTTAAATCTTTAGAAAAAATTACCGGACCGCCCGGATGCGGTTTTTTAAATATTACAAGCAGCTATAAGATGCAGGTATCGAAATTTCATACAAAAATTAAGGTTTGACTGTATTACTATTATTAATTATTCAAAGGCTTATTTTAAGTAAAGTATAAATACAACCTACAACGTTATTAGTCTACTAACAGGTTTAACTTGAAAAGTATAATACGATACAACCAGATTCAAAAAAAAGTCCATAAAATCACAAATTTAAAGGATTTATATATAAAGCACTACAGCCGATCTGTGCTGCACACTATAGTCTGATGAGTCTGTTGCGCCTACTGAATAATTAATGGCTAAAAAGATAACAAGATGCACATGGGCACAAAAAAAGAAACTGCGCACGAGCATAACGAAAAGCCTGTATGTGTAGAATTATAGATTCTGTCCGTGTGCATGACGACATTAATCCTATGTGTGCATAATAGTAGAATTGCCCATAAGTGTATAATTATTCCTATCTGTGCACAATAATAAAATCTAGCCATGAGCATAATGAGCTGATTGTATGGGCACAAATTGGTTTGTACATGAACATCGTGCCGTTCTCAAAATTTCATTGCATTTTTTACTGGAATGGGTTTCTAAATTACATTTGCTTTTATTTAATATAGATTATAGGCAATATATCCAAGAAACACATTTAGCGCAGCATTGAAACAAGGCAACTCATAAGCTCTGCAAGAATGGTTAAAGTATGATTGATCTATTGCTATCCATAGATTACTATCAAATAAATCTAATGATTTAATAGTGCCTTAAATTACATCTCAGGATCTCAATGTCAAATCAATATACAGTAAAAGTCCTTACTTATATATTTAAATAAACGATGTCTTGTTTTTATTATACAGTTAAAGAAATGATTCATTACTCATTCTCTTTTAATCATATTCTTTTTTAAGTATTATTTATCAAACATGAAAATATAAGACACAACACGTGGTATTATTGGACAGAAATATCATGTTTTGCTAATGTTTTTCTCAATTCACAGTGATTTGTGAAAGTAGAAATATAAATTTTTATGCAGAATATATTTAAATCTACCTTCATGTATAACTCGAAATTAATTGGATCAATATTTACAAGGATGGGGGGTTTTTTTTCTTTGTTTTCTGCAGTTGCAAATATTAATTTATTATTTTGTAAACTTAAACCTCATTATCCAAGGCTTAATTTTTGTATTCACAAGATAGATCTAATCGACTGCTACTCTGCATTTTTTGTTTCAGCGAAAAATATTGATTTTTCAACGAGATAATCAAAATAGTAGTCGATATCACATCTTACAGCTTATGATAACTGGGTTCCAAAATTTATTTTAATAAATGGACGAAAAATGATGAAAAAAATAAAATCGTTTAATTGCTCATGAACTGCAAAGTAAGTTGACCTAGTAAATTAAATAGTTTTTGTACAGTTTTGGATTCTGCATCCATATAAATAAAATTCAGACAAACATTTTACATTAAATTTTGCGTAAAATACAATTAAAATTTTGGAGGTTTTTTGAAGATACACATTAATTTTGATAAATAAATTTAACATATAAGTAATTGAGATAATGTGCAACAATATTAGCTATCAATCTAGCTATTATTGAATCATTTAGCTACATTTTTCATAGAGAAAACGAGATTTTTGTCAATTTTTTTTTTCAAATTCAGAATTTGGGATGAGGGTATATAAAGGAAAAATTAAAGCTAGAAATGAAAATATCTCTTTGTACATATTTTTGAGGATATCTCCACGAAAAATCAATATTTTAAAAAAAACTAAATTGGATCCGAGAGAGCTAAACAAGCTTGATGACATGAATGTAAAAAAAGCGTTGCTCAATTTAACCAATATTTTGAAATCTACTATAGAATAGCCCAAAAAAAATAAAAAAATAAAAGTGTTTGGAATTTTTTTATATTCAAATATGTTATAGAGCGCTTTAAAACAAGTAAGTTTCATTATTAAAAAGTGTTAGTATCGCTTAATTTTTTCTAGAGATATGAAGCCTCAAAGTTTTTAATCCTTTAGCAGTGAAATACGCGTAAAAAATCTGAAACATTAGCACTGAAAAATTAATACCAACTGCAAAAAATAGGATATTTCCGGATACTTATTTTTAAATTAAAGCTGAACATCTCAGGTATATTGGCATATAATTTTATCTTGGTGTTATTTAGTGAAAACAAAAAGTAGAGCAGGGATGAAAAATGAGACCCAGTTTTTAAGGAAAAAGCAGTGAATTTTACGCGTTTTTGAGTCTTTAGTGAGATATAAAATAAATTTAGGGATAGGTAGCATAATGCGATCAATTTATTTCTATTTAGTAGTGTCTAGGGTATATCTCAAAAGTGTCTATTATGAGGTTAGTTATAGAAATAAGGCGTACTCCGATTTTGAAGATTGAAACTACAGTATCACCTTTTTTTTTTGAAAATTCAAATTTAATATTAGAATTCATTTTAACTTATTGAGTGTAGTTTTTTTGTGTATTACAGCAAGTCAAAATAAGTCGTGAAGGACAGAACGAACAAAATAAATTGTAATTTGTTTTATGGATTAATTAGTAAGAAAATTAATTACATAAATATCATAGAGTGTGATTGTTTAGCTTCTATATAGAAAAAAATGATCTAAAAATCATTTTTTATCATATACTGTATACTGTATATGCGGGGAGAAGCGGACTCAATGTTAAAGAGCGTATAACAAAACATTTGCAATGATGGAGCTTTCGATTCTGATTTTCATTTTAAAACATACAAAGAATAATTCTGTATTTTTTATACAGATGTATTTAGAATGTAATTCTATTAAGAGCCTCATTAAATTTTTTGGGCAAAGGTAGAAATCATAGAATCCTCATATTTCTGGTGTATTTTGAGCTCAAATTTATTGACTGCAGAACTATAAATAACAGGGACTCATCAAATATCTATAGAGATAATATTACATAAGCAAATTGCTGTCTTCTCGAGGATAGTTGTGTTGCTTAGTCAATTATTTATAATCAGTTATGGAGCATTATAGCACAGTCAAAAAAGAAGTAAACCATCTGCTTTTCAATAAATTCACATGTATGTTAATGAATAGGACATATTGCTGAGCAACTGTTGATCATCTGATAAAGCAAAAACTGACGATATTAGATATTTAATATATTAAAATCATTAAAAACGTATGTTGTTTCGATGCGGCGTACCTTTATTTTTCCTTTGTTTCTTGCCGTAGCAGATGGGCTGGTTGTATGATCGCAACGAGCGGACTTTTTTCAATGTTAAGTGGGCGCAGCTGTCAAACTTTTTTGTCTTTTCCTTAAATTACCATAGGTCCTGTTTAAGCAAATGCTAAATTTGTATACAATAAATCTCGATAACAAGCTTTATTTCTATTAGATGTCTCATGAAGTATTTTTTAAGGTGGGTAGCTTTGAGAATCTGCCAAGAAAGAGATCACAGCATGACAATTTATGATCATGTTCAATAATTTAAAGATTCAGGCACCCTTTTTCACTAACAAATTTGTATCTGATATAAGCATCAGCCCTCTTATTATTATATTACACCGAGTCTATTTTGTCATGGAATAGAACAAGTATATATTGATAAAAACGTACTACATTCAGTTTTTTTTTCTGAAAAAAAGTGACACAAAATATTCTTCCATGTAGTTTCACAAAAGATGTCTACATGCATACCTGTAGAACAATTGTATTTCAAAAAATAGAAAGTTCCATCGTGTGATTGACAAGCAGAAAAGTTTAATTGAAATAAAAATCATACCAACGCTTTGAAATGTATTCACAAAAAACCTTGAGAGTTTTCAAGACGTTTGAAACCTTTGCCAAAACGCAATATATCGTACATCTGACATAAAAGGGGTCGAGTACATTTATCCAAATTGATTTTATTCAAGAATGTTCCCGACCTAATACTTATAAACTTATTATGTACTACATTTGTGTTAAGAACCCAGACACACATGAAAAGGGGCGAGCCATAGACAAGAAATATAGCCGTAAACACAATGTAATACACTATGTTGAGAAAATATTGTCGCATAGATAGAGAATTAGTTGTCATATCCACGGAAAACTTTATAATACAAAATATACGTAAATGCGCTTCAATAATGTTTCTTCTCGGCAAAATGTTGATGATTTTAGAACATTCTTTTTATAATTAAATTGAGAGACACAGATGTTTATTTCTTGTGCTAATAAAAGCAATTTCTAGTCTTAACTGGGCCTATCAATGGATTCTAGTGAATCCTATAGAATGAAGCATCCTTCATTTACCCCACGGTTTAAAATGTAATACGATGCTCTGTTCCAATTCCTTTCTAGAGAAAAAAAAAAAAACTTAATTATCCGTATGGCTAACCCTAAAAATCACATTGGAGATGCCGAACCCCGCTAGGATAATTCGTCCTCTACTTAGTTAGTTCAAACTATAAGGAGCATTGGTAGTAAATGTGAATATAATTGCTTTTTCAAACGTCACTTGTAACATAAAAAAAAAAAAAAAAAAAAAAAAAAAAGAGTAAACAAGTAGTTTGACCTTTTGTATTTCTTTTTGTTTTGCATCTTGATAAAATCAAAAAATCAGCATTTATTAAAAGTCCATTTTTGCGGTATCTACTCCCTCCCCTTCCATGTCGTTCTCTCCTTGATCCCCCATTAATGTTTCAGAGATAACTTTTTTTTAAATTACTCTCACTAGTAAATATTGTTTTTTTTTGCCTCTCGTGAAACGTAAATATCAGATCATTCTTTTGTAGGAAATATTGCAATAAATAAACGCTTCTATTCTTCTTGAAATTAATGTGAGAAAATATATATGTATATATAGAATGTGAAAAGAACGAGAAAATAAGGAGATTTGTCATGAAGTAGAGAATATTTATAGTGAAAATGAGTAATTGAAGCGTTTTAAGATGGATATTCAAATCATCTGATTTTAATCTCATAACAAAAAGAGTATTCTACCATTAATTCCTTTAATTAAGACATGCTTGGTTAACAAGTTTATGATATATATCTTAGATAAATGGCGTGAGTTTTGAATATACAATGTTATATTTATATAATAATGAGTTCCAGGTACCCGTCAACAAGGAAAACTACAAAAAAACAAGAAAAAGAAAATGAGGTGAGGATTTGTCTACCAATTAGATCGATTTCTCACATATATGCTTAATATAATTTGAAAAAAAGTGGCCTGTTGTGTGAATTACCCCAGTTTTCTCTAATAGAATCAAATAATAAACTTTGCTGTACATATAAAGATTATTGTTTAATCTAAATATATTGCTCCTTTCTTCTTTAGATTTTATACACTTTTTTTTATTCCTTATAGAATATGCTTCAAGAATTAACAGATTTGGACTTTGACACATACTTTGATGTGGCATCTTCAAATCAACAACCGCCTCAACAGCAACAAAATCCCCGCGATATTCTATATCACGGTGATCAACAACAACAACAACAACAACAACAACAGCAACAACAACAACAACAACCTACATCAATCAATGCACTGTTAAATGATAATAATTCAAATAATAATAGACAATTATATCAGCAATACACTCAACAACAAAATTTCGATTTATTTGACTGGAATTTAACTCCACAACAGAATAACACATCTCCCATGCAAATTTCTCCAATAAGTTCGCCTCAATCTTCATCAGATGGATATACATCAAATTCATTATCTCCTCAAATGATGAATAGTCCTCCACTTTATTCATTTAATCAACATATAAAAGATGAAGCAAGCAAAGCACTAGCTGGTTTCTTTCAAAAGAAACCAATGTTTCCATCCCATCTACATAATGTACCAGGGATTAATATTCCAACAACTCCGACAACTGAAAATGGCCCTAGTTTATCAAATTCGGTAAATTTACCATCACCTCCATTAGAAGATAATCCATTATCAGGCGCATTTTCGACGATTGATCAATGGAATCAGTTGAAAGGTAAATAAGTAAAATGTACTAAAGACCCTCTTTATTAACATTTAAATTAGACCCAAATGGTATTCATCCATTAGATAGCAATCAACATGAAACAAGGCATTGGAGAAAAACCTCTACTAGACATCAACAATTACAGCAATCTTTAGAACAAACTCGCTCTTTTCCTGAACCAGGAAAGCAATTAAAAAAAGTTGCTCACAATGCTATTGAAAGACGATATAGAAACAATATCAATGATCGTATTCGAGAATTAAAGAATGTCGTACCAGCATTGTATAAAGCCCGCATCCGAGAAAAAGGAGATGAAGATGATTCTAGCGTTGAATCTGGCGGCGAAGAAGGCAGCGAAGAAATTGTTGAAGGTGTTGAAGTTGCCAAAAAATTAAACAAAGCTACAATTCTACGCAAGGCTACTGAATACATTCAATTCCTTAAAAATACAAATGATTCTACAGAACAAGAGAATATGATTCTTCAACAAATTATTGCTCAAATGCCTGGTGGAAATGATGTTCTTTCTCGCTTTTTGTGTCAAAAAAATGAATTTGAAAAAGCAGAGCAAGAACGTCTAGCTCTTGAACGTCGTGAAGCTCAAGAACGTGAAAGAACAGAAAGACAGCGTATCTTACGTGAGCGTGCTGCTCAAAGAGCTGCTTTGGCTCAATTATTACCTAAACCTGAAAGAAGACCTTATCGTCGTAGACAATCATCAAAGAATACTAAATCTGCTTCTAAAAAATCATCGCCTAATGAAGATGGCAATGGTAACAAGATGTTTATGGCCGCTTTTATGTGTGTAGCATTCTTTTCTTCATCGCCATCTACTTCAAGTTCATCTCCTTCATCTCATCATTATAACGCTTATGAAAATGCTACAGCTAATTCCCGCTCATTGCATTCAGCTGAATCTGTCTCGGCTGATTATTGGTAATTATAATTAATTTTTCTTATAATTTAGCCTCAAAGTTTAACATTTTTTTTTATAGGAAAATCTTACGTTATATGTTTTATACATTTGGTATTATATATATTTGCCTCATTCCACTCCTTCTCAGATGGCTTCGTCCTCGTCCTATTAATAGACCTAATAAATGTATTGATCATCACCATTATGCTAATGAAGTGCCTACTGCATGGAGTCGACTTTATACAAATCTCATTTCCATTGTAAATAAATCCTCCATTGTCAAACGCAATACAACCAATGCTACTCCTATGGATATCTTGACATCTATTTACGATATTATTCGTTATAGTCTCTCATTGCTTGTACCTCGCTTCTTGTTAGCTATTTTCCATAAACATGCTAAACCTGTTGGTTGCCCTGAAGAATTAGCTTATATTGGTGCTTGGATTCGCTTGAATGAAGTTGAATGTCTTGGTGGTAAATATAACATGACATTATTTATAAACCTATAGAGCTTTACTAATCTTATTTTATTTTATTTCTTAATATAGCTAATCCAGATATTACAAAGCTCGGTATGTTGCATTCTTGTGTTGGTATGCTTGCTCAATTACACAAGATGAAACGTGATGAAAAACATGTCATTTACTGCGAAGCAAACACCATGGCCCGAGTGTACGCTACTACAGCTATGCAAATTGAACTCTGTTTACCTAAGTTTATTTCTTGTTATATCACTCCGTTCTGTTGGAAACGAGTAATTACTGCTATTAAAGATAAAAAAACTCAACCAAAACAAGTAGCTGACTCAGACATTGTGCAAAATCAACATCAAGTAATCACTAATCAATGGCTCAGTTCTAATTGTCACCAACAAGTGTTACAAATCCTTGAGGTCCGAAACGGATTCACAAGTGGTAGTAACACAAATGAAACGAATTGTAGTAGTTGCAGAAATATATTCTATTCCTTTGTACTTCCTTATGTTACTTCTCCCTTGGATTTGGTTCTTTATTGGCAGCAGCTTGGTAACCTTCAAGATTGCTGGTATTCTTATTTAAATGGTACAAGACCTGTATTTTCTGAGAAACAACTCACGCATGTACTTTCTGTTTCTGCTACTACAACTGCTCCCGGTCATATGTTACAATGGTGGGTCCGTGTTGGTTTAGCTCTTGAATCATTAAGCCAGAATAATCAGCAAGAACATCTGGATGCTCTTGCCGAATACACCCGAGCTAAGGTTCCCGCTGTAAGTCATCCTTCTTCAAATCTCTTACGCCGTCATCAAACCATGATTTATCATATGCTGGAAGCAGCTACTGCTCTACAAACTAATGTTAATCCTGGTCAAGTCCCTAATTATCTTCAAAAAGCTTCCAAGGATAGACGTGCTTCTCGTGAATGCATTGAACAAATTGCCTCTACTTCATCTTATTCTTGCAATGAAAATTTCGAAGCAAGCGTTCTTGTTCTCTCTACACTTTCTGTTCATTTAAGAACATTAAAGGCTCTTGTTATTCATCAACAAACAACATTTTCAAAGACAACCAATATTCAAGATAAAAACAAGACATTGCTTGCAAGTCAAGCTTCTATCTATATTGCTGAACTTCGAGATCAAATCATGCAAGATATGGAATCTCCTTATACAAGGTCATTATCAGCTAGATGTAAAAAGCATATTCAATCTTATATTGCACAAGCTGATGATACCCTTAGTCTTTAAATCATATATGTTATTCTATCATTTTATTCTTCTATCATTATATACTATCATTTATATATTATTATAATTATTATCACTCAACCCATTATCTCTATCTCTTCCTATACATTTTGTAACATAGTTTCTTTTTATCTGTAAATTTCAAAATCATACATATTAACACTTTTTAATTTGCTATTTACTATTACCATCACTACCACCACTACCACTACTACAACAACAGCAACTATTACTATGATGCATCAAGCACTTACACACATTTTATTAACTCATTATTCTTTTACATACACATCAACTATTAATCGTATGATTTTTTCTTTTATTACTATATATATATTCCTAGTCCTTCCTGTTATATACATTTGGAGAGTATATTACTGTAAACAGAACAAATGGAATTTTTGTAGTTTCGAAATAATAATAAAAAGTAATGTTACATATAAAAAATGAATTTTGTGAAATATGTAATATAAATGTTTTACTTTTAGATATCTACAGACTTTTTTTGGTTCAAAATGAAGCAGCTATACTAGTATAGCTACACTCATTGGAAGCTTTAATCAGGATGTGCACGCTCATCTCCATTTCTGTTCTTTTGGGAAGATGGTGTGCCAGTTAGCCAAGCCAATGTAAGTTTTACAATTGCCACCTAAAATAGCAAGCATGTATTTACAATCGTTCTCAAAATACTGCATAATCAGAGAGTATTAAAACAAAGAAAGAGTTTTGGATCAATGAACAATTTATAAATATTACTACGAAACTAAAATAATATATTATATCCTTTGGTTACCATGGTAACAAGTTTCATAGTTGCATGGCTACAATTAGCAAATCTACTGAAACTAATTCGTTTTATCACGGCATCAACAGAAAAGTATATTCAATATTTGAGCCACAATTAGTTGTAACTATTTTTAACATCTAATGTTAGTATTTAAAATTACCACGGATGTTGGATGCATTTCAATATCTTTATCAAATTTATCCGAAAAGCTTTGTTGTGTCAATGACATTTCATTACGACTTAATAAATCCGGATCTACCGATATGATTATATTTAGATTCGTTTCATTTTACGGAGCCCAAAAGACAGAGAATAATCATATTTGTATGAGAGGCAATATAAGCCCAAAAATTAGCTCAAACATATTTCAAAATGAACGCCAAATATACGTAATTACGGTAGTGCAAAAAGTACGCGCTAAAATAAATACATTGCATGAAATGATAAAATAGCAGTAATCTTCAAAATAATAAATCCCACAAAAAGGTACATATTACTTGATCCCCCCCCAACAGGTTTTAAATTAACTATCAATTGATAATAATTATGCAAGAAAAAGTAATAAAGAATTATATATTCAACATTGTAAAAAAAAAAAGGGGGGGGGGGAGCTTTGAGCAGCACAATAAAGCCGCTTTCAACTCCACCAACTTACACACCATACAACTTTAATCAAGATTGATATAAATATAACCTTAACAAAGACAAACATCCTTTTCTTCTTTTTCTTTTTCATTCATTATATATTTCAATTTATATTTTAAAAATGTCTCGTCCTCAAGAAGATGGTATTGTTCGTTTCGGGTAAGTTTATGAAACGGAATTACATCCAAAGCACGGAATTAACATTTATAAAGTGATCATATTTCACTCAAGCATGTAGGAACTGGCCGTTTCCTCTCTTCCAAGGGTGATGAAAGTTACCAATCTGGTTCTGGACAACAAAAGGTCTTTTCTTCTGAAGATCTTCTTGGTGATGAAAGTACCTGGATTGTCATTCCTCCTCGTGAGACTGATGAGGAGGCAGGATATGAGGTTGGTTTCGAGGATGAGATTCGTCTCAAGCACGTTCCTACTCGTTCCAACTTGCACTCTCATGAAATTGAAAGCCCTGTCTCTGGTCAACAAGAAGTCAGTTGTTTCGGTAATGATGAAGAATCTGACGAGAATGATGTCTGGAAGGTTCTTCAATTCGATGAAGATGATGAGCAATATGATGATGTAAGTAAAGACAATGAAATTGAGATAAAGAAACTTGGAAATTAACGTGAATACATAGTTCTGGCGTGTAAACCAACCTGTTATCATTCGTCATGTTCAAACTGGTAAACTCCTTCACTCTCATGATATTGCCTTGTCTGGTGGTGAAAACGAAGTCTCTGGTTATGAAGGTACTGATGAAAACGACAAGTGGGCTGTCTCTTTCGATTAAGATGTCTAATAAATATATAACGTCATGTAACTTGCATCTTGCTACATTGTCGTATAACAACATTAACATTTGTATATAAATACATATAAACACTGTTTTCATTATTATTATTTTGAAATAAAGATAAATATCTCTTTCTGATTATTCAAAACACACTGCTTGTCTATTCATTTGTTCAAATTTAACCACTTCTATACCTATTTTATGCATTTCAAAGGAAAGCTTATTATCGTTTAAACTCACCAAATTAAAGCATTACTAGATATGTAAATTCAAATGTTGCTAAAACCTGGGTATTTAGGCTGTTATAGGCACGAGTATCTGATATATTACCACGCAAATCGCTGTAAATTTGTAAACATAGAAATTATGCACGTCATATGTTCCTCTTTCAGGTTAAGAAACGAGATGTTTATCCGTTTAACCTGGTATTTGTAACTCAAACTTCATGAGGACAGTTTTAAACGATTTCCTAAGAAAATTGAGGATAGCAGATTGCAATATTTCTGTTTGAATGCATTTAATATTATGTTCCAATGTCATAAGCATTTTTCTTTAAACAATTGTGCTAAATTAAGCTTTAATTTGAACACTTTTATGATGTACACCTTTTCTCAAAACTTTGTCGCATTTTAAAACTTTAATATGTCGCAATTTTTAAAAATTGTACATTGATGAAGAATGTTGGAAAAAAGGCACATTTGCTGGCAGCTACTTACCAACAACAACAACAACAACAACAACAACAACAACAACAACAACAACAACAACAACAATCTTGATCTCTTCAATTTGTATAACTTTTTTCTTTCTCATGTAATGATATTTTTCGGCAGCTCTTTAACTTAATGCATACATTAGTGCAGATTATATTTATAAAAAATAAACCATATACAGCTGTAATTTTTGGGGTATTTTTTTTTTGCATATTTCAGGTCTGTAAATTTTATTTGTTTATCTGAGGTATTATAAATTTTATACAAATGCAATTAGTAGATTAAATCCTCTGCTTCCAATAATACACATGTATCTATTTGAGGGGTTATATATTCGTCATTACTTTTTCATACATGAATTGCAGCAGGTTTAGCAAATTCCTTCTACAAGTCAATCTGCTATGCATAAAAACTAATTTTCGTAGTTTTCAGTCTACAAAATTAAATTTTGGTCTCTTTTTGATAATTAACTTCATACTGAAAAACTTTCAGAGCATATCTTAGATAGTACACAATTAATATGAATTGGTTTTATTATGCTACCTGCTTCTAAATTAATTTATTTTTTGAGAAAGACTTAAAAAAAGGTAGAATTTACTACTTTTACCTCAAAAACTGGGTCTCACTTTTCATCCCTGCTCTACTTTTTTTTTTCACTAAATAACACCAAGCAAAAATTATATGTCAATGTACCCGAGATGTTCAACTTTAATCCAAAAACAAGTATCCAAAAATATCCTACTTTTTGCAGTTGGTATAGCTCTTTTAGTGCTAATGTTTAAGATTTTTACGCGTATTTCACTACTAAAAACTGAAAACTTTGAGCCTCCATATCTCTACAAAAAAGTAGGCTATGTTAACACTTTTTAATAATAAAACTTACTTGTTTTAAAGCACTCTATAACATATCTAAGTTTGAAACAATTTTGAATACTTTTATTTTTTTCATTTTTTTGACACTTTTGTAGTAGATTTCAAAATATTCGCTAAATTGAGCAGCATTTCTTTTACATCCATGTCATCAAGCTTGTTTAGCTCTCTCGGATCCAATTTAGTTTTTTTTAAAATATTGATTTTTCGTGGAGATATCCTCAAAAATGTGTACAAGAGATACTTTCATTTCTAGCTTCAATTTTTCCTTTATATACCCTCATCCCAAATTCTGAATTTGAAAAAAAATTGACAAAAATCTTGTTTTCTCTATGAAAAGTGTAGCTAAATAATTCAACAATAGCTAGATCAATAGCTAATGTTTCTGCGCATCATCTCAATTTTTTATATTTAAAATATGCTTATAAAAAGTGATGTGTATCTTTAAAAAACCTCCAAAATTTCAATTGCATTTTACACAAAATTTTATGTAAAAATTTTATCTGAATTTTGTTTAGATAGATGCAGAATCCAAAACTCTACAGAAAATATTTAATACGCTAGATCTACTTATTTTGCAGCTCATGAACAATTAAACGATTTTGTTTTTTTCATCATTTTCTGATCGATTTCACAAATCAATTTTGGAATCCAGCTATGATAAATGTTAAGCTGTAATATGAACAATTATTTTGATTATCTCGACGAAAAATCAATATTTTTCGCTGGAACAAAAAATACAAGATAGCTTTCAGTTGAATCTACCTTGTGAATACAACAAATTAACAACTCATAACAATTTAGATGCTGAATGTCTCACAATCGATTCTAGGTCTCATTTTGGTCGATCATGTTAGGCCAGTGATGTACTTGTATTCTGGTATTAACTCTTCTATTTTCGGACAAATATCAATGGTCCATAGAGGGACAACGTGCATTTTTTGTAAAGACTTCTCGCAATTCGACTCAATATTAGGCAAAGCCGTTCAAAAACCATTTGAAAGCCATCTGAAATCTATTTTTGCAGCTGTAAAAAACCGATAACAAAAAACCTATCTCGGCGAACTTCGATCCTAATAAGAAGTTCCAATTTTATATGCGATTAGGTGCGCATATGTGGCATGCTGACTGCAAACAACAACTTCCACAAACCACAACCTACTGTGTATCGAAAAACCCATCGCCAACATACACCTATAGGTTACTGCTGCGTATTTTTATTGAGAACAATTTGAATACAATCTCTATTATGAATACCAATCCAAGTGATCTGGCACTCTTTATAAATATATTGCAGTGGAATTACATACTAAAAACGCTTGATAAAAATAAAACAACTTAAATTCCAAGTGTCTCTCATAAAATATGATGCCACTTGAAATGTAAACAACGATAATAAACAAACGCTTCAATTGAACACAATAACAAACGCATGCTAAAAATATGAAATACTCTTTTGAACCATACATGTCGTGTAGATGATAACACCCTTGATCACGGCGCAATCAATTACACAAATGATATATATATCAAAACAGGATTCTATCCAAATCAATAATAATAATAAACAAAGATATCAATTTAGTCAACTGCTCATCTATACTGAAGTTGCACTATCAATATAAATAAGATTCAAGCATATAAAAACTACCCCTTAAAAATCAAGGTTACATAAAATAGATATAACAGAAATAAACAAAACAACCATTTCCCAAAAGGTCGATATTGTCACATTTGACATACAATCCCTTATGGTCAATGCTCTACACAATTTACCCCTTAAAATATCAAATCAATAACCATGTACTCAAAACTGGAAGATTACTAAATATACATCCATTCAAGTCTGATGGTATCCAAGTTCTCCAAATCACTATAAATACCCTCATACTTTTCAATTATTTTAACTCTTCAGAAATCTTTTGTAATAAAAACTTTAGCTGATTATAATTGTATTTCTACTGCTTTTATTTTTATATTTTTTTTTTATTTTAGTAAATAACATCGTCATTTACTGCAGCCATAATTATTACTTATTCGCTTGTTATTAATTGATTTTACTAATAAATCAATTTTTATAAGTCAAAAGTAAGTTTGTTCTGGTAAAGCATTGAATAAATTGGCTTGGGACAAAGAGGGTGGTAAAAAGGCGGCAATAGGTTCCAGCGATGGTCATGTTTATGTTTATAATATTGGAGAGGTAGGAGGACTAAAACTCAATGTATGTAAATCATCTCTAGCGCAATAATTATCAAGTAAGACTATATTATTATCAAATAAATTACCATACAATATTAACATATATAAATATTTACAGTAACAAGCTTGAATCAAGTGGAGGATACAGCATCATAAATCCTTGAAAAAGCTCTCGAGTATCATAAAATCTCTTATTTTTAAGACTTACAAGGCTTATAAGCGGAATATTAGTTTAAAAAATTATTCTTGTCCAGATCATTAATTTTGACGTTTTTTAAATTTTTTTTTTGATTTTGATGATTTAGAGTTAATTATACTACTAATTATAAAAACAAAAAATATACACATATACAGAATTTAGCGCTCTATTTGCTTAGTAAAAAATAACAAACTTTTTTATTACAATATAATACATGAAAATCCTCTAATCGAAAATTTGTTTTTGGGGCAAAAGTACAAAGTTTTATTACTTAACATTTAATATTAAGCTTTTATAAAATGTGTATTAGTTATAGCTACAATTTTCTCTCACAATGTAGTATATTTAAACGTTGATTTTGGTATCAAAATTTGATTTTTCTGTTTTTTAATAAAAATCATGAGTGTTGGTAAGGGTAAAATGAGCCCCGAAAATGTCCGCTACAAAAACTGAATTTTCAGACCAGACATGGTTAAATATAAAAAAAGTTAAAAAAAAAGAAACGCCTTTTTATTTAATACTTAGATATACCATAGTATAAGAGACTTAGCTGTCCAATCTTGCTATGCTCAATTACGGCGTCGCTCTAAGGGCTCGCTTTTGCAATTTTTTAATGAATGTACTGTATATTATGACAGACGGTTTTTCTAGTGAAAAATTTTATGTCTCTATTATAGTAACAGATATTACCTATTTTGCTTACTAGTTTATAGTTCAGGCGCTGTAGTGCTGCTGCTTTTACATTGGTTGAAATGTGTAATTTATTAGCAGGATTTTAAACGCGCTAAATAATGTAAAGCCTTGAAAATCCTTTTATACATCTGTTGTTTCTTTCTTTTTATTTTCATATTCCAAGGATATATTCACCGTTTGATAAGGCACATCAGACTATCAAGCTGGTATTCTTTTCTTTTATCTAAATACGCATGCTAATATAAGGGACTAATGTTTTTAATATAGGTAGCAGTCTATGTTATTAGAGTCGACTGATATTTTATTTAACCGCTTTCTAAGATCAAATATCATTATTTACTACTGTATTGTTGGACGTATTTCCTGAATACTAGATCAAATCGAAGGCAGCAATTAATAATAATATATATGTATACCTACTCAATGAAAAGCTAGAACTGGCTACAAACCCACAAAATATTTCAGAAAAATGATAAAATTTCAAATGATATAGAAACACAAAAAAAAAGAATAATCTGATGTCTTGCCTATTGACCATAGTTTTGATCGTAGCTATGCTTGAAAAAAAATCTTTTTACAGCTGACAATTGTAAACTAAAATAGTAAGTTTAAAGAAGGTTAATGTAATGAGTCAAACATTTCAGTTTCATTCATGCAAAACCTTGCCTCATTTCTTATATAAATACTGCAAGGAAATCATTACATGTTCCCTTGTAGATTTATCTATCTTGTTACATTCCCATTACTTTTATTTATTCATTAATAAATATCTAATTTCCAAATAAAAACACTAACCTTCATCAATCCAGTGATCGCCAATTTATAATCTCAAAAATAATTATCTATAAGCGCATTATCCACCTTTGTTGTTAGTCCAAAATTACAGATCATTGCAGTTAATTTGCTTAAATTTTATGTGTGATAAAGTAACATCTATAATCTTAGATTTGGTTTGCATATAAACCTAAGCAGTATGTGTTATTTAAGTTTATGCTTGAGAAAAAACCATTGTTGCTGTAAGCATTATAGCTACATATAAACATATTTACAAATGATAATAATCGTAAATATATTGGTTCTTGCATGTATTGCTTTACATCAACAACGTATCGAATTGTATTATTATCTATATATAACCTATATTAATAAAAGCAAATGTAATTTAAAAACGCATTCCAGTAAAAAATGGAATGAAACTTTGATGAGAACAGCACGATGCTCATGTACAAATCAATTTGTGTTCATACAATGAGCTCATTATGCTCATGGTCAGATTTTACTATAGGGATAATGATATGATTATGGGCAATTCTATTATTATGTACACATGGGATTAATGTTATGCACATGGACAGAATCTATAACTCTGCACATACAGGCTTAGCGTTGTCGTATATTTGTAGGTTTGATAAATAATACTTTAAAAAAAAATATCATTAAAAGAGAATGAATAATGAATCATTTCTTCAATGATATAATAATAAAGACAAGATATTGTTTATTTAGATATAAAAGTATGTACTTTTACTGTATATTGATTTGACATTGAGATCCTGAGACGTAATTTAAGTCACTATTGAACCACTAGATCTGTTTGATAGTAGTATATGGATTGAAATATATCAATCATAATTTAACCGTTCTTGCAGAGCTTGTGAGTTGTCTTGTTTTAATGCTGCGCTAAATGTGCTTGGATGTTGATTTGATAGCTGCTTGGTTGGTTAACCGCTGGGATAAAATCATATGGTGTCATAATTGAGGTCCAAGCGTTTTTGATAATTACTGGATTAAACTTGGTACGCTAGGAGTTTCTTATATCCGATGTCAAGACTTTGCACTTCAATACAAGTCGTAGTCAATAAATTGTGAGGTGTATTGATACTGTAGAAGGGGATAACGTATGATACTAGGTGGAATACAACAGGGCCGAAGTTTGAGGGGGAAGACACTTCTAAATGTTCTCAACTCGTCATTGGTCACACAAACTTCATCTGATTCTTTTATGTTGTACATCCAGAGGTTAACATTGATTTCATGTCCAGTTTGCTGTTGGTTGATATGTTAGTTGTCTTCATTAACGAGCAGGTGATAATTCTTGCTCAAGTCGGATGGAAACTTAATGTCAATTCAATCTTTATCACCTTAGCTGCTTTAATCTTGGCTGCTTTTACCTAGGCTGCTTTTTTCACTTTGTTCTGAATAACCGTTTCCACTTTTTGTCTAATCAAGGACCTGAAAATTAACTCAGTAAATAAGAATGTATTAATAGTAATAAAATAGCTCTACTGTGCGTATGCTTCCTATCTGAAGCTGATCTGGCTTTAAAGATAGTTATTTTACAGAGCACACGACCCGACTAATTAGCCATTACCTGTAAATAATGAAGGGCTCTCATGAGCAATAACATCCCATTGAACTTATTGTTCAACATTGTGCCATTATTGTTGAGAGTATTATACAGTACGTGTTTTGAAAAATGCTCTTTGAATTGTCCGTTGCACTAGATCTAAAGAAAGACTATTAGATTCTCATTATTTAGCATGAAGATCGAACATTCGCTCTTTGGGATAAGATTTCAGAATGGACTGAGTACACTAAAATATTAGTTTGCGTATTGATATATAATGATATATATTACCTTCCAATTAAGTTTTTAAGAGGCCGCAGTTGGATTGTCGTGAAAATTTAAACCACTAAGGATGAATTGCGAAGCACTTTCTACAGAAGAGTTGTTAAAACTAATCTTTTCTCTTACAGCTAAGATAGATCCAACTGAAAACTGCTCTGCATTTTTTGTTTTAGCAAAAAATATTAATTTTTTGTCGGGATAATCAAAATAATAGTTCTTATCACAGCTTAAACCTTATAGTAACAGGGTTCCAAAATTGATTTGAAAAAATGAATGAAAAATGATTCAAAAAGCAAAATCGTTTAAATGTTCATGAACACCAAAGTAAGTCGACCTAGCGTATTAAATAATTTTTGTACAGTTTTGAATTCTGCATCCACCTAAATAAACATCAAAAAAATATTTTACGTAAAAGTTTGCGCAAAATGCAATTGAAATTTCAGAGGTTTTCTGAAGATATACATCACTTTCCATAAACATATTTCAAACATAAGTAATTAAAATAATGTGCAAAACAATTATCGATCGAATGAGCCATTGCTGAACATTCTAGCTGCATTTTCCGTAGAGAAAACCAGATTTTTACCAATTTTTTTTTCAAATTCAGAATTTGGGATGAGGGTATACAAGGGAAAAATTGAAGCTAGAAAGAAGAGTGTCTCTTTGTACACATTTTTGAGGATATCTCCACGAAAAATGAATATTTTGAAAAAAACCAAATTGAATCCGTGAGAGCTCAACGAGATTAATGACATGAGTGTACAAGAAATGCTCCTTAATTTAGCGAATATTTTAAATCTACTACAAAAGTGTCAAAAAAATGAAAAAAATAAATGTTCAGAATTTTTTCAAACTTAGATATGTTATAGAGTGCTTCAAAACAAGTAAGTTTTATTATTAATTAATTAAAAAGTGTTAACATAGCTTAATTTTTTGTAGAGATATTAAGGCACAAAGTCTTTGATTTTTAGCAGTGAAATACGTGTAAAAATTTGAAACATTAGCACTAAAAGAGCTATACCAACTGGAAAAAATAGGATATTTTTGGATACTCGTTTTTGAATTAAAGTTGACCATCTTAGGTACATTGACATATAATTTTTTCTTGGTGTTATTTAGTGAAAAAAATCAGTAGAGCAGGGTTGAAAAATGGAACCCAGTTTTTAAGTGAATTTTGAACGTATTTGAATCTTTCGCGATATAAAATATTTTCAGGGACAAGTGGCATACTGTGATCAAACTATACGCATTTTGCAATATCCTGAAAATGCTTTGGTATGCGTAAGGTTAATTAAAAAAATGTGGAGCGCTCTGGTTTCGAAGAGTACATGACAAATGTTGAGAATTAACTTTCCTTTTGGTCTTTGGAGTAGTGTAATATTTTTTAGGAGTGAAACGAGCACAAGTTTGAGATATACAAATGCAGCATGTACTCCATGTTGAACTTGTTGCATATGAATACACTTCAAGGTAGACAGCATTTAATTAGCGAGGTTTATCTAGTCATACGTAGATAAGATTTAGATTTCCACGTCTAGAATAGTTAAAAATTGCACGACAAATATCAAATATGATTAAAATCCGGGCATAAAATCACCCGCTCGATATAGCTCTAGTAATGCAATGATATACCAATTACAGAATACAAAATATTTTCAAATTGAGTGACCCCACCCAAACAAGTAAGGTTAAATCCGTGGCTGAAAGATTCATCCCTCAAGTATTGCATCTTTAAACAGCGCACAACTTCTTGAAAATCTATTATTTTTGCTGCGGCAGGTAATTTATGTTAATGCCATTTACCGCAGCAAAAATCATACATCAAATAAAAAGAAACAATCTTTTTCGCAACAGATCCAAAAAAGTTAATTTTGAAAAATTTAACAAGAATGGCCTCTCAACAATTTAATGATCAATTAAATCAATTCAAAATAAAATTGGATGAAGATTCGTTGGAATATATTGGCGGTATGTTGGGCGATATGACACTCACTGATCATGACGAAGTACGCGAATCAACAGAAACTTTCTTGATGGATGCCAATATTAACGACAAGGCGAGGAATAATTTCTATAAAGCATTATTTTCCAATGATTTATTCAATGATAAAGCAACAAAGTCTACAACTGCTGATGATGGTCCTGTTTTGATCAATAACAGTAATAAAAAAGAGAAAGCAGCTCGAGAAGACGTAATTTTTACATTATTTGATTTATGAGATCTGACATCTAATTAAATATGCATATATTACATAGTCAAAAGATGATGATGGTGATGAGGAAGAAGATAAACAATCTACAACAAAGAAACGAGTTACTGGAGCAAAGCGTGCGGGGAAGCGAGGTGTTCGTGGCAAAGCAGCAGCAGCAGCAGCATCATCTGAAGACGATGAACCCAATATCGTCGCAATTTCACAACAAAGTAGATTTCACACAGAAACTTTAGAGACATTAAATAAAGAAATCGATCTTCCTGGTGTACAAATATCCGTTAATCAATTGGATCTGTTGGTGGATGCACATTTGAAATTAAAGGCATTGACTCGCTATGGGTTAGTAGGCCAAAATGGTGTTGGCAAATCTGTTTTGATGAAATGTTTAGCTGATAATATCTTGGTGGGTTTGCCTCAAAATTTGAATATTCTTCATATTTCTCAATTGGAAGATTTTGATGAAAATACTACTGTGGTACAAGAAGTCTTAAATGCAGATCAAAAAGCCGCAATCGCTGTTCGAGAATACGAAGGTAATGCGAAATTATAAACCCATTCAATGTATATTTACTCATATAGTGTTATCTGAATCTAGTTCTTCGTGCTGTTATTGGCGATGCTGCTCCTACTAGCAAGCAAAATTCCAAAGCAAATCAAGAATTAAATACTGTTGTTTTCAGCATCATGCAATCTCGTATCAAAGACAGACTAGATGACGCTAATCGATTAGCTATCAAACGCTCTGGTTTAAGAGGCCGTGAAGCTCGTAAAGAACTTGTTAAAATGGAAAAGGAGTATAGTGATTTCTGCAAACAAAATCCTCAAAAATATGTTACTGCAGACATGGTGAATGAAGTAATTGCCCAAGTCTTTGAACGTGTTGAATTAGTAGATCAAGAAGAATGCAAGAATCGTGCTCAAAAACTTCTCAAGGGTCTTGGCTTTAGCGAAACACAATCTGTATCATTAATTTCAACTTTCTCTGGTGGTTGGCGTATGCGTATTGCCCTTGCAAAGAGTTTATTTATGAAACCCGACATTTTACTTTTGGATGAACCTACCAATCATTTGGATTTGCCTGCTATTTTGTGGTTGCAAGAATATATTATTAATGATACTAATGATATGATTGTTGTGGTTGTTTCCCATGATCGTGAGTTTTTGAACAATGTTACTGAAGAAACTATCATTTTAAAAGACAAGCAACTTAAATACCATCCTGGTAATTATCAAGACTGGGAGGCTAATACTGAAGAACAACGTATTCGTAAGCAAACTATGCTCGACGTAAGTTTTTTTTGGTGTTGCTGTGTTATGAAAATATGTTGATAATTAACCAAATCCTCCTTAACAGAATACTGAAAAGAAACGTAAAAAGATTCAGGCCAGTATTGAACACAACCTTCAACAAGCTAAATCAACAGGAGATGATAAACGACATGGTATGGTCAAATCAAGACAAAAGAAATTGGATCGATTGGGTATGGAAAAGACTGAAGATGGTAAACGATTCAAGCAAAGTTATCGAGCTGGTTTTCACTTGAATGCACGTGTTAGTATTGAAGTTGAACAAGGTGTCAAGACAGCTTCCATCAAGATTCCTCAACCTAGCCAATTACGTTATAATGGCCCTGCATTCCGTATGAGCGAAGCATCATTTAAATACAAGGGATCATCCAAGAGTGTCATTGAAAAGTTTTCAATCAACATTGAGCCAAATGCCAGAATTGCCTTTATTGGACCTAACGGATGTGGTAAATCTACGTTACTCAACATGTTAACTGGTAAGACACAGCCAACACAAGGGGAAGTATATCGTCATACTTTGTTAAAAGTGGGTTACTTTTCTCAGCATGTTGTAGATCAGCTCGATCTAGATCTTTCACCTGTAGAGAGTATGATGAAACAATATCCTACAATGTCAGAGCATGAATGTCGTGCTCATTTTGGTACTATTGGTGTTTCCGGTAAACTTGTTTTACGCAAAATTCGGTCTTTAAGTGGTGGTCAACGTAATCGTATTGCATTTGCCATAATTTTATATGAAAAACCTCATGTATTAGTTTTGGATGAAATTACTAATCATTTGGATATGGGTACAGTTGAAATGTTGGTTGATGCATTAGCTGATTTCTCGGGTGCCTTGATTGTCGTTAGTCACGATGTCTGGTTCCTGAAACAAGTTCTGGAACCTGAGACAGATGGCAGTGAATCTGACCAAGAGGAAGAGCCTATTCAAAGAGAAGTTTTTACTATTAAACAAGGCATCGTCAAGAAATGGGAAAAGGGTATTGATGCATATGTTGCTTCCGTACTACGTACTGTAAAGAAGCAAAACAGGTTGTTGTGATAATAAAATAATAGTTCATCCGCCACTTTTTTACTTTGTTAAGGAATTTTTATTGATCCGGGTAAGCTTAAAAAGGTTTTATTTTTTGACATGATCCAATGGATTTGCCAAGCAAACAGGATCTCCGTTTCAAGATGCCTCTTTTGAAGTGCTGGATGGAAGAACAATTTAAGTGTGGGTTGATAAAAAGGAACCTGAGGATCTCTTTGAGTAACTTTCAGGATAAAATGCATGCTCGTGTTTTCGATACATACACGTTTTTCTGAAATTTCGGTATTGAAAAAAAAAAAAAATACCAATCTGTATTTGATAAGCATAAATACACAATATATAAAAACAGAAAAATACATGGATATCTAATATATCTTGTATTAATATTAAAATTCTGAATGTGCTTATTACTTTTTGTTTTTTTTTTTGTCTCGTCTTCCAGCATTAAAGAATATTTCTACTGCTTTTTTGGCCATATGTTGAATGTTCGATAGGTAGAATTATCATCCGGCATATAAATAAACCTTATCTATTTTTTTTTTCACTTGTAAGCATGTATGCATCATGATTTTATAGAGTGATTTGGATCAGTAGAAAACTTTAAAAATAAATAAAAAGTTGACAGTTTAAAAGAAGACGAAAATAAATGCATTATCTATGAAATGTTTTCGATCTTCAAATGTTTATTAAAGCCTCGTTCCGTAATGCAACAATAGAATTTGGGATGAATTTGATGCGGAGAGATCAAATAATTTAACAAAATGTTGTTTGTATTCTCTGTGTGTCACAATAGGTCCACCTTTTCAGTTTCATTATTCTATATTTATCAATTTTCTCGTAAAATTCAACGACTTGAAAACGAAATCAGTTTAGCTATGTTTTCACCAAAACCTATATAGATACATTTGCCAAAACTCATATTATGATTGAATATTATTAATCAAATCGGGTTTTGTATAAAAATTGGTTATTGATCCATTTTCAATTTAGGAAACGGGGTCGGGGTTATCCGACACTCTACCGACCGACTTTACGGTGATATAGTAATCTGGATATCATTTATTTGAATAGCAAGAGATTAAAACATTTGTATATATATAAAAAGTTATATTTGAACAAATTAAAATTAGGCGTCTCATCAATACTGATTCAGATATTTACCTCTACTCCGTATGGTATCCAATGATATTATGCATTATGATGAAAAAAGAACAAAATGGTGAATAATTTTACCGTCTAGCAAATGCAATATAGACTCTCCTTTTACTCGCTGTTTCAGCCGTTTAAATAAATAGTTGCAGCTCTATTAGCAAAATCATTTAAACGGAGATGTTTTTTGCGTAGTGAGATCCTTTTATTCATTCATCTAGAAGGTTTTTTTTCTCTGGAAATCTAAACATGGTTTTTGACAGAGAGAAAAAAAACTATTGTTTTTCTCATTTTACTACAGAAGATTGTTCATAAAAATATACAATTTGTAATCATTTCATATTTGAAAGATATCATTTTAAATGCCAGTGATGTAACTTTGTGCTACTTGCAGTAATTAGTTGAATGGTTTTACCGCATAGGTTCTTTTTTAATACGGAAGATCAAAATGGTAGAATCGTTCAGGCCCTTCAAAATTTACCCGAGAAAAATTTAGCATGTTTAAATCAAAAAAAAAAAAAAACTATATATAAGCATCGTTTGAAATCTAGAAATCTCTTTTTTTTTCTTCTCTTCACTATAGACTTTCTTGTTCATTTTCATTTTTTACTTGCATTTATTTACTTGATTTCTCTCTTTTTTTTTTTTTATCTCTCACTAAATCAACCAATAATAAGTCAAATTTTTTAAATCCAAAATGGATATGCCAGCCTTGCAAGGTATGCCGCAAGAGCGACAAAATCGTGATGAAGAATATCAAAATAGAAATCACTCTTCCGATGAATCCACTATTGAAGGAGTTCACGGTAAAGAAGAAGTTATCAGTGATAATGAAACTACAACACATTATCCTAACGGTGGTGCCTTTGGTGAATCTGAGGGCAATGCTGTCAACATTGAAGAAGCAATGTCAAATTATGAAGAAATTCGTAGAGAATTAACTCAACAATCTCGTATTTCTCGTCGTAAATCAATGACTCCTGATCAAGCTGAAAAGGGCGATGTCAAAGATTTCGATTTAACCGACTTTTTGCGTGAACAAAATGAATCTAGCGAATCTCAAGGTTTCCATCCCAAACATATGGGTGTTGTCTGGAAAGATTTGGTCGTACAAGGTCTCGGTGCTGATGCTAAAACTATTCCTACTAATTATACTTGGTTCCGTGATTCACTTCAATTCTGGAAGTGGGGAAAGCATGAAGGTCATGATTTTACTATTCTTAAAGGAAACGATGGTTTCTGTAAAGATGGTGAAATGCTTCTAGTTCTCGGTCGTCCTGGTGCTGGTTGTACCTCTCTTTTGCGTGTTCTTGCTAATATGCGTGCTTCTTATACAAACATTGAAGGTTCCGTTCATTATGGTGGTATTGAGGCTCGAGAATTCTCAAAGCATTTCCGTGGTGAAGTTTGTTATAACGAAGAAGAAGATCTTCATTATCCTACTTTAACTTGTAAACAAACCTTGAGTTTTGCCTTAAAGAACAAAACTCCTGGTAAGCGTCTTGATGGTGAAACCAAGGGTGAATTTATCAACAAGGTTCTTTATATGCTTGGTAACATGCTTGGTTTAACAAAACAAATGAACACTATGGTTGGTAATGCTTTTGTTCGTGGTCTTTCTGGTGGTGAACGTAAGCGTCTTTCCATTGCTGAACAAATGACTACTCGTAGTTCTATCAATTGTTGGGATTGTGCCACTCGTGGTTTGGATGCTTCTTCTGCCCTTGATTATGTTCGTTCTCTTCGTATTATGACTGATATTTTACACAAGACTACCATCTCTACTCTTTATCAAGCTTCTGATAGTATCTTTCATCTTTTCGATAAAGTTATGGTTCTTGATGAAGGCCGTTGTATCTACTTTGGTCCTACAAACACTGCTAAAAACTATTTTGAAGATATGGGTTTCCATTGTCCTAGCCGTAAATCTATCCCTGATTTCTTGACTGGTCTCTGTAACATGAATGAACGTGAATACCGTGAAGGTTACAAGACTCAAGTTCCTGTTAATGCCGTTCAATTTGAAAAAGCTTACAAAGAATCTGCTCTTCACGCTCAAATGATGAAAGAACGTGATGAATATGAACAAAAGATTAATCAAGATCGCCCTGATGAAAAGTTCCGTCAAGCTTTCCTTGATGCTCATCAAAAGCATGCTTCTAAACGCTCTCCTTTTGTTGCCACTTATTTCAATCAAGTAAAGTCTCTTACTGTTCGTCAATTTCAACTTATTCTTGGTGATAAAGGTGCTCTTATTTCTCGTTATGGTGGTGTTATTGTTAAAGGTCTTATTATGGCTTCCGTTTTCTTTATGATGCCTACTGATGCTAGTGGTGCTTTCTCTCGTGGTGGTGCTTTCTTGTTCTCTCTCTTGTTTAATGCTTTAATTGCTCAAGCTGAACTTTCTGCTTTCATGCAAGGTCGTCGTGTTCTTGAAAAGCATAAGCATTTTGCTTTGTACCATCCTTCTGCCTTTTATATTGCTACTGTAATCGCTGATGTTCCTTTGGCTATTGTTCAAGTGCTTGTATTTGAAATTTGTGTTTACTTTATGATGGGTCTTGTACTTGAGGCTGGAAAGGTAATTTAATAATTTACATTTTAAGTATCAATTAGTTTTACTAATATTTTACATTATAGTTCTTTACTTTCTTTATCATTCTTGTTGTAACCAACTTGTGTATGAATGGTTTCTTCCGTTTCTGGGGTGCCGTTTCTCCTAATTTCTTTACTGCTTCTCAATTATCTAGTATTCTTTTGATTGCTGCTCTTGTTTATTGTGGTTATCAAATTCCTTATACTCAAATGCATCCTTGGCTCATGTGGATTTATTGGATCAATCCTCTTGCTTATGGTTACAAAGCTTTGATTTCTAATGAATTACATGGCATGCATTTCTCTTGTGAAGGTGCTAATTCCGTTCCTTATGGTCCTACTTATACCAACACTGATTATCAAACTTGTAATCTTGCTGGTGCTCAACCTGGTCAAACTTATGTTCTTGGTGATGATTATCTTCACACTGCTTATGGTTATGAAACCTGGCAACGTTGGATCAACTTTGTTGCTGTCTTGCTCTTCTTCTTTTTCTTTACTATTCTTACTGCTCTTGCTATGGAATACATTGATCTCCAAAAGGAAGGTTCTATTACCAAGGTTTACAAAGCTGGTCGTGCTCCCAAGGAAATTGATGAATCTCAAGCTCTTGAACAAACTGTTGAAGATAACGATGAAAAGATGGATGCTGTCGATGATGGTACTACTTTCTCATGGCATCACATGGATTACACCGTCCCTGTCAAGGGTGGTAAACTTAAGCTTTTGAATGACATTGGTGGTATTGTTCGTCCTGGTCATTTAACCGCTTTAATGGGTTCTTCCGGTGCTGGTAAAACTACTCTTTTGGATGTCTTGGCTAAGCGTAAGACTATCGGTAAAATTGAAGGTCGTATCTACTTGAACGGTGAACCTCTTGGTCCTGACTTTGAACGTAGTACTGGTTATTGTGAACAAATGGATGTCCATAATCCTAATGCTACTGTTCGTGAAGCTCTTAAATTCTCTGCTTATCTTCGTCAACCTGCTTCTGTTCCCAAGGAAGAAAAGGATGCCTATGTTGAACAAATTATTCGTCTCATGGAAATGGAAAGAATTGCTGATGCTCTCGTTGGTGATCTTGAAGCCGGTATTGGTATTTCTGTTGAAGAACGTAAACGTCTTACTATTGCTACTGAATTGGTTGGTAAACCCAAGCTTCTTTTCTTGGATGAACCTACCTCTGGTCTTGATGCTCAATCTTCTTTCAATATTGTTCGTTTCATTCGTAAACTTGCTGATGCTGGTTGGCCCGTTTTGTGTACCATTCATCAACCTTCTGCTACTCTCTTTGAACATTTTGATCATCTTGTTCTCTTGGTTCGTGGTGGTAAGACTGCCTACTGTGGTGAAATTGGCCCTAACTCTCGTACTATGATTGAATACTTTGAATCTAATGGTGGTCCCAAGTGTTCTCCTCAAGCTAATCCTGCTGAATATATTCTTGAATGTGTGGGTGCTGGTACTGCTGGTAAAGCTACTAAGGATTGGTCTGAAGTTTGGACTGGATCAAATGAAGCCAAGGCTCTTGATGCTGAACTTGAAGAAATTCATCAAAGCATTGATCTCAACAAGAAGAACCATAGCAGTGCTTATTCTCTCACTTTTGCTCAACAATTCTGGCTCGTTTACAAGCGTATGAATGTCTCTTGGTGGCGTTGTCCTACTTACAATATGGGTAGACTTTTCAATGTTTGTTTCATTGGTCTTATCTCTGGTTTCAGTTTCTGGAAATTAGGTTCTACTCCTGCTGACATGCAGAATCGCATGTTCTCTGTCTTTACTACATTATTGATGTCCAATGCTTTGATTATTCTTGCTCAACCTCGTTTCATGCAAGAGCGTTCTTGGTTCCGTCGTGAATATGCTTCGAAATATTACGGTTGGGCACCATTTGCTCTTTCTTGTGTCCTTGTTGAAATTCCTTACTTGATTGTCTTTTCTGCCATTTTCTTATTCTGTTTCTACTGGACTGCAGGTCTTCAAAATGCCTCTGATCGTGTAGGTTTCATGTATATTCACTTTACCGTTTTCTTATTCTACTCTGTATCTCTTGGTTTCATGATTGCTGCTTTCTCTGCTACTCCTCCAATGGCTGCTGTTATCAATCCTTTCTTTACTTCTATCTTGATTCTGTTTGCTGGTATTATGCAACCTCCTTCCTCAATGCCTTATTTCTGGAGAGCTTGGATGTACTGGCTAGATCCATATCATTATGTGATTGAAGGTCTGGTTGTCAATGTCATGGATAGCGTTGAAGTTGTTTGTGGTGATAGTGATTTCACCAAGATTACTCCTCCCCCTGGTACCAATTGTGGTGATTACATGGCTGATTTCTTTGCTTCTGGTGGTAACGGTTATATTGCTAACAATGCCTCTACTGATATCTGTAATTATTGTCCTTACACCAAGGGTAACCAATTTTACGAACAAAGAATTGGCTGGCATTTCGATAACAGATGGCGTGATTTCGGTATTCTCTGTGCTTACTCTGTCTTTAACATCTTTGCCTTCATGTTCTTTGTCTTCTTGCTTAGAAAGGCTAAGCGATAAATGGCTCGCCTACAATCTTTTCACACTTTTTACCCCTCCTTTTTTTTGCATTTAACATAGATTATTATTATTTATACACTACTTTTTATTTTTCTTTACCATTAGAAAATACCTTTCTTTCCTCTGTAATATTTTTAAAACTACAAAATTCTTATTTTTTTTTATCTTGTACATTCTTTCTTTCATCAATTTAAGAAAATAAAAAGGAAATAATATTTAAAAAAAAAATTATCATTGTCATGCATTTTCTTTTACATGTTGGGGAACTGCATTTAATCATAGGAAAAGGCTGCTTTTTTAAACATCCGATAGTACCGGACCCTCCGGACATCCGATGTTTTAATTGTTAGTAATTGTATTTCTATAGTTGCATAAAGTTGATAGTTAATTTATAGTATACAGTGATTTGCGTTTGAAAATCAAGTTTTTGGAAGTTTTTTCTTAGTGCTTTCAAATCTTTTTTTTTCTTGCTTAATCACTCTTTTAATGGGTATTGACTACATGAACATCATCTGCTTCGAACAAGCTTGCTGTATGTTTTATTGCAAAGAGTATAATGATCTGAACGCAAAGACGTATACTGATAGAGTAAAGGAGATGGAGGGCATTCAGATTTATTATTGTAAAAATCCCAATGAGCCAAAACTTGTTTGTGAAACCCGAATGTTTGGAGCTCCAAACTTACATAAGCTTTACAAGTCGAGAGAAAATTTAGAAGAAAAAGGTGAAGAAGAAGAAGACGATATGAATAAGAATATTAGCTGCGATGAGTGCAGGGAGTAACTTGTTAACTGAAGTCCTTGTTAGCAATAAAATAGAAAATGAAGCACAAATTGTGGACTTTATAAACTATGCCTATCGTCCAAAGTCGGAACACTTTACAGACTCTCTTTTCAAGCTAAAATATGTTTCTGACAAAGACGTTTTGAGTGTACTTTGGAACCACGCCGAGCGCTTCAGCAAGACTACGGCCTTGGGGTTCAGCCAATGGCTGAACAAGCAAAACATCGACTTCTTGAACCAGGAGCCTGAGCGAAAAGTAGTAAAGACCCAGGGATCTCAGGCAAAAAAAAACAAGAACCAGACACTTGAGCGTGTTAGACAGCCAATTTCATGGTAAGCTTGAAGACGGTATTATAGGACAAGGAAACGTGCTGGTTCCAATTTTATAGCTGAAGTTGCAGATAAAGTTGTCAATACAATCCTGGACACCATGCATACATTAAACAACTCAAAGATAACGGTTATGAAGTCAATGGGTATTGCAGAAAGTCGAAGAAGACAAGTGACAATCGGGCTTTATTAATACAAAGAATGATCAACGTACTGTACCAAAGATCATTCGTTCAAAAAGTCTTCTTCTCTCCCAGAAGCAGTGTTAAGCAAGCTTTAAGCAAACGAGACTTATTTGATCAAGACATCCTATTAAGCCTGGATCAAATCCATGGAAATACAAAAGGTGAAAAAAAGAATGAAACAAAAATGTAATAGTCAAATCTTGAAAAAAGTAACACGTTTTTTTTATGTTGAGAAGAAGACGAAGATATGTGTAATGGCAATTGATTACGCCGGTTTCACCACCAACATGTGTGATTTAAAGAATCTGCTTAGGTAATTAATAGCAATATGTGTTCCAAGATGTAAATTAACAATAATTGTGTAGAGAACATAACAACATACAAAAACTGTAGTAGGCTTGTTTTTTTTACCGAAACCATTTCAAGGTATTTGATAGAAACCAAATGCTGAATAACGCGGAAGATCTGAAATTATTTATTTGTCGTCCTGCTTACAGACAAAGAAGCAAATAAAAGATCTTGCTAGCCTTACTACATCTTGAACTGAAAGTTTTTATTTCTATTGTCAATGTCAATAAAGTTTATATATTGCTATAGCCTATGTGTATTAATTTAAAAAGAGTTCGTCGAAGGTGAGCTACTATTGTATTTCATATATTTCTGAGGTTTGGAATCTATTCTTTCGTTACAAAGTAACATAGGTTTAAATGGATCTTCGTCGTAGCAAATGTCAACATCTTCAAAACTTTCCAATCTCTTCAAAAGCCTTTCCACATTAGATTTAATAAATTCTTGACAGAAGAAGCTGCATATTGCCTGCTCTCTTGTTATATTTTTGACCATGGCTTTAGCAACTAAGGTTGTTGAAGATGACCTAGGAAAATAAAAAAATAGTACAATCAAAAAGGAAATCAAACATTAAAGGTGTATAAAATGTCAGTTTCTGCTTTCCAAAATAAAGAATGGAACAGAGAAAATTCTAAAAAGAGAAAGGGCTTAAAAGTAAGGGGGATTATCTCTCCATGTTTTCATCTCTACATCTCTACATATACTTAGGCAAGAATGACAGTAATTTTTTTGAAAAACCATGTGATTTATGAAAACCACGCTTTAAAAAAAAGCCTCAAATACATAGATTGGTATTTGTATAATCAGCTTATATTTTTTCATTTACTATTTAATACAAGAAAGAGGTATACGGTATATCAACTAATGCAAATTGCCATTTAGGTATTTTTGAGAATTTCATGCGGAATGTAAAATCGCATTATTACTCAAATCGATATCACTAACAAAAATGAGTAATTTAGATGAATTGTGCCAATTGAAAGTTTTCAGTAAGTATACAAATATGTTTTAAGATGAAATAGTGTAAAAAAATTGATGCCAGATTCGTTTTGGTCGACTTTAAATCCTCATTGAAATTTAAAATTTGTAAAATTAGCTTTGTTTGGGGGGGACAATTAAGAGTATCAAACCTCATCAAAATACGGATCCTAACATATTTCACAGTGCCGTAGAACTAGAGCAAGTAGCGTTTTATCTAAGCTATAAAATTAATATTTTATTACATTGCTTAATGATATAGTAAATGTAGTTTATTTAAGACTAGAAAAAACTGTCTGCCAAATCATGCATTTATTGAAAAAAAATTGCAAAATCTAGCCCACAAGGCGACGCTGTAATTGAGCTTAGCGAGACCCAACGGCTAGGTCTCTTATATATACTATAATATATCCAAATTTTAAATAAAATTTTTTTTTCCGACTTTTCCTTATATTTAACCACGTGCGATCTGAAAATTCAGTTTTTGTAGCGGACATTTTCGGGGCTCATTTCATCCTTACCAACACTCATGATTTTGATGAAAAAACAGAAAAATCGAATTTTGATACCAAAATCAACGTTTAAATACGCTATATTGTGAGAATAAATTGTAGCTATAACTAATACGCATTTTATAAAAGCTTAATATTAAATATTAAATAATAAAACTTTGCACTTTTGCCCCAAAAACGGTTTTTGGTTATAGGATTTTCATATAATATTTTATAATAAAAATATGTTTTTCATTTCAATAAACAAATAGAGCCCTAAATCCTGTATATGTATGTATTTTTTATTTTTATGATTGGTAGTATAACTGACTATAAATTTGCAAAATCAGAAAAAAAAAATCGAAAAGTGTCGAAATTAATGATCTGGACAAGAATAATTTTTGAAATTAATATTCAGATTATAAGCTTTGTAAGTCTTAAAAATAAGAGATTTTACGATATTTAAAAACTTCTTCAAGAATCTACGATGCTGTACCCACTCAATTCATGTTTATTACTGTAAATCTTTACATTTTTTAATATTGTGTAATAGTTTATTTGATGACAATAAATTTTTACTTTCTAATTATCGCACTAGAGTTGATTTACATTAATTTTTCGTCTTACCTCTATATCTCCAGTGTCATAAACTTAAACATAAACATGGTCATCACTGGAGCCAACAATCAAGTGTAACAAGGTAGAGCTGCCAATCATATGATATATTCATTAAATACAAATGCAAAAGCGAGCTCCCCTCCCCAGGGCGACGTCGTAATTGAACGTGGCGAGATCGAGCGGCTAGTTTCTATAATAATCTCAAAATATCGAACGACGTAATATGCATATTGAGTATTTCTTTTTTGCGTGGAAAGTTATGGTTAAAGGATGCAGTATACGTACAATATACCTTTATTAGATCTATGTACGTGTACACTATATCATATATCATATATATGCAAAATACACTAATTTATGCAGCTTGTAAACATGTTAAGCATTTGGAAGCAAGCTGTCTTGAATATTTGACTCATTTTCGTAATCCAAACAAAATATACCTATCAAAAAATTACATATTCTATAAGATATTGTTCTTGAACACTATAATTTTACATTCATTAACGGCTTCAACTTTATCTCTTTCTTTCAAAACAACCATCATATCAGTTCGTAACTATTACTGAAAATATAAAGTGATACGCATGGTATATTAGGATGCTTGTTGCTGTATTTTCTGTATTTTTTTTTTTTTTTGTCTGGTCACTACCATCAAAATGAGCATTATAGATATATTGTTGGAAAATAGTTGCGGAATGAAAAACCGCAAGACTTTATCTAATGTAGATTATCACTCTCATAATATTCAGTGGCTCTTTATTGTTCAAAAATAGTTTGTCGATGGGTATAGTATATACATCCATAGAGTTCATATTTATGAAAATTGTAGAAATCTAAAACAAAGCACATGGTGTATATACTTTATCGTTTTCCAATTAATATGTAATTGAAATAAACTGAAGATAATATTAGTGTTCTTTCAAAAATTCAAGATGCCGCATTTGAATGACAACTAAATTCTGAATCGTACATGTGGTTATTATTTATAATTTGCAAGATATTCCAGTGATAATCATGCTGTTCGAACCCAATTTTTTTTTTTATTTTTTTGATATATAGCAGTTAGAAATTTGTTGAATTGCCACAATCCTATTTGTTAAATGTCAAAAATGTATACAGTATTTATGAAAAAAAGTAACAGGTAAGAAACATTTGTAAATTCATAGAATCGAAGGTTAATTAAAATTCAGTCATTTTATTAATATTCGTCAGTAACAGCACCTTCACTGGCACTCTTTACAGTCATACAGTACTTTGCCAAAACACCCTTTGTATATTTAGGAGGCTTTGGTTGCCAGCTCTTTTTGCGTTCAGCAAGTTCTTCATCGGGAATGTGCAATGTCATTTGTCTGGTGTTTGCATCAATTGTGATCTTGTCACCGTTATGAACAAGAGCAATAGGACCACCTACTTGAGCCTCAGGGCAGACATGGCCAATAATAAAACCCTATATGAAATATTTATTAGAATGAAATTGAATAAATTTTTTTTCAAATAGGTCAATACTTACATGTGATGCACCAGAGAAACGACCATCAGTAATCAAGGCAACATCCTTACCAAGACCAGCACCCATGATAGCAGCAGTTGGTTTTACTGTTGAAAATAGTCAGTTGAATTTAATAAGAGGTTATATAGCATATCTAAATCAAAACTTACACATCTATTTAAAAAAGTATAAATCAGTAAACCGGTAAAAAATTATCGCATTATTTTAATTGCTTACCTCTGGCATACCAGGTCCACCTTTAGGGCCTTGGTATCTTACTACAACAACAGATCCTTTAGGAATGTCATTCTTTTCCAAAGCCTCAAAGATCTCATCTTCTTCATCGAATACTCTAGCAATACCCGTAAATTCCAGTCCTTCTTTACCAGTAATCTTAGCAACTGCACCCTAAATATCGTGTATGTTTTTTATTAGTAACACAAACTTAAAACTTACAGTATCGATTTGTACAACTTACCTCAGGTGCTAGATTTCCTCGTAAAATAGTTAAATGCCCGGTTGGCTTTATGGGATTTTCGATGGGATAAATAATTTGTTGACCCTCGGCAAGATCGTCGACTTCAGCCAAATTCTCGGCCAATGTTTTTCCTGTTACAGTTAAACAATCACCATGAAGCATGCCCTTCTCAAGGAGATATTTCAATACTCCTAAAAATAAATATAGGAACATTTTTTTAAAGTTTAGTAAATTCTCCTTTATACAGATTCGGTTACACTATGATAGATCATTACCTGGAACGCCACCAATATCATGAAGGTCTTCCATGACATATTTACCACTTGGTCTCAAATTAGCCAAAAATGGGGTCTTATCAGAGATAGTTTGAACATCGTCAATAGTAAAAGAAACATCAGCAGCCTTGGCCATAGCAAGCATGTGAAGTACAGCATTAGTTGAACCTCCCAAAACCATAATTGTGACAAATGCATTTTCAAATGCTTTACGAGTCAAGATATCCTTGGGCTTAATGTCTCTTTCCAACAAAAGGCGAATAGCTTTACCAGCACGAAGACATTCTTGAACCTTTAATGGACTTTCAGCGGGGATACTACTTGAATAAGGCAACGATAAACCAAGGGCTTCGATGGCACTAGACATGGTATTAGCAGTAAACATACCACCACAACTACCACTACCAGGACAAGCATTACGGATAATATCCTTTCTCTCTTCTTCGGTAATCTTACCACTAATAAACTCGCCATTACATTCTAATGCATTACCAATGTCAATTTCTTGGCCGGCACAAGCACCAATTGATTTATGACCCTTCTTCATTGTACCTCCATAAATGACTAATGATGGACGATTGAGGCGAGCGATTGCCATTACGGCTCCCGGCATGTTTTTATCGCACCCAGGAAGTGATATGTTAGCATCATACCATAAAGCACTCATAACCTGCATTACGGACATCAGAAAGAATATTAGAGTTTAGCGGGCCATTTCATACAAAAAAAAAAAATCCCGTAAATGTATTAAAATCTCCCCGAACTTACCGTTTCAATTGAATCAGCAATAATATCACGACTAGGCAACGAGAAAGACATACCTGCACTACCCATAGGAATAGCGTCACTAACACCAATAGTGTTAAATTGATAGCCTACTAAGCCTGCTTCCCAAACGCCATCACGGACCTTGTGAGCTAAAGCATCAATATGATTGTTGCAAGGATTACCATCATAGCCACTATAAAAAAAAAAGTTGTTGGAATTCCGAGGTTTTTACACACGCTATTATTTATTATTCATTTACAATGAAGTGATACCAACTTGAGCTTTACCCATATCTTCATCAGTAAGTCCAGTAGCATACACTATATTAAAAATCAGTAAAAGTAGATCCCCCCCTTTACTTGAATCAAAATACATTACATTGAGCTTGACCTGCACCAGCAGATGGCGTTTGAGTAATTGTACGACTGTACTTGTTCATGATGCTTGACTTTTTTGACACATCACGATCTCTTGGGGCTAATTTGTGACTTTAAGAGGTATATGAGATGTCAATCAACAATTATTGATGTTTTATATACATATCTGTACTTACATTTGAACTTGTCCGGTCATTTTACGAATATTTCAAAAGAGTTGGGGGGATTCGAATGTTAATATAAACAACTAAAGAAAAAAAAGATTAAAATTAGATGAAGATCTTTTTATACTCTTGATACATCTCCAAAACTTGTGTACTTCGCTCCCACGGTGGAAGTATTATCCATAATCTTGTGATCAATTCGCACAGTTATGATCTTTTTGCAGTTATTGTCAATTCACAAATAGGTTTGCGATACGGAGCCCGAAAATTCAAGCTTGTGCTTTTTTTTTTTGAAAAATCAGGTACAGGTTAAAGATTTAGTTGTTGGTAATAAAGCATCATTTTAGTCATAGTTAATACAATAAAAAATTCTCAAATGAGTCCTGAGATGTCATATTTTGATTTTAAATAATCAAAAAGTAAATATATATGTTTAATATGGAGTAAAAATTCATTAAAGTTGACTTTTCAAGAAAAAAAAAAGGTACTCCAGTAGTCTATAAAGAAGAAGAATTAGGTTTTATAGATATGGTTCTCAAGAAAGACCCATAAAATTGATACTAGACGATTGGTAATATTTTAAATTACTTGATAGTTTGATTTGAGTCTTTTGATACCAAGAAAAAGCTAGTAGAAGCGAATAATAAACCAATCAATGATATACTGAACAACAAACATGATAATAAATTTATTGGCAGAAATGAATCTGATTTAGAAGAGATGAGTGAATACTTATAAATACGATAAATGAAATAGATAAAGATTAAGTTAATGTCTGTTGGCGGAAATCCAGAAGCCCAAACCACCAGCAAGAACACCAATAACGATTGAAATAATGTTCAATTCAGCAAAGAAGCCGCCAGATTTTTGAACCTGATTCTCTTGATCAGCTTCAGCCTTATACTTCTTTTCCATAAGATCACTGAAATAAGGGTTCATGTAATATTTAGCATAATAATCATTTTGAATCCACATCAATTTGTTGAAAGCACTCAATACAACACCTTCCTCATCACGGTCCAAGCCCAAAGTACGAACAGTATCAATGATAGCAGACTCAACGAAACCCATTAAAGCATTGATATGAATGTAATCAACGTTAATCTTACTCTTCTTTTCAGGAGTATCAGTATGAATCTTGGCAACCCAATCAAGATACTTGAGGAAACGATCATCATAGGGACCCTTGAGGATACGAATCAAATACTTGCCCAAGAAATCTTTACGAAACTTGATTTGAGGATGATCCAAGGTTAATTCCTCCAAAGAGTTGGCAAGTTCACCTTCAAAGCCCTCATTTTTGGGCAAGAAATGTTTCTTGGTAATATCAAATTCGAATTGTTTCTTGTAAACAGCATCAACAAGAACAGGAACAATGGGACGCATCTTTTCAGCAATATCTTGAATAGCCTTGATGTCCTTTTCACCAAAACCCATATAAGCAGCGACATACTCAAAACGGTACTTGTCATTGGTATACAATTGCTTTTCGTCAATGTGTTGCATGATAATGATTGTTTAATTTAATATAAGGAAACTTGGAGATTGTTTATATATATATATATATATATATATATATCAATTTTGACATGTTTCATATCTAACGAACAATTGAATCACTTTAATTCAAATTCGCGGTATATCGGTCAATACGGACAAAATCACAGCAAAAAAAAAAAAAAAAAGGAGATATTTTTAATTTAAAAATGTGTAAAGTAATAAGGGAAATAAATATTAATAAGAAATTGATTTTAACCTTGAGGCTTTTGTTGGGTGGTATCATAAACACGAATAATTTTAGTTTGATCACTATCATTTTGAGAGAAAGCATAACCACGATTTCTCTTGAGACGTTGTATCCGACGGACCTTATTCACTGCCTGTCTAAAACGATCCATACGGGGTCTATAATCAGGTAAATTGTACTTTTGAATCTCCTGTACGAAATGGTAAGGAAGAGGACGATACATTCTCTTTGCACTATACGCAATATAAGTAAAATTAAATCATCAAATCATAATTAAAACTTACTATTTCCAAAAGAAATCACGCAAATTACAAACAAAAGGAACTAAGAGAACAAATAACCAGAAATTAACATTTCCCCAAAGCATTGGGACAATACCATAGTATTCTGGGAACACATCTACAGAAATAGCAGGTCCAATAAATGAAACAACTGGTAAATAAATAAACCAAACAAGCATTGATCCAGGAATAGCAATAATAGTATATTTTGTCCAGATACTAATCGAATGATATTTTTGTTAATAAATAAGCCTTATATCATTATTTTATATATCTTACTCTGTAATTAATGCTCCCTTCCACAAGATACAGCCCAAAACGGCTGTAAATACTGCCGTACCTGCCCACCATTGGCCGCCTACTAAACCATCTCCAAACACACCATCTGTACTCAACATACCCACACCAAGGAAGAATAAGATCTGATTAAAATAAGATAATGATGAGCTAAGATTTTGCTTGATCGTCTGTCTGTCAAACTTACCAAAGAATGAAATACAGCATTGCCAAACCAACCCCAAAATTTCTTTTGGTTAAAGAATTCATTAGATTGACCAAGCATGTACATCTGAGGATATTTATCAAGCATTCTAGCAGAAACGAATTGATCGAAAATACCAATACATAATGGTGGTAAAAAGGTGAAAATAACATTGAAGCAAGACATTGTCCATGACTCATACAATGTAGATCCAGAAAATCCATTGTAGAAAGCATACTACATTTGATATCTACATTAATGACCCATTCTCCCCCTTTATATGCAAATGAAACTTACCCAGAATTGTGTCAAATACAAAGCTACGTTCTTGTAGAAATAGTAGAAAATCATCTTACTCAAACGTTGATATGCCCATGAGCCATGTACCAACAAAAGTTTCTTCAAGAATCTAAATTGAGAGATGGCAAAATCCGCACTACGAGCTGCCTGAAGACCCTCAACACCACTGATACCTACACCAACATGCGCCGCCTGAATCATGGATACATCATTAGCACCATCACCGATTGCCAATAAGATAGATTTGTCATATTTCTTTACAAGTTTCACTACCAAGGCCTTTTGTAACGGGGACACTCGGCAACAAATAACAGCTTTACATAATACTGTCAAATCAAACAATAACTTTTCGATATCCTTTTCCAAAGCAAATGTCAATGCTTTACCATCAATTACAAAGGCTAAAGGCTAAATAAAATAAAAATAAAAAAAATTATAAGCATGTAGTCAAAGCATGAAACATCCACTAAACTTACTTCCAAGTCTTCTCCTCGCTCAATGGCACCGTTAATATCCTTTAATTTCGATTCCAAGAAACTCTTTGTTTCCCAATGACTTTCCATATTACAAACAATTAAACTCATTTCTTCATTTAAAAGTTTACATGAATAACCAATGTTAATTGCAGTTTCTTGTCGATCACCAGTTAAAACCCAAACTCTAATACCAGCTTCTTGCAATGTATGAATAGTATCGGGTACGCCATCTTGTAATTTATCTTCAATAGCTGTAGCACCCAATAAAAACAAGTTTTGTTCAATCATCTCAGCAGCCTTATCCAATTCATCAGCACGGTCAACCAAGGTTGTAGCTGCTTTATCATAGATTTGAGACCATCTTGCGTATTCATCTTCAGGAATTTCACGCATAGCAATACAAAGTGTACGAAGACCTTCAGAAGCAAACTCCTCAAGATGAATCAAAGTATTTTCAACAAATGGATTATTTTCAGAGAGTCTTTCCAAAATAACAGAATCAGCACCTTTACAATAAAGCTTGATATTACCATCAGGGCCACGAATAATAGCAGACATACGTTTACGTGTTGAATTGAATTCACAAACATTTAACACTTGATATTCACATTCTTGTCCTCTTTGATTACACGTAATTGAATTTGGTTTACGAGTATGAAATTTGAATTTCAAATCACTAGCACCTTTTACCAAAGCACCTTCATCTGGAGAAGAAGCTTGATATGTAATTTCATCAGAATCTTCTTGCGCTTCAGGAATAACGGTATGACAGGTTGCTAATAAAGTCAAGAATTCATTAATTACATTTGCGGTAGGATGGGTCTTTAAATGATCTTGAAGTTGTGTGAAATTATATTGAAGTGTTGGATCATCTACACCATCTCTTGCTTGCTTATCGGATTCAACTTTTTCTGCATAAGAAATACCAGCAATAGAGCACTCACGGAATTGCATTTCATTACATGTCAATGTACCAGTTTTATCAGAAAATACAAACTTTACTTGACCCAATTCTTCAATTAAACTACTGCTGCGAGCAACTGCAGCAGTATCCGTTGTATCATAATACATGTCTAAATCAGATTGAATCAAGAATGACAAGACGAATTTAACGATTTCCATTGTTACCATCAAACTAATAGGAATAAAACTATTAAACAAAATCAAAAAAGTGAGAATATCATAACCAAATGCTTGAGCACGGGTTTGTGCAGCACCTAATTGTAAATATCCTTCAACATATCCACTCTTTGTAATCTATAAATGAAATTTAATATCATGCGAATACCTACAAATTATAATAATTTTGACTTACTGTAAAGATTAAACCACCCACTGCACAAGCAACACTCATAACGACTAAAATAGCGAACAGATACAAAATATTTCTGTTGGTAATACGTGTTACATTGGATATCTTGGAGGGTTTTTTGCTAAAGTTACAATAAGAATAATGTCTAAATAAACAACGATTTAAGCAATTACCTCGAATTCAACATGAGTTTTGTTTCATGGCCTGTAAACACAACAATACCGTAAATCCATAATGTATTACGAAGTTGAGCCCCACGCAGCAATAATTGAGTAGGATCTAAAGCATAATCTCGGGATTTACCGACTTCATTCATGGAACTAGTAGAAAATACACCATCATAGTTGTACAAACGATTGTTGGGCTGTTCACTACGAATTGTACCTTGCAATTGCTTCATATCAACAGGATTTAAAATTGATGCTGTTTGAGATAATGCTTGCTTAATCTTGAGATTGACTTCACCATCCAAATTACTAGTTTCAATATAACAAAGACCTTCAGGTTCTGAACTACTCATCAAGATCAAATCTGCTGGAAAGTTTTCTCCACTTTCTACACGAAGGACATCTCCGACCTTGATATCACGCCAAGCCTTTTCAACAAACTGTGTATCTTCTAATACTTTACATTTTCTAGCGTTGAGCTCTGCATCAGATCGATGAACACCCTAAAAAATCGTATAATTAGCATTGTTTTGATTTACATAATACTAAATTTTTACCCAATCTTCGATGACTTCTTTAACAGCAGTAATGAACAATACAATGACCAAAGGAACAAGAGTGGTATATCTACTAGTAGGTGAAATACCTGGAATTTGCTACAAAAAAAAAAAAAAAAAAAAAAAAAAAAGTTTAGAACTAAACATTGATATACAATCTTGGCATTATAAAATGTCGTACCTGAATCCCGGAAATAAACAAAAAGAAAAGATTAGCATATTTGGAAAACTCTTCATACAAGAACTTTGGTAAAAAGCTGAATGCTGTATATTTTGCAGTAAACACACGATTATGAAGAAACTTTTGTTGATCATTTAACTCTGTATTATTAAGATGAATTATGCGTTCACCACCATCACCAGCATTACCGGAAGCAGCATTGGATTGTCCAAGTAACCCCTTGATTGTATCTTTAATATTGAAACTTTTTCTTTTTTGGGTCACTTGAGGTTGTGATGTGGCTCGGTGCAGAGGTATATTGTCTGTATTAGATGGGGCTGATGCTTGCTGCTGCTGTTGTTGTCTATTACGACCCGCAATAGGACTTTTATTACTCAATAACTGTAAATTATCGTCATCGTCTTGAAGTATAACTGAATCATCATAAAATGAACCTGGTAACCATAGTAACAGAATTAGAACTCCATGAATAAATTGATTCCCCTTTTTAATTATTTGATCTATTATTTAATAGACACCAAAACACATACAACTATATTCTCCCCCTCCCCTTACTCTATATATATTTTTATGAACTCTTGCCCATTTTTTATATTTCTGTCTCCTTTTTAAATTTACCTTCATCAAGAGCAAACGATGAATCACCTCTTTTTATTTGTTGATTAGGTCCTTGATGTATATAAGCTGGTGTAGTTAACTCGGGTGGTTGTTGTAAGGTAGAAGAAGATGTCGAATTAGAAAATGCTTGATGTTGATTTTGTTGATTTTGTTGCAAGTTTATAAGGTCTTGTTGGTGTTGTTGTGTGGAATAATCAAATCGAGATGAACTCAACCCTGACTCGGACGAGTCCTCGAAAGGGTTTTGATTTGGATTATTATTGTTATTATTATTATATGAAGCCACTTTTGAAATTTATCCTTTTTTATTCAGTAATAAAAAAAAAAGGGAAGAGAGAGAGAAAAGGAAGAGAAAGAAAAGGGAACCTAATAAGAAATCAAAGGTTTTCCCCCTCTTTATTAAATTTAGTGCAACCAAGGACAAGAAAAAAAAAAGCCAATTTACAATACATTGCCAAAGGTGTCTGAGGAACTCCGGCGGCAATACTAAACTTTTTATAATGGGACATATATTATATATTCATATTTAAAGGTCTAAATTAAGATCATCTTTCCATTTATGTATACTACAAAATAAACACAGCATGGTTTTATTTTAATCGAATTTCAGTAAAAAAAATAGTTAAGAGTGTATATGATCGACTTTTTGCATGTAAATTTATTGGACACTAAAGATCAAGATACGTCAATATAAAGTGCAACTATTTGTGGAACTTTATTTTACGAAATGGTGCACATTGCTGAAAGCTACTCTTAGCATTTGCTAGCCATTGAGGTTGCTAAATTTATACAATTCAATCAAAAATACGATAAAAGCAAACCTTTATTACATTATTATAATCTGTGTACCATTAATCGCTGCAGAAAGTGTGTTATCTACAGATACAATAAAAAATACTGAACTTAGATAAATTTTAAAATTCATATCCATCCAGATCAAAGTCAAATATAATGATTTTTTTAGGCTATTTTCATAAAACAAAAGTATCAGCTTATTCTATATATTACTTTTGATGAGAGCATAACCTGTAATTTTATTTTTCTAATTTTATGGCGTCCATAAAATCCTTTAAAGAGGACAAAATCAAGGTTTTTCGCTCAATTACTACTCATGATGATTCCGGATTCAATTTCCGACTCTTTGACGCGATTGATTTTTTTTTTTGCAAAAACAAGAATTTTGGAAAAAAAAAACTTAATCTTTCAATTACTCAAAATGTAACATAGATAGTAGATGTTGAGTATTAACACTTTTTTGTATAGATTAAAATTTTCTTTCATATTGTGTGCTTTATAAAAAAAAAATTCAGCAAAACTTTTTCGGAAAATCGAATAATAGAAAAAACAGTTTTTCTATAAAATATTTGCATTTTCAATATTTAACATTCGAATAAACAAATTCAGGTAATGCACCGAGCTTTTCTGAATATTTTTGACTTAGAAATACCTTAATGAAAAATCTCGTTTTTAAGGTTTAAAATCAAATAAAAGGAAATTGAGTCAAATTTGCCTATGGTAGTAACGGTCGAGAGGCAAAAATTGGGATGCTTTTCATTGATAAAAAAAAAAATGAGGAAATGCAACAGGAAGTAACTATGAGATATGAGAAATGGTGGTGGATGGTTCTGAGGCCATATAAAGGCCAGAAACCAGAGTGAACGGCCGTACAAAATGCCGTTTTTGAGCAATTTTAAAGCTAAAAGTTCAAATAAAATGACAATCCTCCATCATTTACGTTTATTTTAATATCTAGATTTGTAGAGTGAACAAAAGCGCATATAATAATGTTAAATCTTCCATGTCTAAACCAATTTGAAGCGCCTATTTCTGGTTTCACGAGGGTATTAATTATCGCATTCTGTCTAAAACATTGCAATTTTCATAATTAATATGTTGCAAACTTCTTTTATATGCGTTCATAGCTTATTCCAGTAATTTATAATAACTCTGCTTTATGTTTTGAGTAAAAAATATGCATTGTCATTGCGTGGTTATTATGATTTGTATACAAAAATATACAGTTTCGAACATATCTGATGGAGCTTTGCATCATCACAAATAAATGCTTAAATTCGTCAATTTTTATAGTAATAACTTTAAACAAAAACTATACACGTGTAATTTGAGTATTTTAAATTACTTTAAACTGGTTATAACATATAAATTCTTATTCAAAAGCTCAAAACAATCCTTTAAATTTAACTACTCACTGCAATGGAGGGGTAATTCGAATGCCGCTTATTTGCTCAAAGTTTGTTGTCTACTGCATTTACGAATGCAAATAAAGTATTGCGTAGCAATAACATAAAACGCTAATAGAAAATAACAACGAAAAGAAAGAAAGATAATCGTATGATAATATATTACTAATGATAATATTAGTTATACATTTTTTCAGCTATAATCATAATGATATCAAAACATTACCAACCACTGGCAAGTACGGCAACGTCTATTCAAAATGATGTGTTACCCCCCTTTTTCTTTTGGGAATTGAGTCTCATCAGTTTAAACTTGTCTCTTTCTCTCTCTTTTTCCCTATTGAAACAAAGCTCTTTAAATTTCCTTTATGGAGACACATTGTGTAAAAAGACAAGAACATTCCATGACAGTACCCGACTCTAAAAGACAACGAACTTCTTCACATTCAAGCAACGAAGGTGATTATTAATACAATAACTACGCGTGTACAATTGTTTATTGATACATATTCTAGATATGACAACTCCAACATCGACTTTGGATAAATTTGATACTGATATGGTTGATGTAGAAGATCTTAAAAATGAAGATGAACAAACACAAGCACAAGAAGATGACCTTGAAAAGGGCATCATTGGCACACTTGACTCTCCAAAAGTAATTTAATTGTATATGACAGCAAAACAATAACTAAACAATCTATAGATTACTAAAGCACTTGAAGAGTGTAAAATTCTTGTTATTGGTGCTGGTGGTCTAGGTTGTGAAATTTTAAAAAATCTTGCATTAACAGGCTTTAAGCAACTTCATGTCATTGATATGGATACAATTGATTTAAGTAACCTTAATCGTCAATTTCTATTCAGGTAAGCTATTATATAGAATTCATGCATTAATGATTTTATTCATTTTTTTTTTTTTTTTTTTTTTTTTGATATATAGAAAGAAAGATATTGGAAAATCAAAAGCAATTGTTGCAGCCAACTTTGTTATGAGTCGAGTACCCGGTGTTGAAGTAGTACCGTAAGTTTTATTTTGTGTCTATAATCAGCTCAATTAACATTCTATTGTAGTTACTTTGGAAAGATACAAGACAAGGATGAAGATTATTATAGACAATTTCAATTGGTCATTTGTGGGTTAGATTCAGTAGAAGCAAGAAGATGGATAAATGCCAAGCTTGTAGATATGGTAGATGAAGATGATATGCAAAGTTGGAAGCCATTAATTGATGGAGGAACTGAAGGATTTAAAGGACAAGCTCGTGTTATTCTACCTACAATGAGTTCATGTTATGAATGTTCTTTGGATATGTTTAACAAACCTACAACATTTCCTATATGTACAATTGCAAATACGCCTCGTTTACCTGAACATTGTATCGAATGGGCATCTGTTTTAGAATGGCCTAAAGTTTGGGGTGATAAAAAATATGATACTGATAATCCAGAGCATATTACTTGGTTGTATGAACAAGCTTCTGAAAGAGCGAAACTGTTCAACATTACAGGTGTTACATATTCTTTGACTCAAGGTGTAGTAAAGAATATTATTCCAGCTATTGCTTCTACCAATGCTGTCATTGCAGGTAGATTATACAAATCAAACAGCTACTTCATGAATCTAACTATTTATCATAGCTTCATGCTGTAATGAGGCTTTCAAGTTGGCTACAGCTGTAGCCCCATACTTGAACAATTATATGATGTACACTGGTAATGATGGAGTTTATACTTATACATTTGAGCATCAAAAGAAGCCGGAATGTACCGTCTGTGGTTCAGAATCTGCGATTGCTAAATTACATTCTGAAATGACTGTTGAAGAATTAATTGAATGGCTTACAGAGAAGCCTGATATGTAAGTTTTCCATAATATAAAATTATTGTCTTTTTGTATTAATATTTTCTTGTACAGACAATTGAAAAAACCTAGTCTTCGTACAGCATCTAAAACCATTTATATGCAAGCACCGAAGGCTTTAGAAGAAGCTACTCGACCAAATCTTTCCAAATTTATTAGTGAATTTATTGAGAATGGTGAATTTGTTACTGTTACAGATGCTGCTTTGCCTGTCAGTCTTCAATTGAGAGTTATAATACTTCCTTGAATAAAAAAAAAAACCATCATGTAAATCATAAACTTTTCTGTTTCACTTTTATATACTTGATTTTAAAGAGTTTTATATCCATCAAATTATACGTTAATTGCATTTTGTTTTTTGCGGAATGATGAATATAACGTCTGTTTGCCATTCATATTTTTTGCATTGTTCTTTTATTTTGTAAATTCTGAATATCAACATAGGTTAATTTCAACATGATTCGAATCGATGTGTCAAAGCGGTCACCTATAAGCCACTATATGTTGATTTCTTTTCTTTCAATCCATAAACATTCAACATTTTTTCCTTTGCCTAAAGAAACTTCACATCATGCCCGGGTTTGTTTTGGAAGAACCTTTCCCTTTAGCTCGTTTTCACAACACTGTTGGTGAAAGCGATGGAAAACATTTCGTTGTAGGACTCAATTCTTTGGAAAGCGCATTAAATAACAACTCTACTGAACGTCTTGATGATGCTGATTTCGTTGCCATCACTGTTCAAGGTGAAGGTTTCAAGATCTACAATGTAATTTATAGAGAAAAAGGGATAAACTGATATGTTAAAGATGCTGATAAATATTGCCTTTTTTCATTTAGACTACTGATCAGAAATGCACCAAATCTTGGACTACACCACCAGGCATTGCCTTTGTTGGACCTGCAACACACATTGATGGCGGTAGAGATTCTGATGCTGTCGATTACACTTATGCCATTGTTGCATCAGGTCCCGATGTAGCCAAGGCTGAAGAACGCAAGGCAATTTGGTTGTGGAAAAATACTAAAACTGGTGATATTGAGGAAATGGATAAAACTGTCAAATCTGTAAGATCAGACAAAATGTGAAAATGACATTTTAAAGGCTAAATAGTATATTTTTACTTGTAGTTTGACGAGCATATAAGTGCTATTCATGTCTCACCATCATTGCACTCTCATGTTATCATTGTCAGCGAAAGTGGATCAATTGAATTAGCCACCAAAGATTTAGATCGTTTGACAGCCAAGCAAAAAGCACAAAAGAACGGCAATGTAATTTGGTCCACTGTATTTGTTACTTCCAATGCACACACTCGTCCTTGTTGTATCCCATCTTCTATGGTACCTTCAATGTCTACTATTGTTGTTACTGTTAGCAATGTCGCTGGATCAGATGTTTACGCTATTAAACTCAATTATGTCAACGTCGAACGTAGAAGTATCGACCTTCTCACTAGTATCGATGTCAAATTATCCGAGAAACCTGTAGCATTCACTTTGGATCCCACTGATGGTCGTTTAACTATCTTGGGTGCTGCTGGAAATTGGACTGTCTGGCGTATGCAATTGAAGCATAGCTCCTCAAAGAAGATTTCTGGTTCTTTGAATGAGCATTTATCTATTCAATTGAATGGTTATCGTTTCCAAGATGAAACTTTAGGTAATATCGCTTCTGTTACACCATTATCTGATAGCTATGTAGCTATGATTGCACCTCGTACCACAAAGAAGGGTGAAGTCGAACATGTTGTCAGTGTTTGGGATGTTAAATATGGCACCCTTCAAGCCGAGCAATTGGTCAAAATGACTGAAAAGAACACTTTTAACAAGGATACTTGTGTTTACAACATTGCTGTGTTGCCCAACTCCCATTTAGCTGTTACTGTATCTTCTATTGTCACTAAATCTTCCAAGAAGAATACTAAATCTTCCAAAAAGATGCTCGATACCAACTCTGTCGTCATGTTGTGTCCCTATTACAGCGAACCTGTTTCATTAATGGCTGCCATGGGCAAAATGAAGCAAACTGTTGAATTTATGGGTATTAATAATGAAATCAGCTCTGATGAAAACATTGGTTATTCTCGTAGTGGTACTGAAACTGTCAGCCGTGATTTTGCTTTTCATCCTGAAGAAGATTCTGATGTAGTTTATGATAAATGGGTATCTAGATTGGAGAAATATCAAAAGCAAGAAACCAATACATTGACTAAATTAATGGCTGATAATATTTCTGGTGAGGATTTCAGTAAATTATTCTTTGAACATGTTAATGTCAACTCCAAGGCAACTGCTGGTGATGCTCATATGAGCGAAGCTTCTTCAGACCCTATTACTGCTAAAACTGAAGAATATCGTCAAATCATGCAATCTACATTCAGTAACACAAGAAAGGCCGACATGGAATTATCGCAATTCTTTACATCAAATGTTATTACTAAATGTTTCCAACAAGGTCAAGCTAAATTCTGGCCAGTAGATGTCATTTTATTCTTAATGTCAAGGTCATTACTTCGTAGTAATTATTCAGATAAAGGCATTATTAGTTCTTTCTTGGAAAGAAAAGAATGGTCTCTTATTCCTATCGTATTGGAGAAGGTTCATGATATTCCAGAAAATGATTTGGTGACACTTATCAAGGCTTTAATTGTGTTATATAACAGCGAAGATGAATGGAAGGCACGATTCAGCACATATATGAAAATGATTGTAGATGCCCCTAGAAATGATATCTTTTTACAACAATCACTCAAACGCATCAATGCTGCTGAATTACCAATTATTCTCGAAACAATTGTCAATTGGTTAAAGGATAAATCCTCTAATTTAAGCAAACGTAGCAATGTAAGTGCATAGATTTATTCTTTTAAAATTTTAGAAACTGATATGTGATCTTTTATAGATTGTTGATTTTGCCAATAGTATATTGGATATTCATTTCCCTACACTTATTTTGGAACCTAAATTACAAGAAATTGCCCTTACATTACGAGAACTTGTTGCAAGTGAAATTGAAGTGATTGATGATTTAGAACAATTAAGAAATATCTTGGGTGCCTATGATCGTAAGAATAAGCATGCAACTGCTAAGCGTATTGAAAGACAAACAAGAGAGCAAGATGCTCCTGTGGATGAATTGACTAAATTCCGTAAAAAGAATAAGGGTAAATTTGGTGGAGAACAAGGTATACCAGTCTACAGAGTGGAGGTATTCAGATTTTAGTTGTAGTAAATATAGAGAGACACGCAATTGTTTTATTTATTGTGATGTTTGTAGAAATAAAATAATAAAAAAAGAGATGTTTTTGTTTCATTCAGTATATTGACGGCTGCTAAAGTTTATTTACTTTGTTCGAAATTTTCTAGAACACTTCATTTTCCCTAATTTACCGCTTGAATTTTTAAATTTTTGAGGTAGAAAAGTTGTTTCTTTTCACAAGAATGATCTATTAAAAAATATTAATAGCAACGTTTATATCACAATTATGTAATTTTGTCGTAAAAGGTTAAATTTAAATGTGCTACAAACCTAAAGTCCTTGTGGTTGCGATTTGATGACTTTATAAACTGCCAAAACACTGCCGATACATGTCAACATTAAATCCAAATATTAGAAAATACATATACAGTGATGTACATGCATGATATGTAGATAACATTATGCAATTGCACGGGTTAAGAACAACTTTAAACAATGTTATGGTGTGTTTCGTCTCGTTTTATCTTGTGTTAATGCAGAGGGAAGTTTCTATACAACATTTTCCAAAATTTTACCTTCTGTTCGAAATTCTGCGAAAAAAGAATTTTCAGCAATCTTTTAATAAAATTTGATGAAATTCATTAAAAAAAAAGTTATTCAGATATTTAAATGTGTACAAAGCTTTTCAACAACGATAATGGCGTCCGAAGAGGCCACACCATTCAGCCAGGGATAACGTAAATCATCATATAAGATCTTTGAGTTACTCAAGCAACCCAAATACAGCACCTGACAGGTGCTTCGAAAGCACAGACTCGTTGCGACAGACTACCCTGCGCAAACAGTTATGATCCATTCTTTCGTCTGAGATTAAATTACATCTGTCAAATATGACCTGTCAGTTGATATTTTAATCACGTGAAATTAATTTCGGGCCGGAAGCTTACCGGAATTAGGCTAAACCGTTCCGGATAGGTTAATGCCATAATTAAATGGCATGAATTTGGCAGAGAAAATGTGTTAATAAATAAGATGTAAATGAAAGATAGAATTATAATAATGGTATTTGTAATTCAAAATTAAATAGCTTCCATTATTGGTTTTGGTATAATCGAAACGGCACTCAGTTTATTATAAGCATTTTCGTTTTTTTTTCGGTGGAAATTTACTTTTTTTCGATGTTTAGATTTTGAGCTGATATCTCGATAAAACCCTGAATTGACGAAAATCCAAAAGGTTCTATAAGTTTTATAATTGGCTGCTTTTCATTTAGACAAGACAATGAACAAAGTAATTTTCGTCATATTTTTTTTTTGCATTAAAAAAAAAAAAAGATTCCCAATAGAAACAAGGGATTCTATCTCTTCTGCAAGAACCGGGGGAAAGATATTAAATCTTGGCCAATGCTAAGAAACATAGTACATGGATAAATCTAATCCCATGCAGAAAATTCGATAAAGTGAAACGCTTAATATTACCTCATTGCCACTCACAGACTTGGTTTCGCTTTTCTGATTTAGGCTCTCCTTCATACCGAAAATGATATAAAGAGAGTGTTCAATTTCGTTAAAATATCTTTTTTCAATTAATTAATTTTTGTAATATTTTCTCATTTAAATTAAAATATGCAACTTGGTAAGCTTTTATCTCTTGTTCTTCTTGGTGCATCTGCCGCCGCTGCTCAACAACAACAGCAAGATCCTCCCACTGGTAATAGTTCTGCTACTCTTGTTGAGCTTTTGACAGCTCCTAACAATACTTTGGGTGTCTCCAAGTTTGTTGATTTTATACAATCTGACTCCGGCTATAAGCCTGTTGTTGATCTCTTGAGTCAACCTGGTAACTATACTTGCTTTATCCCTAATAATCGTGTTATGAACAAGCTTATCTTGCTTTGGAGAGCTTATGCTGAATCTCATAACCTCAATGCTACCGGTTATCCTCCTGCTAACTTGACTGTTCAAAACCTTACTCTCGCTGACGTTGTTAGCTATCATGTCCTTGATGATAAGGTTCAACTTGCCAACATGAGCAACTATGTTAACGTTGCCCATTCTATCTTGAACAAGACAGATGTTGACCTTCTTGGTACTGGTTTGCCTGTTCTCATTGAGAACAATGCTACTTGGAAACAATTTAACAATCAAACTTGGTTACAAGCCAACAGCCAATATCTTGAATATGAAGTTGGTAACGGTAATGATGAGGCCGATGTTCGCTATCATGATCTTGAAGCTTCTAACGGTTATGCCAATGTCATTACATCTAGTAAGTTTTTTTAATAGCTGCTACAATTGTTGATTTAGTTTATTAATATGTATTATTTTAATAGTCTTGATTCCTCCTATGAGCCCTAGTGTCGTAATCCAAGGAACCGATGATGTTGACGACCTTGCTGATATTCTCCAGCAACATCCTGAACTTGCTGCTCATCTCGATAACAGTAAGAATTTCACATTCTTTGCTCCCAGCGACAGAGCTTTGAAGAATGTTGACTTGGAGAACATGGATAACGATACTCTCAAAGAATTGATTTTGAACCATTTCGTCGAAGGCGTCTACTATTCTACCAACTTCACTGATGATGCTGCTTCCAACAGTAGTCAATTCAATTTGACTACCATGAACAACGGAAGTTTGCCCGTATCTGTCAATAGCACTTCCAATGTCATTACTTTGAATAACACTGCTCGTATTGTTGAACCTAACATTTTCTTCAACAATGGTGTCATGCATGTTATTAACAAGATACTGAATGCTACCGATTCTACCGGTTCTACCAATTCGACCAACTCTGCCAGTTCTACTAACTCTGCCAGTTCTACCAACACTGCCAGTTCTACCAACACTGCCAGTTCTGCCGACACTGCCAGTTCTGCCACTTCTACCGCTTAATGTCTTTTTTTTTTTTACACTTTAAAACATAATTTTATCATTACTCTAGTACATATCTACCATAAATAAATAAATTAAATAACAACCTTCAAATTATATGAACTTTTATGGCTTTTCTCAAGCACTAACACTCGTTTTACCATTTTTAGGCTGATGAAATCAATCGTAGATGTGTCAAGAGTATTGTGATATTTTTTCTCGTTGATTTACATCTGCATATAATTCGTTTATCCTTGGCTTCTGTCATCTATGCGTAATTACATGTTTTTTTATTGGGCATGTTTATACATTCAAATTTCATTTATTTACAATATTGAACTTTTTGATTTATTATTGTGTGCCTGATTATAATAAGCTGATTAATCACTCCTTTTTTTCTTTGTTTGTTTACGATAATTCATAATAAATTACGGCATTTATAAAATAATGTTGTCAATCATTCCACTTTTGAATAAATAATTGTATGGCACTTTTAAACAGCATACCCCAACCTTTCTACTAATCTGGCTACGCTCTCGGATGATTAATTGTGCAAGGCCATTTTGATTCTTTTTGGCATATTTAAGGTTACAATTTGAAATAAAGCCATACACGAGCCACAGCAGAAAATTGAAACATGACAAACACTTGTGTTACATTTGGTTCAAAGAATTTTAAACTATAAAAAGTATAAATTTTAGGTTTTGAAACCATTCCAATGCATGTACTGTAACGGTGTCATTTATTTATAAAATAGGGGGACGTCAATTTCAAAGTTTAGTAGATTCAGAAAAAAAACTGACCAATAAAAGTAAATAGATATTGATATCCTCATTTATGCTGTAGTAGATCAGTTTGGTAGATTCAGTAAATTTCGCATGATAATGAAGAAATGTAATACGGTTTTCAACCAATTATATACGAAAAAACGAATATACTTGAGGATCTACTACTAAAAAGTGGTAGGTGTATTTCAGTATATTGATTTTATTTTGAGTCAATCATAAAATGTGTAAATTTTGGTACTTTGAGGTTGATGCCCACTAATAGGATTACGAATTTACATTAACTTGTTTTTCGAGGGTGAATTATTTGTGTTTTTTCGATCAAATACAAATCGAAATATAATACAGGACACCAGAGTAACAGGGACAATTAGTAATTGAGGTGTTGCCATCAGTGCCAAATCCTATATCACTTAATCAGCAATAAAAGTGGACAGCCTTAAACTATAGCCACTGGCACTAGTTAATGTATTTGCGTTCAAGAGCTATAGAAACCTGCAAGTCGTGCGATCAACTTGGTTACGGTTGTAGTGTTATTTATCAATCTTTTAAACTGATCTGCTAACAAGACTGTAGAAAAGAAGATCAGTACAGTAAAAAGCTTATCAAAACAATAGTTGAAAACAGCTTAATTTACACCTCGTTTAAGTTGATTGAATACTTCATGTGTCTAATAGATGCACTTTTCAAAATTTGGTGAAATACAACATATTTTTGTGATATCTCTTAATGTCATTTTGCTAATAATAAGTTTATTCGATTCATTGATTCATGAAGTCACTCATGGCCAATATCATACCACAAAGCCATGTGCATAATGATTAAGCTATGAAACATTTGAAATGTCTTGAGTCTAGATACACAGTTGGATATTCAAGCGAAATTTTCCATCCAAATAATACTCCCATATCGTAAATTCAGCCTAATTAGTATATCCTCACATTGCTAGATTTCCATTGGGTTTAGTGAGAATGAGTATTCCAATAAAGCTTTTTAATCGATCCAGTCCACTTGAATTTTGATACTTTTATCAACTGTTATTTTCTGCCTGATTGAATCTTTTTTAATTAAACTACAATGCATATTTTCAATGTGCTGTCAATTATTTTTAATGGAGGTCTACAAAAAAAAAAAGTTTAAACCAAATTAGCCGAAGATCAGCTTAGAGTGATGGTAATATATTGAGCATCTTAAATCTAGAAAAGAATTTAGAATTTCAAAGCAAAGATACTTAAATTCACTTATTACTGTTGGATTCAAACGTTCGAACTTTTTGTCTTCAATTGAATTTCCTTTTATGATAAAGAATTAATAAAAATCATGTTGCTTTGCATTATTAAATCATATTATGTTTTTGTTTTTACAATCTTTAGTTGACGAACCCACCGACTTTCTGTGATGCCTTGATTTAATAGATAATAAAAATTGTTGTATTCCATATAGTATACAGATTCTGATAAATATTTTGTATGTACAACTTGGAAAAATTGAAATTTCTGAAAGCGATTTTTCAATACTTTCATTCTTCAAAATCGGATTTCGCCCCTCCCCCTCTCCATATAATCCCATATTGAAAAATTTTATGATATATATACTTTAGGTATTAGAAAATATTCATGAATTAATTGCAATACAATACTTGTTCTTGAACTTAATTCATATCTCACAAAAGATTCAAAAACACGTAAAATCCACTGCTTTTTCCTTGAAAACTGGGTCTCACTTTTCATCGCTGCTATACTTTTTTTTTCACTAAATAACACCAAGATAAAATTATATCCCAATGTACCTGAGATGTTCACCTTTAATTCAAAAATAAGTATCCGGAAATATCCTATTTTTTACAATTGGTATTAATTTTTCAGTGCTAAGGTTTCAGATTTTTTACGCGTATTTTACTGCTAAAGCATTGAAAACTTTGAGGCTTCATATCTCCAGAAATAATTAAGCTATACCAACACTTTTTAATAATAAAATTTACTTGTTTTGAAGTGCTCTATAACATGTTTTAATATAAAAAAATTCTGAGCACTTCTATTTTTTTTCATTTTTTTTTGGCATTTCTATAGTAGGTTTCAAAATATTGGTTAAATTGAGCAACATTTTTTTTGCATTCATGTCATTAAGCTCGTTAAGCTCTCTCAGACCCAATTTAGAGTTTTTCACAATATTGATTTTTCGCGGAGATATCCTCAAAAATGTGTATAAAGAGACACCCTCATCTCTAACCTCAATTTTCCCTTGTATACCCTCATCCCAAATTCTGAAACAGAAAAAATTGGACAAAAATGTTGTTTTCTCTACGAATAATGCAGCTAGAAGATTTTGCAATAGCTCAATCGATAGATAATTTTTTTGCGCATCATTTGAATAAATTATATTGTAAATATGCTTATAAAAAGTGATGCGCATCTTCAAAAAACCTCCAAAATTTCAATTGCATTTTACGCAAAATTTAATGAGGAATGTTTTTTTCATTTTTGTTTAGATGTATGCAGAATTCAAAACTGTAAAAGATCTATTTAATTTGCTAAGTTGACTTGCTTTGCAGTTTACGATCATTTAAACAATTTTGTTTTTTGAACCATTTTTCGATCTTTTTTTCAGATCAATTTTGGAGCCCCGTAAATATAGATTTTAAGCTGTGATATAAACTATTATTTTGATTATCTCGACGAAAAATCAATATTTTTTGCTAAAACAAAAAATGCAGAGTAGCAATCAATTAGACCTATCTTGTGAATACAAAAATTAAGCCCTGGATAATGATTTTTAAGTTTTAAAGATAATAAACTAATATTTACAACTGCAGAAAACAAAGAAAAAAAAATCCTATCCTTGTGAATATTGATCCAATTAACCTCCAATTATACATGATGGTAGATTTAAACGTATCTTGCATAAAAATTTATATTTCTACTTGATTTATCGAGACTTTAATAATTAAAAATCAACGTAAAAAGTACCGTTTATTAGAATGAATTAAATATGGGTTTATATAGTTATTGGGATTGTGTGATAAGATCTAATGGACAGAGATCCATTAGATATGACAATAGATATTATTATTAATGTGTATGAATATAACATGTTATGTCTCAGTGGTAATATTGCTATATATAAGTTGTGTTTCATTATTAGTTCCTGGGTGACAGGAACCAGTTTCTGGATAGATAAGTTCTGCTAAGATTTGTCGGAGATCTTCTATATATCGAATGTTGTAATTCTGATAGATCACTACTTTCACAAATGACAGTGAATTGAGAAAACCATTAGCAAAACATAATATTTCTGTCCAATAAAACCACCTGTTGTGTCCTATATTTTCATGTTTGATAAATAATATTTTAAAAAAGAATATAATTAAAGGAGAATGAGTATTGAACCAGTTCTTTAACTGTATAATAAAAACAAGACATCGTTTATTTAAATATTGCAGTAAAATATGGGTGTAAAAAGCGATAAAGAATACTATTAAAATCCTTCTTTATTAAAATATGGATAATGTGCAATAAAATGGTTATTCTACGTCTCTGTTTATATTATTTGGTGATTATTTACTATCTTGCAATTGTATTGCAATTGTCAACGATTCCATTAATTTTGAGTAGTATAAATGTTGGGTTGTTTGGTTATTGATTTGGTGGATCAAGAACGGTGTTTTAAATATAGTTTGTCAATCATGCTTTCAGAACAGCCCTTACTTGTTCTACTTGATAAGCATGTACTTTTTGTATTTTTTATTTGGGATATCCCACATTACTTTAGTATTTTAGCATCTCTTATTTGAGTATTATACCTTTGCTATCTTCATGTAATTGTCTATTTACTATATAGTCTTATCTTTGATAGCATGTTTTTAATGAGATGACATTTAATTGAGGTATTTTATGATGGGAATCTAGCTTAGTTCACTTCAAATATAAAAGTATGGACTTTTACTGTACAGTATATTGATTTGACATTGAGATCCTGAGATGCAATTTAAGGCACCACTATTGAACCATTAGATCTATTTGATAGTAATCGATGGATGGAAATAAATCAATCATAATTTAACCGTGCTTACAAAGCTTTTGAGTTACCTTGTTTCAATGCTGCGCTAAATGTGTTTCTTGGATGTTGATTTGATAGCTACTTGTTTGATTTGTTATGCCAATACTCATCCTAGGTCTCACATCCAAGGTCACAGTCTATAATTAGTGTTACAGTAAATCAATGCGGATCATTGACTTACATCATATTCTTAGATAGTAAAACCCTAGGAATAGTTATAATTAATGTATATAAATACATCCAAAGGATGTATTGTTAATAAGAGTGTAATATTCTGGCAAGATTATTTATACAGACTCTTTTGACATTTCATGATTAACCACCACTGGGATGAAATAATATGGTATCATCATAATTGAGGTCCAAGCGTTCTTGGTAATTACTGGATTAAAATTAGTACTTAGTACGCTAGGATTTTCTTATTATATCCGATATCAAGACTTTGCACTTCAATACATTTCGTTGTCAATAGATTGTAAGATGTATTGACACTGTAGAAGGTGATAGCGTATGATACTAGATGGCGCACAATAATATATATAAAGAAAATGGATTTCCGAAATACTGTAGCACTAAAATACTGGAGTAAAGAAAAGAAGAAAACAATTGATAATCTTTTAAAAGCTATGCGTAGAAAGGTAAAACGAAGAAAAAAGGTGAGGGGGTATTTAGTTGCGCTTCTAGCCCGGCAAGCACAAGTAGGTAATTTATCAAAATATGTTTAGGTTAAACAAAAATTAGAAATTTAATCAAGTAAAGAGATATCGTTTATTGGAATGAAATTAATAGGGTTTATATACTATTTGATTTGGGGAATTAATGATGTGATAAGGTAGTTTAGATATTATTTAATAGTAATGTGTCATGTTGGTATATCATGTTGGAATATCGTATTGGCGTATTATGCTTTTGTACCATGCTTCTATACCATGCTTTTAGGAGCATTGTATAGTTAATATTTAATTAAGGAACTTCCGGTTCCGGATCTGTTATTGTTTACTTTTTTGGATTTGACATGATCCGGTTTAAGAATGATACATCAAATACAACCATAACTGATGTATTATTACTTAATACTACTTGTTACATATTAACCATGTTTAACGCTTAGTAAGTATTGATCGAAGTAATTAGTCAATTACTTTTAGTAACACCAACAACGTCCATCCCTTAGTACTTCTATCTTAATAGACTCAATCTAATTACAAGACCATAGCATTTGAGAGTTATATGTAGATAACGATTATTTCCAATACAAATAAAATAAAGACTACAAGCGATTATATCACGGAGAACGTAGGGTCTTTATTATTAAGTTAAAAAAGGAAGCCAGGAGCCATCAGGTCCTGGATTCTAAAAGTATTTATACCATTTCAATTCCATTTGGATGTCAGGTTCAATATGGGATTGAAATGAGATTTAACATAAATAATAGGCAAAAACCTACATTCTCCCCCACCAAACTCGTCTACAGTTGTTAGTTCTAATAGGTTTGTTGTTTGCTACGCAATTCATCCTTAGATTTCTTGTTTGAATTGTTTAGCTGGTGGTAGTCAAATGTCCCAAATTTTCGTTTACCATCTTGGATTTCAATAGAATTTGCTTCACTAAGTTGGAAATTTCTCTGGGCCATTTGTCGTGTGATCATTTTAGTTGGGGTTTTCAGTCCCGAATGCTTCTTATGGATAATATTTGTTTGGATCTGTGGAATATCAGTTGCAAAATCAGGTGATTCAGCAATTTCACGATAAATATTACTTGGCGCGAAATCATTTTTTATGTGATTTTGTGCTTGTTTTCTTTTATCATTAATTATTTTCTTTACATCAACAGGTCGTCCTGCATGATCTTTCTTTACTTTTTTCCAATAATCAATAATAAATTCCGTATCAGTAAAGTCATCAGTTTTGACCCATGAATTATGATCCTTATTATAATTTTTCCATTTCACTAAATATTCGCGATTTTGTGGATTACCATTATCTTGAATAATTGCCTCAACCTCAAATAATTCGCTCTTTGGAACGATCTCTTCTTGGTTGATTGCCTTTAGTTCAGAAGCTACATAGTTCCGAGACATTAACATGCCTTCTTCGTCCCGTAAAATATATGCACCCCCATCATTCTGTCGAATAACCTGATATGGTCCCACATATGATGGTGCAAACGCATTAGTTTTGTGTAGAATTTTATGCATCACGTAAGTTCCTGCTTTAAAATTAACCTGCACATTTTTCTGATCAATTTTACCATGCAATTTATCAGTGTACCGTTGATGTTGTTCTGCAATTGCTGGAAAAACTAATTGTCCCATGTAATCAATGCGCTTCAAGAGCTCTTCATTGGACATGTAGCGTTTACTTTTCAAGTTGCCTTGAGGGTCATAATAATTAATAGGTGCGTTCATGTTACGAGCGTACATTAATGAAAAAGGTGAGCTTTGTAATTTCTTTGATATTTTGTTATTAATTAGCAATGCACATATAGGTAGGTAGTTGTGCCAGTCTTCAATGTTTCCATTTAACAACTTTGCTAAAGTTTTCTTTACAATGCCCACATATCGCTCAGAAATTCCGTTGCCTTCAGGATGGTATTGTGTCGAATAGCGTTTCTCAATTTGCATAGATTGAAATAGCATCGTATGTAATTGATTCGCCCATTCTGCACCATGATCTGATGCTACAAAAAATCGTGGAAGGCCGATAATGCCAAATGCTTCGATCATTGCGACCGCAACACTTTTAGCTGTTTTGTCAACCAAGGGTTTTAGGATTACGAAACGAGTACATACATCTACCATTATTAATAGGTAAGTGTACAGGTTTGAATTAGATGAGAACGGACCCGCTAAATCCATTACATAACCATCTCCTGGAAGATAGCAATAAACAGATCGTGAAGGGGAGTATCCTTTTTTCTTTATATTGAATTTGGCACAAGTCGAACAACTACTAACAATATCAATTGCGTCTTGTAGTATCCCGGACCAATTCATATTTTGATTTCGGATTGATTTTACAATGTTGTCTGCTCCAAAATGGCCACTTTCATTATGAATTTCCTTCAATAATGTTTTTCTATCAGCCTCTGGTACAATCACATAGTTTTGTTCACTAAATTTGTGGGTTGCTTGAGCAAACGCTACTAATCTTGTAGATTTGTTATTGGTAAAATGTTCAATACTTTTAGGTTTGAACGAGGTTTCTTTATTCACCGCATTTGTCAATGAAAAACCCTTTCGTTGTTTGTATACTTTGGAACTATTATTCCCATCGGCCCCATCAGCTTGATTATCAGAATGATAAAGGCGTGATAAAAAATCAGGTAATACATTCTGTAATCCACTCAAGTGACGAATTTCAAAAGAGTGTCTTAGTAGAGTATCAAAGTAATCAACAAAGTGTTCATTAATTGGTGTTTGTGTGAAGAGATGTGTCAAGCTGCGATGATCTGAATATAGTATGAAATGACGTCCGAAGAGAAAGTCATCGTACACTTTTAATGCCATGGCAATAGCAGCCAATTCACGACGTTGCACATGCCAATTGCGTTCGCTTTTGGATAGGCTTCGACTATGAAATGCGATATATCTGATTTTGGTAATTGTTTTTGGGGTAGCGTCATCATGATCGCCACTCGCTTGGGTATATTTGAGCTCCTGAAATAAGCATGTGCCTAAAGCGTGATCACTGGCATCAACTGCCACAATCAAAGGTAAGGATGGATCAATAGGAGATAATACGAGCTTGGATGCTAATACTTCTTTGATTGTATCAAAATCATGTTTTAGTTCGGGTGTCCATTGAATAGGGACAGAATCACCAATATTACGGAGAGCATCGAGTCGCCAAGTTAATTTACTGGCCATTGGACAATGATCGCGCATATAAGTGAACATACCCAGACAAGATTTAAGAGCTTTTGGATGTTGTGGATATGGTACATCGCAAATATTAGTTAGACGCTTGGTGCAAATGCTGCGACCCTGACGGCTAATTGTTTGACCCAATACCACAATGGCTGTTTTACCAATGTGAGCTTTAGCCATATTCAGGATGAGTTTATTCTTTGTTAAACGATCAATAATGATACTTAACTGCTTTGCATGTAGATCCATATCGTTTGTTTGTGTTACACAATAAACGTCATCGATATATGTCAAACAGAACGGAAGATCCCCGAGAATGTTGTCTAATAAACGCGACCAAGCGCTCCCGACAAAAGTAATCCCGTAAGGGCACGAAATGAAGCAATATGCAGAATTACGATGTTGGAAACTTGTTTTAACTTGATCTGAAACATTTAGGGGTAGTCTCAGGTACGCGGTCGTGACATCAATGCAAGAATATATAGCAGCGCCAGTCGCTTGCTTGAAAATATCTGATGGTAATTTGATGCTATAATGGTCAAGGCTAGTCTCTAAAAGGATACTGTTCAGTTCACGCACATCCAAGCAGGTTCGCCAGGACATGGTGCCATCGCCCTTTCGTTTAGGAGCAAAGGTCACTGGATTGTTCCAAGGACTAGGTGGTGCGGGTTTAATAACACCATTCTTTAACCATTCTTTTACAGTTTCATCAAACACAGGCATCAATTTTTCAGCAATTTTATATTGACGACGAGCTCTGGTTTCATTGGGTATAGTATCTAGCTTGATTAGAGCTAAAGGGTGAGGACAATGTTCACGAATGTCAATCGCTTGATTACGTTGGATCGCTGGTTCAAGCGCTTTCAATAATCGAGCGTGTTCACTTTCAGTGCCAGCGTTGGATATATTAGGCTGGTATTGTTCATCAACAATGGCATCATTATATAGAACTTTATTATCATCCCAATTAAATGCAACACCTGACAGAGATATGCCCAATTTGGAAAAGAGATCGCAACCAAACAGGGATTGTTTTCCATTTCCCAATTCGTTCATCACAAAAAAGGAGTGTTTGATATTACGTCCATTATATTTAATTAGGATCTGATCTGTTTTTCCCAATAAAGGTACATGTTCATTATTTGCTAGAGTTATCTGAATATTCAAGCAAGGGTTGATTGTGATATTGTATTTATTACATAAGTCAGAAGATAATAATGAAATATCTGAACCAGAGTCAATTAACGCTAGTTGCCTATGTGTTCCCAACAATAAGAAAGGTGACAAAGGAGAGTAAGGATTTTGATTTAGTATATCATTGTCATCAATCATTTGTCTTTTCTTAGTAGTATGTAGCATACTACATAAGAATTTGTGGTATTTACCATTGTTTTCTAAAATGCCAGGAGCGACAAGTGGTTCCGTAGTCAAACTCTGATCAACGTATTCCATTAGATCATCGTCGTCTGACATGGGATTGTATTTTTTAAGGATATCAGCTAATGCTCTAACCATATCTTCCGTATCCTCAATGGCGTCCGAGGTCGCTTGATTAAGTTGACCAGCGGTTGTTTTCGATGATCGAACCATATTTACATTAGCTTGATTTACTATAGTGTAAGGTTCATGATGATCTGGATTAGATAAATGTTCAATGAAAGATTTTCGTCTTACAGCGAACGTACCTGTTCTATTATTATCTGGAAGTGCATTCTCTTTCTCAGCACGACGACGATAATATTCTGATCTTTCAGGACATTGATGACCAGGGACGTATTCAACCTTTTTACAGTGGCCACATAAAGATTTGGTGGGGTTACCAGTAAAAGGTTGGTATGGACGTTGAGGTTCTCTACGATCCACTCGTTTAGGAGGTGAAGAAGTATCCTCATTGGGAATTTCATCCTCAGGGCGAGTACGTTTTTTATCATTGATACTTCTAGCTTTAGATCGCTTTGCTGATTCAACTGCATATCGATCTGATAATTCGCGATGGACACTGTGTGTATGCGATTCCAATAATTCCATTAGAGAATGTAAATTCTCGTTGGGAAGAAGAGGGTCGGGACAACTGATCCTGTCATTGTTTTTAGAGCTTCGTAACTCTGGTAATTTAGATTTGAGGTACGTTTTAACGTAACCCTGCAAGGACATGAAACATTCGACGGCCTTATTGTGAGTATCTTGCATTTTTGCCTTGGTAAGCAAAATGACATAGCGTTGCAGATAATTCATTAAGGGTTCCGTGGGATGTTGACGCATCAGAAACACTTGACCAACGTAATCATCATTAGTATATGTTTCCAAATACTTTTTGATTAGTTTATCTTTCATGTCATTCCAACATTTGTATCGAAACTTGCTAACCTTGATTTCATGGAGCAGTCAATCTCTTGGTGCCGTATCCATCGAGGTGATGAACGATTGTTTCAAAGCTTTGTCCCAATGCTTATCGATGTTCGTGTTATAGAATACAAAGATAGATTCGAATGCTTCAATAAAATCTTCAACTGTTCGGTACGATACAATAGTTGTTTTATCAAGAGCCCTCATTTGATATGTTTGCGTGGGATAGTTGCAAATTTCAATATCGAACTTAGGAATCTTATCCATGGGAACCTTAAATTTATTCTGTTCCATCATGGTTAATACTTGGGGTTGACCATGATTATTCATCATTGGATTAGTAGTTACCGATTGGTCTTTAGGTGCCATATTACGGATTTCAGTTAACATCCCATTTAATGTGGTTGATTTAGTTTTCAAAATTTGTATCTTATTATCCGCATCCGGATCATCAGACATAAGAAGTTGTCTAATTTGACGATGGATGTTCTCCATCATCATTCTAGTCTCCTTCTCACTATCCTCAAAATCGTTTTGGGCAACAGGAGCAAATTTAGATTTCATTGCAGAGGGAGTAAAGTTATTTTGAAAAGAAGTGCTTACACTAGTATTTTCAGCAATTGAACCTGATGGTTCATGAGCTTTACCCTTATCCGTATGATTGTTACAAACTGATGTGTTTTGAGAGCCGCTTAAGATGTCGGACGTAACAACACCACCAACCACAGTTGGATTATTAAATTGAATTTCATGGTTTTGGTTATTACCCATGGGATTAATAAAAAGATTTGGAGGTCCTGAACTTTTAATAGACGACAGACTAGGGTATTCAATATTACCATCGTCAAGGTCCATATTCTCAAGTTCATCGAGCTCGATCAATTGTATAGGAGAGTGGGTAATATTTCCATCCTCATAAGAGGTTCTGGAGTTACCGCCGTCAACTTCACTTCGGTTACTGTTTCCAGTTACTTCAGCATTAGAAGATTGGTTACTTCTTTGAGAATTTTGATAAATTTCGGACATAGTTTAAATAGACGAGATTTACAGGGGATTTATCTTAATAATATTCGAGCTATCGTTCAAGAACGTTGATATAAAAAAATGAGAGTTATATGTAGATAACGATTATTTCCAATACAAATAAAATAAAGACTACAAGCGATTATATCACGGAGAACGTAGGGTCTTTATTATTAAGTTAAAAAAGGAAGCCAGGAGCCATCAGGTCCTGGATTCTAAAAGTATTTATACCATTTCAATTCCATTTGGATGTCAGGTTCAATATGGGATTGAAATGAGATTTAACATAAATAATAGGCAAAAACCTACAGCATTTATTACATCCGACTAAGAAGGATACATCAGCTAGGTTCTTGATTCACATGGTTAAGAACGTCTGTTAAATTTTTTTTTGGTAATCTCAGTTGTCAGTTGTCAATCATGCGTTCAGAACATCTCTTACTTATTTTATTTAATTCAAATGAAAATTTTAGGTTTTTTTTATTTGTAATACAACAATTTATAAATATCCATGATATCTTTGATACATTAAAATATCTTGGTTATATATTTATGGTTTATATTCTTAATCACTTATTTGAATTGCATGGCATGGTTTCAATTTCAAATGAGATGTCCTTTAATTTATTATGTGGGAAAATACTACCTAATTTATCATAACTTTTTTATATTCACAAGAAGATGATAGACCCAACTGAAAACTACTCTGCATTTTTTGTTTCAATGAAAAATATTAATTTTTTGTCAAGATAATCAAACTGATAGTTTATAACACAGCTTAAACTATATACTATCTGGGTTTCAAAATTGATTTTGCAAATCGACCAAAAAATGATTCAAAAAAATAATCGTTTAAAAGCTCATGAACTGCAAAATAAGTTGAACTAGCGTGTTAAATAGCTTTTGTACAATTTTGAATTCTACATACATTTAAACAAAAAACAGAAAAACATTCCACATTAAATTTTGCACAAAATGCAATTGAAATTTTGGAGGTTTTTTGAAGATGCACATCACTTTTTATAAGCATATTTAAAATATAACTAATGACGATAATGCGCAAAAACATTATCTATCGATAGAGCTATTTTTAAACCTTTTTGCTGCATTTTTCGTAGAGGAAACGGGATTTTTGTCCAATTTTTTTTCAGATTCAGAATTTGGGATGAGGGTATATAAGGGAAAAATGGAAGCTAGAAATGGAGGTACCTTTTTGTACACATTTTTGAGGATATCTCCACGAAAAATTAATATTTTGAAAAACTCTAAATTAGGTCTGAGAGAGCTTAACGAGCTTAATGACATGAATGCAAAAAAAATGTTACTCAATTTAACCAATATTTTGAAACCTACTATAGAAATGTCAAAAAAAAATGAAAAAAAATAGAAGTGCTCATAATTTTTTTATATTAAAAGATGTTATAGAGCACTTCAAAACAAGTAAATTTTATTATTAAAAAGTGTTGGTATAGCTTAATTATTTCTGGAGATATGAAGCCTCAAAGTTTTCAATGCTTTAGCAGTAAAATACGCGTAAAAAATCTGAAACCTTAGCACTGAAAAATTAATACCAATTGTAAAAAATAGGATATTTCCGGATACTTATTTTTGAATTAAAGGTGAACATCTCAGGTACATTGGCATATAATTTTATCTTGATGTTATTTAGTGAAAAAAAAAAGCTAAGTAGGAGCGATAAGTCAACCCTCTATTTTGACAAAAAAAAAAACAGCAGTAAATTTTACCTGTTTTCGAATTTTTCGTAAGGCCGAGAATATTTTTAGAAACAGTTAGTAGCATAATGCTTTCAGTTATTGAATTCATATATATATCTATTCTGTAAAAGAATAACAAGATCAAGACGCTCTGTTCTTTAAGTCGTTTTTACAAAGCATAGCCCAAATTACATAAATATAACATAACAAAACTAATTTTTATTTAATAATTTATGAAATATAAATATACAATGTATATATGAATATTATGAGTTTTATTTACAAAGATATAATAAAATGGGGGGGGGGTTTTTGGGAATTTAACGAGCAACAGTTTCGACACTGCTATTATTATTACCCCAAGCGGCAATATTGAAACGTTGTGCGAGGATGATATAAGACATCATAATCAACATATCTCTGAAAAGAAAAAGGTCGCCATTTTCCAAATAAAGATTCCTATTTTCAAGGAATTTTTCACTGTTAACCCATCCCATCTTGTCAAGATTTTCCTTGGTAATAAACTTGTCGAGCAAACCGACAACAACAGGGTTACGGCCCTCTGAAGAAGGGGCAATGAAAGGATGCTTGGTACGATTATAAATTTCTTCGGTAATATAAGGCTTGACAGCTTCCTTAAGAACCCACTTTTCATTCAACGTACCATCAGCTTCGCATTTGATCTTGAGAGAAGGAGGAAGATTGTTTACGTATTCACAAAGATGATGATCCAAGAAAGGGGTACGTGCTTCAATAGAATGAGCCATTTCACTACGATCACCGAGCAAGTTACAAAGATAGTTTGGAAGGAAAGTATGGTTTTCGATATACATGGCAGTATGGAGAGTATGCCACTTGGTGTTGGCCTTGTAGCGGGCTATACCATCAATACTTTCAACCATGGCAAGAGCAGGGTTAGGTAATCCACATTGAGAGATAGCAGTATCTTTAAAATATGCGTTGTTGATGGAAACAACCGTACCTAACATGGTGTGGGTATTGATGTTATTGACCATTTTACGAGTGCTATCGAGGTTATCCTTATGGTCTTTGAATACACCTTCACCGTATTTATCAAACTCGTCTTGTTTACCAAATTTCTTGAGCCTAGCTACACGTTCTTCATTAGAAAGAGTACCAAAGCCATCAGGAGAAGCATTATCAGCCTCACGAAGGTAATCACCATGGAAGAAAGCATAACCACCAAAATGTTCGTCAGAACCTTCACCAGTCAAGACAACCTTGTAACCTTGATCACGAACAAATTCAGACAAAAGAAACTTACCAACACCATTCAAGTTGAACTGAGGTTGTTCGACATACCAAACAGATTCTTCAAATCTAGCCAAAAGATCATCTTCTGTGAGTGACAATTTTTCAAATTCGGCATCACAGAATTTAGCAGTTCTTTCGGCGATCTCGGATTCATCATACTTATCACTTTCGGCAAATGAAATAGAGAATGCTCTCAATTTAGCATCAGGATTTGTCTCTCTTAATATCTTGGAAGCCATACCAGCAATACAAGAACTATCAATACCGCCACTAAGATAAACACCAAGAGGCACATCAGCTCTTAATCTATGTCTCACAGCTTCCAATAGATGATCATGAACACCTTGAACCATTTCCTCAACAGTACGAGTTTCCTTGACATTCTTGTCGGGATAATCGGCATCCCAGTATGGACGAACCTCGATAGATCCAGAAGAAGTAGCAATCAAATAATGACCAGGAGGCAACTTGTAGACACCCTTGAAACAAGTTCTCATATCAGTAATAGGACCATTATTCATGATGGAATCAATATCCCATTCAGCTTTCCATCCCAAAGGAATAAATGACTTTATCTCACTACCAACAAGTAAAGTATTGTTGTAAACCGTATAATAAAGAGGCTTGATACCAAAACGATCACGAGCAGCAATAAAACGATCCTTCTTGGCATCAAAAATGTTCAAAGCAAACTCACCACGAAGATGCTGAAGGAATGATAAATCATATTCTTCATAGAGATGAAGGGCAATTTCACTATCACTCTTGGTACTGAATTCGTGTCCCTTGGCTTGCAGTTCTTCTCTAATACGCTCAAAATCGTAAAGCTCACCATTAACGACGGATTGAATAGAACCAGATGCATTGCTTAAAGGCTGTTGACCACCAGCTAAATCAATAATGGAGAGACGGACATGGCCGAGGGCTGATGAAAACATTAGATACATACTGAATTTAAATTAAGCAATAGCAACAAACTTACCACAACGGCCATTAGGAGAAATGTATTTACCTCGAGAATCAGGGCCACGATGATGCATATACTGCAAGGCAGTATCAAGATCAAGGTTAGGGAACTCATTATCTGAACTATCGAAATGAAAATAACTGCAGAAACCACACATTTTATTTTATATTTAAAAAAAAAAAAAGATGATAAAACTGTAGGTATTAAATTGACGGCCTATTGATACTACTTATACGACTTATTTCGTTTTCAAATTTTCTATATTTGTAATTAATGTGTGTTTTCGATGTCTGGCCTTACTACAGATCTGATTTCTTTGGAAGACCGCATTTCAAGTTCCAGAGTTTGACAAAGCAAATTTTCGGCAGCACACCTAGTAGTACAAAATTAACATATATTAGTATCCAATTAACATTCATAGATTTTGTAAATGTATACCTGCATATAGTCGAAAAGCCCCCCCCCCCTTTTTTTTTATTCTTGCTTTGATCCTGAGTAGATTGTTTCAATTTTGCCAATGTGTAAATATCAGTTTGATATTCAGCGGGAAGCCGGGTATATTGTGTATCCTCCTACGTCTTATGAAATAGGGCATTTGTCCCATCGCTCGTAAACCAAGAACTTTAACTCGGGATAACTTTATCACATCTTTTTACATGCATCAAAAAAGGGCATCTGATATCGAACGTTGCACATATTCTACATATAATTCGAACAATTTTATCTCTCACGATTAGAGCATAGTTTATCATATCTCTTGTCTTAAGATGAAGGAAGTATTTCCTTATTCGCCAATAACATTAGCACACTGAGGTTGAGGTTGCTTTGACTAATATTGAATGTTTCAGGCCAACGACCTCTCTCTCTCTCTCTCTCTCTCTCTTTTCAGTCTGTTTTATATTGGTTAAACATCTTCTTTAAGCGCAGTTATTGCTACAATAGGTTTAAAGGCTTGCCAAGAATTTAATAGCTATATAAATCGAGAAATATCATGTACATTCGATTATGAATAAGGTCAGGTATGCTGCAAAATTACATTGTAAATAGCTATTTACAATGTTTATTGACCTAGAATAATAGTTTTTTTTTTGTGTATCACTCATGCCATTGGCTGATGCAGTGCCCTCTAGATACTTAAGTTTATCGATGCGATTATCTAAAACCTTAAAAGATTTTATAGCGAAACAAACAGTATGTTAAAAAAGAACATTTGCAATATCAAGAATCGACAAATGCTATTCTCAAGAATATAAAAAAGTAATATTATATCTAATTTACAGTCAACTTTACCACATTATTGGATAGAAGTACAAGCATTTTAAGATGTTTAATGATTTAGGAGGCGCACTTGATTTATGATTGTATAAAATGCCAAAGAGCAAGTTGATTGCAAATTTATTCTTATTTCATAGTAATTAATAAAATATTTCTTATTACTTGTTAACTTGTTGATATACTGAATGGTAAATTACATTGAAAGCGGGAACAGTGTATTACTGTGGTGGTGAACAGGATAAATATTTATTCCAGAAAGACCTCACCAAAGTGATACTAAATAATGCTTTGCTCGTGCGTTATTATTGAAACACAATGAATTTACTTCGTACCACATAAATGCTAAGTGTATATCTGCTCTTTCTGCAAAATATTTTGACTGAAATAAAAATAAATTTAAGAATGCGCATATATTGTACATTACGGGTGCACAATGTGTCTCTTTTTTACCCTTATTTTATTCGGTTTCCACATGCGTATAGTGTAATATCTCACGCATATTGATTATTAATGGTATATCTAAAGCAGAATGTTCTTTGTTGGGAACTAGATGTTGAAGTAATCAACCACAATAAGTAGTAATAATTTCTCATTTAACCGCCATAGCAAACATTAAGGAATTTTTATTTTACTTTTGGTCTTGTAAAACCTATATCATCATAACCTTTCATAATTTATAATACTCTAAACTAGATTCTGATATTTTATTAATTCGATATTTATTATAATAAATAATCTGGTTTGTTTGCAAAATGACACTATTGAAAGCATAAATAGCGAATTCAAGCAACGACAAATGATCGAGATTCTTTTCATGATGCGAATCAGTTGATCATATACTGCATAATCAAAATACAGTTTTTCCCATAATTTTATTGCAAATCATAATATACTATGATGATGATATAACTAAAAGGTACTATTAATCAGTTGCTCCGTTTGTTTTGCGAGAGTATGAGTGTGTGAATGTTGGTTTTAAGCGCAGGTAGTTGATCTTTTATCATAAATGATGAACTCCTCGTTTGTTAATAAAGGGAATTCCAATGGTAATGGCACTATATTCATGATTTGTTTCAATTTTTCGTACATAATGTCGTCTATATGATTTTCTTCAACTGAATCAAAACGAATACTGATTTTGGGTAATAGATAGATCTTTTGTATATCTGGATAAATGTTGATTAATCTAAGCACATGCTCATTTAACCATGTTTTACGGCTCGCAAGCATAAATGATTGTAAATCGCTACTGGTGGTTTTTTTCTTTTCTAATTCTGCGACAAATGTTTCTGCATGAATGTGTATTTCACAGCTTAACACAAGATTGGTCATTTCAGGTGATTGTAATAATAGATTACCCAGAGTATATGCATCCACAGACACAAAATTAGTCTGCTGGGATGAGCCAATTAGTTTCAATGTCTTGATCTTTAGTGATTGAGAAGGTAATAACGTTAGACAGTGGTCTGAAAGTGTTGTCCATCCACATATTGTCAAATGCTTTAAATTTCGACATTGATTTAATAAATATTGTACAATATTATCTCGAACACCCCAAATACGAATCGATTGAATGTGAGATACATGTGGGTCAATGATGTCTTTAAGTTTTGTTAGTTTCCATAGTTCTTGTTCTGTTGATGGCTTTAGATAAATGGACTTCCAATTTACAGGTTGGTCGCAAAAGGTACGCATAAATTTGCATGTAAGTCTTACGGATGATACGTCTTGGCATGATATCAGTGATATAACATTGAGTAATAGCTCTGAAGGCAAAGTATCCAGCATATTATTTTAGGAGTGAGTATAATATACAAGAGGATAAGGGATTCATGATTTAGTTTTTTCTTTTTCTTTTTCTTTTATTAAAAAAAAAAAAAAATAGTATCTACAAGGGTTACAAAACAAGAAACAAACAAAGCTAAATTTGCTACCGTTTCATCAACAAAACCACCAAAAGAAAAAAAAAAAAAGGATCAACATATACGCCATTCGATCAAATTACTTCTTGACTGATTGATTGGAGATTGATAACGAAATATTATCCGAGACAATCAAGTCTTTTTCTTTTGACCAACACTCCAACAACCGGGACAATTATGTAACACTTCATGGACAAAAATATCGCACTCTGCACAAAATTCTTGAGCACATTTTGGACATGAAAATTTACCTGTAGTTTCTGCCTTGTCAATAAATTCTGTCAAGCATGAGAAACAATGTGTTTCACGACCACTATTATTCTTGATTTCATCAAAATTATCAACTGGAAACAAATGGTGATATGATCTGGCTAAATGAGGCGATGATACAAGCGTAAGCCCACAAATATCGCAATCGCTTGGTAATTCGCATACTTTAGATTTACACCTAGGACAGATATACCCTCCTAATGTTAATTTTGAATGACTAGAGCAAAATGTTAATATAATCACACAATGCATAATGCAAAACCCCCTCCCATCTTTCTTACCAAACACAGAAACTTGGATTATCCTCTATTAATCTTCTAGGAAATCCCATTGTCACTAAATTCGATGTATTTTTGTTGGGCAACACTGCTGGAGGTGGAACTACCTCAAATAATAAATCTTTATAATGTGCTTCATTCAATACAACGCCATAGGTGCCCTTTGTTGCTTCACATAGTAATCGACAAATTTGTACTTCTGCAGCAAGACCCACAATATTCACTCGCACCATCTCTTTTTTCAACAAATCAATAGTTTCATGAATATCAGAAGGATCACATGTAGTCAAGGAACCAAATACGAACAACACTTCCTTTGATCCATGACTTGGCACACCAAGCATGCTTGCTCTAGCTAATTGCAATGAGTTTTGTAATGAAGGTTCTCCACTTGTTTCAGTATTCTTTTTTGATTTTAATGCTTTTATATGATCAGTTGGATTTCCACTGAGTTCTGTTAATTTCTCGGCAATACCATCTCTAGTTACAATGATGCCAAGTTGGGATATAGGGTTTTGATCAAAGTATTCAATCACAAACTGTTGTGCATATGTTAATGTTAACTCTACGCGACTAGGTCTCAAGTCTTTTTCATTCATTGCTTCTGACAAGTCGATAACTAGGAATAAATGTCGAATGATACCTCTTTGTATAATAGCTGTATCCTTTAATAATCTGTTGTTGTTTATAAAATCAGTACGCAACCACTAAATTTAATATCATATCTATTGCTTTAGTGCTTACCTTCGTCGTTTTCTTTGTTGTTGTAATTGTGATACTACGCTACTCAATCGACCCTCTGAATCTTCTTGCAAAATATCCCAAGATCTCTTGTATTCTTCTTCCCAAGCGTAACCTCCATTTCCAGCATCATCATCTTGATTTGCATCATATGTATCATCAATGTCTATATAATCTTCGTCTGTTGGTTTTCTTGAGGCCATTTTATTTATAATCTATTGGGAACACGTTTATACAGGAGAGGCATATGGCGCAGAAGCATCATTGATTAGACTTATCTGCTTCTTTCTCCATGACTGTCTAAGTTGGACTATGTTTTCATTGTTGTTCCACAGTTTGAATTAACTTGGTTATAACAAGCATCATATGCAATCATAAAGTTGATTGTAAAGACAAGGGTTCATATCGTTATGTAGTAAAAAACCGCAATAATTATGCGTTAAATAGCTATTTCAGCTATATATCCTGTCTTTAATATAGGCTATATCTTTGGTTTTTCGCTCTTTTAGAAGCTCAAACCAACGTAGGATCATCAACTACAATCAACAGATGTGAAATATTGCATTACCTCAAATTTTCTTGGATTTATGAAAATCAAAATTTTTCGACCATTCGACCATGAGGGGTAGTAAGGAGATTTCCATCATTTGTTGTTTTTTCAATTTTTGACCTCAAAAACGACAAAATTTACTATGATACATCTTGATTCAAAATGATCGAAAAATTCCCCTTTTTCATATAAAAGCGTTTAATTGGTGATTTATTAATCAAAATAATGCTTTTTTTCAATTTTTCGAAATTCATGTTTTTCAAGCATATCTCTTGCAGATCTTGTTTAAATTAAGTAAGCTTGGTTTCATTCGATAGAGCATCAAAAGTTGTACAAGAAAGTTTAATAAAGGGTTTGACATTGTATTATTAGTTTAGCCCGTAATCAATCAAAATGTGTCCAGATGAAAAAAAAAATGGCAAAAAAGTCGAGTCTGGACCAGAATGCCAGTTGGTAGATTCAAGCACCGCTTTTTGATTTATAGCGGATAATGTCTGAAAAGTCAGAAAAAGTTGTAATGTCCGAGATATTATGTTATTTAGAATAAAGAATAATTGTTTATTGATTGATTATTTACTCGCTATTTATACTATTATGTTAATTGACTACGGATACATGGTTGTTAATCATGTACCAATAGATTACTTCTAGAAGGTGTCTATGCCTTGGTCTTGCTACGCATGCTTACCAAGCAACCTTCTCGTAGATTCTAGCAGTGTCTCTAGCATTAATGATTGGTTCACTTTCCGAAGGCCTTGGAGCCACTACATCATTCTCCCTTTCATGAAAGAGCCTAAGGTCTACGATGTTCACAGTAGAGACACGCTTCGGAGCTTCTGGTTTTACGATCTTGTAAGATGTGCCTTCTTTGTTGTTGACCTCCTTGATTTGCCATGGACCTGTCCAACGTACTTTCGGGAAAGAACCTAACTTTGCATGGTTTTTCCTCATCACCAGATCACCGACATTTAGTTTTTCCAATTCCTTAGTTTTCTTGTTATATTGCTTCGCCTGTTGTTCTTGAGCCTTTTTGATATTAATGAGAGCCTTGCTATGTATAATTGGAATCTTCTCATTGAGGAATTCAGACCATTCTTGTATACCAGTAGCTTTCGTATTTACCGGAGCTTCAGTAGAGGGTAGTAAAGGCATAGTAGCTTTACGTCCAAACATCACTTCAAAGGGAGAAAACCTAGTACTTGCTTGAGTTGCCGTATTGTACGCAAACGTTACAAATGGAAGGTGTTGTACCCAGGATCTTGCATCATTGCCAACTACAATTGCCAGGCTAGTCTTGAGTGTTCTGTTGATCCTTTCAACCAATCCATCAGACTGTGGATGTTCTACCGACGTAAGAGATCTTGCAATTCCCAATCTTTTGCAGACCATATTCATAGCCTCTGAAATATAATTACTTCCATTGTCGCTGATTATTCTTGATGGCATTCCATACTTCAAAACCACTTCGTACAATAACACCTGTACAGTAGAATGTGTATCCATTGTTTTGAGAGGAACCGTTACAACCCATTTAGAGAGATACTCCATCATTACCAATAGAAATCTTTCACCATTGTATCCTTCAGACAGAATTGCAATATCAGTCGCCCATATTTCCCCCACGTATCTTGGAGTGATCGGCTTCATAGGAGGGCGCTTGACATCGTTCCTAACTTTGAATCTTTGGCAGCCTTCACACGATTTTACCCAGTTTTGAACATCAGTCTTCATGTTTGGCCACCACCCAATTTCTCTAGTCTTGTCCAATGTTTTCTTGACCCCAAAATGTCCTGCATAAGGCTTGCTATGCACATGATATAAGACTTGCTCGACGAGAGTAACTGGAACAAATGGAACCACCTTCTCTTCTTCAGAGTAACACACTAGATTATTATGCCATATATAAGGTAACTTGACACCATCCCTAAGAATCACTTTGATTGCCGGATCTATTTTCTGGAGTTCTTGAAAAGTTTCTTGACTAATTTCTTTTAAAGGTTCTTGTACATTCACATCCGCAATTCTTGACAAAGCATCGGCATCAGTGTTGAGGACTCCTTTTTTATGCACAATATCATACGGTTGATACTCTTGCAGTGCCATTATCCAACGAGCTAAACGTCCACGAGGTAGCTTTGTACTGAGAATACTCTTGAGTGCTGCATGATCAGTATATATCGTAAACTTGCTGCCATAAAGGTAAGGATGGAATTGCTTGAGCGACCACACAATTGCCAGACACTCTTTTTCGGTAGTAGTATAGTTGCATTCAGCGCTATTCAAAGTTCTACTTGCATAGGCAATTGGCCTTCCTTGTTGGACCACACACGCACCTAAACCCACATCAGAAGCATCACAATGTAAATCATACGGCAGTTGTGGATTTGGATAAGCCAATGTAGGTAGAGAGATCAGATCTTTCTTAACCAGATCAAATGCTTGCTGAGTCTCTTTCGTCCAATTATACGGAACATCTTTCTTTAATAGAGCATACAGAGGTTTTGCCTTGCTTGATAGACTGTCAATAAACTTATGATAGAAAACTGCAAAACCCAGAAATCGTAGTAGCCCTTTCTTGTTGATTGGAGGCTTCCAGTCTTGAACCACCTTGATCTTTTCCGGATTAGATCGAATACCTTCACCACTGACTAGAAAACCTAAGAACTTGACTTCTTTACTGAACCATTGGCATTTCTTCGGATTGATACGTAAGTTAAACTTGTTTAGGCGTTCCAATACTCGTTCTACATCCTGTTTGTGTTCTTCCAAAGAACGGCTAAATATACAAGCGTCATCACAGAAAAATACCGTTCTGGGAAGGCCTTTAAGAACAATTGACATTAGCCTACTAAATGACGATGGGCCATTTACGCAGCCGTAAGGCATCGAAACCCATTCGTATAACGAACCACCTGCCTGGAAGGCCGTTTTCCTTGAAGAACCATCGTTTTTATTCAATGGCAGTTGCCAAAAGCCCGACTTTAAATCACAGGTTGTAAACCACGAGTATCCTTGAAACTGCTCTAACAAATCCGAGATCAAGGGAAGTGGAAATTTGTCCTTCACCGTTACCTTGTTTAAGTTTCTATAATCGACACAAAATCGAAAAGAACCATCTGATTTCTTGATAAGAACTACGGGAGAACACCAATCACTGTTACTCGGAACAATGACCTTTTTCTTAAGCATCATCTCCACCTCCTTCTGAATAGCCTCATTTTCCGCAGGAGATCTTCTAAAGTCCCTTGTAACCGTTGGAGCCGCATTTCCAGTATCGATTGAGTGTTCATACGGAGCAGTTGTAAGACTCTGCTCATCATCGTCCTTGGTTACATTTGGAAATTTGTTAAGAAGTTCTTGAACGACCAGTTCCATATTATTGTTCTCCTGGATCTTGTTCTTGATCACTGATTTTTCCTTTGGATGCAACAAGATGTCTTCCTTCTCCAGCCAATCCATACCTAGTATCAATTCCTCATTTTGGTCTGGAACTACCAATAGACATGCACGACTAGTATCACCTTGATTGAACCTAAATTCCCAAATTGCTTTACTGGCAGCAATCTGCGTTGAGGTATTACCATATCGGATTATTTGCTGCTTGCAAGCAAATTCTTGTAATCCTAACCTAGCCACCGTAGCCTTGGAAACTGTACTGATTGTTGAACCAGTGTCCACCAACACGTCTTGCTTCTTGCCATCCATACTAGTAGCCTTTATCTTGAACCGCTCACCACCTTTCGTGTATCTTGCTTCTTGGTCTTCATTTACCTCTTGGTTGTTGTTGTGCATTAAATGCGCAAAGATATCGATGTCTTCATCATCCGAAAGTTCGTCTTTCTTTTGTACCCTGTCTTGCTGCTCGTCTTGCACCTGTGCTTCTTGCAGTTCTTGCAGATTTTGCTTATGTTCCTTTTTCGCAAAACAGTCTCTCTTGATATGGCCTCTCTTGCCGCAGTTGTAACATTCCCTGTTATCCTTGCCTTCAGTCTTCTTGTTATCACGACGATAACCACCGAATCTTGGTTTTCCACCATTATTTCTCTTGCCCTTGTACTCTTGTTGATAATTTTGCTGCTCTTCCACAGTATTCTCTTGATCATACTGTTGTACTGGTCCCATGTATGTTGTCTTTTTAGCTCTGGACAACGATCGTTCAATCTCTGTTGCGATCTTAATACCTTCCGTGAGAGTCGTAGCACCTCTCAAAATTACTGCTTGTTCTAGTTCTGGTTTCAACCTATCCTTGAGATAATCCAACTGGATGCTAGGTTGATAGATTCCAGCCCGTTGTAGCAAGCTAGTAATTTCAGGACCAAACGTCTTCATAAGCTTGTCACCTTGCTTATACGATTTTAATTCATCAAAAGCAATCAATGTTGGATCACTTCCTTGAGCATGCATATGTAAGAATGCTTTCTTTATTTCCTCCCAGTCATTCTTGATGGATGGTTCTAATCCGATGAACCAATCCAACGTATCACCACCGAAGACAGCAACCAATTCTTCTGCCTTCTCCTTGTTAGTGAACCCGAGGTAATCTGCCAATACTTCATATCTATTGACCCATTGTTGTGCCTCGTATGGAGTACCTTTTGAGAATGTCTCAAACTTGTGTCTTCGTCTTCTTTCCAAAAAGACAGGATCCATTTTCTTAACTTGACCCTTCATAGCCTCTTCCGGTTTAGTAGTAACCTTGGCCTGATTGCTCTTCTGCATTTGAGCTTCTAACATTGCTATTCTCTGTTTCAAGAATATCGTTTCCGCAGTATCTTGAGGACCTTCCTGCACAGTAATACCACCTGTAGCGTCCCTGATAATGGTACTTGGATTATATGTACCCATTATCATATACTGATAATCCATAGGTAGACCTAAATCTTGACAGACCCCTAGTGTCGGCCAGTTGAACTCGCGAACCAAACTGTTCATAGTTCCTCCAGGTCCAGCGTGTAACATACCAGTTAAGTCGTTGAGCATCTGCATTCTCTCAACTTCAACTTGACTGTCCAAGTGTTGCACTTGAGCTCTATCTTCCTCAGCTGATGCTTCTTGTTCCTGTATCAAGTCTTGAAGCATACCACGATCATGAGGATTGATGTGTTGCATAGACATTGCAACCATATGAGCTCTTGACAGCTTGATTTGCATAGAATCAATGATAGCTTGACGACCACCAGTGCAATACTTCACCAGATTTTCGTACCTGTCTTTGACGGTCATGAAAATTTCACGAACGGATTCTCCATCATACTGAGATGCGTTCTCGACATCTGACATGGCTGTACCACGGACACTTGAAAAATCTTGGAAATTGGAATCACCCATTCCTCTCTCCTCATTTTCGTTAACCTGTTCACCAGCGAGATCCTTGGGAGCGTATTTACTTTGACTTGTATTGTTTGCCATTTTAGCTTCTCCACCAATGTAATGTCCGAGATATTATGTTATTTAGAATAAAGAATAATTGTTTATTGATTGATTATTTACTCGCTATTTATACTATTATGTTAATTGACTACGGATACATGGTTGTTAATCATGTACCAATAGATTACTTCTAGAAGGTGTCTATGCCTTGGTCTTGCTACGCATGCTTACCAAGCAACCTTCTCGTAGATTCTAGCAGTGTCTCTAGCATTAATGATTGGTTCACTTTCCGAAGGCCTTGGAGCCACTACAAAAGTATGTACAACAAGTTATAAATTTTGCTTTATAGTTACAAATTAGCATATAAAAACAAAAGAAAAAAATTACCCGAAAATACAAGAGGTTATTATGATGGTATGCAATAATTAATACTAGAAATACAATGATTTGAAACTATTGAAAAAACCCTTTAAAAACATCACATCCGAGTTTTTTCGGCAACCGCTACAGCATTTTTTTTTTGGGAGGGGGGGAAACTGACTTCCTCGCGTGGAGGCAGCAAGTGATTGCTCTTCAATTTTATTTGGAATGATACCGAGAAACATAATAAGAACCTTCAACAATAAAATAACCTTTGCCTACATTGCTCCTCCTACAACCGCTGCTTCAACCGTCTGTTTTATACCTGGTTTTCGCTCAGATTTTACTGCATCAAAAAAGGCAGATTATGTCTATGATTTCGCTATTCAACACAAACTAGGATTTCTTAGCTGGAACCACTCTCAGCAGGGATCTGTGGTAGATTGGTACCAAGATGGTCTTGAATTGATAAAAAGGTATCCTGTAGACTACATTGTAGGAGCAAGTATGGGATTATGGATTGCATTACTTGTTTCTCAAGATATTAAAGTGAAGGGCATTATGGGTATCGGTGGAGGAGTGGATTTTACCGAAAGATGGTTACAAGAACAAGTTCCAGTTGAGCATCGGTCTGATCCTGAATATGTGTGGAGAAAACCAAGCGATTATGAAGACAGTGGATTTTATGACATTTGCATTGATTTTCTTTTAAACTCAAGGCCGGCTTTATTACTAAACAAACCTAAACAAACGCTCAAATGTTCCAATATTCAATTGATTCATGGATTAAATGATCAAGATGTTCCTATTGAAACAGCACGTCAATTGAATAAATATTTACAATTAGCAGATGGGATAGAAAAGGTTTCATTCATGGTAGTTGAAGACGGAGATCACAGACTGTCTAGATCACAAGACCTCGGCTATGTTGGCCAGAGATTGGAAGATATGGTTTTAATTTAGTGTTTCTTTTTTATATTTCATTGTTTTTTATTTTATTTTTACAATAATAATAAAACTAAATTTACCAATATGGGGTTCACTTATCGTGCTTATTTGGATGAGGAAGCTAAACGCTGCAAAATTTATGTTTGCTCAAATTGTAGAAGCCATTTATCTACATTTGACCATTTGATTTCAAAAGTACTCTTATTTTTTTTCTCTTTTTATATATATAAATATTGAACATTAGATTTATTAATTCAATTATAGGATTTTCATGGAGTTCATGGCAAAGCATATTTATTTGAAAATGTGTAAATGATTTTTTTTTTACATTTAGTATAAAATTTTCTTTTTTTTTTACTGATAAAAAATTAGTGTAAATATTGTTGTTTCTCATGAGTCTGAAGAAAGGTAAATATCCAAATTAATTGGTCAATTAAGACGACGAATAAATCAATGTAAATACAATAGAGTAATGACTACAGGAAAACACCTTATTCGATATATTAGCTGCTCTGGATGCGATGAGGAATTGGGTTGGAAATATGCAAGTATATAATGTTTTAAAAGTGATGTTAATATTGACATATTCTATATAGATTAAAGCCTATGAAAGAGATCAAAAATACAAAGAAGGAAAGTTTATTCTCGAGAAATGTGGACTTGAAATGATAAATACAATGACAAATACCAAAGAGTTTATCTTTAAATGAGTTCATTTCCAAGCATTATACCTTATCATTAACATCAAAATCGTTTCTTGAATAAAATAAAACATTTGGTCGGAAATTGACACACATTTCCTTTATTTTTTTTCCCTCTTTCCCTTCCTTTAATTGCCTAGATATCATACTGCACGTTTAATTTATAAAAATGTGGCAGGAAGCAAAGGCAAATGATAAAAGGGTAATATAATTATAAACTATTTAAAGTGTATTCTTATATTTCAAGTAGATTCGAGAATTAATGGTCGACCATAGAAAAAGAGCAGAAAGACGTCGAGCTTATTATGAGTCTAGGGTAACATTCAATGATTTCAATACATATACATATATATGAATTTACTCACAAATATAATCAGATTGGTGATCCTCAACAATTGATTCGTGTTATTGGATCTTCTACAAAATTATATCCTGATGCAGAGCAATTTTATTATCATGAAAATCCAGAGAATCTGTACGTAATAGCAGGGATAGAAGGAAAACTTTTTTTTTTTTTTTTCCCGTGTATAAACTAATGTAAATTATCAGTATGCCATGGCAAGCAAATCCAGATATCAAAATTGATCGGTAATAAACTTGAATTACCCAAAAAAAAAAAAAAAAAAAAAAAAAAAGTTTCTGATCGAAAAAGTTGATTTAGTTTTGATGGTCGATCATTGTTAGATTTTGTGCCTGAAACAAATGTAGGAGCAAGCCTCCAAAATTTATCAAGACAAGACAGAGAAATGGCAGATGAACTGAATTTTGAAAGATATCATGATTTAATAGAAGCAGAGCGTTTGAATGGTGAAAAAGTTGGCTTTTGATGGAATCGTATACAATATCTAATATCCCCCTTTTTTTTCTAGTAACGGAATCTGATCGATTGGCAGAAGTAGATGAGGAATGGACGAAGTTACTCGATCGACATCAAGCAAAACTTGCATTGATAAAAAACGACAATAAAGCAAATAGTACTAGTACTAGTACTGGTGGCAGTACCAAAAATCGTGCTGCATTTGGATTTGATTATGGAACAAATAAAGTAGGAGCAAATGAGGATACCGAGGAACAAGATGAATACGACGATGAAAAAGAATCTCAATTGCTGAAAGAAGCAGATATTTTACAATATGTTGACGATTTGACTGACAAAGACAAGGAAATTTTAAACGAAATGTCTGGGAAATATGGTATTCGTAGTTACGCTCGATTATTGAGAGTAGCTAAAAAAGATCGAGATGAAGAATTAAGATCACTTAAAAGACAACAGAGAGATGGGAAACCAAAGGATGGAAATAGAAGCTCAAGAAGAAATGAAAGACGAAGAAGAAGAAGACATAGAAGAGGAGGAAGAGACGATGAAGCAGACAATAGTCGTTACAGACGTCGCCATAGTCCTTCCTATGAGCCCTATAGAAAAGATTCAGATGAATCGTCTTCTTCTGAAGACGATGATGAACCCGAGAATGACAATTCAGACTTTGTGATTGAGTTTGGATCGAATGCACCAGAGGAAAGTAGTAATCAAATGGATAATGAGGAAGCAAATGATTCACAAAGGTAGATTTACTAAAAAGCAGTGTGTTGTCAAATGACTGACTAGTTGCCTTTGCGTTGCATAGATCAGAAGCTCCTGTTGCTTCTGTTGAGAAGAAACTCACACCCATGGAAAAACTTAAACTGAAAATGAGAGCTGGGTTAGAGAAATCAAGTAATATTAAGAGAATCTCTAATGACTTTATCATTGTTATTTCACGCATGAATTACTAAGATTTGAATATAGTTGCATCCAACGAAAAGGATAGACGGCAAAAGGAACGAGAAAAGGAACGAGAAAAGGAAGTAGAACATTTACAAGGGCTTGCAAAGAGTCAAGGATTACCTGCTAATGCATATTTAAGGCCTGATCCGCCCATGAGAGACAACAGTTCATCAAATCAAGCAACATCTGGTGGCAGATATCGATCTCCCTCATCTGAAGGTTCTGTCTCTCCAAAAGCATCTAATCGTTCGCCGTCTCCCAAGTCTCGATCAAGAGACCGCAAACGTTATCGATCTCCTTCGCCTAGTAAAAATAGTAGAACTAGAGAACGATCTTCTTCAAGGGATAGATATAGATCAGATCATCGCTCTTATTCTAGTAGAGATTATCACCGTCGTCAGCGTTCACGATCTCGATCTCCACCTTCTAGAAAAAGACATGGTAATCGCTCTCGTTCACCTAATGATGACCGAGGAAGAAGCCGAAATTATAAACACACAAAAAGTCGAAGCCGAAGCAGACAGCGAGAAAGAGGCAATAGACGTTAAAGAGAAAGTACATGTTGAATGATAGGTATCGTATATTTAATAAAGAGTGGTTTTTGTATGACAGTAATGGTGTTTTAATGAATTAAATGTTTATTTTGATTGCTGCATTGTAAAAACGATTAATATCAAGACTATCTTGATTTTATCTTGTCCAAAAACAACTTTTTCACAAATAAAACAGTAAAATCAAATAATATTATAATAAATAGTATTAAGATATATGATAATAAATTATGTGTTTTTGATCTTTAAAAATTCTTTAAAAAACTGGTTCTTTTTGCAGAAATCATTGGAATATCTCCCTCTCCAAATCTACTATTAATCCTCTGTTAAATAACCATCTTCATCCTCTTCTTCTGTATTGTATTGGCTTCCTGCAGCAGAAGATCTGCCATCATCTACCGTGTTATCATCCTGCACTGAATTCTCAATAGTAGCTGCAATGGCCGCTTCGTCAAATGAAAATGCTTCATGTAATTTATCCCACAAATTTTTTCCAAACAGTTTCCATGCAGCTATCGCACATATAACTTCAATCATTGTGAATAATACAATAAACACAAATGCTGTAGATACTCTTCTATGATACATGTAGTATCTATTTTCTTTTGTGAGCATATATTTTGAATACAAATACTGCTTAAATATTTACCTTAATCCACGGAAATCAGCTATCACACTAATACGAGCATCATAGACTTGTAACTTTGAAGAAGATAGTGTAACATGAGCTTGTGTTATTGGTGTTGCCTGAATAATTCATGTTTAAATTAAACCCTTTTCATATGCTTATCATCCTCCCCATTAAAATTTTTTTTCACCTTTTTTTCTATAAAACTTTCTAATAAAACTACATTAATGTGTTGGCTTTCCTCAGTCCATCCAATTAATAATGGTAATGATTTCGCCATAACATGAAGAATCCGTTGAGCATATGATTGATATCTCAAAATGGCCTGAATTAGATATGCAACTATTAGTAAACACTAATTTTTCTTTTCTGGGATATTATATTTGTCTTACAGGTCTACTTGATTCTGCTAATACAGTGCCATTCTTTGTTTGAAGTCTCACATGAACCATAAAGTTACCCAGATCAAAATTGATATCAGATGTAGGTACATGAAGTTGAACAGATACATCATACGCTTGTTCATGTCTCAAAGGCTATTAATCTTGCATGTTAAATCCTTGATTTCATCTGATAGAATTCAATTTACCATGCTTGGGTTGGGCCCTCTAAAATAAACTTTCCCCTGAGGACGTTCAATATCAGTGTACTGGAAATAAATTGGTTCGATATGAGCTGTTTTCGGTATATATCGTTGATAAAATGTCAAGTATGCTGTAAAACTAGTCAAAATGATCCATGCTACAACAATGATGATCACTAAACTTTTGACAATGGCTCTTTGTGTTTGTGGTGCAAAAACTATCTTGGCAATAGGTGAGAATAATGTTTTAATAAATTTAGCAACCATAAGAACTGCAGGATGCCACTCAATTGGTGGTAATGGCTCTTGCTCTTCTCCATCAACTTTTTCTGGCATAATTAATTCTTCCAACTCTTCATTAATATCTTCTTCTTCCTCGGGATCGTATTGAGAAGATGAAGGCACGACATGAAAATTAGGCTATATAATAAGAAAGCATTAATATATGTGTAAAATACAATTATTATTTGAGCCTCTTACATTCACATCTTGCTCTGAATAATCATCTGTATCTGAATAAACTCTGGACATGTTGAATTAGATATTAAAGCAAACAAGAAAGAAAAACACATAAAAGCATGTGAAATAAACTGGTTCCTTTATGTACTTGAAATTCAGACGATTTGGGTTATTGTAACAGTAATGAATTGGGGGGGGGAGGAAGGGTAATGTTAGTCGGTACCACGCAGAATACGATATAAATTATAGTGAGAAAGTAAATTTGAGATTCAAATGAAAAAAAAAAACTTACTTTTCATAGACATAAGATGTTTACTTTTTATGATTTTATAGTGATTAAAAAAATATAAATACAGAATGTATACGTTTGTCTATAAGATCATGTGTATTATTCATATTTAAAATGCTTTTTACAAATGTGAAAAATTTTAAATGCCATATACTTGGTTTAGATATGATAAAGAATCATTTAAAAAGAACTGCAGCAGTTTTAGTTTAACAATTTGCTGTCAATAAGCTCTTCTGAGACTATTGTTCCTGAAATGCTAAATTCAAAATCACAATCTCATTATAAATACAAATCCCATTAATTACGAATCGTACATAATCCCAATTTAAACAATAAATGAAAGCATATTGCCACTATATGTTTATAAGTCAAATCAACTATTATACAATAATTTTTATTGGGATATGATGGGTAATCTCTAGCTTTCAATTTCCAAGTACAACATTTATCTTTTTCTTGAGCTGCTTGGATTCCATTCACCTGGTGAGAATGTATCACCTGTACCTGAAGGTCGTGTTGATTTTGCAGCTTTCTCCTTGTCTTTTTCAGCTTTTATACACATGAATAAATTAGCAATTGTTAAGATAAAACAATACTACACATTAACCTACCACTTTCTATTGCTGTCAAACGATCTACTTCTCTTTGCTCATCGTCTTGAATCTTTTGCAATTCCAATTTACGCTTCAAAAGAGTACAAATTCAATATTTCTGCTAAAATTTCAAACACATAATATCATTTTTACCTGCTCCCATTCTTCATCCAAAACCATGGCTCTTTTTTGCACAAGTTCTCTTCTTCTTTCTTCTTGCACAAGTTCTTGAATTGTAGGTGCAATTGTTCTAGTATGCCTTAACCATGATTGCCATTGAACTGTCAAACCATTAATAAATTTCAAATTCTTTCTTTTTGTCATAGTTGTATTATATACCTGGTAATTTATTTTGATGAAATACTGTCAAATCATTCTCTGAATCATCGGCCATCTGAACCCATCGCTTCATTCTTCCACCTTTTTGATTATAATTCATATTAGTCATGTTGGTGGCATATTCGCTTCAATAATTTTTCTAAAATACCTAAAGGGTTTGGGCAATCCCAGTATTCATTTCCTTTGAGATCATATCCTATAAGCGCATGTTTCTTCCATGGAAATCTAGTCGTTTTATATGCTAAAGAAAACTTTTGAAATAAAGATTTTGACATTTTTAATTAGGTGTTTGTAAGAGAGGGGGGTGTGGTAATATGTTAAAGAAATAAAAACAAGAACAAAGAAGAAAAAGTAGAATCCCCGGATCTGAGTCAAAGGCAATTTTTATGGAAAAAGGGACTTTGTTAATGAGAGCAGAAATCAAATGCGCACAACATTTGAATAATTGTTTTATGCAAAAGACATGCTGATGCATAGTTTTGCTATAGTACGTGTAGTTGCATAAACCAATCTAGATGTTCCATTTGTACTATTGGCAATAAAGGATTCAAAACCAACCGTATACGTAAATCAAGAATAAGTATATACTGTATAAATATTTGTGTTGTATTTCTTTTTATCAACAGCAACAACAACAACAGGGCATATATTTTATATCATGATAGGGTTTAATATTCTAATTCATAAGAATATAACGCTCTGTTTGATCATACTTCTCGAAGATATTGTATATATTCATTCACAAAAGGCTAAAATGTATCGTATTGAGAGCGTTATAAGACCGTTTTCTTTAAAATGACTGTTTTCTCAGTCTACCAAGAGGAAATGTATGGTTATTTAAGGAAGAAGAAAAAATTGCCTTTTTGTTCTAATCTTTTGTCTTTTTTTTCTACTTGTTTTTTCTACTTATTTTTGTTTACGAATTTTTTTTGAGATTTGAGGTATAGTATGCCATTTTTTATTAGAATTACATGATATTTTGCTGTTCTGGTGGTCCTGGAAAAGGTTACAGTCATCTTACGACGAATATTGAACTACAAGATCATGTCCGCTCGATGTAAGTAAGTGTGTATCCCTGTTGTACCTGTATTTGTAAAGACCCAAAATCCTTTGATATAATTTCTTTTGGCAATACTGTTTCATATTTAAATCATTTTAATAAAGATTTGGTATTATTATTATAAAGTTATAAAGACTCTATGCTTTCCTTGTTGTCAATTTTTTACGCTTTTCTTGCATTTTCACACATACCATAACCAACATATTTTAAGAAACTTTTCTTTATCACAGTCATCTTTGAATACATCTTCTTTTCTTTGAAAAGACCAATATGAAAATCATTTTTAATTGGATTCTATCTATTCTGTAGTAAACTGCACATATCAAGTTTGTTTAATAATTAGGTTGAGTTTTAGATATCATCTAAAGATCTAGAAATATTGAAATGTCAAATTGTACTACTGGAACTTCCAAACTAGGAACTAAACCTCGAAGATCTTGTTTTAAGATCTTATTACTAATTCCTAGTATAGATTAGCAAAATAGTATATATTTATATCACCGAGATGATGGTAATCCATAAACCTTTGCTTTACTTTTAAAACATCATTGATAAACTAAGAAGAGTTATAATTGTATTTTCATATTGCTGCTTATACATTTTTTTGCTGCATATTCAAACATGTTCAGTATCTCATTGGCGGTAGCTACCCTCACACTAAAAGGCTGCAAGATAAAGAGCATGTGTATTTATTCCCTTGTACAACACCTTTAGGCTCCTAAAAGAAGCCTAAGCCTTATCATGAGATATCTTTCATCAACTATTATCTTTTCATTTCTGTATCCATTTGTTATCAAAATACAAATATCCCAACTGTCATCCTATTCAACATTGTCCCGGCTACAAAATTTATTAAATGAAGCAAGGATGGTTACTATAGTGATTGTTTCATAAATTTGAATGATGCAGAAATGGCCAGCTTAAAATTGAGAAAGCGCATTTGAAATCAAAATAAATCGAGAAAATACTAAGGTATTGCAATGATGGGTATTAAGTAAAGTCTAGATTATTTTTCATTCTCTACCAGGATATTTAGTTTTTAGATTGCTGTGAAGACTTTTTTATTTTTTTATAAATTTTGCGAGAGCTCTTTTTGTGATATAGAAATCCATGAAGGGACGACTGATATGCAAAGCTAAAACCACAGGATAGTACTCATTAGCGTCTATCCAACGAATTTTACCTTGTCAAAAAATATTGATTTTTGGTCGAGAAAATTGAGATTGAATGATTGATTTTTGGTGATACAAAAAAAGGATTCATTTTGGACGAGGATATACAAGAATAAATTTTCGGTTTTACAAAAAAAAATTCAAAAAAATTAATATCTCCACGAAAAATAGGGCTACAACTACGTGTAAATACTCGTTCTGTAGATAATTTTGTTGCGCATAATGCAAAAATAAAATATTTTAGGGTTGTATTTGAATGAAGGGTACTTTTTGATCAAAAACCGTTAAAATTTGACATTAAATTTACTAGAGATTTTATGAGAAAAATATTTTCAAAACCTACACAGATCGATTCAGAATTAAAAACTGAACTCAAGATATTTAATACGCTAGTTCAACTTACTATGCATTTTTGTGAGTAATTAAACATACAAGGTTTTTTTTGGATTTTTTTTCCATTTGAACACTTTTTTGAATTGAAGCTCAGTCACCTGTGCATATCTGATTATACAATTTTATATGGTGATATTCAAAATCGGAGCGTGCTCCCATTTCAATAGATAATCAGGAAATGAAAAATGTAGGGCTATATTTGAGATGCTATAGAATTTTTCCAAAAGAGCTATTTCTATTCATCTTGATTTTTCAGCGAGTATAAAGGCTTCAAAAGTAAAACACTTGTTTTTCCCCCGCTTAAAATCTCAATCTAAGATGTCAAATATCTCGAGATTTTATAAGCTTGCAAATAATAGTTTCTAAGCTAAATCTTCTTGTTTTTCAATGTTTTATTATATATTAAAGTTTCAGGGATGGTTTTTTTTTGGACCCCCAAACCTCATAATTGTAAATCCTGTTTTGTTTTGTTTTTCTGTTTTGTAGTTTTAACAATTTGGAGAATTTTCACATTTTTTTACAAAAGTATCGGTAGGAATCAGGTAACCAACTTTTCTGGGGTAAAATTGGCTGCTAAAAACGAATCTGCAATTTATTTTATTGTATCTATCAATTTCGCCGAGATTTTTGTGGTATAAACTTTGCTGGATTCTAGTATATACGCCTATGGCAACCCTTAAATTTCATTATAAAGTCTTACTTGAACACATGATAAAAGTTGTTGAACAATTTATTCCACACATTTTGATATATAATTCTAAACGTCAAGTCTATTTTCAACATTTTTAGAGGGAAAAAACCAGCCAAAAAGCGTGAATATTTGTACTGGTAATCAATTTTAGCAGAAACCTGTTTTCAAAAACAATATCCATCCATTCAACATTGTCCCGGCTACAAAATTTATTAAATGAAGCAAGGATGGTTACTATAGTGATTGTTTCATAAATTTGAATGATGCAGAAATGGCCAGCTTAAAATTGAGAAAGCGCATTTGAAATCAAAATAAATCGAGAAAATACTAAGGTATTGCAATGATGGGTATTAAGTAAAGTCTAGATTATTTTTCATTCTCTACCAGGATATTTAGTTTTTAGATTGCTGTGAAGACTTTTTTATTTTTTTATAAATTTTGCGAGAGCTCTTTTTGTGATATAGAAATCCATGAAGGGACGACTGATATGCAAAGCTAAAACCACAGGATAGTACTCATTAGCGTCTATCCAACGAATTTTACCTTGTCAAAAAATATTGATTTTTGGTCGAGAAAATTGAGATTGAATGATTGATTTTTGGTGATACAAAAAAAGGATTCATTTTGGACGAGGATATACAAGAATAAATTTTCGGTTTTACAAAAAAAAATTCAAAAAAATTAATATCTCCACGAAAAATAGGGCTACAACTACGTGTAAATACTCGTTCTGTAGATAATTTTGTTGCGCATAATGCAAAAATAAAATATTTTAGGGTTGTATTTGAATGAAGGGTACTTTTTGATCAAAAACCGTTAAAATTTGACATTAAATTTACTAGAGATTTTATGAGAAAAATATTTTCAAAACCTACACAGATCGATTCAGAATTAAAAACTGAACTCAAGATATTTAATACGCTAGTTCAACTTACTATGCATTTTTGTGAGTAATTAAACATACAAGGTTTTTTTTGGATTTTTTTTCCATTTGAACACTTTTTTGAATTGAAGCTCAGTCACCTGTGCATATCTGATTATACAATTTTATATGGTGATATTCAAAATCGGAGCGTGCTCCCATTTCAATAGATAATCAGGAAATGAAAAATGTAGGGCTATATTTGAGATGCTATAGAATTTTTCCAAAAGAGCTATTTCTATTCATCTTGATTTTTCAGCGAGTATAAAGGCTTCAAAAGTAAAACACTTGTTTTTCCCCCGCTTAAAATCTCAATCTAAGATGTCAAATATCTCGAGATTTTATAAGCTTGCAAATAATAGTTTCTAAGCTAAATCTTCTTGTTTTTCAATGTTTTATTATATATTAAAGTTTCAGGGATGGTTTTTTTTTGGACCCCCAAACCTCATAATTGTAAATCCTGTTTTGTTTTGTTTTTCTGTTTTGTAGTTTTAACAATTTGGAGAATTTTCACATTTTTTTACAAAAGTATCGGTAGGAATCAGGTAACCAACTTTTCTGGGGTAAAATTGGCTGCTAAAAACGAATCTGCAATTTATTTTATTGTATCTATCAATTTCGCCGAGATTTTTGTGGTATAAACTTTGCTGGATTCTAGTATATACGCCTATGGCAACCCTTAAATTTCATTATAAAGTCTTACTTGAACACATGATAAAAGTTGTTGAACAATTTATTCCACACATTTTGATATATAATTCTAAACGTCAAGTCTATTTTCAACATTTTTAGAGGGAAAAAACCAGCCAAAAAGCGTGAATATTTGTACTGGTAATCAATTTTAGCAGAAACCTGTTTTCAAAAACAATATCCATCCATTCAACATTGTCCCGGCTACAAAATTTATTAAATGAAGCAAGGATGGTTACTATAGTGATTGTTTCATAAATTTGAATGATGCAGAAATGGCCAGCTTAAAATTGAGAAAGCGCATTTGAAATCAAAATAAATCGAGAAAATACTAAGGTATTGCAATGATGGGTATTAAGTAAAGTCTAGATTATTTTTCATTCTCTACCAGGATATTTAGTTTTTAGATTGCTGTGAAGACTTTTTTATTTTTTTATAAATTTTGCGAGAGCTCTTTTTGTGATATAGAAATCCATGAAGGGACGACTGATATGCAAAGCTAAAACCACAGGATAGTACTCATTAGCGTCTATCCAACGAATTTTACCTTGTCAAAAAATATTGATTTTTGGTCGAGAAAATTGAGATTGAATGATTGATTTTTGGTGATACAAAAAAAGGATTCATTTTGGACGAGGATATACAAGAATAAATTTTCGGTTTTACAAAAAAAAATTCAAAAAAATTAATATCTCCACGAAAAATAGGGCTACAACTACGTGTAAATACTCGTTCTGTAGATAATTTTGTTGCGCATAATGCAAAAATAAAATATTTTAGGGTTGTATTTGAATGAAGGGTACTTTTTGATCAAAAACCGTTAAAATTTGACATTAAATTTACTAGAGATTTTATGAGAAAAATATTTTCAAAACCTACACAGATCGATTCAGAATTAAAAACTGAACTCAAGATATTTAATACGCTAGTTCAACTTACTATGCATTTTTGTGAGTAATTAAACATACAAGGTTTTTTTTGGATTTTTTTTCCATTTGAACACTTTTTTGAATTGAAGCTCAGTCACCTGTGCATATCTGATTATACAATTTTATATGGTGATATTCAAAATCGGAGCGTGCTCCCATTTCAATAGATAATCAGGAAATGAAAAATGTAGGGCTATATTTGAGATGCTATAGAATTTTTCCAAAAGAGCTATTTCTATTCATCTTGATTTTTCAGCGAGTATAAAGGCTTCAAAAGTAAAACACTTGTTTTTCCCCCGCTTAAAATCTCAATCTAAGATGTCAAATATCTCGAGATTTTATAAGCTTGCAAATAATAGTTTCTAAGCTAAATCTTCTTGTTTTTCAATGTTTTATTATATATTAAAGTTTCAGGGATGGTTTTTTTTTGGACCCCCAAACCTCATAATTGTAAATCCTGTTTTGTTTTGTTTTTCTGTTTTGTAGTTTTAACAATTTGGAGAATTTTCACATTTTTTTACAAAAGTATCGGTAGGAATCAGGTAACCAACTTTTCTGGGGTAAAATTGGCTGCTAAAAACGAATCTGCAATTTATTTTATTGTATCTATCAATTTCGCCGAGATTTTTGTGGTATAAACTTTGCTGGATTCTAGTATATACGCCTATGGCAACCCTTAAATTTCATTATAAAGTCTTACTTGAACACATGATAAAAGTTGTTGAACAATTTATTCCACACATTTTGATATATAATTCTAAACGTCAAGTCTATTTTCAACATTTTTAGAGGGAAAAAACCAGCCAAAAAGCGTGAATATTTGTACTGGTAATCAATTTTAGCAGAAACCTGTTTTCAAAAACAATATCCATCCATTCAACATTGTCCCGGCTACAAAATTTATTAAATGAAGCAAGGATGGTTACTATAGTGATTGTTTCATAAATTTGAATGATGCAGAAATGGCCAGCTTAAAATTGAGAAAGCGCATTTGAAATCAAAATAAATCGAGAAAATACTAAGGTATTGCAATGATGGGTATTAAGTAAAGTCTAGATTATTTTTCATTCTCTACCAGGATATTTAGTTTTTAGATTGCTGTGAAGACTTTTTTATTTTTTTATAAATTTTGCGAGAGCTCTTTTTGTGATATAGAAATCCATGAAGGGACGACTGATATGCAAAGCTAAAACCACAGGATAGTACTCATTAGCGTCTATCCAACGAATTTTACCTTGTCAAAAAATATTGATTTTTGGTCGAGAAAATTGAGATTGAATGATTGATTTTTGGTGATACAAAAAAGGATTCATTTTGGACGAGGATATACAAGAATAAATTTTCGGTTTTACAAAAAAAATTCAAAAAAATTAATATCTCCACGAAAAATAGGGCTACAACTACGTGTAAATACTCGTTCTGTAGATAATTTTGTTGCGCATAATGCAAAAATAAAATATTTTAGGGTTGTATTTGAATGAAGGGTACTTTTTGATCAAAAACCGTTAAAATTTGACATTAAATTTACTAGAGATTTTATGAGAAAAATATTTTCAAAACCTACACAGATCGATTCAGAATTAAAAACTGAACTCAAGATATTTAATACGCTAGTTCAACTTACTATGCATTTTTGTGAGTAATTAAACATACAAGGTTTTTTTTGGATTTTTTTTCCATTTGAACACTTTTTTGAATTGAAGCTCAGTCACCTGTGCATATCTGATTATACAATTTTATATGGTGATATTCAAAATCGGAGCGTGCTCCCATTTCAATAGATAATCAGGAAATGAAAAATGTAGGGCTATATTTGAGATGCTATAGAATTTTTCCAAAAGAGCTATTTCTATTCATCTTGATTTTTCAGCGAGTATAAAGGCTTCAAAAGTAAAACACTTGTTTTTCCCCCGCTTAAAATCTCAATCTAAGATGTCAAATATCTCGAGATTTTATAAGCTTGCAAATAATAGTTTCTAAGCTAAATCTTCTTGTTTTTCAATGTTTTATTATATATTAAAGTTTCAGGGATGGTTTTTTTTTGGACCCCCAAACCTCATAATTGTAAATCCTGTTTTGTTTTGTTTTTCTGTTTTGTAGTTTTAACAATTTGGAGAATTTTCACATTTTTTTACAAAAGTATCGGTAGGAATCAGGTAACCAACTTTTCTGGGGTAAAATTGGCTGCTAAAAACGAATCTGCAATTTATTTTATTGTATCTATCAATTTCGCCGAGATTTTTGTGGTATAAACTTTGCTGGATTCTAGTATATACGCCTATGGCAACCCTTAAATTTCATTATAAAGTCTTACTTGAACACATGATAAAAGTTGTTGAACAATTTATTCCACACATTTTGATATATAATTCTAAACGTCAAGTCTATTTTCAACATTTTTAGAGGGAAAAAACCAGCCAAAAAGCGTGAATATTTGTACTGGTAATCAATTTTAGCAGAAACCTGTTTTCAAAAACAATATCCATCCATTCAACATTGTCCCGGCTACAAAATTTATTAAATGAAGCAAGGATGGTTACTATAGTGATTGTTTCATAAATTTGAATGATGCAGAAATGGCCAGCTTAAAATTGAGAAAGCGCATTTGAAATCAAAATAAATCGAGAAAATACTAAGGTATTGCAATGATGGGTATTAAGTAAAGTCTAGATTATTTTTCATTCTCTACCAGGATATTTAGTTTTTAGATTGCTGTGAAGACTTTTTTATTTTTTTATAAATTTTGCGAGAGCTCTTTTTGTGATATAGAAATCCATGAAGGGACGACTGATATGCAAAGCTAAAACCACAGGATAGTACTCATTAGCGTCTATCCAACGAATTTTACCTTGTCAAAAAATATTGATTTTTGGTCGAGAAAATTGAGATTGAATGATTGATTTTTGGTGATACAAAAAAAGGATTCATTTTGGACGAGGATATACAAGAATAAATTTTCGGTTTTACAAAAAAAAATTCAAAAAAATTAATATCTCCACGAAAAATAGGGCTACAACTACGTGTAAATACTCGTTCTGTAGATAATTTTGTTGCGCATAATGCAAAAATAAAATATTTTAGGGTTGTATTTGAATGAAGGGTACTTTTTGATCAAAAACCGTTAAAATTTGACATTAAATTTACTAGAGATTTTATGAGAAAAATATTTTCAAAACCTACACAGATCGATTCAGAATTAAAAACTGAACTCAAGATATTTAATACGCTAGTTCAACTTACTATGCATTTTTGTGAGTAATTAAACATACAAGGTTTTTTTTGGATTTTTTTTCCATTTGAACACTTTTTTGAATTGAAGCTCAGTCACCTGTGCATATCTGATTATACAATTTTATATGGTGATATTCAAAATCGGAGCGTGCTCCCATTTCAATAGATAATCAGGAAATGAAAAATGTAGGGCTATATTTGAGATGCTATAGAATTTTTCCAAAAGAGCTATTTCTATTCATCTTGATTTTTCAGCGAGTATAAAGGCTTCAAAAGTAAAACACTTGTTTTTCCCCCGCTTAAAATCTCAATCTAAGATGTCAAATATCTCGAGATTTTATAAGCTTGCAAATAATAGTTTCTAAGCTAAATCTTCTTGTTTTTCAATGTTTTATTATATATTAAAGTTTCAGGGATGGTTTTTTTTTGGACCCCCAAACCTCATAATTGTAAATCCTGTTTTGTTTTGTTTTTCTGTTTTGTAGTTTTAACAATTTGGAGAATTTTCACATTTTTTTACAAAAGTATCGGTAGGAATCAGGTAACCAACTTTTCTGGGGTAAAATTGGCTGCTAAAAACGAATCTGCAATTTATTTTATTGTATCTATCAATTTCGCCGAGATTTTTGTGGTATAAACTTTGCTGGATTCTAGTATATACGCCTATGGCAACCCTTAAATTTCATTATAAAGTCTTACTTGAACACATGATAAAAGTTGTTGAACAATTTATTCCACACATTTTGATATATAATTCTAAACGTCAAGTCTATTTTCAACATTTTTAGAGGGAAAAAACCAGCCAAAAAGCGTGAATATTTGTACTGGTAATCAATTTTAGCAGAAACCTGTTTTCAAAAACAATATCCATCCATTCAACATTGTCCCGGCTACAAAATTTATTAAATGAAGCAAGGATGGTTACTATAGTGATTGTTTCATAAATTTGAATGATGCAGAAATGGCCAGCTTAAAATTGAGAAAGCGCATTTGAAATCAAAATAAATCGAGAAAATACTAAGGTATTGCAATGATGGGTATTAAGTAAAGTCTAGATTATTTTTCATTCTCTACCAGGATATTTAGTTTTTAGATTGCTGTGAAGACTTTTTTATTTTTTTATAAATTTTGCGAGAGCTCTTTTTGTGATATAGAAATCCATGAAGGGACGACTGATATGCAAAGCTAAAACCACAGGATAGTACTCATTAGCGTCTATCCAACGAATTTTACCTTGTCAAAAAATATTGATTTTTGGTCGAGAAAATTGAGATTGAATGATTGATTTTTGGTGATACAAAAAAAGGATTCATTTTGGACGAGGATATACAAGAATAAATTTTCGGTTTTACAAAAAAAATTCAAAAAAATTAATATCTCCACGAAAAATAGGGCTACAACTACGTGTAAATACTCGTTCTGTAGATAATTTTGTTGCGCATAATGCAAAAATAAAATATTTTAGGGTTGTATTTGAATGAAGGGTACTTTTTGATCAAAAACCGTTAAAATTTGACATTAAATTTACTAGAGATTTTATGAGAAAAATATTTTCAAAACCTACACAGATCGATTCAGAATTAAAAACTGAACTCAAGATATTTAATACGCTAGTTCAACTTACTATGCATTTTTGTGAGTAATTAAACATACAAGGTTTTTTTTGGATTTTTTTTCCATTTGAACACTTTTTTGAATTGAAGCTCAGTCACCTGTGCATATCTGATTATACAATTTTATATGGTGATATTCAAAATCGGAGCGTGCTCCCATTTCAATAGATAATCAGGAAATGAAAAATGTAGGGCTATATTTGAGATGCTATAGAATTTTTCCAAAAGAGCTATTTCTATTCATCTTGATTTTTCAGCGAGTATAAAGGCTTCAAAAGTAAAACACTTGTTTTTCCCCCGCTTAAAATCTCAATCTAAGATGTCAAATATCTCGAGATTTTATAAGCTTGCAAATAATAGTTTCTAAGCTAAATCTTCTTGTTTTTCAATGTTTTATTATATATTAAAGTTTCAGGGATGGTTTTTTTTTGGACCCCCAAACCTCATAATTGTAAATCCTGTTTTGTTTTGTTTTTCTGTTTTGTAGTTTTAACAATTTGGAGAATTTTCACATTTTTTTACAAAAGTATCGGTAGGAATCAGGTAACCAACTTTTCTGGGGTAAAATTGGCTGCTAAAAACGAATCTGCAATTTATTTTATTGTATCTATCAATTTCGCCGAGATTTTTGTGGTATAAACTTTGCTGGATTCTAGTATATACGCCTATGGCAACCCTTAAATTTCATTATAAAGTCTTACTTGAACACATGATAAAAGTTGTTGAACAATTTATTCCACACATTTTGATATATAATTCTAAACGTCAAGTCTATTTTCAACATTTTTAGAGGGAAAAAACCAGCCAAAAAGCGTGAATATTTGTACTGGTAATCAATTTTAGCAGAAACCTGTTTTCAAAAACAATATCCATCCATTCAACATTGTCCCGGCTACAAAATTTATTAAATGAAGCAAGGATGGTTACTATAGTGATTGTTTCATAAATTTGAATGATGCAGAAATGGCCAGCTTAAAATTGAGAAAGCGCATTTGAAATCAAAATAAATCGAGAAAATACTAAGGTATTGCAATGATGGGTATTAAGTAAAGTCTAGATTATTTTTCATTCTCTACCAGGATATTTAGTTTTTAGATTGCTGTGAAGACTTTTTTATTTTTTTATAAATTTTGCGAGAGCTCTTTTTGTGATATAGAAATCCATGAAGGGACGACTGATATGCAAAGCTAAAACCACAGGATAGTACTCATTAGCGTCTATCCAACGAATTTTACCTTGTCAAAAAATATTGATTTTTGGTCGAGAAAATTGAGATTGAATGATTGATTTTTGGTGATACAAAAAAAGGATTCATTTTGGACGAGGATATACAAGAATAAATTTTCGGTTTTACAAAAAAAAATTCAAAAAAATTAATATCTCCACGAAAAATAGGGCTACAACTACGTGTAAATACTCGTTCTGTAGATAATTTTGTTGCGCATAATGCAAAAATAAAATATTTTAGGGTTGTATTTGAATGAAGGGTACTTTTTGATCAAAAACCGTTAAAATTTGACATTAAATTTACTAGAGATTTTATGAGAAAAATATTTTCAAAACCTACACAGATCGATTCAGAATTAAAAACTGAACTCAAGATATTTAATACGCTAGTTCAACTTACTATGCATTTTTGTGAGTAATTAAACATACAAGGTTTTTTTTGGATTTTTTTTCCATTTGAACACTTTTTTGAATTGAAGCTCAGTCACCTGTGCATATCTGATTATACAATTTTATATGGTGATATTCAAAATCGGAGCGTGCTCCCATTTCAATAGATAATCAGGAAATGAAAAATGTAGGGCTATATTTGAGATGCTATAGAATTTTTCCAAAAGAGCTATTTCTATTCATCTTGATTTTTCAGCGAGTATAAAGGCTTCAAAAGTAAAACACTTGTTTTTCCCCCGCTTAAAATCTCAATCTAAGATGTCAAATATCTCGAGATTTTATAAGCTTGCAAATAATAGTTTCTAAGCTAAATCTTCTTGTTTTTCAATGTTTTATTATATATTAAAGTTTCAGGGATGGTTTTTTTTTGGACCCCCAAACCTCATAATTGTAAATCCTGTTTTGTTTTGTTTTTCTGTTTTGTAGTTTTAACAATTTGGAGAATTTTCACATTTTTTTACAAAAGTATCGGTAGGAATCAGGTAACCAACTTTTCTGGGGTAAAATTGGCTGCTAAAAACGAATCTGCAATTTATTTTATTGTATCTATCAATTTCGCCGAGATTTTTGTGGTATAAACTTTGCTGGATTCTAGTATATACGCCTATGGCAACCCTTAAATTTCATTATAAAGTCTTACTTGAACACATGATAAAAGTTGTTGAACAATTTATTCCACACATTTTGATATATAATTCTAAACGTCAAGTCTATTTTCAACATTTTTAGAGGGAAAAAACCAGCCAAAAAGCGTGAATATTTGTACTGGTAATCAATTTTAGCAGAAACCTGTTTTCAAAAACAATATCCATCCATTCAACATTGTCCCGGCTACAAAATTTATTAAATGAAGCAAGGATGGTTACTATAGTGATTGTTTCATAAATTTGAATGATGCAGAAATGGCCAGCTTAAAATTGAGAAAGCGCATTTGAAATCAAAATAAATCGAGAAAATACTAAGGTATTGCAATGATGGGTATTAAGTAAAGTCTAGATTATTTTTCATTCTCTACCAGGATATTTAGTTTTTAGATTGCTGTGAAGACTTTTTTATTTTTTTATAAATTTTGCGAGAGCTCTTTTTGTGATATAGAAATCCATGAAGGGACGACTGATATGCAAAGCTAAAACCACAGGATAGTACTCATTAGCGTCTATCCAACGAATTTTACCTTGTCAAAAAATATTGATTTTTGGTCGAGAAAATTGAGATTGAATGATTGATTTTTGGTGATACAAAAAAAGGATTCATTTTGGACGAGGATATACAAGAATAAATTTTCGGTTTTACAAAAAAAAATTCAAAAAAATTAATATCTCCACGAAAAATAGGGCTACAACTACGTGTAAATACTCGTTCTGTAGATAATTTTGTTGCGCATAATGCAAAAATAAAATATTTTAGGGTTGTATTTGAATGAAGGGTACTTTTTGATCAAAAACCGTTAAAATTTGACATTAAATTTACTAGAGATTTTATGAGAAAAATATTTTCAAAACCTACACAGATCGATTCAGAATTAAAAACTGAACTCAAGATATTTAATACGCTAGTTCAACTTACTATGCATTTTTGTGAGTAATTAAACATACAAGGTTTTTTTTGGATTTTTTTTCCATTTGAACACTTTTTTGAATTGAAGCTCAGTCACCTGTGCATATCTGATTATACAATTTTATATGGTGATATTCAAAATCGGAGCGTGCTCCCATTTCAATAGATAATCAGGAAATGAAAAATGTAGGGCTATATTTGAGATGCTATAGAATTTTTCCAAAAGAGCTATTTCTATTCATCTTGATTTTTCAGCGAGTATAAAGGCTTCAAAAGTAAAACACTTGTTTTTCCCCCGCTTAAAATCTCAATCTAAGATGTCAAATATCTCGAGATTTTATAAGCTTGCAAATAATAGTTTCTAAGCTAAATCTTCTTGTTTTTCAATGTTTTATTATATATTAAAGTTTCAGGGATGGTTTTTTTTTGGACCCCCAAACCTCATAATTGTAAATCCTGTTTTGTTTTGTTTTTCTGTTTTGTAGTTTTAACAATTTGGAGAATTTTCACATTTTTTTACAAAAGTATCGGTAGGAATCAGGTAACCAACTTTTCTGGGGTAAAATTGGCTGCTAAAAACGAATCTGCAATTTATTTTATTGTATCTATCAATTTCGCCGAGATTTTTGTGGTATAAACTTTGCTGGATTCTAGTATATACGCCTATGGCAACCCTTAAATTTCATTATAAAGTCTTACTTGAACACATGATAAAAGTTGTTGAACAATTTATTCCACACATTTTGATATATAATTCTAAACGTCAAGTCTATTTTCAACATTTTTAGAGGGAAAAAACCAGCCAAAAAGCGTGAATATTTGTACTGGTAATCAATTTTAGCAGAAACCTGTTTTCAAAAACAATATCCATCCATTCAACATTGTCCCGGCTACAAAATTTATTAAATGAAGCAAGGATGGTTACTATAGTGATTGTTTCATAAATTTGAATGATGCAGAAATGGCCAGCTTAAAATTGAGAAAGCGCATTTGAAATCAAAATAAATCGAGAAAATACTAAGGTATTGCAATGATGGGTATTAAGTAAAGTCTAGATTATTTTTCATTCTCTACCAGGATATTTAGTTTTTAGATTGCTGTGAAGACTTTTTTATTTTTTTATAAATTTTGCGAGAGCTCTTTTTGTGATATAGAAATCCATGAAGGGACGACTGATATGCAAAGCTAAAACCACAGGATAGTACTCATTAGCGTCTATCCAACGAATTTTACCTTGTCAAAAAATATTGATTTTTGGTCGAGAAAATTGAGATTGAATGATTGATTTTTGGTGATACAAAAAAAGGATTCATTTTGGACGAGGATATACAAGAATAAATTTTCGGTTTTACAAAAAAAAATTCAAAAAAATTAATATCTCCACGAAAAATAGGGCTACAACTACGTGTAAATACTCGTTCTGTAGATAATTTTGTTGCGCATAATGCAAAAATAAAATATTTTAGGGTTGTATTTGAATGAAGGGTACTTTTTGATCAAAAACCGTTAAAATTTGACATTAAATTTACTAGAGATTTTATGAGAAAAATATTTTCAAAACCTACACAGATCGATTCAGAATTAAAAACTGAACTCAAGATATTTAATACGCTAGTTCAACTTACTATGCATTTTTGTGAGTAATTAAACATACAAGGTTTTTTTTGGATTTTTTTTCCATTTGAACACTTTTTTGAATTGAAGCTCAGTCACCTGTGCATATCTGATTATACAATTTTATATGGTGATATTCAAAATCGGAGCGTGCTCCCATTTCAATAGATAATCAGGAAATGAAAAATGTAGGGCTATATTTGAGATGCTATAGAATTTTTCCAAAAGAGCTATTTCTATTCATCTTGATTTTTCAGCGAGTATAAAGGCTTCAAAAGTAAAACACTTGTTTTTCCCCCGCTTAAAATCTCAATCTAAGATGTCAAATATCTCGAGATTTTATAAGCTTGCAAATAATAGTTTCTAAGCTAAATCTTCTTGTTTTTCAATGTTTTATTATATATTAAAGTTTCAGGGATGGTTTTTTTTTGGACCCCCAAACCTCATAATTGTAAATCCTGTTTTGTTTTGTTTTTCTGTTTTGTAGTTTTAACAATTTGGAGAATTTTCACATTTTTTTACAAAAGTATCGGTAGGAATCAGGTAACCAACTTTTCTGGGGTAAAATTGGCTGCTAAAAACGAATCTGCAATTTATTTTATTGTATCTATCAATTTCGCCGAGATTTTTGTGGTATAAACTTTGCTGGATTCTAGTATATACGCCTATGGCAACCCTTAAATTTCATTATAAAGTCTTACTTGAACACATGATAAAAGTTGTTGAACAATTTATTCCACACATTTTGATATATAATTCTAAACGTCAAGTCTATTTTCAACATTTTTAGAGGGAAAAAACCAGCCAAAAAGCGTGAATATTTGTACTGGTAATCAATTTTAGCAGAAACCTGTTTTCAAAAACAATATCCATCCATTCAACATTGTCCCGGCTACAAAATTTATTAAATGAAGCAAGGATGGTTACTATAGTGATTGTTTCATAAATTTGAATGATGCAGAAATGGCCAGCTTAAAATTGAGAAAGCGCATTTGAAATCAAAATAAATCGAGAAAATACTAAGGTATTGCAATGATGGGTATTAAGTAAAGTCTAGATTATTTTTCATTCTCTACCAGGATATTTAGTTTTTAGATTGCTGTGAAGACTTTTTTATTTTTTTATAAATTTTGCGAGAGCTCTTTTTGTGATATAGAAATCCATGAAGGGACGACTGATATGCAAAGCTAAAACCACAGGATAGTACTCATTAGCGTCTATCCAACGAATTTTACCTTGTCAAAAAATATTGATTTTTGGTCGAGAAAATTGAGATTGAATGATTGATTTTTGGTGATACAAAAAAAGGATTCATTTTGGACGAGGATATACAAGAATAAATTTTCGGTTTTACAAAAAAAAATTCAAAAAAATTAATATCTCCACGAAAAATAGGGCTACAACTACGTGTAAATACTCGTTCTGTAGATAATTTTGTTGCGCATAATGCAAAAATAAAATATTTTAGGGTTGTATTTGAATGAAGGGTACTTTTTGATCAAAAACCGTTAAAATTTGACATTAAATTTACTAGAGATTTTATGAGAAAAATATTTTCAAAACCTACACAGATCGATTCAGAATTAAAAACTGAACTCAAGATATTTAATACGCTAGTTCAACTTACTATGCATTTTTGTGAGTAATTAAACATACAAGGTTTTTTTTGGATTTTTTTTCCATTTGAACACTTTTTTGAATTGAAGCTCAGTCACCTGTGCATATCTGATTATACAATTTTATATGGTGATATTCAAAATCGGAGCGTGCTCCCATTTCAATAGATAATCAGGAAATGAAAAATGTAGGGCTATATTTGAGATGCTATAGAATTTTTCCAAAAGAGCTATTTCTATTCATCTTGATTTTTCAGCGAGTATAAAGGCTTCAAAAGTAAAACACTTGTTTTTCCCCCGCTTAAAATCTCAATCTAAGATGTCAAATATCTCGAGATTTTATAAGCTTGCAAATAATAGTTTCTAAGCTAAATCTTCTTGTTTTTCAATGTTTTATTATATATTAAAGTTTCAGGGATGGTTTTTTTTTGGACCCCCAAACCTCATAATTGTAAATCCTGTTTTGTTTTGTTTTTCTGTTTTGTAGTTTTAACAATTTGGAGAATTTTCACATTTTTTTACAAAAGTATCGGTAGGAATCAGGTAACCAACTTTTCTGGGGTAAAATTGGCTGCTAAAAACGAATCTGCAATTTATTTTATTGTATCTATCAATTTCGCCGAGATTTTTGTGGTATAAACTTTGCTGGATTCTAGTATATACGCCTATGGCAACCCTTAAATTTCATTATAAAGTCTTACTTGAACACATGATAAAAGTTGTTGAACAATTTATTCCACACATTTTGATATATAATTCTAAACGTCAAGTCTATTTTCAACATTTTTAGAGGGAAAAAACCAGCCAAAAAGCGTGAATATTTGTACTGGTAATCAATTTTAGCAGAAACCTGTTTTCAAAAACAATATCCATCCATTCAACATTGTCCCGGCTACAAAATTTATTAAATGAAGCAAGGATGGTTACTATAGTGATTGTTTCATAAATTTGAATGATGCAGAAATGGCCAGCTTAAAATTGAGAAAGCGCATTTGAAATCAAAATAAATCGAGAAAATACTAAGGTATTGCAATGATGGGTATTAAGTAAAGTCTAGATTATTTTTCATTCTCTACCAGGATATTTAGTTTTTAGATTGCTGTGAAGACTTTTTTATTTTTTTATAAATTTTGCGAGAGCTCTTTTTGTGATATAGAAATCCATGAAGGGACGACTGATATGCAAAGCTAAAACCACAGGATAGTACTCATTAGCGTCTATCCAACGAATTTTACCTTGTCAAAAAATATTGATTTTTGGTCGAGAAAATTGAGATTGAATGATTGATTTTTGGTGATACAAAAAAAGGATTCATTTTGGACGAGGATATACAAGAATAAATTTTCGGTTTTACAAAAAAAAATTCAAAAAAATTAATATCTCCACGAAAAATAGGGCTACAACTACGTGTAAATACTCGTTCTGTAGATAATTTTGTTGCGCATAATGCAAAAATAAAATATTTTAGGGTTGTATTTGAATGAAGGGTACTTTTTGATCAAAAACCGTTAAAATTTGACATTAAATTTACTAGAGATTTTATGAGAAAAATATTTTCAAAACCTACACAGATCGATTCAGAATTAAAAACTGAACTCAAGATATTTAATACGCTAGTTCAACTTACTATGCATTTTTGTGAGTAATTAAACATACAAGGTTTTTTTTGGATTTTTTTTCCATTTGAACACTTTTTTGAATTGAAGCTCAGTCACCTGTGCATATCTGATTATACAATTTTATATGGTGATATTCAAAATCGGAGCGTGCTCCCATTTCAATAGATAATCAGGAAATGAAAAATGTAGGGCTATATTTGAGATGCTATAGAATTTTTCCAAAAGAGCTATTTCTATTCATCTTGATTTTTCAGCGAGTATAAAGGCTTCAAAAGTAAAACACTTGTTTTTCCCCCGCTTAAAATCTCAATCTAAGATGTCAAATATCTCGAGATTTTATAAGCTTGCAAATAATAGTTTCTAAGCTAAATCTTCTTGTTTTTCAATGTTTTATTATATATTAAAGTTTCAGGGATGGTTTTTTTTTGGACCCCCAAACCTCATAATTGTAAATCCTGTTTTGTTTTGTTTTTCTGTTTTGTAGTTTTAACAATTTGGAGAATTTTCACATTTTTTTACAAAAGTATCGGTAGGAATCAGGTAACCAACTTTTCTGGGGTAAAATTGGCTGCTAAAAACGAATCTGCAATTTATTTTATTGTATCTATCAATTTCGCCGAGATTTTTGTGGTATAAACTTTGCTGGATTCTAGTATATACGCCTATGGCAACCCTTAAATTTCATTATAAAGTCTTACTTGAACACATGATAAAAGTTGTTGAACAATTTATTCCACACATTTTGATATATAATTCTAAACGTCAAGTCTATTTTCAACATTTTTAGAGGGAAAAAACCAGCCAAAAAGCGTGAATATTTGTACTGGTAATCAATTTTAGCAGAAACCTGTTTTCAAAAACAATATCCATCCATTCAACATTGTCCCGGCTACAAAATTTATTAAATGAAGCAAGGATGGTTACTATAGTGATTGTTTCATAAATTTGAATGATGCAGAAATGGCCAGCTTAAAATTGAGAAAGCGCATTTGAAATCAAAATAAATCGAGAAAATACTAAGGTATTGCAATGATGGGTATTAAGTAAAGTCTAGATTATTTTTCATTCTCTACCAGGATATTTAGTTTTTAGATTGCTGTGAAGACTTTTTTTTTTTTATAAATTTTGCGAGAGCTCTTTTTGTGATATAGAAATCCATGAAGGGACGACTGATATGCAAAGCTAAAACCACAGGATAGTACTCATTAGCGTCTATCCAACGAATTTTACCTTGTCAAAAAATATTGATTTTTGGTCGAGAAAATTGAGATTGAATGATTGATTTTTGGTGATACAAAAAAAGGATTCATTTTGGACGAGGATATACAAGAATAAATTTTCGGTTTTACAAAAAAAAATTCAAAAAAATTAATATCTCCACGAAAAATAGGGCTACAACTACGTGTAAATACTCGTTCTGTAGATAATTTTGTTGCGCATAATGCAAAAATAAAATATTTTAGGGTTGTATTTGAATGAAGGGTACTTTTTGATCAAAAACCGTTAAAATTTGACATTAAATTTACTAGAGATTTTATGAGAAAAATATTTTCAAAACCTACACAGATCGATTCAGAATTAAAAACTGAACTCAAGATATTTAATACGCTAGTTCAACTTACTATGCATTTTTGTGAGTAATTAAACATACAAGGTTTTTTTTGGATTTTTTTTCCATTTGAACACTTTTTTGAATTGAAGCTCAGTCACCTGTGCATATCTGATTATACAATTTTATATGGTGATATTCAAAATCGGAGCGTGCTCCCATTTCAATAGATAATCAGGAAATGAAAAATGTAGGGCTATATTTGAGATGCTATAGAATTTTTCCAAAAGAGCTATTTCTATTCATCTTGATTTTTCAGCGAGTATAAAGGCTTCAAAAGTAAAACACTTGTTTTTCCCCCGCTTAAAATCTCAATCTAAGATGTCAAATATCTCGAGATTTTATAAGCTTGCAAATAATAGTTTCTAAGCTAAATCTTCTTGTTTTTCAATGTTTTATTATATATTAAAGTTTCAGGGATGGTTTTTTTTTGGACCCCCAAACCTCATAATTGTAAATCCTGTTTTGTTTTGTTTTTCTGTTTTGTAGTTTTAACAATTTGGAGAATTTTCACATTTTTTTACAAAAGTATCGGTAGGAATCAGGTAACCAACTTTTCTGGGGTAAAATTGGCTGCTAAAAACGAATCTGCAATTTATTTTATTGTATCTATCAATTTCGCCGAGATTTTTGTGGTATAAACTTTGCTGGATTCTAGTATATACGCCTATGGCAACCCTTAAATTTCATTATAAAGTCTTACTTGAACACATGATAAAAGTTGTTGAACAATTTATTCCACACATTTTGATATATAATTCTAAACGTCAAGTCTATTTTCAACATTTTTAGAGGGAAAAAACCAGCCAAAAAGCGTGAATATTTGTACTGGTAATCAATTTTAGCAGAAACCTGTTTTCAAAAACAATATCCATCCATTCAACATTGTCCCGGCTACAAAATTTATTAAATGAAGCAAGGATGGTTACTATAGTGATTGTTTCATAAATTTGAATGATGCAGAAATGGCCAGCTTAAAATTGAGAAAGCGCATTTGAAATCAAAATAAATCGAGAAAATACTAAGGTATTGCAATGATGGGTATTAAGTAAAGTCTAGATTATTTTTCATTCTCTACCAGGATATTTAGTTTTTAGATTGCTGTGAAGACTTTTTTATTTTTTTATAAATTTTGCGAGAGCTCTTTTTGTGATATAGAAATCCATGAAGGGACGACTGATATGCAAAGCTAAAACCACAGGATAGTACTCATTAGCGTCTATCCAACGAATTTTACCTTGTCAAAAAATATTGATTTTTGGTCGAGAAAATTGAGATTGAATGATTGATTTTTGGTGATACAAAAAAAGGATTCATTTTGGACGAGGATATACAAGAATAAATTTTCGGTTTTACAAAAAAAAATTCAAAAAAATTAATATCTCCACGAAAAATAGGGCTACAACTACGTGTAAATACTCGTTCTGTAGATAATTTTGTTGCGCATAATGCAAAAATAAAATATTTTAGGGTTGTATTTGAATGAAGGGTACTTTTTGATCAAAAACCGTTAAAATTTGACATTAAATTTACTAGAGATTTTATGAGAAAAATATTTTCAAAACCTACACAGATCGATTCAGAATTAAAAACTGAACTCAAGATATTTAATACGCTAGTTCAACTTACTATGCATTTTTGTGAGTAATTAAACATACAAGGTTTTTTTTGGATTTTTTTTCCATTTGAACACTTTTTTGAATTGAAGCTCAGTCACCTGTGCATATCTGATTATACAATTTTATATGGTGATATTCAAAATCGGAGCGTGCTCCCATTTCAATAGATAATCAGGAAATGAAAAATGTAGGGCTATATTTGAGATGCTATAGAATTTTTCCAAAAGAGCTATTTCTATTCATCTTGATTTTTCAGCGAGTATAAAGGCTTCAAAAGTAAAACACTTGTTTTTCCCCCGCTTAAAAAACTCAACCTATGCCCTGTTCGGCATCGCTTTGGTAGATTAGATATCCCCAATGGGGCGTTGTACACGTCCGCATCCCTTTTAAAATAAATTTGGTCTTAAATACTGATAATAAAGCAAAGCTAATTCTGTGAAATTGATACCGATAAATGGAAATAAGGAGGTCCACGACGAGGAAAGATTTGGAGACAATAGCTATAATAATTACCTCGTTAATGATAATTTAGCTTCAAGTTGTTCGTAGCGTAGGTAGTGTTCAGATACGGTGTGTGTGGTTGGCAAATTGTAGTTCAAGCTGTAAATAGGTGTGGTGTGTACATTTTTTCTTCTCAATTACATTTGTTATCCTTCATGCCTACCAGAGTCTCTTCGGTATTCACCGTACGCTGTGCTTTATATACTTGAGTAGGTGCTTTATAAACATTAAGCCAATAAATACACTTTATTTATAAAAGTTCCCAAATATTGAAAAAGAAATAAAATTCAGGTATATATAGAAGAGATACATGAATAACAAAATTATTGAAAATTGGAAAGTGCTGATATTAATTTTTACCGCTCGAAAAGTACTCTTATATTCCTGAAAAGTCAAGCTTCAAGACTCTTGTCGATACTGGTGCTCTACGTTTCTAAGCTCTCTGCATATACCATATACTCCATTATATTATATTTCTGGAATGTTTTCCATAACGACAATAGTAATTAAGTTTAGTGCAGCACGTATCACCCAATACTCTACTACATCAAAAGTTTTTATCAAAAATACTTTCGATCAAGAATTAGTAGAATAATATTGGTTAATTTAATTTCAAAAAGAAAACAAGATGCAAATCTTCTATTATCGATAAAGACCAAATGAACCGAATGCAGGAGTAATATTTCAAGTAATTTAACGCAATTTTACTTTGAAGTATAAGAGTGTATACTTGGTTGCATCTGGTTAGTCTGTACTAACTCATCTTATTTCTGTAGTAATAATGCAGGATTTGTAATTGAAATTAACGATTGCAACAATGGTTACAAAGGCTAAACATATTTTCCTACCAATTTTGGTACATTCAATCCATTCATCATTGGTTAGAATATTCTCAGTCGAATTGTTCGACATCTCGGGGGGATAGCGTTTTCCCTGCATGAAATCCGAGACAAGAAAGCTTTTGATAAATGCTTTACTGACGTCAAAAGAATATTTAAATGGCTGCTTGACTAACTCTTACTCTTTCCATTTTTTTAACCTTTTAAAAAATGAATCAAGAGACAGAAATGGAAAATTTTTCTTCTCACCATCCCAGAGTAGATCCCAACAGATCTTCTTGGTACACACATGAAACAGATAATTCATTTGCACAATCAACTATACATAGTCAAGAAGACGCTGCCATCAATTTAAAATCGCCATCACTTGTACAAAGACAATCTTTCCACAAATCGGATCCTAGCCAAGAAGCACATAACCAAAATGACATTTCGCCTGAATCATCTTCATCGCACGCAATACCCAATTCTTCACAAGCTCCTGTGATATCAGAAGATCCTAAACCTAGTTTATTTACACGACTCAGATCATCTTTACCTCTGTTTGCTCAATTCAGAAAAACTTTCAAAGCAGCCACTGCTCTTTTAATATCTGTAGTATTTATTTTCTCATTTCATATTCGTGAAGCAATAGGAAGTTCTGTTTTACTAGTGGCTATTGTTACTATCTTCTTCTTTCCAGTGAGGACAATCGGTAATGTTGCTTTATACGGGTTGTAATTATCTTGTATTGGGTTATTAATCTAGGTCCTTAATAGGTATCCAAACTGAGGTATTACTGAAAAGTTTGATATATCGCGTGTTGATCTAATTAAAAACCTACTTTAGGCAGTATGTTTAGGCATAATGGGTGGCCTCCTAGCGACAGCATGGAGTTTTCTAGGTATATACGATTATGCCAGGTGGTATATCAAGAGTACATGATACTTATTTTATTTTATTAGGTGCATATCTTGCAAGTCTTGCTCGAAATCATTCGGATCCAAATCCTGTGCAGCCGGGTGCTTGTGCAGTTTTGGCAGTATTTTTGTTTTTTGGAACCTTTGTATTGAATATCATTCGTATGAAGATGCCTAAAGGTATCTATACATCAGTAAAGTATTACATAAACATTGAAACTAAAATAGAATCAAATATAGCAAATTTTGGGTGTGTTATTGCATGCATTGTGTTGACCGTAAGTATGACTGGATGGTTGATTTGATCATTTTACTTATCATAGAAGCTAGTTCACAATGACGTATTCTGCTGGTTACTCACCGATGGTGCCGTCCATTATGGTAAGCTATCCTGTGTTTATTTAGCGCATTTTGCTCATAATTGTTATAGTGGTTATTTTTACGCCCTGTTGCAGTCGCAGGAGCTATTTGTTTAGCTGTCAATTACTTTATTTGGCCTGATGACAGTATCAACAACTTTCTGGGTATCACAAGAAAGACTCTTGCCGGATACAACTCCTTTTTCAAAGAGCACTCGGAAGCATTTCTCTCAACTTCACAAGCTGCTAAAAATGCGACACTCCCATCATTGAATGCGTGTCTCAAGAATGGTGTACTGTTGATGATTGAATGTAAACGAGCTGTAAAAAGAGAGATTTTATATTCACGTATTTCAGATGTGGATTGTAGCGAATTATCAAAAACTGTAACAAACATGAGAAACTCTTTACATGGAATTGGGCTTGCTTTGATCATGAAGAACAATTACATTTATTCTGATACAAAAAACATTTACTTTAAGCGATTCAACGAACCTTCAATCCTGGATGCGTTTCAAACTTCAGTTGATGGGCTCAAACCTATCGCCTCAGAATTATCAAATTTATGTTATGCTGCTACAAATGAAGCCTCTACTAGATTAGGTGATCTTCATTATCATCCACGAACCACACTCAACAGCATTTTTTGGCCATTTCCTCGATTTTGGGTATCAAAGCCGAAAAGTTCCGGATCCATTAAAAATGTATCATCTACTACAACAACATCTATTCAGCTACGTGAACTTATTAATCGCTTTGACGAAATTACTAAAAGTGATCAGGTTTTCAAAAAGTTTTTGGACATGAGTGCTGCAGATATCCCCAGAAACGGGCCACTTTATTTGATCTTTCTTTATATTTATAATTTGAGAGAGCACGCTACAAAGATTGCCGGTCTTATTGAATTGATTGAAAAATTGGAAACCGAGAGAAAGAAAGCCAAATTCTGGCTTCCTCATCAAACTTTGAAAAAGTGGATCATGTCGAATAGTAATGTGGGTGGTTCAGTAGGTGCTGATGAAGGTGAATATCAAAATCAAGGTGGTGGAAACGATTTGGTACGAGTCGGTACACGTGGAGACAACAGAGCTAGTACTGAAGATGATGATGACAATGATATTTTTGAAGCAAGACCTACTCATAAGGTTAAATTGGGAGATCCTGATGTATCAGCACCAGTAACACCAACCCAGAAGTTTTTTTATGGATTGTATCTTGCTGGAAAATGGCTTACTGATACTACTACCTTCTTTGCATTTAAAACCGCTGTCGGTGTTGTTTTGTTGGCAATTCCTGCGTATAGACCTCAAGATCATGATTGGTATATGGACTGGAGAGGCCAATGGGCGATGATTACATTAGTTCTTTGGATGTTCCCGATGACAGGTGCTTTTATCTTTGGGTAAGAATCAGTTGTTGCTTAAGATTTGATTGACTTGAATTGGATTGATTAAATACGTGTCTATAGATTGATTGATAGAATCGTTGGATCTGTTGTAGGAGCTGTATTGGGTATTGTAGTTTGGGAAATGTGTCAGGGGAATTCTTATGGCATGGCAGTTGTTTGTTTTATTGTATTCCTTCCATTATATCATATTTTCTTCTTTGTACCAAGATACAGAGTTGCTGCATTGATGAGCACTGTTACCATGCTATTAGTTGTGTCGTACGAATATTCTTATATTCTTGAGGGTCTTGCAAACTATGATAAAGTATATACTGTTGCTGGAAAGGTAAAGAATTAGTATCTGTGAAATAAGTGAATTCAATCTAAATCATGTCTTTAATATAGCGTCTATTACTGGTTATTATCGGTATTGCAGCTTCTGGTATTTTGATGGCAATCCCATTCCCTCCAACTGGCCGCGTAGAATTGAGAAAGGAAATTTCATGTACTATTCGCGATATTGGAAAATGTTTCGGTATTCTTTGTGCAACTGCGGTTTCTCCTACAGGCCAAAGAGCTGGGCCTCATGTTGTCAAAGCATTTGGGGCGCTTGCATTAGAACTTCGTCGCCAAGTTGCAGATGAGCGAACCCTTCTTCACCATGCGTCTTATGAACCACCGCTTCGTGGATATTTCCCAGCTGCAAGCTATAAAACACTCGTTGAAAAGATGGATAATATGTCAGATCTAGTCATAAATATGGTAAGATAATACAATATTTGACCAAAGACACAGTTAGCTCATTTTATTTTCTAATAGGGCTTTGCATTAAGAGAGGTTCGTCCCGAATGGAGAAAGAACATTGGCTCCATTCTGATGAGGGAAAGGAAAGAATATGTAAGTAAAATGAGTATACCATTCATGGAGTTTTTTATTAATTCGAATTAGCTTTCATCCATTCTTACAAGTTTGAAGCTTGTGTCGACTACACTTGCGGCAAAGTCATCTCTACCACCTTACATGATTTCGCCTGTTGAATCAAGACAAAGATTCGTCAATCTTTTAGAAAAGAAGATAATGATTGAAACAAAAGATATTGCTAATCCATCATTTCCAAGTTACAGTGCTTACTTGATGAATAGTTTAGTATTTGTAGATGAATTGCAAACCGTTCTTACTGTAACTGAAGATCTTGTTGGCATTGAAGACCCAGAAGACTGGATCACATCCCGTGTATAATACCGTGTATATTTCAAATTATTTGTATTTATTTATCAGTTTTGAATACTTTTTATCATAAAATAATCATATTATAACCTTTCTGAATTATGGTGTAATGGGAATATTTTATTATTTGATCTACACATATATTTGGGAAGATGATCCTATTGGGCGCTAAAGCATAGCTAGAATCCATGGATGCACGACAACCATATTAAAAACTCCCAGGAATCCCTATTAAGCTTTTGTGCAGTATGCTCGAAACATATTTTGCAAAAAAATTTAAAAAAATGTATTCAAGTATATAGATATATCATTGAAAGGTCGCCATCAAAGATAATATTATTGCTGCCTTTAATCAGATTGCAGCAGTAATGAATCAACAACTTCATGCACTACGTTTCAAACAATGAAAGTGAAATTTGCTCAAGGAAAAAGGTTTATGGCCAAAGGATGCATTTATTTAGACATGCAATATCCTAAATTAAATAGCTAAATATGGGAGGGGGGGGGTAAATACAGCTAGACACTGAAAACAAAAGAAAACAGCTAGGATATCGCTTGAACTCGCTTAAACTAAGTTGACAATTAGTAATCTAATTCACATCGCTAAATAGTTTATGTGATTTTGTTAGGTTCAAGATTTCACACAGTCCCTTAAAACGGATCTATATTGATTGGCTTGTACTAAATAAACATCCGTGTAATCCGAGCAATGTTGATACACTGTTACACCATTGGTTTTTGCATTAATACATATAAAGGGCTTAACATTTAGAAATTGAATATTCGACAAATCTCTTTTTCGATATGGTATATTCATCTAAACTTCCTATTATTGATCTGCCAAAGTCAAGCATTATCCAATTTCTTTTTGAGAATAAATTCAATACGCCTGAAGATAGACCAATTTTAATCGATGCTAATGATGGTAGATTTCTTACTTTTGCTCAATTGAAAGACGAAGTTCTTAGGTTTGGTGCCGGCCTTCAAGATGTATGTGGGTTTCAAACAAATGATGTTGTAGCAGTGTACGCACCAAATCAGGTAAACACAAAATAGAACATCTTTAATGCTGTATTCAAGAAACTGAACATCCTACAATTTCCTTTTTAAATCATCTACTAGTACAACTATTTTGTTCCCATACTCGGAGCATTGGCCGCAAGTAAGACATTTGACAGCATTTATTGCGCAAAATATATTAATATTACGTAATAAATCTAGATGGAGCTGCAACAACAGCCAACCCCAACTATAATGTCGAAGAATTATCTTATCAATTGGAAATGTCCAGAGCAAAGATTATTATCTGCCATGAAGAAAACGTTAAAACTGCATTAAAAGCAGCAGATCGAGTAGGCATTTCTGAAAAAAACATTTTCGTTTTCGGTGAATGTGATATCAACGGCATTCAACCATTTAAAAAAGCATTATTACAAAAGAGAAGGTCTGTCCCTGATGCGCTTACTTATGAAGAGGCTAAAGACAAGGTTGCTTATTTATGTTTCTCATCGGGTACTACAGGCAAAAGTAAAGGTGTCATGACAACGTAAGATAAAACTTCCAGGGCAGATAATCTAGGTACACCAAGCTAATCTTCTACTCATTTCTAGACATGCAAATGTTACAGCAAATACATGTCAATGGACATCAATTGATGACCCATTCGTTAATCTTGGCAAAGATCGCATGATTGCAGTCTTGCCATTCTTTCACATTTTCGGTCTTTCTGCCATCTTACATACTGCCGTATATTGGGGCATTCCTGTGCATGTTTTGCCACGGTTTGATTTAATTAAATTTTGCGAAGTTGTCGAAAAAGAAAAGATTACAATTGCTCCTCTTGTTCCTCCCATCTATGTCTTATTAGCCAAAGAAGAAATTGTCTTGAATTACAATTTGTCATCTCTTAGGATTGGTATTTCTGGTGCTGCTCCACTTAGTGGAAGTCTTAGTAGAGAAGTAAAGGCTCGTTTACCCCATTTATCCATCAAGCAAGGTTACGGCTTGACAGAAATTTCTCCCGCTGCTATCGCTGAGCCTCTTGACCACATAATTGATGGTTCTATTGGAGTATTACTTCCAAATATGACAGCAAAGGTTGTTGACGAAGATGGAAAAGGTAAAACATGATGCATGCAAATAAAGACACAATACAGTTGAACATGGTTCTCACAAAAATATGAAATTTAGAAACTGCACAGGGTGAGCGTGGTGAATTGTGGCTCAAGGGTCCCAATGTAATGAAGGTATTTGTTGCAATAAATGCTTTACATAAGCTTTTTTTTTTATTAATAGCCATCTTATCTTGTAGGGATATCTTCATAATCCACAGGCCACAGCTGAATGTATTGACGATGAAGGTTATTTCCACACAGGTGATGTTGTTATTGTGGACGAAAATCAACACTTTTTTGTCGTTGATCGTATCAAAGAATTAATCAAATATAAGGGATTTCAAGTGAGTTTCTTTAGTCAATCATAAGATGTTTACATAGCGGCTAATTGATACTATTTATTAGGTACCACCTGCAGAACTGGAAGGAATTTTGGTAAGTTTCTACAAGCTCAATTGGTGCACTTGATACCTTGCAAATTTAACACAACTTCATTTATACATATATAGCTCAAATCGCCCCTTGTAGCAGACTGTGCTGTGGTAGGTATCTATGATAGTGCACAAGCTACCGAGATGCCTCGCGCTTATGTAATTCTTACCAGTGGAAAGATTCCATCAGATAAAACCGCTCGTCAAATCATGAAATTTGTGGCAAACCAAGTTGTACCTTATAAGCAGCTTCGCTCTCTACGATTTGTCGACACTATTCCCAAAAGCCCATCTGGTAAAATCCTTCGTCGTGTATTGCGTGATGCTGCACATGTCGAAGAAAATACAGATAATAGACCCAAATTGTAAATTTCTACATAAACTTATGGACAAACTAATAAATAAAGTAAAATCACATCGATATGAAAAAAACTTGTTCAATTCGTACATTTTATGATCATTAATCTAAGCAGAATCTAAGCTTCTAGGTTTTCTCTGATATTTTTTGAAATCTGCTTTCTTAAATCATGCACAACATTGCGTTATCTTTGAGTAAACTTTATTTTATTGATCTGTGATGGTTGCAAATGGGCAGATATATTTGTTTCTCTGCCAACAGGGTATGTAAAATATTCAAATGTATGCACAAATAATACATCAAGGAGTAAAGTCTAGACACATTGCATATTTTGGCATTATGTGATGTGACGAAGGCAAACTACAAAAAAAAAAAAAAATTGAATTATGTTAGCATTGAAAATGTTCACTAATAGCTTTGATTAAATGAATTGTTGTCTATAAAAGTTAGCTACTAAATAACAGTTTCGAATTATAAGGAAAAAATGTGCAAGATGATGCAAGTGTGCAAAACCAAACTATACTATTATTTTTATTAATAAAATTGGTGATAAATCTAAGGATTCTACAGAATACGAAATCAATTAATGTAATAAAGAGTACATATCATGGCTTTTTGTTTTTTAAAGAATATGTAATAGTAAGGAGAAATAAATATATAGGATTAACAAAATTAAATTGTGAAAGTATAGAGAAAAGAGAAAAAGTAATTATTTAGCAGTTTGTTGTTGACTATTTCCACTAGCCAAGATTTGTGCAGCATGATTAGTCTATACATGTAGAAATGATTTAGTTTTATGCATCTTTTTACTAATAATGTGATTTGCAATTACCTGTACAGATGAGAAACGTTTCAATTCATGGGGCTCCATGGACATCTTTTTGTTGAGGCCAAAGATACGCTTACCAAAGTTACGAGGTCTTGAAAGAGCACGTAATGAGTGAGTACGGTTTGCATAGTAACGAGCTGATCCAGATGTAGAAACAGCAGATGAACGTCTAGAACGACGAATAGATTCGGTATCAGTTGTTTTGGTGTTACTAGCAGGTCTAAAGTGTTTTTGCATAGCAAATTTGATTAAATCCAAAGGAGCGAACCAAATAAAGTTCCAAATCTAAAGGCAAATGTAAGTGTATTAGAGAATTAATGCCATATATACAACAACTAAGAAAACTCACCCAAGCAATACCGGCCAACTTCCAACCACAACCATGTATATTTGTGAATCCCCAATTAGCATAAACAGAGATAAAAGTAGCAATCAATTGAGCAAAGATAAATGCAGCCATCAGTAAAATTGAAGGACGTTCCATAAAAAACCATCCTTGAGAACGAGTGACAAAGATAAGACCTTGTGAAATAGTAGACACTTGCAAATAAATGACAGAATGAAGCACGTCGTCATTGGGGCTATCAAAAACTTGAACACTAAAATGACTTTGGAAGAAGCTAGTATCATACAAGACAGCAAAGAAAACGACAGTTGAAGCAGCTAGATACAGACCATACACGATAGCGTAAGAAAAGATCTCAAACAAATTCCACTGATCAGGGAAAGGAGAAGGTCGCACGCGATCTGTAGATATAGTCATAATAGTACCATCATTCAAGATTGCTAGAATCAATACCATAAAAGGAGGGAAATTGAATTTGTAAGCAAATACCATGACAGCAAAGCCAACAACAACACGAATAGTGACAGAACAAGTATAAATAGAATAATTTCTCATACGTTGGAAGATTTGACGAGAATGAATCAATGCTTCAATGATAACAGAAAGACCAGGCTCAGTCAAAACGATATCTGCGGCAGATCGAGCAGCATCAGAAGCATCAGCAACGGCAATACCAACATTTGATTTAGAAAGAGCAGGGGCATCATTGACACCATCACCGGTCATTGCAGTCATATGGCCCATGGCTTGAAGACGTTGAACAATTTCATACTTGTGTTCAGGATAGACACCAGCAAATCCATCAGCATGTAATACAAGTTCATCCACGTTATTATAACCAGAGCCTGCAGGAGGGCCATCTTTTAATGTTTTTGAAAGATACATGTTATCACCCATACCAAGACGGCGACCTGTTTCTTTAGCAATAGCAAGTTGATCACCAGTAATCATCTTTACTTGAACACCCAGTTCAATAGCACGGTCGATTGTTTCTTTAGTATCTGATCTAGGAGGATCGTAGATGGGTAACAAACCAATAAGACGGAATCCAGAACCAGAACCTTCAGATTTATAATCATCACCATTAATCTCTTCGATAGCAACAGCAAGAGAACGTAAACCACGGCGAGCAAACTCATCAACGTCATCGTTAAGTAATTGGATTTGTTCTTCTGTTTTGTCACGAGTGCAAAGATCTAAAATGAAATGAGACATACCCTTGGTTGCTCGATAAAGTTTACCGTTTTTTCTATATGTGATTTCTGTACGCTTAATCGTGGGATTAAATGGTTCAAATTCAAGTTCTTCAATGCCTTCTCTAGCCTCCTTTGGGTTAGGCAGTGAATTTACAATGCAAAAATCAATAGCATCTTGATTCTCAGTACGGGACGCATAAGCCGAGATCAGAATAATTCCCTCAGCATCATAATCAGCGTATGTCTTGATTGTAGGCTTATCTACAATAAGTTTATTCAAAGTCAAGGTACCAGTTTTATCCGAGCACAAAATAGTAACTGCAGCCATTTCTTCAATTGCCGTAATTCTAGTAACAATAGCTTTGTGTTCAGCCAATTGTTTGGCACCAATAGCCAGTGTAACCGAGAGTACAGTAGGCATAGCAATGGGAATACCACCAATGAGCAAAACGAGTAAATTGTCAATACCATCACGATAGCTATAACGGAAACCAGCGTACATGACCAATATTTCAGCCACTAAAAAGATGCCAATACTGCAGAGACAGAAATTACCAATCTTTGCCAAAATAGATTGAAGGTGACCCACATCATCACCGGCATCACCTACTAATTTGGCAGCACGGCCGAAAAAGGTATTGAGTCCAGTACCAATTACAACAGCTTCAGCTTCTCCTTGTTTGACAGTTGAACCTGAAAAGATCTCATCGCCAGCATGTTTACCAACAGGTAATGATTCACCAGTAAGAGCAGCTTGATCTATTGAAACTTGACCATGCGCTGAAATAAGACGACCATCAGCGGGGATCACATCACCGAGCTTGATAGAAATAATATCACCGGGCACCAGTTCAGCAGCTTCCATTGTACGCCACTCACCATCTCGCTTAACTTTACATTCAGGAGCCAACGATTCCATTAATGCCTTTACAGCATTACCAGCTTGACGCTCTTCCAAGAAACCAATAATTGAATTTGCTAAAAGTAATAGAATGATGCCAATGAAATCTTCCCAATCTGGTGGTTGACCACCACCATTAGATAGAGCAATTGCTACAATAGCAGCGGCTTCCATGACCCAGGAGAGAGGGTTCCACATGAAGCCCAAAAATTGTAACAATGGATTAACCTCTTTATGCTCAAGACGATTATAGCCAAATTTCTCAATACGGGAAGCAGATTCTTCCGAGGTCAGACCCTCAGTGGATGTTCTGTAATACGAGAAATTAGCTTTGCAATTGAATAACAAAAAATATGAGGTTACTTACTGTAGTAATACAAATACATTTCCAGGTTCCATAGTAGATAAATCATACTTGTCCTTGTCATATAATTCTTCGACAGTCAATTGTTGCAATGCAGGCATATTGCCATCATTTTGATGTTGTAAATGATCATCTACTTGAACTTTTTCAACATCTTTTGTGTGAGAAGGAGAAGATGATGAAGAATCTATTGGAGCAGATTCAACCTTTTCACCTCTATCGATATCTTCTTTTTTGTTTGTATCAGACATGATTAATTGAAGGAGAACAAGTTCAAGACAAAATGAAAAAGAGAAAAACCTAGAAAAAAAAAACAAATGGCATTTTATATCATTTTGCGATATTGAATACAAAGAGTAAATAAAACGAAAACGGTTAACGGTTCTCCCGATTAACAAATAAGTTATGCAATATAATATACAAATCAAGTATATTTTCACCATAAAAAGCAGTTTGTATAAACTGGTACTACTGTACTACGTCCATTGATATCATTATTATTTTTATAAACCTAAAATGAGTTGTTAAATGAAAAATATTCTCATCACACTATATTTTGTGATGAAATACAAGTTATCTTGATATAGCTATTGGATATATACAAGCATGACGTACAATTATAAAGAGGATTTTCATTCCTTTGAGGAAATAATACTCATTTCTGACAGCTAATTAACATGGCAACTGTTTGAAACTAATTTATGCTTTTCTGTTTCATGAAACCATGTGAAATAACAATAATGCAAGCTTACGCTACAATATACAAAGTAATGTACAGTTGATTATTATACAATGTCAGCATGCTTGTCAAATATATCCAAATAGATCATCTTTGTTATTCACATAAAACGTTTTGCCCGAGTCTAATGACCATTTGCATTCAAAAAGGAGTGCAATATCGTCATAAAGGCATTGTAAAAAGGGCATTGGCATTTCTTGATCCGCTCTCAAAAAGCCTCTTACGGCAGTCACCGTTAGAAGAAAAGAGCATCAATTTTTTCCCAAATTCTAATATAGGTTTGGATTGTACATAATTCATATAATAAAAACAGTAATGGACGTTGACGAGGAAATCATTGATATTGGTAGCGATGAAGAAAAGCAAGAATTGAATAGGATAGCATTGAGGTAAAAAAAAAAAAAAAAAAAAACTTGGTTTCCAAGAAAGTTCATTTTTAATTCACACACATTTTACACAATTATAGTGAACAATTACCGTCAAAATCAATGGAAAATGACCAAACAGAAAATATAGAACAAGCCATGTGGAGCATACCAACATCATCTACAAATACAGATTTAGATATGGATGATGAATCTCGCAAATTAATTGAACAAATGCTTGCAGAAGAAGAATTTTATTATGGAAGAGATACAATCAGTACACTAAAGAAACAATCTACTACTAAAAAGAAGAGAAAACCGCCAACCAAAGATACAGATTATGAATTTGATCACAATACATCCGAATCAACAACTACATTAACAAAAAAATCTAGAAAAGAAGGTTCATTAAAAAGTAAAGATGCCAAGATAAATATATATATTAAATTTTAGAATAGGCACTATTTTATCTTCTGCATCTTTACCCTCTCACAAAACACGGTGGAATGAGGAAGAAGATGAGTTATTAAAAAAAGCATTGGTAATACAAAAAAAAAAAGGAGGGGAGGGGGAGGTGGAAACGAGAGGAAATGGCTGATTTTTGGTTGATAGATCAAACATGGCTATGGCAATTGGAAACTTATATCGGAATATGTAAAGTCGAGAAATCCATTACAATGTAAAAATCATGCAAGACATTTACAACAATATGATAAAATTGATAGTTCAATACTACATCCACCATCACCATTACCTCAAAAAGCAAAGATTATTGATACAAATTATAATATTGAATTAAAAGAAGAGAAAATCAAAAAGGAAAAAGAAGAGGAGGAAGAGGAGGCATCGCTATCAGAAGATTCTTTCTCAATTGAAAGTGATGATGAAAAACCATTAACAACAACAACAACAACAACAGCAACAACAACACCACCACCACCTACTCTTATCAAAGAAGAACAGCAAGATATACCCAAACTACAACAACATGAGCAATCAACGGAATTAAAAAACCCCGTTGACGATATTCATCAACCTGCTGATCCAACTACTACTTTTACTTCCACCAAAGAGACCAAGAATGATGACGAGATTACTAACGATACCCAAGCACCTACAGCACCTACAGCACCTACAGCAACCACTTCTTCTTCTTCTATTATAAACCAATCAAAAGGTTTCCAATTTTCCCCATTTGAAATATCAAGTGAAGAGATGGCTCATAACCCAGAATGGTTCAAACAAAAATACAGTAAAACACCAGACCGTTACCTTAAAATACGAAATCACATGTTGGCATGTTGGAAATTAGTCAAACCAAAGTATCTTACAAAGACGAGTTCTCGTAAAGGTCTAAAAGATTGTGGAGATGTAAATGCAATTGGTAGAGTACATGAATATCTGGAATCAATTGGTGCTATAAATGTAGATTGTGTTACAAGTGCACCACGACCTCCTCGACGGGTCCCACGTGAATTTGTTGGTGATGAAGATGAGGAATTATTGTTTGATGCGACGGAAGAGGATGGATCTGGTTCAGTTTTAGGTTATGGTGGGCCGAGAAAACGTAAAGTTCGAAATGAGATTGGAGATTGGGTCGATCCAAAGGAATTGGAAGGAAGAGTAATTGAACATGGTCAGGTGATTGTTAGATTAGGTAAATTGTAGTACAATATTTGTTTTGAACAAAAAGTTGGATTAAACGAGTTTCATGTTTAATTTAGATTCAAAACCGAAACGTGTTATGAAAAGATTATCTCATCACTACTATGGAGGCGATGATTTCGGAAGAGGCTATGATCCGTTTAGATTAGTACCAACAGAGCATTATGCAGAAGATAATCCAGCACCATTTGAACTCGAAATATCAAGTGATTGTCTATTAGTCATGGACTTTCATTCGCATTTAGCACATACAGAAATTATTGGTTTATTAGGTGGAAATTTCATAAAAAGGGGCGAATCAAAAATACTTCAAGTTACAGTTGTATTTCCATGCCAAAGTACAAGTACAGGTATTCAATGTGAGATGGATCCAGCATCAGAAATGCAAGCTCGTGAATTATTCGCAGAAAAAGGATTAAACGTTGTAGGTTGGTATCATTCACATCCAACGTTTGAACCACATCCTAGTATTAGAGATATTGAGAATCAAACATCGTATCAAGTAAGTTTTGCTGTTCTTTTGCCTTAACAATATGGTTAATTTTTATTGGTGGATCAGACATTATTCAGGGAAGAAAAAACAGGTGATGAACCATTTATTGGTGTCATTGTAACACCATACGACCCTGAAATTAAAAGTGAACATTCACAAATTCAGTATTTGCATATCAGTAAAGAATGGAATGAGTTACACTCATTTCGTAAGTTGAATAAATACCTTGATTGAAAGTAAAATTACTCACTAATCTAAATTTTTGACAGGTGTACCATTTGCATGTCGTAGAACTGTGATACAAAGTGAGCAGGTCTCTAATGACATATTAGATCAATTTTTAAAACTGATCCAAGAATATAAGGATTACGAACAGTAAGTTGGGTTCTACTTAGCTTTAGGCATGTTGTATTGATTTTTCTCTCTTTAGTAAAGTGAACATGTTGCTTCCATTTGGTTCTCAATCAAGGTTAGATAAATTACTCGATTCACTAAAAGCTCATATTTTTATGAACAATCTGGACGAATCTCTGTTTATACAAAAGGTGAAAGATGCTGTTTATAATGATTTTATCGATGAAAAGCAAAAGCAGCAGTTTGCATTGATGAACGATGATAATAATAAACAGGATTGAATATTTTGTTGCGATATTATTTTGACCCTATAAATTTTTGTATTCATCTGAATCTCTTAAAGTGTTTTACGCCATAAAGTGTTGTAATTCGAGAAGAAAAACATACCATCGTGAACCTTGTCATATCACCAACGTTTGTAATATTTTTTGTTTTAATAAAATTAGCTTTCATACGACTTTGTGATACCCATTTCAAATGGTATATAATTTTCAATGCAAAACGCAGTTACTCAAAAACAAATAATATAAGAGGATACTCCGGATGTCAATGATCATTTTAACGTTTTATTTCATGTAATTGCATGCTTTTGAACACATGTAAAAATACATTAAGGACAACCGAAAATCCAAAAAAAAAAAAAAAAAAAAAAAGGAAGAATATATGATGTTTTTATTGGTATTTTATAAAAAGAAAGAGGAGTAATTATACAATATAATAGCATTTTTCGTTAAATATATGTAAAAGTGTTGTCTGTAAATGTGTTGATAATAATAGTAATAGTAATAATAATAATAATAATAATAAGAGTAATAAATATATGTTCTGTTTTAAGCAAGTTGTTGTTTGTTGATCAAATTAGTAGGTACACCACTGGCATTATTATATTTTCTTTGTTGTAAAATAGAAGGAGAATAAGTAGGTGTTGTAGGTGAATAAGGTCTTCCTTCTTGTTGTTGTTGTTGTTGTTGATGGTGTGAGAAATAAGTTTGTTGAGGTTCATTGCCTTGATGAGCACCGGGAGATGGCACTGAAGAAGAACCAGATGACGAACTATTATATCTAGCACGTTGCCAATCATAACCACTATGAGGTGATTCAATAGGGCCAGTTTGTTGCATTTGGAATGGTTGATGATGATGCATCTTGACTTCTTCAGTTGGTGGTGCGTTATTTTGGTAAACTTCATTTGAATAAGGATCAGAATGACCAGCATCATGAACAGCATAATTTGGTACTTGAGCATGATGAGTATAAGGTGAAGGAAGAGGAGGATGAGACATTGGTGATGATACATTTGAAGAAGGTGGTTGCTGTTGTTGTTGTTGTTGTTGTTGTTGAACAGTATTAGCATATTGAGGATAAGAAGAATAATATGTATAATTTTGAGGTGATTGATGATGATCATAGTTATGATGCATCATTGGTTCTTGAGGCTTTGAATAATATATAGGTTGTTGTTGTTGCTGTTGCTGTTGAATTTGTTGACGACCAGGTGGAGTTAAAGGTTCAGCTTTAGTAGAAATAGTCGATGATGGAGTAGTTGAATCAGGTGTAGAATCAGCAACAGAAGCAGCAGAGGTATTGGCACTAGAAGCAGGGTAAGGATGATGACGCTCTTGATGATTATCAGCATAATGACCAGGACTTCTACCTCTAACAACCAAAGGAGCAGATTGACAAGATCCTACCTTGATTAATTGGCCTCTATCAGTTTCAGCAAAGAGTTCAATAATACAAATATAATATTGTTGAGCAGCTCTTCTCTTTCCGTTATTGGCAGTGGCAGTTTTGAATTGAACTCTTTCAAAAGTAACAATATTTTGATTATTAGCAACAGAACTCATACTCAGATTTCCACCGGGAGTAATAGGTTTAGGTTCTGGTCTATATTGAGGGCCTTTATCACGCTTTGGGGTATGTTGAATCAATTCAATATCTTTTTCACTATTAGCAACTCTAGCAGAAACACCAAGAAGAAAACGTTGGACATTATGTAAAGCACCATCATCAGCTTTAACAAGAACATGTGGTTCATTTACAGAGTAATAGTGATTGAAACCATGAACAGAAAAGACACTGCTGACTTGAAAGTAATTGCGTCTGTAACAAGTCCAATCGTTATCAGCCAAGAAGAAACCACGATCCATTTTAGATTGAACACGTACGGATAATCTGATTTACATTTGAATAAATATTTTGTAAACAACATAAAGTAAATATACTTACAAAGTGGATTTATCTGATGAATAAAGGTTATCAAAAGGTTTGGTAGAACTAAAATAAGGACCAGTTTCATTAGCAAATAGATTAGCTCTGCCTCTGACAACATTTCTAGTAGCAAATGGAATAGGCTGACGATATAATGGTACTTCGTTATTCTCTGGGCGAGGTGTGCTTGGTTGAGAATGAGCAATCATGCTATAAAAATTTGTCAAAAATGGAAGGATGAGTAAAAAAGGAAACAATAATCAAATGTAGAAATCAAGTTGTGAAGAAGAGAGAAGATAGGGAGGGGTGAGAGAAGTCAATCAAAGATAACCAATAACAGTACAAGTATTATATGATTGATAGGTTGTAAAATAAAAAATAGAGACAAGACAAGAAACTTACCCAGGTAATCTATTCGTATTATTATCAGATTCAGATGTAGCAGCGGTAGAAGGAGGATAGATATGCCTACAATAAAATAAAACGTTGCCTTGGTTACCAAATAAATCCCAAAAAATTATCTGATTTTGTAGTACCTGTTGCACTAAACAGCGACAGGTACAGCATAATTGACACGAATGCACGGGTCATTTATTTTTGAAAAATTAGAAAAGTTACTTACATTTGTTGCTGTTGCTGTTGCTGTTGTTGAGGATGTTGATGATAGACATTATTTTGAGCATAATCATTAGATGGAAATCCAGTATTGGGGTGATTGAGTTTGGGAGAGGAATCTACTGCTGTTGCAATGGGTGAGGTTTGGAGCGGAGCCTGCTGACTAGGCATGACATTTTGCCAATCTTTAGTATCATGAATAGAATTCATTTTGTGATTTTGGAATATAATAATTTATGAAAGGTTAAAGAAAAAGAAAAGGGAAGATTTCCGAGATTTGTACAACTAGAATTTATATTCGAAAAAAAAAAGAGAGAGAGAGAGAAAGAGAAGGCGGAAAAGTTTAAATACCCACATTTTTTTATTTCTACAATTGCGCGGAAATTCAAGTTGATTGTATGGAAATTTAAGGTTGAGGGGCAGAGGTCCAAAAAAAAGGTGAGAAATTTTTTTATGCCCGGTTCTACACTCCCGTATCAATTTAAGATTTATTTTAAAATAACAAAATGCGTTCACATGTATTCTGATCAACCAACCATTAGACTAAAATGTTTGAGTGAAACATGAAACTACCATTTTTCTGAATTATCATTGTCCATCTTCAACTAATTTTTCAATAAAAAAGTCATAAAATGTTGTTATCAATATCAAGCGGGGAAAATTATAACGATTCGTACAACATTGGATTTTTTCAGCCCAATTAATAACGAAAAAAAAAGTTTACTTGTTTCCAACTTTGTTGAATAACATATTATAGTATAAAATCACAGATATGGTCATTCCGAAATATTACAGCTTGTCCAGAACTTTTTGCTGATTTGTTGTTTAGTTTAAACGAATCAATAATATTCCCATTAGTCACACACGGCCAAAAAAACGCCCTTTTTTTCTGATTTAAACGGAGATCATCTTACAATTGATTTCATTGGATGTGCCTTAAATTAAAAATAAAAATGATTGGATAACTCTACTATTTAACCGCAAAACAATTAAACTCCGATATCTAGCTTTTTTAATGGGTATATGATCCCATTCAAAAAAAAAAGGAAGGTCAAGACTAACGAATCTTGGATAGATAGTATTTGTTTATTTCAGCGATTGTTTTTTTTAGAGAATAAACAAGTTTTATGTATTGTTTGAGCTGGTATATACATGAAAAAAAAAGAAGGTCAAGAAAACCTTAATCTAATCTTTTAAATATATTTTTTTCGGGCGAATAATGATGATGAAAAAGTATTAAATTTTTTCTGTTACAGCTACACAAGAGCAAAGTAAATAAGAGATCTACTATGTTCTATTATAAAACTATTCCATTACTACAATATAAATTGATTTGCTATCATTACAACCATCTGTATATTCTTTTTTAGATGTCCTCTTTGTTTCAATTAGAATGCGACCTATAAATAAATCATCTTCTTTTTTTTTCCAATATTGTCATAGGATGTGTTTCGGATTTCAAAGGGGGAATCAGATAAACCTAAACCATTAAGTGTAATTTCGAAATATTATATCAATTTTCTAAAAAATTATGCTGCCATACGTAGTACGCATTAAAAAACAACAGAAAATCAGTATTTTTTTTAGTTCCTTTGAAGGAACAAGTTAATCTCAGCCACTGTTGTACATATCGCTTGATAACAAAATGGAAACAAAAAAAAATAAAAAAAATAACTGACCTAAATTAATGAGCACGTTGGGCTGATTTAATGCATGCATGACTATATGTTATGTTATGTGATGTGATGCAACTAAAACAAAGATAATAAGCAGCTTCTTGACCTGTAAAATACAAACATCATGACTAATTACAGATCCTTTACTGGCATCATTTTCCGACATTTTTGAAAATTAAGTGTAATATAGTATGTAGCTTTGACCACTTGACTAAACCAAGTATATAAATGACATTTTGTTGTACAGCACACAACATATAATACACAGATAATTGATGATCGATTGTACAACATAGATTCTTTGTATCTCTTTCTTTATTAAAGATTATTACATATATATACAAGCTGAGCATAATAAATACATGTAATGTGTATGTGTATACATATCATACATATTATGATACATGCAGAAGTATCAATCTTATATTTGTATAATGAGGGCGGCAATGAATGATGGCGGCGGCGGCGGCAGCCTTGTACTAAAAAATAAATATCGACCTAAACAACCGAATAGTTTAAGTCATAATTAGCTTTGTTTTGCATATTTTTATTTTATACAAGGACGCAACCTGTTATGTTATCAAGTTACACCAAACTAGTTGATATTTTACGTTTGTATAAGGCAAACATTATGTACAAACGATATAAACTAATGCCATGAACAAGTTTTCGTTAGTTTGTGCTTTATATAATGCGTATATATTATGTAATTTGTACTAAAATTTTCTTTTATTTGGTAATAAAAGCTCTAGTTTACTTCCAAGTATATAAAATCATCATAGATAAGAAAACATTGCAATTCTTTTCCAAAAAAGTGTAAAGTGTTGTTGAAAATTGCTTACTTTTCAGTTATTTTCTGCTTGAAAAGCATGGCTGCGTTTGAAATGCAAAACATTAAAAATGAAAAAAAATCGATCAAAAATTTGATTTTGCTAAATCCATAACAAAATGTATAGTAACCCCACCTAGCATTCTAAATATTTTATGTTCAACTTTAAATTTTCAATTGAATGATATAAAATTTAAAAATATTTTACTCACAAAATTTTCTGTAAAATTGAAGTGAATTTTTGAAGGTTTTTCAGCATTTTCTCTTAAATTTTATTCAGATAATTAATATTTTACTCTATGGAGTAATTGCTCAAAATATTATCTATAGATCAAGGTATTGCTTGCAGATGTAACTACATTTTTCGTGGAGAAATCTGTGATTTTGTGTGATTTTTTGGGATCCAAGAAAAAAGGGACCTTATGAATGCTCATGAAAATGTCGGTCACCAATTTTTTTTTTATACCCTTTTTTATTTTCTCCATCAATAATTAAGATATTTCAGAAAACTAAATACCATTCATAGATGTAAATTAGCACTATAGTTTGCGTATATAAATTGCAATAATCACTTTACTGAACATATTGAAAAATGCGTTTAAATGTCGGAAACGCATAATTTTTCGCCGAGATATACTGCAGCAAAGTTTTGACTTTTAAGCAATGAGAATGTGAACTCAGGTATTTAAAAAGTATTTTCTAAATTATGGAATATGGCAAACAAAAATAACAAAAACTATATATAGCTGTAACATATCAGGTATGATACTATATTTTTTATTTTCATTTTCGTATGAATACAAGAAGGTAAATAGCAATTACAAATCATCGCTTTTGAGGCTCAGAAACGCTGTAAACTCAAATTTGGATAATTTCAATGGGAAAGAAAAGCACTGAATCGTTCTAGTGTATATTACAATAAACTTTAGGCTTTTTAATTTTTATTATGAAATATATTCAACTCTAAAATGTTGGCTTTCAGCCCAATTGATTTCACAAATTAGGGAAATCCTTGGTCTTTCTCTCATTTTCATAGTATTTAGCTATTAAAAAGGCAACATCAAGAGATTGTTCATAATTTAAACGAGGATCACAATGAGTTTGATAATTTGTAGATAAATCATCATCTCTTAAATCCATTGAACCACCAATACATTCTGTAACTGAATCACCAGTCAATTCAAAATGAACACCATTTAATTTACTCTTACAATCCTTGTGGACACGGAAAGTTTGTGATAATTCTTGAATGATATCAATGAAATGTCTGGTCTTCAAAGTCCCATCAGAGGCTGTCTTTGTATTACCATGCATAGGATCGCACACCCAAACAGGGATATGACCAGATTTACGCACAGCTTCAATATGTTGAGGTAAATGCTTTTCTACCTTTTCGGCACCAAAACGTGTAATTAATGTCACTTTACCGATTTCCTTGTTGGGATTCACTGTGTCGAGCAAACCAACTAATTGTGTAGGATCTGTGGTAGGTCCTACCTTGATACCAATGGGGTTTTCAATACCACGCATATATTCAATATGTGCACCTTCAGGTTGACGAGTACGATCACCAATCCACAAAAAGTGAGAACCTGTGTTGTACCATTTCTTTTCCTTTGTAGTAGATGATACTAATAAACGAGTGAGACTTGCCTCATAATCCAATAAAAGCGCTTCGTGAGAGACGAAGAAATCAACAGATTGAAGTGCATTGGAATTGCCATTATCAGCACCAATAGTTCTCATAAAGTCAAGAGAATCTGTCAATTGTGTCACAATGGATTCATATTCTCTCTTCACATTATCAGAACGCACGTGGCTCAAATTCCATTTTGAGGGTTCATGTAAATCGGCAAATCCAGAATCAAGTAATGTACGAACATAATTCAATGTAGCTGCTGAATGGAAATAAGCACTACAAAAGAAAAAAAAAGGTCAGTATAATGAATCTGATGGTACATAATCTAAATGCTTACCCTAACAAACGCTCAGGGTCAGGCTTGCGATCACTAGGATCAAAACCATTGACATTATCACCTCTAAACGAAATTATCAATATCCAAATAAATCTCTTCGAAATCCTTAATACATTACCTGAAAGAATGAATCTCATTTCCTTGATACATTTCCATAGGACTAGAGCGAGGTTTAGCATATTGACCAGCCATACGAGCAATACGCACAACAGGAGTACGAGCACCCCAAGTTAAAACAAGAGACATTTGTAACAAAACTTTGATTTTAGCTTCAATGGGATCCTGGAATATACGATGAAATGTAAATAAATTGGCATTAAATCATCTAAGCAAGCTCTTTTTTTTTTACCTGAGAACAATAATCAAACAACTCGGCACAATCACCACCTTGTAATAAGAATGATTTACCAAGAGCAGCATCCTTCAATTGCTTTCTTAAATTATCTACCTATACATAAAATGAATATTATATTGATTTTCATTATAAAAAAAACACATACCTCGGAGGCAGAAACCATAGGAGGCAAGCGCTGCAATTTGTTCAATACACGATCAACATGCGCCTGATCTTCATATACAACATCTTGCACAATTGGCTTTTGTTTCCAGTCTTGAGGGGTCCAGTTGGTAGACATTTTTTCTTTTAGTAATGTTATATTAGAGTGGAAAAGAAAGAGGAAGGTTTATCTAATTTTTTTTTTTTTTTTTTGGAGTCAAAAATGTAACAAAAGGTGGCTCTTTAAACCTTCATTTGGAATCCCACCGTCACCTTATTTTGACATAATTAATTATGAGTCAGTATTTGTATAATGATTTTGTGTTCATTTAGCTCGTATAAGCCAATGTAATACATGCCTCAGCCCATACGATATATATATATATATATATTTACATTGTAAATGTTGTATATATAAATCCCTTTTGTTTTATTCATGATAGAGAAACAACGCATTCATTCGTTGGATGTCTGGTTTTGAAATGCGGATACTGAAAGAAAAGACTCTCGGTTTATAGGATTTAGCACCGTTTTGTATATGGATTGATTTGTATGTATGACTCATTTAACTATATAAGTGCTTTGGAAGTCTCTCGATGTCGCTCAGGTCATCTAGTAACTATGAACATGGTCACACTAACATTAGTTACTTATATCGTCGTTACTTTCTTGCATATATTATGGGACATATGGTGCATAAAGCGTTCATGCAAAAGATTAAAATTTCAGTAGCAGTGAGCTCAAGACGCTAATCATCCTTTGTTCCTGAAATTGTGCAATCCCGGTTTGACTTGATAACCGAAATCGCTATTAGATGTCTGAATTACTAAAATTGTAACTTGTGAAAGGCCAATTATAGGCACATTCCCAGCGTATTGCGAAATATTTTGAGATTATGCTGCGTAATTTCAATACTTTAGCAGAAGAGTTCCAAACAAGTTCGCAATACGCTGCGAAGATTGAATATATTTTTGATATTAAAGCTTCTGTTTATTCCAAGTAGCAGTACTTTGGTAAAAAGTTGTGTCTGTTATAAAATTCCATAAATCAAATGTAAAACAGGATATATCGAAATCATAAATCGCATGCAGATGGCATGAAATAAACAGGCTATCTATTGTAAATACCAGAGTAGTCTTTATTACTATGATGTACTGAGGACTAAGCCTTTAAAAGCACCATTTAATAATGAAAAATATATTTTTTATAATAGAAGCTAAACAATTACACTTCATAACCCTTGATTACTTTTATTTCTAATTAATCAATATAAAAAAATATAAAAGATTGTGTTTAGTCTTGCTACACTCTATAAATTAACAAACTTTATTGACTTGCTCTGATACATTTAAAACTGTTACACTCCAGAAGTTAAAATAGATTTTCTGTAAGTAACATCTGATAGAGTAAAATTTGAATTCTCATAATTTTAAATCTTCAAAATGAGAGCGTGCTCTTCATTCTATAACTAATTTTACACTAAACACTTTTTAAGGTATACTTTGAACGTTGCGAAATAGACATGAATTGGTTGTTGCATTATGCTACTACATTCCTACCTTTTCCTAAATTTATTTTATCTCTCACAAAAGACTCAAAAACATGTAAAATTCGCCGCTTTTTTCTTGAAAACTGGGTCCCACTTTTCATCCCTGATCTACTGTTTCTTCCCATTAAATAACGCCAGGAAAAAACTATATATCAATGTATCTGAGATGCTCAACTTTAATTCAAAAACACGTATCCGGAAATATCTTACTTTTTGCTGTTGATATAACTTTTCTAATGCTAATGTTTCAGATTTCTAAAAGGTATTTCACTGCTAAAAACCAAAGACTTTGAGATTTCATATCTCTACGAAAAATTAAGCTATACTAATACTTTTTAATAATAAAACTTACTTGTTTTAAAGTGTTCTATTACATATTTAAGTATAAAAAAATTCTGAGCATTTTTATTTTTTTTTCATTTTTTTGACCTTTTTGTAGTAAATTAAAAAATATTGGTTAAATTGGGCAGTATTTTTTTTTGTATTCATGTCATAGAGCTCATTGAGCTCTACCGGATTCAATATAGTTCTTTTCAAAATATTAATTTCTCGTAGAGATATCCTCAAAAATGTGTACAAAAGAATACACTGGTTTTTGGCTTCAATTTTCCCTTGTATACCCTCATCCTAAATTCTGAATTTGAAAAAAAAATTGACAAAAATCTCGTTTTCTCTACGAAAAGTATAGCTAAGAAATTTAACAATAACTAGATCGATAGATAATTCTTCTGCGCATCATCTCCATTAATAATATTTGAACTATGCTTATAAAACGTAATGTATATCTTTAAAAAACCTCCAAAAATTCAATTGCATTTTACGCAAATTTTAATGTAAAAGATTTGTTTAAATTTTGTTTAGATGGATGCAGAATTTGAAACTGTATAAAAAACATTTAATATGCTAGTTCAACTTACTATGCAGTTCATGAGTTATAAGACATTTTTGTTTTTGAATCATTTTGATCCAGTTTTTTCAGAATAAAATTAAATCTCAGTTGATATATGCAATAAGCTGAGATACCAACTATTATTCTAATTATCTCGATAAAGATTTGATACTTTTCATTGAAACAAAAAATACAGAATAGCTTTTAACTCGATCTATCATCTTGTGAATACAAAACATTTATACCTCATCAAATTTGGTACTTTATATCTACAATCGATTTAGGGCAATCTTTTTTGATCAATTCTTAGCCAATGTTAGTCCAATGATAGGACAATATACCTATGCTCTAATACTAACTATTTTATTTTGAGACAGATATGGATAGCCTACAAAAGAAAGGTACAGGCTCTATTAAGTTCAAACCTCTTTTATTTCTGGGAAGTGTGAGGGTACGAAACGAAAACCGTATAATCTTAATATTTTTATTAATGAATGAAGCACCGATCTATTGTAAATTTCTGTTTGTAGCACACAAAATCGACTGATTTAAGATTATTTTTCTTTTTTCTTCCTCATTCTTTCCTGAGTTCTTTTATTTATGTTTAAAACTACAGCCAAAAGACCAGTATTTTTATAAACTGAAATCAAGTAGCAGGTACAAGTACATGTTTTTCCTATTGTTTATGTGGAAATGCATTATTAATCGTTAATGTTAGGGCGCGTTATAATATTCTTCTCGAACTAGTATTGGAGTCGAGCCTTTCGAGTCGAGTCGAGTCGAGTTTTACTCGAGCCTGCGAGCCAACTCGAGATTGCATAAACAAAGCTCGCGAGCCTCGAGTCGAGTCGAGCTACTAATCGAGCTGTTCGAGCTGTCGAGTTTTCCTCGAGCTGTCGAGTTTTTCTCGAGTTGTCGAGTTTTCTCGAGCTGTCGAGTTTTTTCGAGTCATCGAGTTTCCTTCGAGTTGTCGAGTTTTTCTCGAGTTCTCGAGTTTTTCTCGAGTTCTCGAGTTTTCTTCGAGCTTTCGAGTTTTTATTTATTTACACGCATATAATGAATCAAATTATCACTATAATAATTCATAGCACTAATCCTCATTCCAAATGTTCCTATAATCAATACTGCAAGGAAATCATTCCATTATTCCTTGTAGAATTATCTGTCTTTCTTCCCCTTTATATCCTTATTTATATCCTTAATAAATATCTAATTTATAAATAAGAACACCAACCTTCCTTCAACCAATGTTCATCAATATCTCTAATATTAAAAATCACATTACTTTGACCATAATATTTGACCAAGAGCACACTTCATTATAATGCAGATAAGCTGGTTTGAATCATCATAAGGAGCTTTTATACAAAAGTTATTTATTGAGACTTTATATAGTTAAAATTAATGTAAAAAGTATTGTTTACTAAGATGTATTGAATGTAGATTGATATAGCTTGTAATGAGCACAATTATCTTTTGGCCAACACTTACTATTTTTAAATGTAGATAATATAGGAATAGATGTATTTTATAATAATTGGAAGTTGCCCTACTGTATGATTTACTGAAGAGATACAGTATAATAAAGTGATAAAAAATGAGAGCAGATATCTTCACTCATCAAGTTCAATATCTGTTTTGACATTTGCATATTTCTATGAGCTGTGCAATTGAAATTGAAACTAATTCATGCATTGCTGAAACAGCATGTAATGTGAATTATCGCATAGCTATTGGAATTATGTGATAAGATCTAATGGAAAGGGATCCATTAAATGTGACAATAATAATGAATGCTTATGGAAATAAAATGTTGTTTCGATGGTAATACTGTATTGTTATAAGTTATGTTTCATTGTTAGTTCCTGGATTACAGGAATCAGTTACTAAACAATAGAATTTACTAGACTTGTCTGTATTTAGAATATTGTAATTCTGATAGATCCAGAAGCATTTGTTCCATGCAACGTGAGGCACATGCCAGGTGTCAAAAATACACAAATAGGATAGTTCATAGTATATTCGCGACAAATAATGAAAGAGTTTTTTAATGCGATCAATGCAACAACAATCAACAACAGACGATCGAATAATTGTTACTATGGAAGTTTATTATTTGTTTCAGTTCAAATGTTAATTCCATACTAAATTTATGGAGATTATGTATAGCCTCAAGATATTTGTATAAAAAATGGATTTGTTTACGAACAACTTAATAACCTTTTTATTAGTCATTCTGTAAATCACTCAATAATTTTAGTTTTACATTTGGCATTTCTGGCAAATCTATTGGCTACCAACAATAACCAATATCGATCAACAAATATATAATTTCTGTTCATTCAAAGTACTCAATTTACCCAAGTATCATAATAATAAAGTCAAGGTAACTGTAAATTATGCTTATTTCATGTCGAAAATGAAGAGCATGTTAGATGCATCCTACTAATTGGTCTCTATTCTACATTTTCGCGGTATTAATTATTAATGCACAGGTTACTGGGTAAAATAATTTCATATGCGGTACGTATGTGAAGTGAACTAAGCTAGATTCCCATCATAAAATACCTAAATTAAATGTCATCTCATTGAAACCATGCTATCAAAGATAAGACTGTATAACAAATAGACAATTACATGAAGATAGCAAGGGTATAATACTCGAATAAGAGATGTTAAAATACTAAAGTAATATAGGATATCCCAAATAAAGAATACAAAAAGTACATGCTTATCGAGTAGAACAAGTAAGAGCTGTTCTGAAAGCATGATTGACAAACTATATTTAAAACACCGTTCTTGATTCACCAAATCAGCAACCAAACAACCCAACATTTATACTCAAAATTAATGGAATTGTTGGCAATTGCAATACAATTGCCAGATAGTAAATAAACACCAAATAATATAAATAGAGACGTAGAATAACCATTTTATTGCACATTATCCATACTTTAATAAAGAATGATTTTAACAGTATTCTTTATCGCTTTTTTACATCATTATTTCACTGCAGTATGTACTGTGTACCCTACTTATGCTCCTAAACCTTGTTTATAAGTAGAATAAGAGAATGGGCTTATCATATGATTGATGGTTGGAAATGGTTAACTTAATTTCTTTTTGTTTGACATTTAATTAAAACTTCAATTGGTGCTCAAATTTAAGATTATTATACTTATTATTTAGTATGCATAATGCATAAATGAATAAATCAAATGCAAATTAAGTTACTGCTGATTATTTTTTTTAATATACAGTAAATGATGTATCATCTTTAAACCGGATCATGTCAAATCCAAAAAAGTAAACAGTAACAGATTCGGAACCGGAAGTTACTTAATTGAATATTAACTATACCATGCTCCTAAAAGCATGGTATAGAAGTATGGCATAGAAGCATGGTATAGAAGCATGGTATAGAGGCATGGTATAGAGGCATGGTACAAAAGCATAACACGCCAGTGCGATATTCCAACATGATATATCAGCATAACACACTAATATTAAATAACATCTAAACTACCTTATCACATCATTAATTCCCCAAATCAAATAGTTTATAAACCCTATTAATTTCATTCCAATAAACGATATCTCTTTACTTGATTAAATTTCTAGTTTTTATTTAACCTAAACATATTCTGGTAAGTCAATAAATAAGAGTGCTGTTCATAACATTAGAACTCGACATAGAAGCTAATAAATCACTTTACATTACTTTAATCAAGCATATCTTAAATTAATTCGCTTGAACAAATTTAAAAATGAGTTCGTACAACAGTTCAAGTCAAATGAGTATCGAAGATGATCGTGGTTCAACAACAGCTATGACAAACTATATGAATCAAAATATGTCGCTTGATGAGCATATTGAAGACTTAAATAACTTGGCATATTCTCACAACCAAGTCAGCCACGAATCTTTAATGTGTGAAAATGACAATACAAAATTACTTACCATACCAATAAGCGGATGCCACATACTATACCAGACGGAATACAAGAAACAACAAAGTGAGGCTGACAATAGTGCTTGGTGGTTTCTCTACTGCTACGGTGTACCCTTAAATAAAAATCTCTATTGTACCTTTAACAGACGCGAGACTGGTGGTTGTATGGCGGTTTATAAGTCTGGAAAAACTAGCTCCACATCTGCGCTTCGTAGGCATTTGGAAAAAAAACATAATGTTACTGACATTATAAGTATGTAATTGCCAAATACTTGACGTTGTAATGTTCAATTTCTAATTTTTTACAATTTTAGATCAAGACCTTCAAATTCAAGTGAAGACTCAGTTGGATACATTAAACTTACATTTTGACGACATTTCCGATCAGCTAAATTACAGACATGATTTTATCATGGAAAAGCTAATAAATTATAGCCCTAACGCCACCTGTATTTCAAACCTCGGCTCTCGTTCAGCATGCAAATTGCCTTTTAAACAAGATATATTTAACCAACTGGTGCTTAAATTTGTCATTGACAAACAGCTTCCATTAAGTTTTTTTGACCAATGCAATACTATGCAAGATCTTCTTGATTTCTGTGCTCGAAGTAGAGACCTTAGCGTTTTGAAGACTATTAAATTACCATTAAAAGGCACAGTTAAAACAAATGTCATTGATTATTATACTGAAATGAAGCTTAAGGTTGCCACACTACTTCAAGGAGAGCAATATATATCATTAACTACAGATGTTTGGACAGCACCTACTGGTAATAATATATACTAAACTTACTTTCAAAAAGTTCCTGAAACTAAAGTTTGTCATAGGTGGTAGTTTTCTGTCGCTTACAGCACATTATATTGATAAAAAAACATGGGCACCAGTGCAATTAACATTAGGATTGGTAGATTTAGGCAACTCGTCGCATACAGGTATTAGAAATATAGTATATTGTAATTGCTTCAATTCTAATCTTTATTGTTGTATGGCAACAGGAGATGTTCTGGCTGAAAAAATTGTACAAATACTAAATTCTTATGGCAGTAAAGTGCTAAATTCAGTATTCATCATTACATGTGATAATGCATCTAATAACAAGTCAATGTGCAAGAAGATAGACGAGCTGGTTAAACAAAGAAATGAGGAATGCACCAAGTTTCGTGCCGATGAAGGACAATTGCCTTGTTTCAACCATATAATCAATCTTGTTTCTCACAACTTTCTTAAATGCTTAAAATCAGCACCAACTGAGAACTCCAATTCTAGTAATGACACTTCGATAATCAACAAGCTTCGCGACGGATTAAAAAGAATAAAGCATCACAGTAATTTAAAAGTCGCATTTGAAGAATATTGTCAGAGGTACAATATGCCTAAATTAGCCCCCATCATCGATTGTCCTACCAGGTGGAACTCAAGCCATGCTATGATTAAGCGATTTCTTAAAGTTAAAAACGCATACAATTATGCTATCAATTTAGATGAATATGCTAGAGAAAATTACTACTTGAATCCTGAAGAAATCAAGTTCCTGGCCAGTGTCGAAAAATTGTTGTTGAGATTTTATGTTGCAACAAATTGGCTGAGCACTCAGAGGTAAATATCAAAAATTAATACATATAATCGTATGTAATAATATAGTAAAAATTAACGATACTGTACATCCATAGTCATACCACAATGAATAGGACAATACCTTTATTCAACAATTTGTTTGACTTGCTATTGGAGTTCAGAGAAGAGCATGAGTATGATGCTGAATTAACAAACGCCGTTGATGAAGCAGTAGAAAAATTGTCAAAATACTATCGTAAAACAGATGAAAGTCCCGTATATAGTATTGCAACAATGCTCGATCCAATGCTTAAATTCCATTATTGGACTGATGAAGATTGGGAGCATGATATTGCTGAAGAACAAAGAAATATTTGTAAGAAAGGATTCAAGGATTTTCTACGTATGAAATATAATCAATTAGCGTCATCTCCAGCAGAAACAGAAACAACTACAAGAGCATCAGTAACAAGAGCATCAACATCAACAACAACATTAGCAGCAGCATCATCATCATCGGCAACAACAGAGGTAGTAGAATCCAGTTTCTCCATCCAAGACGACAATGACAGCAATGAAGAGGATGACACAATTGTAATGTTCACAAAGAAAAGAAGAATTGCAAATGCTACAATTTATCCAAAAAAAAGAAATACTGGTGCTATCTGTGAACAGGAGGATGAATTTGTGAATAGGCATTACGACGAGTTAAAGGCGTATATTAACCTGGATGAGAAGGAAGATTTTCCAGCAGAAACCTTGACATTCCGTTATGACCCCAATACAGAATTTCAAGATGTAGACAATTTGCAAGAGTTTGGTTATGACCAAAGATTTGAAAATAATAACTTTACATCTAAAAATATTATTGACGGGTATCATTATACATCTAGACCTTTAACGTATTGGCAAAGAAACAAAAATGCATTCCCCTATTTGTCTGAATACGCCAGCATTTACTTAGCCATTCCATCAACCAGCGTTGCCTCCGAAAGACTGTTTTCAGTTGCAAAAAGAAGTATAAATAATCAAAGACCAAGATTAGACCCAGAATTGGGGGAAAAGCTTGTCCTTTTGAAAAAATGGGAAAGAGAGCTACTGCCTAACTGATTTTATTTTATAATTGATTCATAGTTTTTTTTTTCTTTTTATATAAATAATAATTGATTGATGGTGTTCTTCTTTTTTAAACACAAATATTTTGACTAATAAAAAATATATAATACAACAAAAAACAATTTGAAGGTACATTTTATGAAGCATAATTCGTTTACTAGTTTTTGATCTCAAGGGGGTTTTATTGAGCATTTCATGCGAGTTTAATCGAGCTTTATGCGAGTTGTCGAGTTATTCTCGAGTTGTCGAGCTTTATGCGAGTTGTCGAGTCTTTCTCGAGTTGTCGAGTTTTTCTCGAGTTGTCGAGTTTTTCTCGAGTTGCCGAGTTTTGTTCGAGCCTTCCTCGAGCTCTCGAGTTTCAGGAGACTGAAAAACTCGACTCGACTCGAGTAAAACTCGATCAAATTTTATCGAGCCAGCTCGACTCGTTGCCAATCCTATCTCGAACAAAAAATAGCATCCAAGATTTAATTATTTGGTTCCATCATCTACGTTACAATCAATGATTTTTTGGTCTAAAATTAATATCTATCTGCTGAAAAATTGGTGATTATAAAAGTATGTATAGTATTGACTTTATTTGAATGAATGAGTAAACTCATGCTAACCTATTTAGTTTCTAAAATATGTTTGTTTCTATTTAATGACCAACAGTCAGGAAGAGGAAAACAGGATGTTGTCTTGTATACCACTACCAACTCTTAAAGATACACCATAATCATTACTTGTGAATTGATTTTACTAATAAATTAATTGTTATAGGTCAAACGTAAAGGCGTGTTCAGTTGAAAACGCTTGAATCAATTCAATCATGCTAATTTACATGGCGTATCCTCCCTTGATCATTCAATTGCTATATTTAATTTTAATATTTCGTTTATACTACTAAATCGACTCGTTTGTCTATTGGGGTTAATTCACCATCCTTGATTATTAGCGTATTTATAATAACGCTGTGGAATATGTACACATCTATCCACTATATTGATCCCCATTTCATCTGATTTTCAATTAAAGTACAGCTGGCATGAATAGACATTACACTACTAAATTATATATGCTGATTTATACTAATACAGATTTTCTACCAAGCTTCTATCCTAGCAACTTATAGTTAAAGACCAATCAACGTAATGTGGATCTAATCACACCATTATGATCAAGGACCCATGAACTCTATGAATACACCGATTGGTTACTATCAATGCTTATATCTGACAAGTCGTATTATTGGCTATGTATGAATCTAGGAATGATTACCTAATCTCTCTGATAAAAACTATATGAAGAGGACATTTATTTACTACAAAAGTCCTCAAGTAAAATTTAACTTGATAATAAAACCCTAATGTTATCTAGTCGAATTCCTATTGTTTTTTATACTTTTTTTCTGCCAATATCCCTACCTATTCCACAAACGGTTCATTATTAGCTCATAATATGCAAACCTATTAGAAGGGGCTACCTAATCTCAAATTTATCTAATTCAACTGCTGATACTAAACTAGCATCAAATTAGATGTGTTGACTCGTAATAAAGTAAGGCGTTTTATCAAGTAGTAGGATGTTGGCGTTCAATGTATTTCAGTTAAATTAAACAGATAGAGATATGGTTCATGCAGAGATCTATGAATGTGAGAGAGAGCTCAGACCTATAAACACAAAAAAATGATCCAAATTGTGATGCTTCGTCGACCTGTACGAGATTTTTTGTGGCAATATCTGGTGGCTCAAGTGTAATTGAGACATTTAATTGTCAAATGTATCCAATCAAAATGAAATTGGTTGATTGATATAACCGATAATAAATGCAATGTCATTTAATTGAATGTGTGAACGTAAATGTATAAAGCAAGGCTTACTTTTGAATGAAATCACTAAATATTCTGATTAACATCATTAGATGCAAAAAGCATAGTTAAGTGCAATCATTGCTATTAAATCGTATAATTTGATATGCTACAGATCATCGTTCAAAATGACTTAATATTAATGGATCAGGAAAAATACAACAACTGATAAAAAATTGACATCCGATGTACATCGAGGTCAATATCGATAAAAGGTGCATTCATTGTGTGGTGGAAATCGCAATATTTTGATGGATAGGAATTACAGGACCAAGATATTGTATTTGCCTCAGGATTTTGAAAAGGGTTTAAAAGCATACTTCATCAAATTTAGATGTTAAATACTCACCATATGCTATTAATATCATCTTGTTTTTATTTAATTGTTGTATTATTAAAAATCAAACTTTTCATAACTTATAACAATGACAATGGGATGTTTCTGACTTTAGATTGACATTTATCATAAGGCGGGCTGATGATACGTTTGATACTATTGTAGATGGAACCACTCAATTTAATTTATAGAATTTGAATGCAAATACCGAGAAACCATTTGTAAGTACTTTAGTTAGTTCTGGTAAAGCATTGAACAAATTGGCTTGGGACAAAGAGGATAAAAACGCGGCAATAAGTTTCAGTGATAGCTATGTTTATGTTTATGATATTGGAGACATAAGATTAAAGCTCAATTTAAATCACCTTTAGCGCAATAATTATACGGTAAGATTACATTATCTTCAAATAAACTACCGCATAATATTAACATGTATCACGTTTTACAGTAATAAGCTTGAATCAAGTGGGTACAGCATCGTAAATCCTTGAAAAAGTTCACAAGTATTATAAAACCTCTTATTTTTAAGACTTACAAGGCTTATAAGCGGAATATTAATTTAGAAAATTATTTTTGTCCAGATCATCAATTTTGACATTTTTTAATTTTTTTTTTCTGAATTTGCAAATCAAGAGTTAATTATGCTACTAATCATAAAAACAAAAAATATACACATATAGAAAATTTAGCGCTCTATTTGCTCAATAAAAAATAACAAACATTTTTATTGCAAAATATTACATGAAAATCCTTTAACCAAAAATCCGTTTTTGGGCCAAAAGTGCAAATTTTCATTACTTAACATTTAATATTAAGTTTTTATAAAATGCGTATTAGCTATGGCTACAATTTTCTCTCACAATGTAGTATATTTAAACGTTAATTTTGGCATTAAAATTCGATTTTTCTGTTTTTTTATCTAAACCATGAGTGTTGGTAAGGATAAAATGAGTAACGAAAATGTCCGCTACAAAAACTGAATTTTCAGACCAAACATGGTTAAATATAAAAAAAGTTAAAAAAAAAGAAGCGCTTTTTTATTTAAAACTTAGGTATGCCATACTATAAGAGACTTACCCATTCGATCTTACTATGCTCAATTACGGCGTCGCTCTAAGGGCCCGCTTTTGCAATTTTTTAGTGAATGTATGATATGATACACAGGTTTTCTGTTAAAAAATGTATGTTTCTATGATAACAAATACTGTATTGCGTATTTTGTTTAATTTATGGTTCATGCGTTGTGATGTTGCTTTTACATTGGCTGAAATGAGTAATTAATAGGGTTTCAATTGCGCTAAATAATGTAAAGTCTTGAAAATCTTTTTCTACGCGTGTTTTTTCTCTCGTTTTGTTTTCATACTCCAATGATATATTCACCGTTTGATAAGGCATATCAGATTATCAAGCTGGTATTCTTCAGTTTTACCTGAATACGCATTCTAACAACATAAGAAACTAATTTTTTTAATATAAGTAGCAGTCTATATTAAAGACTGATATTTTCATTTAAACGCATTTTAAGGCCGGATATCATCATTTGCTACTGCATTGTTGAACGTATTTCTTGATTACCAGATCAAATCGAAGGCAATGATATTTATATCTAATCAATGAGAAGCTAGAATTGGGACAAACCCATGAAATGTTCCAGAAAAGTGATAAAATTTCAAATGATATAGAAACAAAAAAAAGAAGAATTTAATGTCTTGCTTAATAACCATAGTTTTTATTGTAGCTATATTTGAAAACAAATCTTTTTACAGCTGACAATTGTAAACCAAAATAGGGATAATAATGATATACTTATGGGCAATTTCACTATTATGCACGCATGGGATTAATGCCATGCACATGGACAGAATCTATAATTATGCACATATCTGCTTAGCGTTGTGCTCGTGTGCAGTTTCTTTTGTTGTGCCCATATGCATAATATTGTTATCTTTTTAACCATACTCAATGGGCACAACTGGTATACCAGAAGTTTACCCAGATGTAGAAATCCAGGAACAACTATTGAAATCCAACATGGCATGGCATTTAGTAACTCATACTAAATGTCATACATAACCACTAGCATTAACAGCGACAATCAGGAACATTCAGGAACAATTCGTAGCAATGAAACATAAGCAATCCTACATCTTATTCAAATGATACAATCACAGATTCCCAATTCCACAAATTCCATTGTATATGCTTTGCTCCCAAATCATATCAAGTACCTCAATATCCGGCAATTTATTATTTAATAATATTAATAATCATATAACTATTTAGAAAACATATAAATACGAAGCATCAATGAATTAATAAAATGTATCTTTTAGCAGAGTATTTTTATATTAGTATTTTTGATATAACAACAACATCTCAGCAGGTAACAGTGTGCAGCCCATTTGGGCGCAATGAAATTATCTTGTGCAGCACAGGTCGGCTGTAGTGTTGGTAATTATTAGGATATTTCCAAAGAACCAGGGTGTCAGCAGAATAAGCTAATTACTGCTTTAATGGGAGGATGGTTGTTAGTAGTATGATGATTTAAAGATAAAGAATTACGAAGGGTTAGGGTATCCAGTAAATTGGTCACCTGGACTATGTTATTCGATGCAACACACTTAATTAGTAACACGATAACACAAACAATGTCCAACTACTAGTACTCCATTGTAACTAGTAGCCTCAATCAATTACAACATCATTTTGCTCATTACAACCATCAAAGAATTAATCGCACCTTTGATTTGATTAAAATAAAATACATATGGCCCGGGTATTATAAAATGGTACGTGCGTAGTATGTGCAACCATGCAAAAACCGCCATCAAGCTTTCTTACCTAAGGTCCCAGGGGTTCAATTACACGCTGTAAAAAATAATGTAATAATGTAATAATATAATATGATAAATGGTACGTTTTCAAAGATACAGGATTTGATTAAATTTGCATACCGCGACCTAAAACTGCTGAAGCTGGAAATTGTGTCGCCTTGTTACCATTGACTATATGACCTCATGGATCTATACCGAACCAGTGCCGACTCAGAATGCCGGTATACGACATATTTGATTTTATTCCATTGGATTTGTGATCATACATGGATATCCCCAACAAAGGATCATCGCTGATAATCGCTCTCATTAATTTACGTCTTTGGAAGTCAAAAAGTAGGTTGAAAATACTTACGATATACATTTGAATTTTTGAACACCATATGTATCACAGAGGCAAGGAAAGATTGAATAAGCAAACATAATGTTGGAGACCCTATTAATATATCTTTGTCCGTCTAGGATTATAGGCTATTTCGAACAGTATTCATAAAAATGGTATTTTTATGATTTCTAATAAAGTGCGTGATAAGCTAATTGCCTATAGGCGCACTTATTATTGACAATAGTTTTCTTGATCCACAATGGTTTGTGGAAGGTGCCGTCTGAGGTTATTTTGTATTAAAGTTCAAAGATGTGTATCCACTATTTTGCAACGTTGGAAGTTACTAGGATCAAAATTCCTGGAGATAGAGGTTTTGTTGGACGTTTTGCATGGGTATAAAAAGTAGTTTGCAGTTGGTTTTACCGCCCAACATTGAGTCAATTTCCGTCAATTTTTTAAAGATGATGCACCTTTCTTTTGTAAGGTATCCATATCTTCTGTTTCAAATAAAATAATTAGTATCAGAGCATAGGTATATTGTGCTATCATTGGACTAACATTGGCTAAGAGTTGATCAAAAAAGATTGCCCTAAATCGATTGTAGATATAAAGTACCAAATTTGATGAGGTATAAATGTTTTGTATTCACAAGATGATAGATCGAGTTAAAAGCTATTCTGTATTTTTTGTTTCAATGAAAAGTATCAAATCTTTATCGAGATAATTAGAATAATAGTTGGTATCTCAGCTTATTGCATATATCAACTGAGATTTAATTTTATTCTGAAAAAACTGGATCAAAATGATTCAAAAACAAAAATGTCTTATAACTCATGAACTGCATAGTAAGTTGAACTAGCATATTAAATGTTTTTTATACAGTTTCAAATTCTGCATCCATCTAAACAAAATTTAAACAAATCTTTTACATTAAAATTTGCGTAAAATGCAATTGAATTTTTGGAGGTTTTTTAAAGATATACATTACGTTTTATAAGCATAGTTCAAATATTATTAATGGAGATGATGCGCAGAAGAATTATCTATCGATCTAGTTATTGTTAAATTTCTTAGCTATACTTTTCGTAGAGAAAACGAGATTTTTGTCAATTTTTTTTTCAAATTCAGAATTTAGGATGAGGGTATACAAGGGAAAATTGAAGCCAAAAACCAGTGTATTCTTTTGTACACATTTTTGAGGATATCTCTACGAGAAATTAATATTTTGAAAAGAACTATATTGAATCCGGTAGAGCTCAATGAGCTCTATGACATGAATACAAAAAAAAATACTGCCCAATTTAACCAATATTTTTTAATTTACTACAAAAAGGTCAAAAAAATGAAAAAAAAATAAAAATGCTCAGAATTTTTTTATACTTAAATATGTAATAGAACACTTTAAAACAAGTAAGTTTTATTATTAAAAAGTATTAGTATAGCTTAATTTTTCGTAGAGATATGAAATCTCAAAGTCTTTGGTTTTTAGCAGTGAAATACCTTTTAGAAATCTGAAACATTAGCATTAGAAAAGTTATATCAACAGCAAAAAGTAAGATATTTCCGGATACGTGTTTTTGAATTAAAGTTGAGCATCTCAGATACATTGATATATAGTTTTTTCCTGGCGTTATTTAATGGGAAGAAACAGTAGATCAGGGATGAAAAGTGGGACCCAGTTTTCAAGAAAAAGCGGCGAATTTTACATGTTTTTGAGTCTTTTGTGAGAGATAAAATAAATTTAGGAAAAGGTAGGAATGTAGTAGCATAATGCAACAACCAATTCATGTCTATTTCGCAACGTTCAAAGTATACCTTAAAAAGTGTTTAGTGTAAAATTAGTTATAGAATGAAGAGCACGCTCTCATTTTGAAGATTTAAAATTATGAGAATTCAAATTTTACTCTATCAGATGTTACTTACAGAAAATCTATTTTAACTTATGGAGTGTAACAGTTTTAAATGTATCAGAGCGTCAATAGTTTGTTAATTTATAGAGTGTAGCAAGACTAGACACGATCTTTTATATTTTTTTTATTGATTAATTAGAAATAGAAGTAATCAAGGGTTATGAAGTGCAATTGTTTAGGTTCTATTATAAAAAAAATATCTAAAAAAAAATATTTTTCATTATTAAATGATGCTTTTAAAGACTTAGTCCTCAGTACATCATAGTAATAAAGACTACTCTGGTATTTACAACAGCCTGTTCATTTCATGCCATCTGCATGCAATTTATTTATGGAATTTTATAACAGACACAACTTTTTACCAAAGTACTGCTACTCGGAATAAGTAGAAGCTTTAATATCAAAAATATAAGAATTCAACCGATTACAATGTCTGTTGTACACTTTTCAAATCAAAATTCAAATGTGCTAATATACTTGAATCATTATGTTCCATTATGGGGCCCTTGATGCATGTATATTAATTATAAATTGTGCATATATTATTACAACAACAAAAAAAAAGCTGAATACATCACAATTTCTTTTTTACTTTAAGCTGATAGATTTCATTGTATTTATTGTATTTAGTATTTAAGTGTGAAATTTAAGTGGAAAGCTTTATAAACTTATTATAATTAACAATCACTAAATATTAAAAGAATTCATGAGCTTACGGCTTCTTCGATGTTTTGATATGTAACTTTGCATTTCTCCAACTTATTGCAAATCCATTTTTAGAGATCATTTTAAGTTTTTCCAATCCTTGATATTTTACCCAAATAAAACAGCTATCGCTACCGTCTTCTTTAGTTTGTACACCCAATTGTTTAATACGACCTTACTTCATTTGGTAGTAACTGTAATGTGTATTTAATCAGTTTCTATTTTCAGGGTGAAATATTCATTTTTTGGTACATTTTGTAGTATAAAAATATATATTGTAATTCTCAAGAACAAGACATTGTTTAATTGCAAAGAATGCATACATGTTGCTGGAATAAAAATTTTGAGTGCGCGTGGCTCTTTGCTAACAACATGGCATTTATCAAACACCAACATACGAATAAATTCTGGTGTTCTTTTTCGTATTTTTTTTTTTGTAAAGCACCATAATCTAATGCAAATCCATTAAAGGGTGCTTTATCCAAGGATCCCTTTGAGCTTTGATTTAAATGTGTAAAGAAGAAAGAAGGATCTCCATGAAATATTATTCCTTTAAAAGTGATATTTGATGTTAATTCTGATTCAATGGTATTGATAGCTCCTAAAACTGCTTCCCAGCGAATCTTCAAGAATTTACTGTAATGTTGGCGTGTATTTAATGGAGGAATATGACGAAATGCTTGATCAAGTACACTTACCTGATAACTGCCTTTAAATTCAAAAGAGATTTCATTAGATGAACAGTGTCTGCATAAGCATTGGAGGATCCGCCTCAACAATCTGCTTTCATTACGTCTCAGCGAAATATGACACTTTCATTGATTAATTTCAAAAATAAGTTTGCCTTTGCCCCAAAAAAGAAAATCCACAGATACATATACAGTTTTGGTAAGGTGTTGATTCAAAATCTGTGTTAAGGTATTAAGAAAAACTTCCAATTGAATGGTTAACGCCATAATAATTGAAAATCTCATGCAAACATTGTTTCGCTTGGTTATTCCGAAGAATTTTATAAACGGCTTCCATCACCTCTCTACTGTATTAGTTGGTGCATTAATGAGACGGATATATAAATGTTCTAATTCTTTGAATTTGAGTGAAAAGTAACCGAGTGAGATCGGGCTGAAGTTTGCATTTTCAATTATCATATTTTAGATATGTGCAATACGTTTGATATTATTATGTATGTTTGAGTTACAATGGGACAAACATAAACGTTCAACTGAGAGACTGAATTTGACTTAAGGATGACAATTATTAAATAAATTATCTAACCTTGGATTGAGACGATTACACAATTTACAAAATATGATTCCTTTAAAGATTTGAAACATTTGAATGTCCTTGACAAAAAATGATATTCAAATTGAATATCTCGGGTCATTGAACCTGTGCAAATTTAATTCAAGCGTATCCAGAGTATCTTTAAACTTGTCAGAAAATTGATAATACAATGTGGGTGTGAGTTTTGTTCTAAAATTTTGTTTACTTGTTGTAATCAGTTGTAAATGTGCAGGGCGAAATTCGTCTGAAATAAGAAATAGCCACAGTAATTTTTCTTTGGTTGATTTTAGCGTATGTACTTCTTCGACTTGTAAGCAAGGTTTCGTTATGGAGGCAAGCACATTTAATAATTGATTAAAGTTATCTCTAAATGTAATGTTTTTCACAAGAATACCGCACTGAGGGGCCGCTTTTTCTATAGTGTTTAAAATTTTTATTGCATTTTTTCCCAAGTAAATTTGCCTATAAAGATTTTATTGTGCTGATCTCCTCAATTTTTACAGACAATTTGACATTCTTTTTTAGTACGATGATCAGAAATATAATTAAAGATGATTCGTTGTAATTCGAAATGAAGCTTATCTCAAGTCATTTTTGTATATAATTGAGTGAAGAAGACAAGCGAAAAGCATGCTTATTTTTTGAATTGATATAGCTAATGAGGAATTTTCAAAATCTTGTAATAAACAGGATCTTGAAAGTACTGTAATAAACATTTTTGATGTAGTGAGTTTTGCGCATCTAATTTATCGGATCACAAAAATACTGCGTCTCAATTACTGCTGTAAACTAGAGTATGGCATTTAACATCTATCGGTATTAATCAATATCTTAAATAAATACTGGAATAAAAAGTTCTACTATAGGATATATTATCTTGAAAAGCTATACAGGCTTTCATAACAGTTTATTCTGGTGTTATACCTCCAAATAAATCTTAAATACAATAGATTGAATTTTATGGGCCGCAGAGTTGTTGCAATCATTTGATTTCAAGAAATTTTTTCAAATGCCTCATACAACATAAAGTATGAATTACCTATGTGAAGCTGCACTGTAATTTATCAAATACAACTATTACATTTCTACAGTAAATTTATGGGCATTCGCTAACTACATAATATTAAATATGAAGACGTAAAAACATCTCTTGAAATGAAGTTTGTAATTTATTGTTTGGTTTTTTGTAATCTACAACTATATTATAGAGTTGTAATCCGATCATTATCAGTAGGACAAAAAATAGGTACGTTTGCATCAAATTTAAGAATCTCTTGCTTCTGAGCAGGATCCATAAACATCATTTTCCTATATAAGCAGGTTAGTTATTCAATCAATCTGATAAGCATATCTTTATACCATAGCATTTTGGATAACCATTTATGAGCCAAAGTAGAAGGGTGAAAGCAATCAATATTACTATGCATTTGTGAAATGAATAGCAAGTTAGTCAATTGATCTTGCGATTTTTATTGTGTGGGTACCTGATTGCTTCTATTGGAAAGGTGAAAATATCAACCAACAATGGCTGATACACAACAGCAAATTGTTGATCAGCTTCAAAAACACTGCTTTGGAAATGTTGCGCAACTCCTTCTAATGCTTGATTATACTGAGGAAATAATTCGCTCATAATGGTACGATTATACGTACTATGAGAGCATTCGCATTCATGATCATGGCCAATAAAGTTGCTTCCTCTGATTGGTTGACAATAGTCTGTAAAGTTGGCAGTGTTCACGACAATATCTTGTACTCGCATCATGCCGACTATACAACATGTGATTAGTCTTTGATTTCAGTTATTCTATTTATAAAGCTTACCTATTTGAACCAAAACGCTTGACACACTGGTTCTAATTCTTTCAATTGCAGATAGTACATTGACACTGAATGCCGGTGGAAGAGAAGTTACTTCAGTGCAAGAATGACAAATGTCATTGGAACCAATGAATACAGTGAGTAGTTTCCAATCAGTAGGTTTTACAGCACCTGATTCGTAAATATTATCTAAATAATCTAGCAAATAATCAATTTGGTGATTCAAATTTAAACTTCTGGCGCCAGATTGTGCAGCATTTAATACGTCTATTTTTGGTCTATATTGGCCATCAGGACAAATTTGGTTACCTTGTATAGTATCTTATATTAGATAATATTTATTCATTGTTACTATACAACTTACCAAAGCAAATGCTAATGATGTGATCTCCAACTGAAGAACCAACCAAATTATAAGAGTAATAGTTCATGATATTTGGTACAGTAACAACATTGGGATCCTGTTGAATGAGGTTAAAAGAAGAAACCAAATAAAAATCGCTATAACTTACACCACCCATTGCAAAAGAAACGCCTCTATTTTCATATAGATTCTTGATATTGAAAAAGTTATTGTCCTGGACGCCTTTTGCTGCAAAACCAGCCATTACACTTGTAAATAACATTAATAACTTAAGAATGCAATTTATAATATCTTTAAATTACCTATCACCTAATCCAAATACAATACGGAAATCATCAGGTCTCAAATCATGAACGTTTTGAGCTGGTGAAGATCGAGGGTTTAGAAACGGACACCCAATGTCTAGAGGGACTTCAGCTGTTCCATTGAATACTATGCTATTCCCCGATGTATCATTTCTAAGGTTTGCAATAGTGGCCGTCATGACAGTTGGTATAAGCAACACAGAGTACATGTAGGCAATAATCGACATGGAAGATGCCGCAAATAAAAAGGTGGGAAGCATATCAAAGCAGCCCCAAAAATAATGAATAACTGTAGATGAAAGGTCTTGTCTAGCTTGATCCGGATATTTTAAAGCTTGACCCTCCTCTTCCTCTTCAATAGGCAACAAAGGTTGTTTTGAAAAGGACAATAAAAAAGATTCACCTTTTATATAAAACATTTGAAATGAAAGCTAGTAAATGTCAATTTCTATTTAACAGAAAAAAGATGATATTTATTATTTAATACATGATAGTAAAAAAAGGAGTGAGGGATGTTTTCAATCATTTTTGAAAACACATAAAAGGGGGAGAGGGGAGGATTTATAAAAGAGTTAAACGATATAGTTGAACACCAGTTTCTACAGTCATTTGAGGCACTAAACCATCATCTTCATCTTCTTGGCCTTGATATTCAAGTAACTTTACATTGAAATGCGCTCCACATAAGGACCAAAATCTACGTTCTTCAGCTTCATCAAATCCACGACGCTTATAACCGATATAAATACGAGTGTTTTTAGTACTGAGATCTACAAAAGCCTTGACGAGATCCTCAAAAAACTGAGCCTCATACAACACATCAGATGCGATAATCAAATCAGCTTTTCCACATGCTTCGGCCTGATCCGTATTACCCCATAACAAATTTTTTGTTTGCAATTTCACCTGCGAATTCTTTGATAAAAATTCATTGATCACAATATTCTTATCAATTAGATCTACGGCCTCGTCTAGTTCAGTGATAGTGATTTTGCCTTGCTTGAGGGTTGAATTAGGTGATACAATCATACTTGCTATATACAAACCTAACAGTCCAGTACTAAATATAAATAATTTGATAAATGAAATCAAATTGATCATCAAATGCAATTACTTACCCAGCACTTAGATCTAGAGTATGCTTCTGGTCAATATACTCGGGGTGAATAGCAATCATTTTTTTAATAACATCAAGCATCACAAGCGCCGAATCCCAAATCTTGCCCGGAATACCCGAATCCCACATTTCATGAATAGCAATATTGACAGGTGGATTTTGAGATGTGGAAAATACACGATAACCATCATAAACCATCTCCATAGCAGCTGAATTTTGCCATAGTTCTAAAGGCAATGATGTGTCAAATGTAGGATTCAAAGTGGGTATAATCTCAATAGGTCCAATAACGAGTGGTAAAATTGTTTCTAAATTGAATTCTGATTTCTTTACTTTAGGGAAATTGACCAATTGAGTAGGACGCATGTGCAGAAACTTTGTTGTTGTTGTTGTTGTTGTATTGGCATGCTTTGATCTAATGCGATATTCAAATGCGCCTTTTCCTGAACTGGCAAAACCAGGTACAGGCATTATTCCTTTTGAAAGTTGACCCTCAGTGAATGTACGAGTAGGACGAATGTCTAATTCCCAATCAGGATCTACGCATGAAAAGGGAGTAATTCCTTCATCTGCATTTGGTGTATACAGGTCGCACGTAAGAATTACTTGACCATCAGGCTCAATGTCTGCTCGTCTAAATAAACCCAGTTCATTTACTAGTAACAAATCAACTCGATACCAATGATTAGGAGCCACTCGGGACGCTAATGGTGAACGTAAATTAATACGGTATAATGAGAAATGTTTTTCTAATTTAGTTCGAAATTCTTCGTCTGTTATACTCATTAGAAATAAAAAAGAAAAAATATAAAAGTTTTCAAGAAACGCGTTGTTTGTTCATCAATTATTTATTTTATCCACTGACACAGATAGCTACACCAACTACCACTAATCCCATACCTAACCAAGCATCTTTTGAAAAATGTAATTAATTTAACGTATATTATAACCAATTGTAAAATATGCATTACCTTTTCCACCAATCTTCTCTCCTAAACAGAGACCAGTCAATAATGAAAATATAAATGTCAATGAATTTGTAATAGGCACTGCAAGTGACATGTCTATTTTGTAATTGTCAGTAATTTATTTTCAACATTATTCAACCATATTATATACCTGACTTTCCTAACGTATAATAATATACGACAGACCCACTTAAATTAAGCGCCAAAGGTAAAACATACTAAACATTCATCGTATAAATTATCCATCAATAATCAGCATTACCATTCAGGTACATACCTGCCACTTTGTAAAAAGGTATTTTAATTCTGCTAACCACTTCTTCAATCCGCCCTCTGGGTATTTCTCGGATACTTTGTCTAAACCAGCACTTCCAGCCTTTATTAAAGGATTAGTTGATCCCCAACATATAGCCACTATATAGTCAAGATATTAATAAGATTTTCCTGCATATATTTTATCAAAACTATCCTATACCTAATATAAATCCAATTAATTGCCCTATAAAATGTTGGTTAATAAACTCAAAAACAGAAATAATTGCAATACGTATTTACGAATTGAGTCTGATAGCATTTCTTATGTTTTGAAAATAGCAAAATCAAAAAGAAAGATGCACAATATTGGCCTGTAATTTCTGCTTTGGCTTTTTATGATGATGATGGCCGTTATTTATGCTCCGATGATGAAAAAAAGACATTCATAAAAAGTAGTGGTTAGTATGGTCGTCAAAAAGTTGATTCTCAAAAGGTGCTAGACTTCAAAACAGGAGCGTGCCCTCTTTTTTATGAGTATTCCCATACTAAATACTTTATAGGACATAACTTGGATACTACAAAATAGGAATTAATTAGCCACATTATGTTACCTATTCCTAAATTCATTTTGTATCCCACGAAAGACTCAAAAACAGGTAAAATTCGCTGCTTTTTCCTTAAAACCGGGTCTGATTTTTCAGTCCTACTCAGATTTTTGTTTTACTAAATAACGCCAAGAAAAAATCATATTCGAATGTACCTGAGATGTCCAACTTTAATGCAAATTTGAGTATTTAAAAATATCGTATTTCTAGTAGTTGATATAACTTTTTTGGTACCAATATTTCAAATTTTTGCTGGTATTTCACTGCTAAAAATTAAAAACTTTGAGGTTTCATATCTCTACAAAAAATTAAGTTATAATAACAATTTCTAATAATAAAACTTACTTTTTTTAAAGTGCTTTATCACATAGTTAAATATGAAATAATTCTGAGCATTTTTATTTTTTTTTCATTTTTTTGACCTCTTTGTAGTAAATTAAAAAATATTGGTTAAATGGGGCAGCATTTTTTTTACATTCATGTCATTGACCTTGTTGAGCTCTCTCCAATCCAATTTAGTTTTTTTAAAAATATTGATTTTTCGTGGAGATATCCTCAAAAAAAGTGTACATGGAGATACCTTCGCTTCTAGCTTCAATTTTTCCCCTGTACACCCTCATCTTAAATTCTGAATTTGAATTTTTTTGACAAAAATATCATTTTCTCTACAAAAAATGCAGCTAAAAGGTTCAGTAATGGTTCAATAGATAGATACTTTATTTGCGCATTACCTCCATTATTTATATTTAAAAAAATTCTATAAAAAGTGATGTGCATTTTTAAAAAACCTCCAAATATTCAATTGCATTTTACGCAGGATTTAATTGAAACATTTTATTTAAATTTTATTTAGACGAACGCAGAATTTAAAACTGTACAAAAAACATTTAATTTACTGGTTCAACTTACTTTGCAGCTCATGAGTTATAAGACATTTTTGTTTTTTGGATGATTTTGGTCCAGTTTTTCAGAATAAAAATTAGAGCTCAGTCGGTATATGTAGTAAGCTTAGATGTCAACTATTATTTTGATTATCTCGACGAAAAATTAATATTTTTCGCCGAAACAAAAAATGCAGAATAATAGCTTTAAGTTGGGTCGTTGGATCTATTTTGTGAACACAAAAAATTAATATCTCAATTTACCTACTTAATTTTTTATAATAAATTTCAGATCAATTTAGGTCAATTTAGATCAACAATGTTTGACCACTACATGTATATTTTGGTATTAATCTTCCTATTTTCCGAGAGATAATAATGACCTTATAGAGTGAAGGTACGTTGCCTTTGAAGGTTTTACGTAATTCGGCTCAATATTGGGCGAAAATATTCGAAAACCTTTTGAAACCTACTTTTTACAACCGTAAAAGATAAAAACAAAAACCTCATCCCAACAAACTTCAATCCTTCTAATAACTACTTCCAACGTTACATGAGAGTAGGTACACATCTTTGACACGCCACACTGACATCAAAGGGCAACTTCCACGACCTACTGTATGTCGAGAAAATTATTATCAAAGTGCACCTTTTTAGCTTACAGCGCACTTTTATTAAAACAATTTGAATATGATATCTATGAATATTGATCCAAGCAAACTGTCACTCTACATGGTTATAGATATGAATAAATACTACAAGTATTTCAGATAACAGTGTAATGATCTATGGTGATCTATCAGAATTACAACATTCGATATATAGAAGATCTCCGACAAATCTAGCAGATCTTATCTATCCAGTAACTGGTTCCTGTCACCCAGGAACTAACAATGAAACATAACTTATAGCAATATTACCACTGAAACATAACATGTTATATTCATACACATTAATAATAATATCTATTGTCACATCTAATGGATCCCTGTCCATTAGATCTTATCACACAATTCCAATAACTATATAAACCCATATTTAATTCATTCTAATAAACGGTACTTTTTACGTTGATTTTAATTTATAAAGTCTCGATAAATCATTTTTTAAAATCTCATTTAATCGTTTATTATTATGCCAAGAAATTCTACAAGATCCTCTTTTCCTGTTCCTGAAAGTGATGCCAATCCTATTGAAGTCGAGGTTATCGATGAGGCAACCATGCAAGAAGGTGAAATGTCTGGGTCTGGTACTGAGAAATCAACTCCTATGGATGTTGATTCTGATGAAGCATCTGCTAACAGCAAGCAGAGCAAGTCTTCATTTTCATCATCAGAAGATGAAAAGAACGATAGAAGTTCTTCGTTGAATATCAACAGTGACGAACGTTTGAAGTTGGTCAAAGTGATTGATCAACTAAAATTAGAAGTATTCCATGCTACAATGAAGGGAATAACTGGACAAGAAGGGTCTATAGAAGCCAGAACTTTGAGTGCTGCTACCAGAAAGCTTGAAATAGCGCAAAAAAGTTTTACATTATTGTTCCCGCAAGAAAATACGATGGTTCCAGCTGAAACACCATGTTTCCAATGGAAGGGACACGTTTTCAACCGAAGAAAACCTATTTTTTTGAACATAGAAGATTGTTTGCACCATTTTGAAAGAGTTTTAGAAGCGCACAGACTTAGTGTGAACGATAATTGGCAGCGTTTGGTCCCAGCTCGTCTCTCTACTGGTATGGCGAGATGGTATGCTACTCGTATGGAGAGCAAAGAATTTACCTCCTGGTCTGATTTTAAAATAGCAATTGTAAGCAAGTACGGTCGTAACCAAGCTGATATAAAGGAAGAAGCCAGAGAAAAATTAGAGAAAATTCTCTACAAGAAGACTGATTCATTTGAAGGTTTCATGGAAGAATTCCAAGAATTAAAAGTTGCAGCAGACATTAAAGACGAAGATTGCTTAATCAGATATCTGTTCAAAGCGTTACCTGAAGAACTTGTAAAAGCTACCAAATTTTATCTCAATTTGAATACAGACAAACAAGAAGTCAATATCGATTTTATTATTCCAAAGGTAGTTGGAACTTATGAAGCATTATTCAAAGAAAAGTGGGATAAAGAGATATCTCGAAGTTATTTAAATCATAGAAGCAACAACAATTATGGGAACAATAGTCATCGCCATAGTACACAAAAGAAGTTTTTTGACAAGAAAAAACATAGCAATTTCAGCGACAACTTGTCATCTAAAGGAAAATCTCAAATCAAATGCAAGTATCATCCTGGCTTAACAAATCACTCAGAAGAAGATTGCATTTTAGCTCCAGATGTAAAAAAGAGAATAGATAAAGCACAAAAGAGATTTGGAATGTCAGTAAAGATTTGCAATAGATGTAAAGTTCCCAACTACAAATATGGACACGAATGCAAAGCAGAAGATTTAGAGAAAGTTTTCAAAAATAAGCAAAAGAAAGCAATTGTACCAGTTGAAGTAGAAGTCAACGATGACGAGATGGATACAGATGACGAGAGTGAATCCAAGATGCATTTTGCTGCTCTTAGTATTGAAGACAAAAAAGATTGTAAGTTAGAAAATAGTGATTTTTCACAACCACCTAAACATTTAATGAATAATAATTCACTAATTTTACCAATTACTTTAGAAAGTAAAAAGTGCATTGTAAAAACATATTTCTTGTTAGATACAGGCGCATCATTTAGTAGTATTTCACCAGCTTTAGCTGTTAAATTAGAAGTTGAAGTTAATAATAAAAATAATTTTGGTATAATTAAAACTTGTCAGAAAGATAATGTAGTGAAAAGAATGGGTTGTACAGATGAGAAAATTAAACTTATAATTCAAGGGTTTGCAATGTCAACTTAGAAGTATTTGATATATTTAATGGTTTACATGTAATAATTGGAATGGATTTGATTACTCAATTTGGTATCACTATTTCCAATTTAGCAATGGATTGGGATGACGATAATAATTATGAAATTCCATGTATTGATCCTAATCCTTATACCCCTAATAATCAACCTTTCGGTACTGAAAGTGAACGTAACCGATTATTTGCAGAAGTAAATCCTTTATTAGAAGCAAACAAACAAATTGATCCAAAGGCACATTGCACATTACCAGGAAGTACATTGCGATTACATGTACAAAAGGATCATGAACACAAGATGTATAGGGCACAATGGCCATTAGAAGAAAAGGTAAAACCTATTGTAAAAGCACAAATTACTAGTGGTTAGAAAATGGTGTAATAGAAAGAGCACCACCAGGAAACCCATATAATTCTCCACTTTTTCCTGTGCGAAAGAAGAATGCACAAGGCGAATATAGTGGTGATAGTCGTATAGTGATGGATTGTCGTTTAATCAATGCTGCACTAGATCCAGCTAAATCTGACCGTTTTCCATTGCCATTAATCTCAGAGTTGCACAGAAAAATGTCTAAGCATTCTATATATACTGTCATTGATCTTTCTCAGTGTTTCCATTCTTTTGCCATACATTTCAGCTCAAGAAAATTCTTATCCTTTACTGATCCAACGACAGGACTTCAATACCAATATGCCAAAGCCCCTATGGGATTAACTCCGCTCTCATCATTTGTGCAACGTCAACTTACAAATTTATTCTCCGACATGAATGCTGTAACTACCAACTTTATAGATGATATCACGATACATACAGAAGCAGACATGGAAACGCATATAAAATACGTCAAAATAGTCATTGAACGTCTTACCGAAGCTAATTTAACCATTAATGCTGCTAAAACTCATTTAGCACAGAAGAGCATTAATATTTTGGGATTTTGCCTATCAGAAAAAGGTTTAGCCCTAGACCAACGAAAAGTTAGTAATATTTTAGATTGGAACCCTATCGTTGCAAATAGTAGAGAACTTGCTTCGCGATTAGGATTAATTAATTTCTTTCGCGCACATTTACCATGTTTATCCACTTTGACTGCACCGTTAGATAGTATAAAAAATGCACCAGATATTAGCAAAGTCTGGAAAGATGAACATACTATTGCAATGAAAAAAATACAGCAGTTATTAGTCAATGCTCCTGTTTTATCAGCACCTGATATGAGACATGATATGTATTTAGTTACAGATAGTTCAGCATATGGCATCGGTGCATGTTTATATCAAGTAAAGAAGAAACGTGTTTATTATTTAGGTTTTATAGCACGAAAACTTACTAGTTGCGAAATGCGTTGGGGCAGTACCAAGCGCGAATTATTAGCAGTCGTTTATGCCTTTAAGAAATACCGACAATGGCTTTGGGGTAAAAAATTTCATTTGTTTGTAGATAACAAAGGACTTTTATATTTACATTCCCAAGAAAAATTAACCAGAATGATAGAAAACTTCTATGAAACTATTTTTGAATTAGACTTTGATATCACCTTTTGTGCCGGAATACACAATATTCTAGCCGATAGACTTTCTCGCATTTTTGAACATGGTACCAAAAAGCTAGAGGGGGGTGATGGTATGGCTAGAAGAGCTACAATAGTACAAAAAAGAACTAGAGATAATAACAGTTTAGATAGTAGTAATAAGAAGGTCAAATTAGTAACGGAAACCTTATTAGAAGAAAAAGAAGATATTGTTGACGTACATAGAAACGTTATTGATGATAATAAAACAGATGTTGCTACAAAAGAAACAGTTGTTACTACAGATGAAACAATTTCTAATGGGAAAGATGCAAATGATTTAGAAGCAAAGAAATCTCCAGATACAGATTTATTTATTTATGCATCACATTTAGATATTTATGAACAACCAAAAGATGAAAGTGAGAAACAAACTTTATTAGAAAAAGCACACTTACTTGGGCATTTTGGTGTTACAGCTATGGAGCAAGTGATCCATGAAGAATATCAGATGCATTGGAAAGGTTTACGCAAAGATATAGAATACTATGTCAAGAATTGTAGTAAATGTAGAGTATTCAATTTAGGTAAACACGTTTACCATCCACCTAAAAGTATTATTCCAAATGCAGTATTTGATCATATAGTTATGGATCTAGGTACATTTGACGTTACTACCCCAAGAGGAAATAATTATATGATGGTTGTTATGGATTTGTTTTCAAGATTTATTATTTTAAGAGCTATACCAGATAAATTAGCTACTACAATCGCAAAAGAATTAGTATCAATATGGTCGTTGTTTGGCTATAGTAAAGTCATAACCCATGATAACGGAAAAGAATTTTCCAATAAATTATTAGAAGCTATAGCACTACATGCTGGTGTAGAACAAGCAGTTTCATTACCATTTAATCCTTTAGGAAATTCTAATGCGGAATCTGCAGTAAAATCAGCTAAGGGAATCATAATTAAGATGTTAGAAGGAAGAGCTGAAAATTGGGATCTGTATTTAGATGGAACAGCATATTGTTTAAATTTACATAAATCAAGATTGCATGGTATGATGCCATTTGTTGTAGTTTTTGCAAGATTACCCAATGAGTTAACAGATTACTCTAAAATAAAAGCAGTTCTCCCTGAGCAGGAAATAGATGTTAAAGCATTAAAAGATAAAATCAAATTAGTTGATAAAATTTTAGTACCTGCAATTAAAGAGCAGATTGTTAAAACTAAAGAAGCAGATAATGCATATTTTAGAAAAAGACATAAGATATTAGAAAACCCTTTTCCAATAGGATCTTCAGTTATGATAAAGAATGTAGAGAAGAATAAAAAGACTGATCCAAATTATGAAGGACCATATAGTGTTTATGGTTATACCAAGAATGGTAGTTATATACTACAAGATAAAGCAGAAGCATTTTTATCGCGAGATATACCTACATCTCATATTAAATTAATCAGTGAAAATGGTATTAGACCAGAAGAAAATAATCACATTTTTGAGATCCAAGCTATTCTTAATCATAGAGGAGAAGAACCAAATCATGAATATTTAGTCAGATGGAAAGGTTATGATTCATCATATGATTCATGGGAACCTCCAGCTATGTTTGATTCTAAAGAAGTAATAGAAACATATTGGTCCAGACGCAATGCAGGGCAATCTAATAGTAAGAGCAAAGGCAAAAAGAATGCTAAGCCAAAATCAGTAAACAAACGAAAAGTTGAATCTCGACAAGAAAGATCAATTAGAAGAAAGGCACGCTTATTAGCTGCTACTACAAGAAAATAGATTGATAAAAAAGATTCTGCCTTTTTCCTTGCAAACTGTATTTCATTTTTCCTACAAGGTTTTTGAATGCACAGAGGTTTTTTACAGGCGAATATTTATCAAGCAAATCATTTTATACTATATTAGAGTATTATACCACGCAAATTAGCAAGTTATCTTATATCAGAATATATTATCAACAAGACTTTTATTATTTTTTCTTTTTTTTCACTGTTTATCAACAAGACGAGACAACAAGCATATTGTAATTCATTATTTACCACGTACTTCTTACGCTGATGAGGGGTAATGATCTATCAGAATTACAACGTTCGATATATAGAAGATCTCCGACAAATCTAGCAGATCTTATCTATCCAGTAACTGGTTCCTGTCACCCAGGAACTAACAATGAAACATAACTTATAGCAATATTACCACTGAAACATAACATGTTATATTCATACACATTAATAATAATATCTATTGTCACATCTAATGGATCCCTGTCCATTAGATCTTATCACACAATTCCAATAACTATATAAACCCATATTTAATTCATTCTAATAAACGGTACTTTTTACGTTGATTTTAATTTATAAAGTCTCGATAAATCATATGGTCTTGGATAAATTGTGGAATAGGTAGATATATTCACGGGAAAAAAATATAAAAACAATGGGAATTCAACTAGATAACGTTAGGGTTTTATTATTAAGTGGAACTTAATTGACTCTCCTTTGACAGGAAGATGTCCTTCTATTTATGCACAATTTCTAATCTATATTCTAAATCAATGAAAACAAATAGGAACGTGCCATTTCCATAATCTACCCGACATCTTTAGATCCTGATTTTATTATTATGGATGAAATCAGGCCATATTGAATAATGATATATTTATGGTTCAGGTCAATAATTATAATTTGCTAGAATCCACATCTCGGTCATAAGATTACTTGCTGTATCAATCAGACATGTCAAATCAAAGTGATTCCTGATTTATCCCAGCGGTAATTCAAGTTAGACACTAGATGAAATGGAGATCTAAGCGGATATCAATACGGCCGAACTACGCTTCCCATGAGCATAATGATCTGCACAGATGGGCAGAATAAAACATTTTATGCAGATCAGGCAGCCCAGATATGAGCAAAGCAATGAGATCAAGGATTTTAGTCAATTTACTAAAGTATATCAATTATAATATAATTAATAACGAAGATAATTTGAATGGTTTAAAGCAGATGTGAGTTACTCTGATTCAACAGAATTGCCTTATTGACGTGATATATTAATTTGAAATTTGGGGTTTGAACGAGTTCTGACCATGTTCTTCTTTCGGGGACCAAATGGAAACAACGACAGCAACCTGTTTGGTAACACTAAAAGTATTTACTCCTTTGTAAAATTCTGTTTGTAACACATAAAATCTTTTTTCTTCCCTAATCTTTCCTCGGCTCTTTTATTTACGTTTAAAACTACAACAAAAAGACCAATATTTTTTATAAACTGAAATCAAGTAGCAGGTACAAATACATGTTTTTCTTATTGTTTATTTGGAAATAAATTATTAACTGTTAATGTTAGGACGTATTATAACATCTTTCTCAAACAAAAAAAGCATCCAGGACTTAGTCATTTTGTTCGATTATTATCTACGTTATAATCAATGCTTTTTTGGTCTGAAGTCGACATCTACCTGCAGAAAATTGGTGATTATAAAAGCATGTATAGTATTGCTTCGATTTGAATGAATGAATAAACTCATGTTAGTGTATTTAGTTCCTAAAAAGCATTTATTCTTATTTAGTGGCCAATAGCTAAGAAGAGGAAAACAAGATGTTGTCTTGTATATCACTACCAACTATCAAAGGTACACCATACTTATTACTTATTAGCTTGTTATTGATAATTTATTTTACTAATAAATCAATTTTTATAGGTCAAAAGTAGTAGGTTTTTTCTGGTAAAGCATTGAATAAATTGGCTTGGGACAAAGAGGGTAAAAAGGCGGCAATAGGTTCCAGCGATGGCCATGTTTATGTTTATAATATTGGAGAGGTAAGACTAAAACTCAGTGTATGTAAATCATCTCTAGCGCAATAATTATAAAGACTATATTATCATCAAATAAACCACCACACAATATTAATGTGTATATATATTTATAGTAATAAGCTTGAATCAAGTGGATACAGCATCATAAATCCTTGAAAAAGTTCTCAGGTATTATAAAATCTCTTATTGTTAAGACTTACAAGGCCTATAAGCGGAATACTAATTTCAAAAATTATTCTTGTCCAGATCACCAATTTTGACATTTTTTAATTTTTTATTTCTGGTTTTGCAAATTTAGAGTTAATTTTGCTGCCAATTATAAAAATAAAAAATATACACATATGCAGAATTTAGCGCTCTATTTGCTCAATGAAAAATAACAAACATTTTTATTGCTAAACATTACATGAAAATCCTTTAACCAAAAAACCGTTTTTGGGACAAAAGTACAAATTTTCATTATTTAACATTTAATATTAAGCTTTTATAAAATGTATATTAGCTATAGCTACAATTTTCTCTCACAATGTAGTATATTTAAACTTTGATTTTGGCATTAAAATTCGATTTTTCTGTTTTTTGATCTAAATCATGAGTGCTGGTAAGGATAAAATGAGTCCCGAAAATGTCCGCTACAAAAACTGAATTTTCAGACCGTATATGGTTAAATATAAGAAAAGTAAAAAAAAAAGACGCTTTTTTATTTAAAACTTAGATATATACTATAGAATAAGAGAATTACCCGTTTGATCTTGCTATGGTCAATTACCACGTCCCTCTACGGGCTCGCTTTTTCAATTTTTTAATGAATATATGATATGATGTGATATGACAGACGGCAGTTTTTCTGGTAGAAAAATGTATGTTTCTATGATAACAATTACTGCCTATTTCTGTTTAGTTTATGGTTCATGCGTTGTAATGCTGCTTTTACATTGGTTGAAATGAGCAATTCAGCAGGACTTTAATTGCACTAAATAATGTAGAGCCTTGAAAATCCTTTTCTACGTGTGTTTGTTTTCTCTTTTTGTTTTCATATTCCAAGGATATTATATCCACCACCGTTTGATAAGACATATCAGATTATTAATAAGCTGATATACTTTTCTTTCATCTGAATACGCATGCTAACATAAGAAACTAATGTTTTTAATATAGGTAGCAGTCTATATATATTAGAGACTGATATTTTTATTTGCCCGCATTCTAATACCAAACATCATTATTTACTACTGTATTGTTGGACGTATTTCTTGATGATTACCAGATCAAATTGAAGGCAATAATGATATTTATATCTACTCAATAAAAAGCTAGAACTGGCTAAAAACCCACGAAATGTTCCAGAAAAGTGATAACACTTCAAATGATATAGAAACGAAAATAAAAAAAGAGGAATCTAATGTCTTGCCTAATAATCATAGCTTTGATTGTAGCTATGCTTGTAAACAAATATTTTTACAGCTGACAATCGCAAACTAAAATAGTAAGTTTAAAAAAGGCTAATTAGTTTAAATTTTATATGTGATAAAGTAACATCTATATTCTTAGATTTGGCTTGCATATAAATTTAAGCAGTAAGTGTTATTTAAGTTTATGCTCGAGCAAAAACCATTGCTGCTGCAGTGGAATTACATACTAAAAACGCTTGATAAAAATAAAACAACCTAAATTCCAAGTGTCACTCATAAGATATGATGCCACTTGAAATGTGAACAACAATAACAAACAAACGCTTCAATTGAACACAATAACAAACGCATGCTAAAAATATGAAATACCCTTTTGGAACCATACATGTCGTGTAGATGATAGCACCCTTGATCACGGCGCAATCAATTACACAAATGACATATATATCAAAACAGGGTTCTATCCAAATCAATAATGATAATAAACAAGATATCAATTTAGTCAACTGCTCATCTATATCGAAGTTGCACTATCAATATAAATAAGATTCAAGCATATAAAAAAACTACCCCTTAAAAATCAAGGTTACATAAAATAGATATAACAGAAATAAACAAAACAACCATTTCCCAAAAGGTCGATATTGTCACACTTGACATACAATCCCTTATGGTCAATGCTCTACACAATTTACCCCTTAAAATATCAAATCAATAACAATGTACTCAAAACTGAAAGATTACTAAATATACATCCATTCAAGTCTGATGGTATCCAAGTTCTCCAAATCACTATAAATACCCTCACACTTTTCAATTATTTTAACTCTTCAGAAATCTTTTGTAATAAAAACTTTAGCTGATTATAATTGTATTTCTACTGCTTTTGTTTTTATATTTTTTTATTTTAGTAAATAACATCGTCATTTACTGCAGTTGCTGTAAGCATTATAGCTATAAAAATATTTACAAATGATGATAATCGTAAATATATATATATTGATTCTTGCATGTATTGCTCTACATCAACAATGTATTGAATTGTATAATTATCTATAATCTATATTAATAAAAGCAAATGTAATTTAAAAAACCGTTATTGAAGTAAAAAATGCAAAGGAATTTTGAAAACGGCACGATTTTTATGTACAAACCAATTTGTGTCCATACGATCAGCTGATCAGCTCATTATGCTCATGGTCAGATTTTATTATTATGCATAAATAAGGATAATGATATACTTATGGGCAATTCTACTATTATACACATATGGGATTAATGTCTTGCACATGGACAGAATCTATAATTCTGCACATAGAGGCTAAGCGTTGTGCTCATGTGCAATTTTTTTTGTTGTTGTGCCCATGTGCATCTTGTTATCTTTTTAGCCATTATTCAGTGGGCGCAACAGACTCTGAAATGTCAAAAGAGTCTATATAAATAATCTTGCCAGAATATTCCACTTTTATTATTAACAATACATCCTTTGGATGTATTTATATACATTAATTATAACTATTACTAGGGTTTTACTATCTAAGAATATGATGTAAGTTAATGATCCGCATTGATTTACTGTAACACTAATTATAGACTGTGACCTTGGATGTGAGACCTAGGATGAGTATTGACATAACAGACCCATCAGACTATAGTGTGCAGCACTGGTCGGCCGCAGTGCTTTTATATATAAAACCTTTAAATTTGTGATTTTATAGACTCTTTTTGAATTCGGTTGTATCATATTATACTTTTCAAGTTAAATCCGTTATTAGACTAATAATGTTGTAGGTTGTATTTATGCTTTACTTAAAATAAGCCTTTGAATAATTAATAGTAATAGGGTCTAACCTTAATTTTTGTATTAAATTTCGATACCTGCATCTTATAGCTGCTTGGAATATTTAAACAACCGCGTCCGGCCTGTCCGGTAATGTTTTCTAAAAATTTAAAGCTTAGAAATATCATTAGATGGCCGCTTCCGGAGATTGTTCGGCTTTTTTTTTGGAAGAGTGACCATTGGCCAAAATATGAATCATATACTATGCTGTATGCTACCAAGAAGTACCATAAGTTATCATCTTCTACAGTATCAATACATCTTACAATCTATTGACTACGACATGTATTGAAGTGCAAAGTCTTGATATCAGATATAAGAAACTCCTAGCGTACTAAGTTTAATCCAGTAATTACAAAGGACGCTTGGACCTCAATTATGACACCATATTATTTCATCCCAGCGGTTAATCAGCCAAGTAGCTATCAAATCAACATCCAAGCACATTTAGTGCAGCATTAAAAGAAAGCAATTCACATGCTCTGCAAGAAAGGGTTAAATTATGCGTGATCCATTTCAATCCATAGATTACTATCAAACAGATCTAATGGTTCAATAGTGCCTTAAATTACATCTCAGGATCTCAATGTCACATCAATATAAAAGGCCATACTTTTATATCTAAATAAACGATATCTTGTTTTTATTATACAGTTGCAGAACTGATTTATTGCTCATTCTCTTTTAATTGTATTCTTTTTTAAGTATTATTCATCAAACCTGAAAATTTACGACAAGGCCAAACTTTTTTCAATTTTGCGGATGAGCATTAGAAGTACCTGTAATTGCAATGGGAGGTCATTTCGATTCATATTCGTTGAAAAGAACTGATGGGTTTGCTGATCTTAGTAGGTGTAAGTAGTAGGTAACCAACTTGTTGCTCGAACTGGCTGAACGTACAATGACCCATGGATGCTGGTAGCATTGGTGTCGAGCCAGGTTTTGCCAGCCGAATTTACTAGTGTGCATATCATATGCATAAATGAAAAAGGAAAAAATTTACTAGACATATGGAAAACTTACTGAGAAAAAAAAAGGAGGATCGTATTCCATGAGAAGCAAGGGTCATCGAAGATTCTCTTTCGAAATTCATATCCTAACACCAAAGGGCTTCCCCTTTGGCAGGTTTGAACTCACGAATATGTGTGTCGCACTCAATTTGTTGCAGCGCATGCGGTACCCGTTAAGCTTGTCACTCTCCTTTGGTTTACAATTTTAATCCCCATACATCATGTGGACACGTATTTGTCAGTTTTTCACTATTTTGGGAAATGCAGCAAATCAAGTTGTATTTTTTCTTTTTGGAAATGATAACAGAGCTTTCCAGAAATTGGTAATAGAAATCATTTGAAAAAAATGCCAATTTGTGATGGAGATATAAACAAAACTCAGTGTTATTAGTACATTAATACTAAGCTGCATAACATAAAAATTGAATATGGATGAATGTAAAACAATTTTTGCCAAAATGGGAGTTAGTATAACGTGAGCTACGACGCATCATGGAAACTCAAGTGATATTCAATATTCAACAGATGCAGTTGCATTAGACAATTCAGTTTTTAGGAGTAGAAACACCTACTAGAATTATACTGGAAAACCAAAGTACGCATTATTCACAAACTAAAGACAGGCACCAACTTCCAATTCACCAGTGTTAAATGCAGATATCAATTGTATAATCTTTACCAATAATGCGAAATAGTAATATAATATACTGTATAAATTAATCAGTTTGACAATTATAATTAATAATAATAATAATAATAATAATAATAATAATAATAATAATAATAATAATAATAATAATAATAATAATAATAATAATAATAATAATAATAATAATAATAATAATAATAATAATAATAATAATAATAATAATAATAATAATAATAATAATAATAATAGGAACAAGTTTTTAGAGTAATAACAAAAAACAACCAACATTATACTCGTAAATTGTAATTTAATACACTATCGTTCAATATAGCTGAATATTAATGAATCGGGGAAAATGTAACCGGTAAAAAACTGATGCCCAATGTACATTTACTAGCTCAAGGTTAATAAAAGTGCATTCATTGTGTAGTGGAAATCGTAACATTTGATGGATAGAAATTACAGGGTCAAGATGTTGAGCTTGCCTCAGGATTTTTATTAAAAGGGTTTAGACTTAGATGTTAAATACTCACCATATGCTATTAGTATCATTTTGCTTTTTATGTGATTGCTGTATTATTAAAAATCAAGATTTTCATAGCTTATAACAATGACAATGGGATGTTTCTAATTCTAGATTGACATTTATCATAAGGCGCGCTGATGATACGTTTGATACTATTGTAGATGGAAGCAGTCAATTTAATTTATGGAATTTGTTGAATGCAAATACAGAGGAAGCATTTGTATGTACTTCAGTTGGTTTTCTAGTAAAGCATCGAATAAATTAGCTTGGGACAAAGAGGATAAAAACGCGGCAATAGGTTTCAGTGATGGCCATGTTTATGTTTATGATATCGGAAACGTAAGATTAAAGCTCAATGTAAATCGCCTTTAGCGCATTAATTATACACTAAGACTATATCATCATCAAATAAGGTACCACACAATATTAATATGTATAAAAGTTTACACGAATAAGCTTCAATCAAGTGGGTACAGCATCGTAAATTCTTGAAAAAGTTCACAAGTATTATAAATCTCTTATTTTTAAGACTTACAAAGCTTATAAGCGGAATATTAATTTAGAAAATTATTTTTGTCCAGATCATCAATTTTGACAATTTTCAAAAAATAATTTCTGATTTTGAAAATCTAGAGTTAATTATACTACTAATTAAGAAAACAAAAAATATACACATATACAAAATTTAGTGCTCTATTTGCTCAATAAAAAATAACAACCCGTTTTATTACAAAATATTACATGAAAATCCTTTAACCAAAAAACCGTTTTTGGGACAAAAGTACAAATTTTCATTATTTAACATTTAATATTAAGCTTTTATAAAATGTATATTAGCTATAGCTACAATTTTCTCTCACAATGTAGTATATTTAAACGTTGATTTTGGCATCAAAATTTGATTTTTCTGTTTTTTGATGAAAATCATGAGTGCTGGTAAGGGTAAAACGAGCCCCGAAAATGTCTGCTAAAAAAACTGAATTTTCAGACCAAACATGGTTAAATATAAAAAAAGTTAAAAAAAAAGAAGCGCTTTTTTATTTAAAACTTAGATATATACATTTGATGTCACGAAAGTTTATGCGCAATTATAAGACACTCGATCAAAAATATAGCTAGAATCATGCGTAATAGTGGAAGTAAAGGGTTAACATCTGGCGTATGCTGTAGCATATTAAAGAATATTAGGTTAAATAATGTTTATTTGCTTGTTTAAGAGACTATTTAGTTAGTATTTTTTATATTTGTAGATATTAATAACGATAAGAAAATTGAAATACTTTGAAACAAACCCTATTAAATGCTGTAAGCTGTACCTTAAATTTTGTATATTATGGCCTTAAAAATCTTTAAAAGTGGTAGAGATATCAATGATAAGAAACAGGACTTTTCCTTTTTGTAATTCGCAACATTATAAGGGGTGATCTCCAAAAAATATTATTAAATAATAATAGAGTTTGAAGTTACTTATTCATATCTTCAATTCAATATGCGTCATATTCAGTGGAAACTGGCTATATGCAAATTAATTTTATGATACTTTTCAGCGAGAATTTGAGATATACTAGCATTTTATTTATAATGAAATTCGCTTTTTTTTTATATTTATGATTGAAGTAACAGAAATATGTATTCATTTTCGATGTCTATGAGTAATCTATACATTATTTCTCGGTAAAATATATTAGATCGTGTGACAAAAACCCTGGCTGATTTTGCTCTAAGCGTGTGATTTGTTAATTACTTGAAAGTACAATAATAAACAAAAATAGCCAAATGGTAGTATGAATGATTCAAGACTATGAAAAGCTAATAGTTCTAGTATCTTTATCAAAAAAAAATTGCAGAAAATTTAAATTATAGATTTCTCAATTAAGAATACAACCCAAGAATAGCCAAAAATTAGAAAATATATTTTATTCATACGGCTAATATGAATTATTTTAGAGAATCAAGATTATTTCTCGGAAAAGAAAACATCCTGTGCGACATACGTTTCAAATTGAATATGACATTATGATGCTACGTATTAAAAAGGATTAAAACATATGCTATTTATATATAGAATAGTTTATAATGGTCTAAGTGTGATGTATGCAGCATTTTACAATGTTTGAAGGTGGGAAGAGCTGGTATAGCCGAGCCATAATATACATATACATGTATATTTGTATGCAGTAATATGATACATTGCGAATGAAGAAAAAAATGAAGAAAAAAAAAGTGGTGATAAATATTTCTATATATCGATCATATATATATATATTTATCATTATTTATCAGCAACATTCATCAGCTTCGTCACCACAACAACAGCAGCAAAGACATAAACTTGCAAATCTATATGTACAAAATAAAAATGATCAACAACAATGAAATTCTCTCTGTGCATATAACATGATTTACTTACATTCCCAAACAACAGCGACAATCTCCATAACAGCAATCACAACAGCATCCATTTCTTTGGTAAACTGCAGGATAAGGTTGTTGGACCATGACAGGTCCACCACCTACTTGCATTGCACCCATAGGTGGGTAATATCCTATATAATTTCACAAGCTTTTTAACAAAAGTAAATGTGTTTGAATGTAAATATCATACATACCAGGAGTTTGTTGGGCTCCCATAACAGGAGTATACGGTGAAGGGCCATTATAATAAGGTGTTGCTGATGCCATTTGAGGCATTGCTGGAGAAGCGTACATTGGTGAAGCAGTGTACATGGGATTTTGCATAGCCATTTTAATATATGGCAGTTAAAAAAATATATAGATTAAAAGAAAGAAAAGGAAGAGAGAAATAGAAGAAGAAAGGTAAGAGGATGAAATGAGGGCAAGGGGATCTTGTTGCTTAAAAAGTCGCTCGCTCAGCAAATTTTTTGTTTGTTTTTGTTTTCTATTTTATACTTTAGCGGCTTTCAACCCATGATCAATGACGCTGTGTTAAATAGAGTCGTCATGATAATATAATGGTAGTATATGGGCGAAGCTCTTTACTACTACTGTCATTAATACTTGTTATTAATGGGCTATGGCCCTTTTCTTGATCTGATAATACAGGTTGCAAGTCCGATAGCTTTATATAAAAAAAAAGGATGCAGATCAAACAATACACTTTAATGTAAATAATGTATTAGCATATACACGAATAGAAACTATACCTCCCAATTAACCATACTAATGCGTGCATATGTCAAAAATAAAAAAATAAAGAGTTTGTAACCAAATCAAAGACAGCTCTACTTTCCATATTTGATCAATTAGATACAAAAGCTTTATTGTATTGAATTCCAGTTGTGATAATGGTGGTTTATAGTCATTGTACTACACAGGAAAACGTCATTCAATACAATTTGATGAAGAAAAAAGAGTAAATAATAAAGAAAGAGATACTGATTATAATTACAGTGATATGGTGTCACTTTAAAAGAATATTCATGAGAAAGAATGAGATGTCAACAAATATGCCTAGATGCACATCTTTATTTGTCTGTGTATATATTTATTAAGGTTTTATATGAATTTCCTTTAAAATGGTTAATCCGTATAGATATAAAATGAGCCACGTGTATGAGAATTATAGTCAAAACTTTATTATATGTAACTTATCGTGTTTTATCACTACTAATTGCCTCCAACCTTGGTTTAAGTATTGCAAGGTCATATGAGTAAGCTGATTGATCAGGGCACGATTCCATATAATTCAGGACATCTGCTACTAATTCATCGAGTGAGCTGCTTTTACTGATAACCGTAGTATTTTGGGATTGCTGTGGTGACGATGCTGCTGTCGATGTTGTTGATAAATAAGGAGAGGTAACTTTTTGATGAGGATGAAATGGTTTAGTTTTATTATGAATTATTTTACTGTGATTAATGTTATTGTTAGTATGTACAGGCACAGTTGAATTGACTGCATTAGTATGAACAAGCGGTGAAGATATTTTCACTGCATTTTTCAATGGTTTATTGCGCTGAGAAAAAAGCAAATCTCTTCCATAAGCTATACCAACTTGAGTATCAACTGGTCTCTTCAATGATCTTTCAGTGATTCTTCGAGAAAAGTTTAAGAATTCATGAGCATTTGGAGTTGCTGTTGAATTCACATTTGTATCTTCATCATCCAATTCAAACATGAGAGAATCATGAGTTGCTGGTGGGGAGGAAGATAGCATTTTTTAAAAAGATGTAAAGAAAGGGAAAAAAGAGAGACAAAAATAAACCAAAAAGTTAACTTGCATATTATCTATTCTTGTAACTTGTCTATAGTAGATGAACGGGTAAATTTACAGTTAATGATTACCATTTTAATTTAGATCTGCAAGGTTTTTCTCTGTGTGCTGATATTAAAATGAGGCCCTTCCTTGTTTTGTTTATTATTTTGTGCGTCCCTTTTTTTCATCTTTTTGGAAATGGATAAAGTTGTTATAGTCAAGCTGGGTGGTGCTGCTATCACAAATAAAAAAGGAATCTGTGAACTAGCACCAGAAAATGAATTATCTATTTTATTAGATCAAGTGGCAACTGCTTATGAAATATTAAAAGGGGCAGGTCATCAATTAATACTAGTTCATGGTGCAGGTAGTTTTGGACATCCTCAAGCAGTAAAATACAAACTGAAATCAGGCTGGTCATCTTCTCAAAATACATCAAATCTGCCAGATTCAAACTATTTAAAAGGCTATTCACACATTAGGAACTGTTTGCAAATATTATGTCAAAAAATTGTTTCGAAATTAGAGCAGAGAAATGTGCCAGCACTGACCATGTCGCCTATCGATTACATTGAAACTATCAACTGTGAGGAAACACCCTCCGATGAATTTGTTACCATGGCAACCCGAGTCAACAAATATCTTTCATTAGGATTTGTACCTGTATTACACGGTGACGCTGTCCTAGATCAAATTAGAGGATGCACTATTCTGTCTGGTGATATCATCATGTACCAGTTAACTCGATTATTACCACAGGTATGTCGATGTGTATTTATAACAGATGTCTGTGGTATTTATAAGCTCGATCCAAAATTGTATCCTGATGAAGATAATGAATTAATTCAACATATAAAGGTTGACAATATTACCGACCAACAAGATCAGCAAAGTAACAATGATACTGAACAAATGACAGTTGCAGATGTAACAGGCGGCATGCAGGGAAAAGTCAAATGGGCCAAAAAAATGGTTTCTCACAGCGAGCAAAATCTAGATACCGTGATTTGCCGATGGGGAACAGCTGAGGCTCTTGACATTATGACATTAAAAACAAAATTAACGCCAAATGCCATGATGACTATATTCACGAAAGGTTAATATACAAGATATCTGTGGATCCACGGTCATTAAACAATGATATTCCCACATGAATAAAAGCTATACTTTCATGTTTATTACATAATATTAAGTTTGATTGGCAAACAAATTTATGATTTAAATAAAAATGCATCCGAATAAACCAGAGAATATATATATATATTTTACCCATTTGCCTTCTCTTGATATAAATCAGAGAAAATGCAATTAAACCATAAAAAAACGACAAGACATCTATCAAACGCAATCAAAAAATAGCAAAAAGTAGCAATATCTTGTAATTTATAATACAGATACATATCAATTACAAGTATACATCTTATATACAAGCAAATATGAACACACAAGATTTGTGGTTTCATTTCCATAGATGCATTTTTGCACAGTAAATATAAGCTTTTGATGTATTTTGCAATCTACATCCATTTGTAATATAATAGTGATCGACATCAGATGTTTAAAACACAAAACGATTGTTTACAGAGCCATGTTCTGCGTAAAAATGCGAAAAATTTTAAACGTTTTGAATTGTTTCTGTCAACATCTTCTAACTACCCACCAAAACATATTAATTGAGTATGATGTTACTTTATATTTTCTATTTACTAGTATTTTTTGCTTTGAACTTTTTGTGCTAAAATAGTTTTTTATTATCGATAACTAAAATAACGGTTTATGTATTAAATGTCGTAAAACACAGCAATGAAGTCATACGGTCATTTCATATCTACTATGTATCTTAGTAAAAACTCTCATTTTCAGTGCCAAAAATGAACATTCTTAAAAATTACTAGTTTCCATGAGGTATAACTGATGAAAAATCACGGAAAACTCAAGTGTTGCAAAAATTGAAAAAAGGCAATAGGATGCACTTGCTGAACGAAGACAATCATTTGGTGTATTTCCGAGCGTTCAAGATATCCGTAATTATCAAAATGCGCTGCTCTTTAAAGTTTCAATATAAGGTATTTTTGGTGAAACCTAATCATTTTGATATATCTTTCCTTGAATACTCGGCATTCTTTGTCAAAATGATGTCGCAAAAAAAAAAAGTTAAAGTGTTGCGCTTTTAAATGAAAGAGTGTCGCCATCCGTCTTCTTTCATCCGTCTTGCTTTCTATCCGTCTTGCTTTCTATCCGTCTTGTTTCATCTGTCTTAGTTTTTAGCCATACATCTTATTTTTTATATCATCTATTTTTTTTTATTTTAATTGCTATCAACTGTCATCACTTTGTTTCACCAAAATGGAAATATCGAAAGACCAAGCAATTTGTATGTTTTTCTATGTCGAATTCACTGAAGAACAGATTGAAAATACTCCAACATATCTATCGTGAATCAAATAGAAAGTCAGTGATGGGTTTTCAGTCTATATGCTGTAGTATTGCTTTATCTGGAGTATTTCCTGTTACATGTTTGAGTTTTTTTATAATTTCGTCAGTTGTATCCAAGTCCCTTTCGTTAAACGGCGAAGATGCAAGACTAGATACTGAAACGTAAACTTTATCAATAAGGGAGCGGTTCAAGCAGATTGCTAACCATTTTCTGTAAGAGTTTCAGCCTTGTTTCACGACATCAGTTTGGCAAAAGGCGTATGTTTTATTATTATTATTGGGTAATACCTATCTAGCACAGCGTGCGTAAAGGCCCCAAGCTCTCTAATAAAGTGGCTAAAGTTATGTGGACCACAGCCATGCATCCATTAGCTAGAACCGTTTTGTACCGCGCAGTGTCTAAATGTATCACGCATAAATCCTATCTGGTTACTTTTGGTGCTGTTACCAACAACATATGTTCTTTCTGTGGTTCTGGAGTGGATACCTTACGGCATTTTATCATAGATTCTCCAGTAAAATGGTCCTTGTGGCAAGACATTTAAAGACTTACTATCCTCAATATCCCATTACTAAAGAAATTTTATATGGCTTCATCCGGTATCTTCACTTACCTAACTTTGTCAAAGATAAATCCAAGTATATTTCCGTTCTCTCCACCACCTTTTGGCAGATGTGGAATTTGTACTGGCTCGACGGGAACCAAAACCCGGAGGTTCTCAACTTTTCTTCTCGGGCAGTTTGTCATATTGATAAATTGATCCCTTCTTCACATTAATATAACAAATAAGCATTCCCCCTTCGCCGTTTTTCGAGGTCCACCACTCCGCGATGTGTCCCTCATCCATAATATTTGAATAAATAAAATATTAATCTACAAAAAAAAAAAAAAAAAAAAAAAAAACCTATCTAGCACAAGCTGTACGATTACTTTAGTGCTTATCAGATAATGCCAAGAAAGTTAAATAGTTGCCCATGTATGTAAGTGTGTGCTTGCATTGGGAGAAAAACATTGCTTCAGTATATAGTGTATACATGATCTATAGCTTGTCTATTTCAAATTATAATTATTCACATCAGGCACATGTTTCTTCTTTATAGATTACAGAAAACCAAGATATTTCGAGGTATTTACTACCTGTAAAAACAAAGCTAATTGGAATTCTTTATGAAAGATTGATTTTTATTACTGATTAATTTGACAAATACTCTTGTACAATTTTCTTGATTGATTCAGGTTCCTTTTTATAAACTTCTAATAAACGTTCAGTTGCTAAAGCATGTAAATCAGATGCATGATCAACTTCATTTGACTTCAATAATTTGTTTGCACACTAAAATAAAACGTATCAGTGTCTTTATCATGTTGCAATAGTATTCGATATTACCAATTGTAATCCATAAAGTGCTCTCACATTATCAGTACATAATTCCAAAACTTTACAATAGTGTTTTAATGCCAATGGTAAATGATTTAAGGTGTACAGAATCTCTGCGTATTTGAGTACAAATACATGATTTGAGGGTTGAAGAATAATGATTTCCTCGCAACAATAAGCAGCTTGATCGTACATGTATTTAGAGAGATAAGTGTCACATAATTCCAACCAGGCTTCATGGTCATCGTAATAAGTATCTAAATATTTTGTTAAAGCTTCAATCATGTCTGTATCCTTATTTCTTGTCTTTAGTAATGCAATTTGACGCTTAGAAGCCAGCTAAATTGAAGAAAAGATCCTAGTTAGTTGAGCTTTTTTATTGTAATAATCGTGTTCTTTTCTTTTTTTCTTTTTACCATATTGGTATCATCTTCTTGAAGGATTGTATCGTACACTTCTTGTGCTTCATCTAATTTTCCTTGTGCTTCAAATCGCATACCTAATAAGCGACGAAATCTAAGCGACTTTTCTGTGAAGCGTGCCTTGAGTTTATCGATACAGGACTGAAAAACAATATCAAAATTAGAGTTGAATATCCAATACATTTACCGCAGAGTAGACTTACATCAGCAAGAGCTAAATCTTGGACATCAAGTGCAGCGATCGCGACTTGTTCATAAAAGGGCCAGACTATTTAATTTAGTTATGTAAGGATACTAGTTTCAAATTTCAATTATTTCAAGCATCTTTCTTACTGGCATCACCAAGTTTTGTAGTATAATTATCTTTGATAAGTCTAGCTCCGAGAAGAGAAACTCTTTCAGAGTTACGCTCGTTCGTGAGTCTATAATGTTGGAGTTCCTCAACTGCTTCTTTGTGATTAAACTTGCTCATTTATGTTGAATTAACAAAAAGAAGTAGTGTCTTTCCTCGCGTCCCCATCAGTCAGTTCCTATCGCACCGTCACTGATAAAACCCAATATGCGCTTCTTCAAAATTGCTGAATGACACTGGCAACACCATCTCAATTTAAGAATGCTTTAAAGGCATAATAATAAGAATGTATATCAATTAGAATCTTTAATTCAATCATCTTGTATCTCGTTCGAGGAAAGTAGACCTTCTGTGAATAGAGCATTAGCAAGTGCGCTTCGGGAGGCGAAAGATCTTTAAAACAGCTAAAATGCACTTGCTTTCTGCATTACACATCGTAGCTAGACTCAGAATGGCTGCACAAATACGGATAAATATATATATCAAGTCTAGCAACTTAAATCTAGTAAAGTAGTGTATAGCTGATGAACATTTGCATATGGATATACTCAAATTATGGGATAGATTTGAATTACTGCAGTTACCGTATCAAAATTAGATTTTCTGAAAAAGAAAGATAAAGGTAATTCAATTTTTTTTGCTGATATGTAAATAGAGATTCTTTTATTAGCATTATATTGTTTGATTTCAACCTCTAGTATTGTTATAACATGAATAAAAGGTATTCAGAAACCTAAAAATCGGTTCTATCGGTGGTTAAAAGTAAAAGTCGCAACTGGCGGATTTTTTCCCTGGATTGACATTTTCGAAAAAAAAATTGCCTTTCAAAGAGTTTTTGCAGTACAATTTATGTGCTTAACTATACAAATCTTAATAAAAAAAAGTATGTAATTAAAACTGATATTTATAATAAAATTTTTTATTTTGTTTACTTTGACTTAAAATGTTTCAGAAATAATAAATATGTAAGATTTCAGTTTTTCTGGCAAAATTTAAAATATTCAGCCTGCAAAGTCAAAATAAATGCCGCCAATGTAAAGTTAGCGTTATTTTGGTCATAAAATCTCTATTAATTTCTTAATAAAAAGTCTCATATTTCGGGTCAAAAAATGAATTTTATCAAAATTGAGATTTTGGATGAGGTATGTTAAGGCAAAAATCGAGATGAAATAAATTCGTGAAAAAAGCAATGAAATTGCAATGAATCGAGTCTATTGGATGAAGCCATTCGTTTGGTGCGCACCCGAACACTGGGAATGACCGGAAATCATTGAAATATATCATTAAAAGCGTTGATTTCAGAAAGTTTAAGCGAATTTGTGATATTTGATCTGCGTTATGAACTACTTTTGTCGCATATGAATACAGTTTAAAATGTAAGTTTGTAATGTTGATGATATCCATGATTGAACAGTTGAAAAAGATGGTCGTACAAGATCGATTTATCAAACCAAATATGCCTTATTAGGTTCAATTCTCATCATTGTTGCAAACCAGACCTTGTCGGCCCTTAAAATATTATCCTCTACACAAATTCAATCCTTAAATCAGTAATACTGTACAATAACAATCTTTTTCTATAAATATGCCACCAAAATATGATATTAAATAAAAATTAGTTCTTTTCTTATTTAAAATCTCAATTTCTTATAAATTAGTATCTTTTTACTTGCTTATAATCTAAATCTTAAGCCTGGAATACATTCTATATAATAGATAACTATCCTCTTAGGTACATTATTGAATACATCCTTGTTAAGTCGTTAGGAGACCATCAATATTGTTTATTACAAATCTTAAGCTTGGAATACATTCTGTTACTAATAGACAGAAGACTATCCTCTTAAGTACATTATTTGAATACATCCTTGTTAAGTCGTTAGGAGACCATCAATATTGTTATTTACAAATCTTAACTTTGGAATACATTCTGTTACTAATAGATAGGAAAATCTCCTCTTAAGTGCATTAATTTAATACATCCTTTTAAATTAAGAAATGGCACCATAATTTTTGTATCGTAAATCTTATAAAGGAACCTTTCTGTTACTAATAGACAGAATTACACCATATAAGTAACCTTTATTGAATACTTCCAAAGTTTATCTTAAGGAAATCATCAATTATTTATCTTTTATTATTTATCTTTTATTATTTACTCTTGATAGTTATTACTCTTAAATATATTACACATATTACTTTATAACGATCAGTAACATATTATCTGATCTATTCATTTTATTCTACTATTATTTTAAATTCCGAAAGCCATTTCTCAACATCATAAATCCATCTTGTCCATCGGCCTGCGGCAGTTTTTTTCTTTCCTACCTTTTCTTTTATTTTCTCATTATCCTTATATTATATATTTTACTCACCAACACCTTTTGGTAATATTTAAATGTCATTGATACTTATACTTATATATTTACTAATGTCAATCAAAGTTGGTTTTATTTTATTATTCAGAAAAACAGTTTTTCATAAATTACCATTCAAAATTTTTAATACCTAAAATGGGTGATCCATAAATGCACTTGCTCTCTTTTTAATCTACACAATCTGAAAATGACAAGTGCTTTTTAAAATGCTAGACTCTGAAATTACGAAGGAATTTTTAAAGAGGTAAACTCTGTATTAAAATAGGAGCAAGGTATTAATCATTTCTACTTTTGCAAGGTTAAGAAAAAGAGAAGTAGCTGAGTAAATACAATCAGTCATTAAGACCTGGGAGAAGCTGATGTAACCGCCAATACGTCCGCCGGTCATTGTCTTCATGGCTTTGAGGCTTGGCAATGGGTGCATCATGGGGACACCAGGCCGATTGTAGTAGCAAGTTCTAACCTTTTACCACTATCGTATAAAGGTTATGGGATGGCGGTCATAATATAAATCCTGAACTGTTACGTGCATTTTCAGCTTCACTTGTTTCTGCAGTATCACTGTTATTCCAAGGTAGTTTTTTTTTTGTTATTAATCCCTTTTATTTCGTGAATTTAATTACAATCTCTTCGAGTTTTAGTTTATAATGTACTAACATTGTACTTCACTTTTATCGCTATTATTTTATTTGAAGCCTCCTTTAGGCTAGTATAATCACATCTCAAGTTATTAAATAAAAAAAACCTGTTATTCTTCTATATATATGTGTAAAAGTGCATGCGTATTTATTTAGAATAAAGACTTTCTAAAAATTGATGGTCTTGAAGTAGATTACATTGATTTAATTAACTGATTTTACCACTTTATTTTCCTATGGCAGCGAAAACTTATTTCTGATTGGACGACATTTTGTTCCTATGAGAGCGAATTTAATTCCTGATTGGCCGATATGCTGTCCGACCCGGACAACATAATTTATTGGATCAACTGTATATAAAACTAATTAAGGTACCAAAGGTCATGGGATAGAAAACTTTATATCATCTCACAACTGTCGTTAATTGCAATTTAAGGAATTTAGTTTCCATAGAATTACTGATTAGAATTTACGAGGTTAAATCTTAACTTTAATTCGATTATAATACGGTTAAATATATAATTTTATTCGTAATAATTTTAAAAAACAAATGATCAATGGGCACGTAGCATCTTTGATATTCTATATTGCCCTAGTCAGATCGAAAAGTGATAAAAGAGTGGAAACCTCAATTGAGATCATTGGGAATGTTAAAGTATAAAGTTACAAGATGATGATAATAAAGATATCAGAATTAGAATCTATAAGTTGTGGAGGAGAGCTGTTGAATGAAAAGGTTACCTGGATTTTTTGCAGGAACTGCGATTAGAGCTTTGGGATCCTCTTTGTTTTCCGTGGTAGTTTATTCAACAGAAAGAAAGGAGATTCTCAATTGTTTGGGGTAAAAACAAACGATTATGCATCTGTAAACATTGGATGCTATGTCGTTTATTGAAAATTTCAAAAGGTTGGAAAGGGCAGAGTTGTAGTTTACCAAGAGGAAGCCAACCTAATCGCCATCGTAAGTAACGTTCTTTCTCTACGCGAGTCATTGTAAGCCATAGAATGGGATCAGCCGTTAGTTCTGATCGACAACAAGCAAGCAATTTAGAGTGCTTTTCCAGTAGTTTGTTATTATAACTATTTTTCAAGAATTCACTTCGTTTAGACTTGAAGGTGGTAGGGTTCAGATTGCTTGATTGATTTATCAGTGTTTTCTAGAAGAGTGGGTTTGCAACTTTGGATCATTTTGACTTGGTTCGGAGAGATTGAAGGTGTGGAAGCAGTTTTATCAGCAATGAATCGTCTGGAGGGCTGAGAAATTTGTATATAAATTGTGTCTGGAGAATAGCAATACGATATTTAATGCTTGAAAGGTTAGTTATGTGAAGCATGATCTTGGTTGAAATATAAGATCGCCCACCAAAGATTTGACATAGACATTAATTTTGACATCTCTCTATTTCGCAGATGTTTTGCATGTTAAAAGTGCTGATTGCCAATCCGTATTCTAGTTGAGGTCGGAACCACCAATGTTACGGTTAAACATATAATCTGTATTCATAATAATTCTAAAAAAAAATGACCAATTCGATCATAATATAGGCTTTACACTTGAAATTCAGACGTTTTTGTTATTTTTTTAAACGAAACAGAAATAAAATTTAGACAAAATAGAGATATAAATTTGTATGAAACGAGAAGGAGATTTAGATAAAGCCAGTGTCAAATTCACACTAAAATGTAGATTCAATCAAATAATATATTTCTGGATCATTATCTTAATTTAACCCCCGAACTTTGCAACAGATGGAAACAAATGCTAGCAATTACATTAAATCCGTACATAGTTGTAAGATATTTATTATATACTGACTGCTTGGGTACCTGGTGAGTATTGATTGATGCGTTAAAACCTCATATTGTACATCGCCTCCACACGTAAAGGCGGCTTTTTATCCTCTCTTTTTTTCTTATTTTCTAGATTTAGCCAGTGAAAGTACCTGTTGGGCGTCTCATTTTGATCACCTTATCCTGCTTTCAACCTCTCGATAAATGAATGACCCCACAATCGACAACATTATATATTATAAACCAATGTTACCATAAATTCTAGATACATTATCACCTAAATAGTGCATCGGTTCTGTGCCTTAAATGTTGGTGTAATGTAAAACGGCTTATGAGGTTGACGTTCGAATTCCCGAGAGAAATATTGCTTTTTGAGTAACCGCAAACTTTGATTTTTTTTTCGGAAGGGCACTGCAAATTTTATACATGTGAAGCTGTGAAAATACAAGTTAAATGATGATACGATATTGAAAGAATGAAATGAAGCAAGATATTTTGCAAAATTATAACGTATCATCCCAGAAAATAATGTTTTTTTCTATTAAAAATAAGATGATTTATTATCATGAAAGAACATCTTATCATGAATTTTCAAGTCAAATAATTGTTTCTTCTTTTTTTGTTACAAGCTCCGTATCCTCTTTTTAAACATTTGAATCTTTTTTTTCTCTTTCTTTCTCTCTTTTTCTTCTCTTTACTATTTTTTTTTTCAATCAAATTTTCTTAATTTACAAATATCCAATTTTATATTGATTTCACACATAAATGAATTGCGTTGAATCAGGTATTTTTTCTTTGCAGTCCAATTTTTTTTTAAACATGTTGCTAACGTTCTATTTTTGAAACAGACAATCTCTTTATACATTCTCGGTAAGAATAATGTAGATAAAAACCTTAAAATTCAAATATTAACACTGTCAATTCTCGCAGACTAGACAAAAATGATAGCGCAGAAGAATTACATAGATTAAGAAACAATAACCAAGAATTTTCAACTAGCTCATCATTATCGTCTTCAGAACCAATTACACCGCATCAAGGATCATTACATTCTTTTAGATTTTCAAGTCCCAATGCAACTTCTTCCGGTTTAGCGCTAGCTTTATCAAAAGATACCCAACAGAGCGATAATCTCAATTATATTGCACAAATTACATCAAGTCTTGAATTGATTGACATGCCAAACATATCTACAACAACTGCTACAAATGGATCTTTGACTCCAGTCACACCAGATGATCGAGAACCTATCAACAATAACAATATTAAGCGTTCTGCTTCCTTTAATAATTTGAAATCAGGTCGCCGCCATAGAACCTCGCTTGCTTCAAACACATTATACCCATCAACAAGTACTACAACTACTACTGAAACCTCTATTACTACATCCACATCATCAACTTCCTTGTCAGATCAAAATATATCAAGATTTTTACCACAGAATCAAGCCGTAATTACAACGCAAGATAATTGGAGAATCAGTCTGTCAAATCACATTGCAACCATGATTTTATCTGGTTCTAAAAGAAACAGAAACCAAGACTTTATAGGGAAACATATTCTTGATTTCATAGATGTGAGTCATCGACCTCTACTACTGGACAAAATTGTCAAAAGAAGAGATGATTATCAACATGTTAATATCAATGGCAGTGTTTTAATATGTGGCGATGTGGTATGTTGAAAAGAATTCATTCTATAGGTGGAAATTTCTAAAGAATTAATCGTTTATAGATTCCAATCATTAAACAAGATGGCACCAAGTCGTCTGCTTCTCTTTGGCTAAAAGAAAAGAAAAATGAAAGTGGTTCTTCAATATTTATCTGGATTTTAGAAGAAGTGTTTCAAAGCACCATTAAAATTCGATTAAATGGCAATACGATTGAATCAATTGATAATGAAGATGCTAATGAATTGCTCGGTTATTCCTCATCAGAATTATTACAAAAACCTATTCAACAACTGATTAATCGGTACAATGCAACCGATAAATTCTTTGGATGTCGCACAAAACTAAACGCCCATTTCCCTGTCATGATTGGACATACAGATCAAACCACTATCCGTATCACCTCTATGCCAGCACTTGCAGGTCTTGTGACAGTAAACCGCTATACTGGAATTATTCAAAGCTGCAACACCGCCTTCTCTAAATATCTTTTTGGCTATCAAGATCTTAGCAATGTATCCCTATCAAAACTTATTCCTCAATATACGACTTTAATCTCTTGTTTGGAGCGAGATGAATTACTGCTAGAAGGCTACATTTTAAACAATTCCATGTGTTGCGATATTCTCGGAGCTAATTTATCAAAAAAAAGGACACAACCTCCTCTTATTATTTCGGCTGTGCATCGAGACGGCTCTTGTTTTGATATTGATTTACAAATCAAATTACTGGACAATCGAAACGCATATGCTCTTTGGATTACATATGATAGGGAAACCGTATTTCAGCGCAATGGCCACAAAACTAGCATCCATAAACTTCAGCAGCAGCAATTTGAAAAAGAAACTGCTTCTCAAACAATACCTAATTCCTCAAGCTTTATTCGCTCTAAATCTATTAATTTACCCACTACTCCACAGAAAACTCTGTTAGATAGTCCTACCACAGCCACAAACACTAAAAATGTAATGGGTGAAAATGCTTTACAAGAGAAGCCTTCGTTGAATAAAATTACCAGTTTTTCAAGACCTGCATTCACTTCTGTTTTTTCGAAAACTACTACTACTGGTTCTGTCAATTCAACTACTATTTCCAACGCTGCTGCTGCCACTCATAATCAACGCCAAAGTATATGGCCTCGCATTGGTGAGTATTCCGCTCAAACACTGAAGACTACAATTCAAGATTATGAAATTGTAGATGAATTGGGCCAGGGAGCATATGGTCTAGTCAAATTAGCCTATCTTAAAAATGATCCTGAAAAGGTAAAGACTTATCTCGCATAAACGTTGCAATGAAATTATTTAACCCGATTTGATTATTTTAGAAACGAGTTGTTATCAAATATGTGATAAAATCTCGTATTTTAGTAGATTGCTGGACCCGGGATCGTAAGCTTGGTTTAATACCAGCCGAGATTCATGTATTGCATACATTGAGAAAGATACCTCATATCAATTGCAGCGACATGTGTAAGCAAAAAAATTACGAATATGAAATAATCACATGTAAATTAACATCATCGTCATATAAATTTAGTGGATTATTTTGAAGACGATGACAATTATTATGTTGTCATGGACTTGTATGGCGCTGGTATGGACCTATTTGATTACATTGAATTCAAGGAAAGCGGTTTGACAGAATCTGAAATTCGGTCAATCTTTCGTCAAGTAGTAGCAGCTGTGGGACATTTGCATGATCACCGCATTGTTCATCGCGATATCAAGGATGAAAACGTGATCTTAGATCTAAAGGGCGGCGTCCGTTTAATTGATTTTGGTAGCGCTGCATATATGAAAGAAGGTCGACAATATGAAACTTTTGTGGGCACGCTGGATTATGCTGCACCGGAAATCTTGAAGGGTCAAACATACACAGGCCCCCCACAAGATATATGGGCATGTGGTACTCTTTTGTATACACTAATCTATAGAGAAAATCCGTTTTATAATATCGATGAAATTATGGAACGCGAGTTGAGAATACCCTTTGTATTATCAAATGGTAAGCTTCTTAATATTGTTTCGGTACAAATCAATGGCCTTTTTTTTTTTTAGAATTAACAATGTTTTCCATGTAGAATCTGTTGATCTGATTACACATATGCTTGAAAGAGATGTCGACAAAAGATTAAACATTCATCAAGTTTTGGAACATCCATGGTTCAAAATGAATTAATTTTTACAACCATTTCTTAATTTTATTCCCAAACATTTTTATTATTAGCAAATTTTGTATGAAGCTTTCAATTATGTTATCTATTATCAGTTGTCTAATAAAAAAAAAATGTTCATACCCGCCTATAAGATGAATTAATATACTTTTTGCTGTGTAATGATTGCTGAAATGTTATTTTGTTACACATAAACCCTATCAATACGCATGATATATCGAAATGCTTGCTATAGTATTTCTTTTTGAATGTATTTGTCAGATCATCGCCATTCAGGTATGAAATATCGTTAGTGTATTATATTTTTTTACGAATGTATATGTATTTGATCAACTAAATCATGAGCAGTAATTTATTCTTTTTTTTTTTGGCAATGCTACAAATCATCGTTCAATATGACTGAATATTAAAATATTAATGAATTAGAGAAAATACAACTGGTAAAAAACTGATACCCAATATACATCGAGGTCAAGATTGACAAAAGGTGCATTCATTGTGTAGTGAAAATCGCAACATTTTGATCGATAGAAATTACAGGATCAAGATGTTGTATTTGCCTCAGGATTTTTAAAAGGGTTTAAAAGCATACTTTATCAAGCTTACTTAGATGTTAAATACTCACCATATGATATTAATATCATCTTGTTGTTTATTTACTAATTACTGTATTATTAAAAATCAAGCTTTTCATAGCTTATAACAATGACAATGGATGTGTCTGATTTTAGATTGACATTTATCATAAGGCGCGCTGATGATACGTTTGATACTACTGTAGATAGAACCCGTCAATTTAATTTATGGAATTTGTTGAATGCAAATACAGAGGAACCATTTGTATGTACTTCAGTTGGTTTTCTAGTAAAGCATTGAATAAATTGGCTTGGGACAAAGAGGATAAAAAGACGGCAATAGGTTTCAGTGATGGCCATGTTTAAGTTTATGATATTGGAAACGTAAGGTTACAGCTCAATATAAATTACATCTAGCGCAATAATTATAAATTAGGACTATATTATCATCAAATAAACTACCACACAGTATTAACATGTATCAAGTTTTACAGTAATAAGCTTGAATCAAGTGGGTACAGCATCATTAATTCTTGAAAAAGTTCTCAAGTATTATAAAACCTCTTATTTTTAAGACTTACAAGGCTTATACGCGGAATATTAATTTAGAAAATTATTTTTGCCCAGATCGTCAATTTTGACATTTTTTAATTTTTTATTTCTGGTTTTGCAAATTTAGAGTTAATTTTGCTACCAATTATAAAAACAAAAAATATACATATATACAGAATTTAGCGCTCTATTTGCTCAATAAAAAACAATAAACATTTTTATTGCAAAATATTACATGAAAATCCTTTTATCAAAAATTCGTTTTTGGGCAAAAAGTACAAATTTTTATTACTTACCTTTTAATATTAAGTTTTTATAAAATGCGTATTAGCTATGGCTACAATTTTCCCTCACAATGTAGTATATTTAAACGTTGATTTTGGTATCAAAATTTGATTTTTCTGTTTTTTGATCAAAATCATGAGTGTTGGTAAGGATAAAATGAGTCCGGACAATGTCCGCTACAAAAACTGAATTTTCAGACCGCACTTGGTTAAATTTAAAAAAAGTTAAAAAAAACCGCATTTTATTTAAAACTTAGATGTACCATAGTAGACTCAGCCTTTCAATCTTGCTATGCTCAATTACGGCATCGCTCTGCGAACTCGATTTTGCAATTTTTTAACGAATCTATGATATGACAGACGGTTTTTCTGATAGAAAAATGTATGCTTCTATGATAACAATTACTGCCTATTTTACTTAGTTTATGGGTTGATGCGCTGTAATGCTGCTTTTACATTGGCTGAAATGAGCAATTTAGCAGAGTTTTAATTGCGCTAAACAATGTAAAGCCTTGAAAATCCTTTTCTACGTGTGTTGTTTTTATATTCCAAGGATACACTCATCATTTAATAAGGCATATCAGACTATCAAGCTGATATTCTTTTCTTTTATCCAAATACACATGCTAACATAAGGGGCTAATATTTTTAATATAGATAACAGTCGTTATATTAGAGACTGATATTTTTATTTAATTGCATTCTAAGATCAAACACCATTATTTACTACTGTATTGCTGGACGTATTTCTGGATTACCAGATCAAATCGAGAGCAATGATATTTATATGTACTCAATGAAAAGCTAGAACTGGCTACAAACCCACGAAGTGTTTCAGAAAAGTGATAAAATTTTAAATGATATAGAAAAAAAAGGAATACTTTAATGTCTTGCCAAATAAGCATAGTTATGATCGTCGCTATACTTGAAAACAAATCTTTTTATAGCTGACAATCGTAAATTAAAATAAGAAGTTTAAACAAGGTTTGTTTAAATTTTATGTGTGATAAACATCTATAATCTTAGATTTGGCTTGCATATAAATTTAAGTAGTAAGTGTTATTTGAGTTTATGCTCGAGTAAAACCCATTGTTGCTGTAAACAGTATAGCTATAAACATATTTGCAAATGATGATAAGCGTAAATATATTGGTTCTTGCATGTATTGCTCTACATCAACAACGCATTGTTTAATTGTATTGTCTATAATGTATATTAATAAAAGCAAATGTAATTTAAAAACCCATTCCAGCAAAAATGGAATAAAACTTTGAGAACAGCACGATGCTCATATACAAACCAATTTGTGTCCATACAATGAGCTCATTATGCTCATGGTCAGATTTTATTATAGGGATAATAATATGCTTATGATGTGAAAAATTATGGGCCCTTATCATTAGCCAACACGGATTATAAACTATTCACTTGGATTGTTAATAGCCGTATAATGCTTGTTTCTCAAGATGTTATTAGTAGACATCCGCTCGGTTTTATCCCGGGTCGATTTATTGCAGAGAATGGCTTGCTTTGACAATTCATTATGGAGAATAGGAGGAAGGAGAATGCACAGCGAAAATGGACCATAGTAGAACAACAAGAAGATGGTCCGTTTTTTGGTACCTTAGATCAATATATAGATCTTCTTCTGGATCAGGAAAAAACATATGACCAAGTGAAGAATTTGGAAGATTATCTCAAGATGGTGCTGCAGAAGTTTGGTTTTTCTAGAAAATTGATTACTTATGTTTACAACAACCTCATGTCAAAAAATGTGAGCAAAACCAATATCAATGGTCATTTTACTGCGGAGGTGCCTGAACTAAGAGGTCTCAAGTAAGGTGATCCTATTTCACCCATTCTATATAATTTGGCTTTTAAACCCTTTTTACTTTCAATTATTGCAGATCAAGAATATCAAGGCTATCTGGTGGGTTTCTTCAGGACTAAAGTATTATGCTCTGCGGACGACTCCCTGGTTTTTGTACACGATCAGCATGATTTGTATATGGAATTATTTTGTTCGGCTTCTAATGCCAAATTTAACAATGACAAAAAGTTGAAACATTTTCGGTGTCGGGAGAGACACTCGGAAGTATTAGCGACGTCTTTTGACTCAACTTCTGATTTGTCATTTGCATTCAGTCAAAGATGATGATAGTCCTCTCATTTATCTTAATTTTTCTTTTAGCCAAAGTAGAATACAAAGGGTAAATTATATGGCAGGATTGGTCGCAAAGTTGAAATCGGTGGTTCGGTTACACTCTATTCGCTCTTTATCAGTGGTTGGTCGAGCTACAGTGTTGAATTTGTTAATTTTGTTTAAATTATGATACATCTTGCAGGTTACTCCTCTCACTAAAGATAATTTCCGTCGATCGCTATCCAATTTTTGAAGCAAAGCAACTTTCCGGTCATTCATTGGAGGGTTTGGACACTCCCTAAAGCTCAAGATGATCTCAGTGTTATCGACATTCAACTCCAATAATCGTCTGTCCTTTATTTTAGGTGGATTCAACCACTACTTCAATTAGATCCAACCGCCATTTACAATCATCCTCCAGCTTATTATCTGCTCAGTCATCATATTCGTAATGTAAATCAATGTCAGTATCATCATATTCCTTTACTTTTTCCTTGTGCTCGAACTCAAAGTTTGAGGAAACTAAGGACAGGTACCATTGATATGATATATAGGGCCGTAGATTTTTTCCCTCGGTCTTTTGATTAGGCTCAAATTAGTCCAGCTACTGCCTTGATCCTGCCTTTACAAGCTGCGTTTTATGTGCCTCCTTCTTGTTCCTGGTCTATCCCTGCTCAGTTTAAACAGATGAAGGTCTCTGATATATTTTATTACGACCTTATTACCCTGAACTCTCCTCATTGGAAACATCCAAGAGATCCTGAGCTACAGACATGAAAACGTGCTCCGAAGACGGTTCATAGAGATTTGACTTTGTTGGGTAGCTTTAAATTTCAATCCTACTTCCTTTTTTTGTGCCGTCAAGCTTCGGCTGCTAATCTCAATCTATTGTTTAATCCTTTTGTAAAATGCTTGCCTATAAATGATATTCAATCTATTGCTTCCACTACAGTCTCAGCTAAGCTTTTCAGATCGGGTTTTCAGGCCTCACAAATAATTGCCCCTGAATCTCTTCGTAAGGTAAAATCGGCAAGGTGGAAATACTTTTGGTCTTCGTCCTTCACAATCGTTTAACGAAACGTTATATATCTCTTGATCAATGGCTGTATCCCCAATCGTGGTTACCTTCATTATATTATGGCTAGTGTTTTTGACTCTCCTTTTTGCCCGGTCTGCAATATAATAGTTACTGATTCCTCTTCCCATCTCCTCTTTTTGCATTATTCTACTAAGGAAAAGATATGGCAAGGAGCCATCTTCGAGTTTCTGTAGCCTACCACTTCTATATCGGATATCAAAAAAGCCTTTCTTACACTTGATTTCTCATATCTGTTGTGCTGCTAAATTAAGGGCATAGATTTTTATAAGGTTCTCATCATCTCTCTATCCCAAGTATGGCTCGCTCATATGCGGTTCATTCTTAATCAGGTTCCGGTCTCACCTACAGCAATCTTGACTAGCATTCGACTCTCCATTCATCAAATAATTGACGAGGATCAATGCCATAACATCTTGTAAACCCCATACCTGGTTCTTCTTGCCTTTTGTCATTCTATTTCGTTTTTTTTTCCTTCTTTTTCTTAGTATGCTAATTAATTATTATTTTCCTTACCTTTTCCTTCTTCAACATTATTGCCTTTCTTATTTATATAATAATAAAATTTTCATTGCCCGCGCCTCTTCAATTAGAACCCCTACTCCAATTGTACACGAAACAATTAATAAAACAATTTTTAAAAAAAAAAGATCAAAAAACAAAAACGTCTTATAACTCATGAAATGCAAAGTAAGTTGAACTAGCTTATTAAATGGTTTTTGTACAGTTCTGAATTCTGCATCCATCTAAATAAAATTTAAACAAATATTTTATATTAAATTTTGTGTAAAATACGATTGAAATTTTAGAGGTTTTTTAAAGATATACATCACTTTTTATAAGCAAGTTTCAAATATAAGTAATGAAAATAATACACAACAAAATTATCTATCAATTGAGCTATTTCTGAACTATTTAGCTGCATTTTTCTTAGAGAAAACGAGATTTTTGCTCATTTTTTTTTCAAATTCAGAAATTGGGATAAGGGTATACAAGGGAAAAATCGAGGTTAGAAATGCGGGTATCTCTTTGTACATATTTTTGAGGATATCTCCACGAAAAATCAATATTTCGAAAAAAACTAAATTAGGTCTAAGAGAGCTCAACAAGCTTAATGACATGAATTTAAAAAAGGTATTGCTCAATTTAACAAATATTTTGAAATCTACTGCAAAAATATCAAAAAAATGAAAAAAAAAATAAAATTGCTCGAAATTTTTTTATACTAGCATATGTTATAGAGCACTTTAAAACAAGTAACTTTCATTATTAAAAAAAGTTAGTATAGCTTAATTTTTTCTAAAGATATGAAGCCTCAAAGTTTTCAATCCATTAGCAGTGAAATACGCGTAAAAAATCCGAAACATTAGCACTAAAAAATTCATACCAACTGCTAGATATAGGATATTTTTGGATACATGTTTTTGGATTAAAGTTGAACATCTCAGGTACATTGGCATATAATTTTTTCTTGGTATTGTTTAGTAAAAAAAAAAGTAGAGCAGGAATGAAAAGTGAGACCCAGTTTTCAAGGGAACAACAGTGAATTTTATGTGTTTTTGAGTTTTCGTGAGATGTAGAATAAATTTAGGAATATAGCATAATTCAGTTAATTTATACCTATGCGGCAATGTCCAAAATATATCCTGAAAGGTGCTTAGTATGAAGTTAGTTGAAGAAAAGGAGCATGCTCCGATTTTGAAAATTAAAAACTATAAGGATTTATCTTTTCTCAAGCTTTTTTTTGGACGCTACAATTGCGAAATGTTTACATTTATATCTATTTTATAAATATGGGTAGACATGAGTTTATTTAGCATGCAGTCATATATATATATAGCAAAGGTTATTGTTTTATAGTTTATTTATTTTCAAAGAGGGTAAAAAAGTAGTAGTAAGAAATTTATACAATGACATACATATAATATATATATACATATATGAAGGGGTTTGTTCTTTTTCAAAGAGAATGTAAAAATGAATTGTTGGTAATATTTTAAAGTAATGCAAAAGACAAAAAGAGAATTTTTACTGCAAGTAGTGAGTAGGGCTTGGACTAATACTCATAGCCATCATTCCAGATGTCACATCCTCGTCTTCTGTTTCTTCTTCCTCTTCCTCGTCACTTTCATCTTCCTCATCTTCATCATCCTCTGCAATCCATTCGAAATAAATATCATCCACATAAATACGACTACTGTCTAATTTATAAGGATCAAATGGGAAAAAGGTTTGAACAGTTTGTAATAAACTAGCACTTCCTAATCCAGGGACAAACACCTCTCGGTTCTTTTCCAAAACAGGGTATACATACATGAAATGTGTGTTGCGTGACAATTTAGCAAATTGTCGAACGACAGCAGGTGCACATAGCTTGAGAGGGTTGAACTTGCTCATCACCAAACGAGGCAAGTTACGAAGGCCAACACACCATGTACGAGATGCACCATTACCAAAGCCAGACTCAGGGTGTGTTAAATGACGATGTTCTTCTGCAAACATATCTTCTTCCATATCTTCTTCGATTTCTAAATCATTATCAATAACAAGATCTCTCCAACGGAAACAGAAAATGTACATGGTCGCTTGTACTACTGCATAGAAAACATCGTGTTTTGTGCAATCCAAACTAAAGACTTGAGATTCATACTGGTCCACATAATTATCACACCAAATAGACAATGTCAAGACTACCTTTTGAATGGTACTAGGATCTAAAAATTTAGCACGAGCAACATATGATTGAATATAAGCAGCAGCGGCAACTCTGGTGACATTGGGCTTTAAAGGATCAGTGATATGATTGACTAAATGTTCTAAAAAGTAATCGCTGTAAACATTGACATTCAAGGAACAGAAATAAAACAGTAAAAATTGAGTATATCTTGATTTAAGAGTCTTGAGGACAGCACGATCAAAAATATCCACCAAAGCATAGAAAATTTCATTTTGAACATCAACCGAGGCAGTTTTTGCGCATTTGGAGAAATATTGAAAGGCTAAATTCATCATGGCATCTAATTTACGCACCATATACTTGATTTGTTGGATAGAATCTTTACGATCAGTGTCGTCATGAGAAATTTGAGAATCGATACTAGCATCATCTGACATATCACCTTCTTCATCGTCAAAATCATCGTCAACTTCATCATCGCTCCCTTCTGAATTGTAATCATCGTCAAAGTTCATGTCGTATACATCGAATTCAATATCCTCATCCATTTCGTCTAATTCGATTTGAATTTGAGCATCAACTTGAACCATTTGATCAATGACAAGACCTAAAATTTGTTTACGCAACATGGGAACATATTCAGATACAAAAAGAATATTTTTGATATATGCAGCTTGTTCAGCAGAATTGAAACGCTTGTGAGGCATGAATCGGACCAAGCTTACAAATAAAGAATTGGCACCCGTAGGAATAAGTTGAAGGATACATTGCAATGCTTCATGACAACGATCATATGATGTAGTACGAGTAACTGTGGAACTTTCAGGAACATGAATCCCTAAAAAAATTCAAGAGTTTAGTAAATGTTATGATTAATTTCATTAGAAACTTACGATATCTGAACCCCTGAACAAGAGCATTCAAAATGGGAACAACATAAAATGCATGAGCTGAAACAAGGTTCTCCAAGAAATCGATATATGCATTAACAAAAGCCCTGTTACGGAAACTCCAGTCAATCATTAAAGCTGCTTCGACCAATGTAGCACAAGATTTGTCTAAAAGAGATACTGATTGCGATAATACAACGATCCAAGTGTATAATTTGAGTGTGGAAGGTGCTTCAGGGCTTGTAGGGTCTCTACCGAGGATTTCAACCAATTCATTGTAGCGAGTAGTATTTCCCTAAAAGAAAGAAAAAAAATAGCGAGTTAATCATACATGTCATTTTACATGATTTTGAACAAAAATAATAGTATAAAAAAGATCAAGAAATAGAGGGGAAATTCTTTAACTAAGAAAATTTCTTTTTTTCTTTAATATAAGGGTAACTGTTTTCTTTCTGTTTTGTCAGAGGCCATATAAACTTGAGATTTTTTTAATAGGTAATTCACAATGATCTCCAACTACCGAAAATATTTGTTATCCCCATATGAAAGAAACGAAATTCTTTGTCCCTTTTTTTACTTGATTTCTTTCGTTCTTTTTTAATTAATTAAATTATATAATCAAAGTATGGAAATAATGATATTAATAGATACTTTCTGGACCCTTTAAAAGCTAAAAGCAATTACCCGAACGTAAACAATCCAGAAAGAAGATTGAAAACGGGGACATGCCGCAGTAGTTGGTTTTTTTTTTTTTTGCAGAAAAAAAAAAGACATAAACCCATAAAAAAAATTCGAAATATTGACCCCATAAAGAGCCATCATCGATGAAAATGAATAGGCCTGTTGTAATGATAAAACAGAAAAGAGAAAACCACAATATAACCAAATCCCAAGAAATTATGAAATTAAGTGATATAATAGTTTACCTGTTCTTTTTCTCGGAGAGCACCCAATACAAATGTTTTCATGATAAGCTTCATATTCGCAAGCTTTTCTTTACTGACATTTTCATTAGTTTCTTCCTTCTCGGCAATAGGGGGTATATTGGAATTCTTGGGGAAATCTTGAGAATCTTGAACTGCAGTAGAGTTCATGTTGGGAGAGCGAACTGGCATAATTGAGTATATTTGATGTAAGGAAAATAATGTAATGAAACTAAATGTACTTTTTTTTTTTTCGTTTTTAAGAAATAAATCATAAACAGTCCAAGTCTTAACGGTGGCTAATGCTATAGTTGCTAGATCAACTAACCCTTTGCATTTTTTGATTGATTGATTGGCCATTACTTCAAGTTACACTTGTTTCTGTCAAGCAGCACAAATTTACATTTACGATCTCCGAGAAAAGGCGAGCCCAAACTAGTAATATCACCTTTTTAAAATGTCGTACGGATCTTTGGAAACCTCTATATAAAGAGTAACATGTTGGCAATCAATTAAACTTTCCCTTCAAACTTTTTTCTTTTCTCCTTTACTTTACTTTACTAACTTTTCAATTCACACATACATTACTTTCTTGATTCACAAATGTACAATCCTAATGCCAAGTAAGTAGATCAAGAAATCATGTAGAAATTGCATTAAACTCATTTCATTTTAATTGTCTAGTCACTGTTACTATGGCGTTAATCATGATTTAACCGCTCAAAATTCAAATCAGGTACAAGATCAGGTCTTTGAAGCCACCACAAATGTATCTCAACTGGTTGACAATTGCCATGTTCAGCAGTTGGCATCTCCTCCACTTGAACAACAAGAGATAGGATGGTATAATCATGAAAATTCTTTCTATCATCAACAACAACAACAGCAGCAGCAAAATAATCAGCAAATAAGCAATAATTTCAATGCCTTTTCTTCCACATTTGGTTCCAATCAAACATCTAGTCCTCAGGAGCTTGTATTGTTTAATTTGTTGCATGATCAACAACAAGACCATCAGCAAATCCGTTGCCATGACAACCATTTGATTCAATACGGTGAGCCAGATTCATCATTGAATGAATGGGTTCTTGTCGATGCCAACTTTCCACAAAACAACGTCAATTTAAGTGCTATCAATAACACAAATTGTGTTATTCCAGCTTCTCCTATGAGTATGCAATCAGCTGATAATTTCGATTCATCTCCCATTATGGATGGTTCTTCTTTTTCTCATTGCATGTATTCCCAAATAAATCCACTTACTGCTAATAATCCTACATCAGATAGGCAATACTATCATCATCAACTGATATTCAACCATAGTCATGCCAATATGTTTGCTTCTAGAAGTTCAAATAAAAGCATTCGAAATCAGCATCAACATCAACCTCAAGAAATTGCACAATACCAATATCAACAACAACAACTATATCAAACAAAAGAATTAAAACAAAAATTTTATTCTTCAAATAAACAAGAAATGCAACAACAACAACAACAACAACAACAACAACAACAACAACAACAGCAACAACAACAACAGCAACAACCAAAACAATGCAAAAAGACAACTAGAAGAAGAGCTTCTCGTAGTCAACTCCAATGTACAACGTGTCTGAAAACATTTTCTCGCCCTTACAATCTCAAATCTCATCAAAGAACACATACAAAAGAACGCCCATTCCTATGCCTCCATCCTGATTGTGGATGGACATTCGCCCGCCCTCACGATCTAAAAAGGCATGAACTCTTGCATTCTGGTGTCAAACCTTTTGAATGTGTTTGTGGCAAACGATTTGCTCGTAGTGATGCATATAAAAGACATCAATCTGTAGACAGTAATTGTGCTGTTTCAACTATGCCTCAACAAAGAAAAACAAGAAGCAATGAAAATGGTGTATATGCTCACTAGAAGAAGAAAAAAAGTACATGAACTCTCATTTGATACTTTTAAAACATCAAGAAATTCCCAAATATATATGACATTTTGTGGGTATATCTTTTCGTACTTTATACACCTTATTTTTCATATACATATGACACGCTCTCATAATCTATATCCACACCTATTGAATACCCTATATAAACATTTCCCTATATTTTCACTATGTTAACAAAAATATGTACCTAATAAATATATGCTAAATTAGTAAAAACACCAACATGATGAATATAAAGCAAAAGAGAAGAGAAGAGAAGAGGTTCATGATATCAGCAAATCCAGGATGTTACCAAAGTTTGACTATAATGGCCTAGTGTGTTACACTTTTGTTATCAATTTTTGGGGGTAAATTACAGGCATCTATTATTACATATTTTACGTGGTTTATCTCCATGCTAGCGGTACATTTTCTTCAAAGCATTCAGACGTGTACTTGACACTTTGTATATTGCACCGTCTGAAATATCATGTATTTTTCAATATTACTTGAATCCTAATATAATTGATCTTTTTTAGAATAAGTTTGGATTGATGTACACATGTATTTTTGTTTATGTGTATTTCAGAAGTTTTGGTAGAACAAGAAAAAAAGCTTAATTTGACTTAAATATCTTGTTTTCTTCCCGAATGATACAATGAGAAATAACGTTAGAGTTCTTCTACTTTGTAATATATCGTATTCATATGAATTGTATAGTGCAAAACAATTTATCCAGGGCACTATGTAGAGTGACAATTATTACACACTTTACTATTGTTATTTCTGATCGTCAAAACAGTAAGCACACCCGAAAGAATTTGTTCAGGGTATGGGATTTGTATAACATATATATATAAAATTATTTATATACATAAAAAGCTATACAAAAGGAAATATCCAGAGAAGCGGTAGATTGGATTTCCATCATACATTTGTTCATCCGACGGCACACAATATAATCGAGCGAAACATTTCACAAAGAATTGGTTACTATATTATAGTGTATGTTCTAATAAAAAAAGTGTCATAACTGCCTTTCTTTATTTTATTGATATAATGATGGATATATATTTTCATCTTAAATGTCGACACAATTTTGTATTAGTTTGATAACTGATGCATTTTATCACTCTATAAATTCACATGTAAATTCTACATGTGGAGGTAAAAGAATAGTGAATTAATGCATACAAACCGTTAAATCTGTATGTAAATATGGCTTTGCATTATATCATCTATGATCACTTTTTTATTATTGTGAAAGCAATTATATATATAACCAAGAGGGTTATACATTTACATGCAGTTTTCACACTAAAATAACATGAAACAGCCCAAGGGTGATCTGAAATATGCCATTCTGAAATTTTATTGAATAAACACGGAAGATACACCGCGAGTCTTTATTTTGTACGTAATATCGAATCATTCACAATGGCAGTTTAACAAATATTGTGCATATTCATTCATAATCAAGCTGCAGGAATATAGTAAACTGTTTTCTCTTCTGATTCAGAACTTGTATACATGCTTTATTTGTTTGTAATATAATAAAAATAACAACAACAGCGTGAACGACATAAATGGCATAAAATCGTGCTTTTTTTCCCTTAGCGTGAATCGTCAAAAAGTACAAAAAGTACAGGATCTATAAATAAAGAGAGTATCATGAGACAGAAAAAGATGATCATCCTTAGACTATTGTGTATTGGTATAGACTACTTAAAAGGTGCTAAGAGCATCTAGAATATCTCATAAATCGCTGTTGTTATAATCATATCAATTTAATATATCTAAATCTTTTGAATAGATACGTTGTTTATGTATTTACGCCAACAAGAATAACCCTAAACACATATATATGTATATAACATCTCTCTCGGGGTTATCGCACGATAGAGTAAGACAACAGGACCATTTCACCATCTGTCATACCTCATTATTTTCTATTGTTTGGAAATCATATAGTTAATACATACGCGAGATTTTGGATATCATATTAATGTTAGTTCTAGCTAAACAGTGTATTCTCTGTGAACGTATACATGCTAGATTTATTAAGAAAAAAACCATATTGTTGATTAGAATTTTATAAAATCGGTTGAGAAGACTAGCAGACCTTATACAGTATAATTGTATACACATGCAATAATTTATATATAAAATTAGACGAAAACCACTATTACAATGGCATATACTATTAGTTTCAAATTAAACGTATCTGCAGACAAAATAATTTCTTGAATTTTATCAGCACATGAGTTTGTTATTACAAAAGTAAATGGGAAAAGATTCTTGATTCCATATTCCCATGGAATATCTCTCTCATAATATTGGCATGTACCCCAACCAAACAATCTAATATACATATTAAATTTATATCTATCCATTCTTCCAAGATTGTATAATGTATAACAAGTGTCGAGAGATCAAGTAAATTGTAGAGATCCATATTAGAATATAATCATCAGAATTAAAAGAGTATCATGTATATATATATATATATATATATATTGCTCATGATTTTAACAATATAAAAAAAACTACATCAATGATAGATCAACGCTTAATACTATTATACATAATGTTAAAAAAATGGATCGTTTAACAACAACAACAACAACAACAACAATAATAATAATAATAATAATAATAATAATAATAATAATAATAATAATAATAATAATAATAAGGTCTTTACACCTTCCTTTACATACTACCCTGACCTCAAAAAGGGACCGGTTAGTTGCAAGGTGTATTCTGATCGTTCATCTTGATTATAAGTTAAAATGAAGTGGGACAGATATTCAGCCATTAAATCTAAGAATGCTAATATAAAATTCAATTTATAATTGGTAATTAAGTGATTCCAATGTTGTACTATAAACTAAGCAAACGGCTATTCTTCCGATCTGTTAAAACACTTTTGTTAAAAGTAACATTTTGTGATGTGTATGTCGATCAAAAGAATTTTTTGTACATATATGATTGAGTACCACTGAAGCCTCAACTGAAATGTGTAGAAACAAAGTAAATTGGATTACCAAGACATTTTTTACATGGAGTATTCATTTAGTTTTCAAAAGGTAGAAGCTGTAGCTTATTTTTTTGTAATACAATGGTGAAGAAGTATGTATATACCTTATTTACTTATCCAGTACATTGATTATTACACATAAACATGTCATTTGATTTAAGTGAAATACTCGATCATTTGGTCTCGAATGTAATATATTGCAAGAAAGTTTAGGCGACTGCAATTGTTGTAAAATCCAATCCCAAGAACAATTGATTCTGGGATACGTTTGCGAGTTAACCGCTACATAAATACAATCGAGCGGTTTGCAAGTTAGAATAATGGATCCTTGAATACACTTGATACTTTTTTTGCTTTAACCAGGAAGATAATAAAATCAATCCAAGTATAAATGCATACGACGTTATTGAATATCATCGTCAAGGATTCATATACCTCTCCGCCCATGTATAGTTTTACTGGTAAATTGCCTTCCTCCTCCTCTTCCTTCTTTTTCTTATCATCATTGTTGTTTCCATAAATAAAAGTTCAGATTATAAATAAATCAGATCATACAACTGATTTTTCATGTTGAAAAGACCATCCAAAGCGATATGATTTATCATTGTGAAAAAGAAACATTTTTTCAAACAATAACCTTTCTTTCAAATTAAGAATAACCGCTCTAATAATCAAGAAAAAGTAGTTTGCTGTCATTTATGTACAGATACTTTAATTGCAGGCACTAAAACAGGCCAATATGATATTTTGTTGTGGATCTATCAAGCGTGCCTCCATTCTAAATGTATCATCTTTTTTAATCGTCAATATTTTAGTTTGCTGATTTATGATGTGTAATACAAAAAACACTATAAGAAACTACTGATATTAACGTAAGTGCTAATGATGGTAATAAACCGGAAAATCAGGCACCTCAATGTTGATAAATCCCAAAGATCAAGTTGTTGGATTATTTTCAGTTGACAGGAAAAAAAGTCCTTTTTACTAATTCACCATTGTTTTATGATCATTCATATAAAAGCTATAGCTATTAAACAATACATCACTAGATCTTTGTTATGAATAATCTAGTAAATTTTAATCAAATAGTTTGAAAACAAAGAAGGGCAAGAAGACGAAACTTGACCTTGAAATATTGACTAATACACTCAATCTCATTCAAGTCCGCACAACAAACACAAAAAAAAATGTACAACAAGAACATTATATGTTTGTAACCTTTAATGGATCACATGTTTTAGTACTGATTTTTTTTCTTTTTTGAATAAAAGATGTTTTACTTTTTTCATATTTCTATATCCTTCGAATTTTTTTTTTTATTGAAAATGATCGATTATTTCTAATTTAAGTAATTTTGTGGAATTGCTAAATGTCGAGTTCTATTCTATTCTTAATTGGTTTGAAAGGTTTCACAACTAACATGTTGATCTATTTTGTACAATCATGAGCTTTCGAGACGGAAGATTTTCCGGCTGTAAAACTATCATGTGAAAGGAAATATTGAGGTTAGCTACAGCATAATAAAACACATTTATATCATTTAATTATTACATACAGTCAGTAGTGTTCTTTTTAATTTCTTTCTCCTTGTTTCAGATCTGTCACACAGATAAAAAAAACTTTTTCGTAGACATGGAATAATAAAGTTTATTTGTAAGCTTAAAGATATTACTTTTGTAAAAAGGTTTCGTTTTTATCAAATCATATCGCAAGTAAGTCATTACTTAGTAATCAATCAATTTAACTTTTGTAATAGTTCAAAATCAAGAGACATCCTCCGTTGAAATAGATGTAACCTAGTCATGTAGTGCCTCATTCATTAAAGTCCGATTGCAGTTTGGAAATGCCTTGAATTTTTCATTTCAAGAAAAAATTATCGGTTTTTCCGAATTTATTCGACAGATGTTATAGTGATAGTCTGTAGACAATTAATTGTTATTTGTAGCTCTTAAAACTCTGTATCCAATCAGACTAATTTTAATAAGAGGTTTTACTATTTTGTTATGAAAATCGCTCAAAATCGCGATTTTTGGATGGGGGTTGGGGTCAAAAAACAAGAGTACACCTTCAAATCTTCACTACTCCTTGAAAAATTAATTTTTTTGAAAAGACTAAAAACGGATCTATATATATTGCTGCTCGCAATTATTTTTATGGAACTGACATTTTGTTTGATAACTTACTGGAAAATGATATTAATAATTCATACGTTTTTGTTGTGTTTTATGAGGTAAATCCTTTGAATTTTTATTTTGGCTCTATTTGTATCTAACAAATAATATACCTATAATATAGGCAAAAAACTTTTACTATAATTGCAAGTAACGTTTACTTAATAAAATTAATAGGTATATTATTTGTTAGATACAAATAGAGCCAAAATAAAAATTCAAAGGATTTACCTCATAAAACACAACAAAAACGTATGAATTATTAATATCATTTTCCAGTAAGTTATCAAACAAAATGTCAGTTCCATAAAAATAATTGCGAGCAGCAATATATATAGATCCGTTTTTAGTCTTTTCAAAAAAATTAATTTTTCAAGGAGTAGTGAAGATTTGAAGGTGTACTCTTGTTTTTTGACCCCAACCCCCATCCAAAAATCGCGATTTTGAGCGATTTTCATAACAAAATAGTAAAACCTCTTATTAAAATTAGTCTGATTGGATACAGAGTTTTAAGAGCTACAAATAACAATTAATTGTCTACAGACTATCACTATAACATCTGTCGAATAAATTCGGAAAAACCGATAATTTTTTCTTCCAATTTTGGTTTTTACAGCTTAAATATGAAAAATTGAAACTTTGAGCCTTAATATCTTTGCAAAAAATTAAGATACCCAAAGACTTTTTTATAACAAAACTTACTTGTTTTAAAATTCTCTTTAACATATATGAGTTTGAAAAATCTGGGCATCTTTTTTTTATTTCATTTTTTTGACATTTTCGTAATAAATTCCAGAATATTTGTTATATTGTACAGAATTTTTTTACATTAATATCATCAACCTCGTTGAGCTCTCTAAGTCCCAATTTAAATTTCTTCAAAATATTGATTTTTCGTGGAGATGTCCTTAAAAATGTGTACAAAAGAATATCCTCGGTTTTGCTCGAAAAAATAATGTGTATACCCTTATTCCAAATTCTGTGTTACGTTGACAGGTTATTATAGTAGCTTTTAAGATAATAATAAACCTTTTGAGTTGCATTGTAATTCTTATTGTAAAAATGAGCTAACTAATCTGGGATAGTATTCCTTGTATAATTATCACTTTCTATTATCTACGCACATTACTGTTTTACCAAAACTAGCGCTCGCAAAATGACCGAGCGCAAGCGAGCGCAAGCAATTTCAGCAAGCATTTGCCGAGTCTAAAGTATTTGAAAGTTACTCAAACAAGCCTGAGCCTAAGCAACGGCTCGTCGAGCAGTTGTATATCGAGCATTCCTAGTTTTGAAATCACGCAAGCAAGCATAAATCAAGCATTATCTAAATTTTCAAAAAGTCAAGCAAGTCGAGTACGAGCATATATATAAGCAAGCGAGCAAATCCGAGTGCAAGCGCAAGCATAGTGCTATATATATTCAGCGTGATATTGGTTCAAAGTGTGCTAAATTTTGAAAATTTTGAAGCTAAAATTGCGTAAATTGAATAACATTGCCCTGAGTTACATGCTTGCTTATGCTCCGACAACTCAATTCCAATTGCTAGATATTAGATCCAACTCAAAGCTACTCTGCTTTTTTTTTTCAACCAAAAATATTTATTTTTCGTCGAGATAATCAAAATATCTATTCATATCACAGCTTAACCCTATAGTAACGGGGTTCCAAAATTGATTTAAAAAAGTGATCCAAAAATCATTAAAAAAACAAAAACGTCTTATAACTCATGAACAGCAAAGTAAGTTGAACTAGCTTATTAAATAGTTTTTGTACAGTTTTGGATTTTGCATCCACCTAAACAAAATTCAGGCAAATGTTTCACGCTAAATTTTGCACAAAATTCGATTGAAATTTTGGAGGTTTTTTGAAGAAACACATAACTTTTTATAAGCATGTTTCGAATATAAATAATGAAAATAATGTGCAGCAAAATTATCTATCGATCTAGCTATTAATGGACCTTTTAGCTGTATTTTTCGTAAAGAAAACACGATTTTTATCAATTTTTTTTTCAAATTCAGAATTTGGGATGAGGGTATACAGGGGGAAAATGGGAGCTAGAAGCGAAGGTATCTCTTTGTACACATTTTTGAGGATATCTCCACGAAAAATCAATATTTTGAAAAAAACTAAATTGGGTCCAAGAGAGCTTAACGAGCTTAATGACATGAATGTAAAAAAAATGTTGTTCAATTTAGCCAATATTTTGAAACCTACTATAGAAATGCCAAAAAAATGAAAAAAAAATAAAAGTGCTCAGAATTTTTTTATAGTAAAATATGTTATAAAGCACTTCAAAACAAGTAAGTTTTATTATTAAAAAGTCTTAGCATACCTTAATATTCTGTAGAGATATGAAGCCTCAAAGTTTTCAATTCTTTAGCAGTGAAATACGCGTAAAAATCTGAAACATTAGCGCTGAAAAATATATAATAACTGCAAAAAACAGGATATTTTCGGATACTCATTTTTGGATTAAAGTTAAACATCTCAGGTACATAGGCATATAATTTCTTGATGTTATTTAGTAAAAAAAAGTAGAGCAGGGATGAAATGTGAGACGCAGTCTTTTTTTAAGGAGAAAGAATTAAATTTCACATGTTTTTAAGGCTTTCATGAGATATTTAGAATAAGTAGCATAATGCGACCAAGATATTTTATCAGTATCAGTAAGAGTTGGACAAGAGTAAAAAGGTGAACCTTATTCAGTATACAATAACGAGGATTTATGTAATAGATAACTATCATTTTGGGTAATACAGCAACAATATTGGTATTATCAAGATTGAGATTATGGAAATAAAGGTTGGTAATGCCATATGCCATATATAGATTCTGATTTAATACAAAGCATATTTATTATGTATTATTTTAGGTATATCCTGGAAGTTTTTCGGTATAATAAAGCTAGTTATAAAAAAAGCAGGACTCTCCGACTTTGAAGATTAGAAATTTTAAAATTCATCTTTTCTTGGATTAGTTTATCGAGTGCTATGAAGGCGATAATCTGTTATCTTTAAACAACTAACTAAAATGCTTGTGTATTTCCGTGTAATATACTGTATATGGGTAAATATGCATTTATTTAATACACAATTATATGTTACAGCACCTAAAATAGTATTTTTATGATTAAATGAAATTTGCATTATATACGTATTTGTCATCTGAAAAAATTTAGGAGTCCCTATCGTTGTTATTACTTTTGATTTACTGATATCATCTACCAATTTTGAAGGATTTGGAGAACATTATGCACCGAATTAAATATAAACTTCGGGAACTTAGCTTACATTGAAATGAAGAGTTTAAAAATTGTTAAATGTTCTGTTACTTTCAACAATCAAATAATGTTTTATTTCTTCTGATATCTCAATATATATGATACAGTACAAATTTGCACCTTTTATTTGCTATACATATTTTGCCTGGTTGTAAATGTATTTTTGATGTAGTAGCAATAACACTATACCCAAACCTATAAAAATTAGCTGGATAACTGATCATTTTTATCAATAAAAAAAAATACATGAAGATCTTTGCATATATATTATTTCCTTGGTACCATGTAAAATATGCATAAGAAAGACTTGCAGGTTATGATAAACCCTTCATTAAGTTTGGCGGAGATAGGCGATAATTTGGATAAGGAAGACTATTTAACATTGCCTGAAGAAATTGAGTATATGAACGAAGATAATGCTAATCTACACTACGACGGAAAAAATAATAATAAAATATGATAAAATATGTTAAATGGTATAAAAAATGCATGTTAACGTTAAATACATAATGTACGTAAATGTACTTAAATGATATCATTTATTTACATTATTTTAGTTTTATCATGGTTTTCCTAGTTAAATAATGTTAAATCAAAAATTACTAAATTATTTTTTATAATAATATCACATACTTACTCATTTTTCTCCTATAGTGTTAACAGATATTTCCGATTCTATCAAGTTTTGGAAGAAGGTTACTGCAAAACACGAGCCTTTGATCCACAAACAGAATTTGCTATGATACAACATTATTGATGCAAGGTGCAAGCTTATATAAAATCCCACCCTTTCGGTCAATGATTGCTTGGGTTCTGTTAATTCTCTTGAGATAGTAACCTACCGAATCTCCTCCAAGCCCCAACAGTTTAATCTAAATTTCAGTAATTGCAATTAATTCTTTTTTTGCAACTTCGATCATATTATTTACAGTAGTATAAAGACAATAAAAAGCTAATAAATTATCTTATCCTGCAAAAAAATAACTAGAAATTGCGAATGTACAATATGAATAGAGAAACGAAAAATCTAATGTTTATTGTTCACTGATATTTATTACAATTTTTTAATCGTTTAAACCAAAACTATGAATAGAATATGAATGTATTCGCTGTCAATAATCAAAAAAAAAAATTAAAAGTTACATTATTATTTGTTCAATGCTCCATTACGCAAAGCTGTACTTCGAAGAAATCAACTCCTGAAAAAAAGAATGGGGAGAATTGATCGTTGGAAAGACTAAAGTTGACAGCCTGTTTTTAGTTGTTCTAGACGAAGGTATAGTTGTCAGCATTGTCAGTTGTCGAGGTTTCTGGACCTTGGTCTGTTATAAATATTAATCATTTTGCAAAATATAATATCAAGATGATAGCAAACAAAGAATCTCAGATCACTTATGAATCAATTATATAATATAAATAATAATGGTGGTAATGTAGTATATTTACAGATTATAAATGATTACTTAAAAAGAATACAATTAAAAGAGAAATAAATGATGAATTAGCTGACTTATCAATAAAAATTACAAATCAAAAGGTTCCTTATCTTACAAATGACAGCTATAACCTATAGATGCAACAGTAATTTATGGATTAAAATGGATCAATCATGATTAAACCGTTGGTCGCATTATACTAGCAATTCTCATACTGTATTTATTCTAAATATCTCATAAAAGTCTCAAGAACAAGTATAAATATTCATTACTTTTCCTAAAAAAACTGGGTCTCATATTTCATCCCTACTCTACTTTTTTTTCACTAAATAACACCAAGAAAAAATTATATGCCAATGTACCTGAGATGTTCCGCTTTAATCCAAAATTAAGTATCCAAAAATATCCTATTTTTTGCAGTTATTATATATTTTTCAGCGCTAATGTTTCAGATTTTTACGCGTATTTCACTGCTAAAGAATTGAAAACTTTGAGGCTTCATATCTCTACAGGATATTAAGGTATGCTAAGACTTTTTAATAATAAAACTTACTTGTTTTGAAGTGCTTTATAACATATTTTACTATAAAAAAATTCTGAGCACTTTTATTTTTTTTTCATTTTTTTGGCATTTCTATAGTAGGTTTCAAAATATTGGCTAAATTGAACAACATTTTTTTTACATTCATGTCATTAAGCTCGTTAAGCTCTCTTGGACCCAATTTAGTTTTTTTCAAAATATTGATTTTTCGTGGAGATATCCTCAAAAATGTGTACAAAGAGATACCTTCGCTTCTAGCTCCCATTTTCCCCCTGTATACCCTCATCCCAAATTCTGAATTTGAAAAAAAAATTGATAAAAATCGCGTTTTCTTTACGAAAAATACAGCTAAAAGGTCCATTAATAGCTAGATCGATAGATAATTTTGCTGCACATTATTTTCATTATTTATATTCGAAACATGCTTATAAAAAGTTATGTGTTTCTTCAAAAAACCTCCAAAATTTCAATCGAATTTTGTTCAAAATTTAACGTGAAATATTTGCCTGAATTTTGTTTAGGTGGATGCAAAATCCAAAACTGTACAAAAACTATTTAATAAGATAGTTCAACTTACTTTGCAGTTCATGAACCATTAAACGATTTTGATTTTTGAATCATTTTGATCCAGTTTTGCAAAATAAAAATTAAAGCTCAGTTCGTATATGTAGTTGGCAAAAATGTGAACTGTTATTTTGATTTTCTCGATGAGGAATCAATATTTTTTGCTGAAACAAAAAATATAGGCCAGATTTTAGCTCGATTTATCTTGTGAATGCAAAAAAAATAATTAATCAATTATGAGCATTATTAGTTTCTGCGGCATATACGTTCATATCATAATTTTTGAATCATATGATAAACGTTAATTGTCAATGCTATCTTTGAAATAGACACGGATCATGTACTATATACTCAATTGGCATAGCTGCAAATATTTATATTTTTAAGCTACCGTATATCAGTAGTATCTGTAAATATAAATGTGATTGTCTTGATATTACGAGATGCATATTAGCACCTAGATAATATTAAACATAGACGAATGACCAGCGAAAACTTTCGGTTTTCACTAAAATACTTTAAATTGAGACTTCAAAGAGCGCATTTTGATGGTTTATGAATGCTTTGAATGCTCAGAAACACATCGAACAATTGCCCTCGTTCAGCAAATGCATCCTATTGTACTTTTACCATTCTTTCAGGAATTTGATTTTCTAGTCATTTTTATTAATGTTTATGTTTGATCCCGAAAATGAGAGTTTTTACTATGATACATATTGATATGAAGTGACTGTATGGCTTCCTTGCTTTGATTTATAGCAATTAATTCAAAGTTAAATTATATGCAAATTGTTTTTGATTTTTTTGTACAAAACCTTTTTTCTTATTATTAATGATAAATAATTGTTTTGGCATAAAAAGTTAAAAACAAAAAATACTAGTATATGGAGCTCTTAAAATAGCACCATACTTAATCAATAAACATTGGGTAGTAACATAAAGTTTTCAGGAGAAATAATTCCAAACAATAAATTTTTTGCAAAATTCTTTTTTTTTAGGGAAATAACAAAAGGATAGTAGATGAACGAGATTGATATGGCCGTTGGTTGGTGACAGAATTTATCGGGGATCATGAGGAAGAAAATTGTAAAAAAAAAAAAAGAAGTTGTGCAGGAAAGGTTGTTTTGTTTGAATCAAGTGGATAATAATTTGGGAATTGGGGGGCAGTTTGTGGTGGTGAAGGATGATTATCATTGGCGTGAAGTTATTGTGATGGGGATGGTTGGGAGGCATTGATTGAAAAAATGTATTGAGTTGTGAACCAAAATTTAGATTAAATGTCATGTGTCTTGGAGACAATGTGATAGCTGTAGTATTAAATGAATCCAAAGACATTGAAGGACTTGAGCTTATTGTGGAGGGTCGAGGAGTTGTAGGCCACATTTCTAATGAGGAAGAGTTAGATTTTTTTTATAAAATTCGTCGATCAGACCTCTCCGCAACCATCTTGAATTTAGCAAATTCAAATACCGCGAACCTCGCATTTAAGCAGATTATTGCTTTGTAAACCATAGTATTATGCTTCTAACAGCTGATTTTAACTATTACAGTATTCACATTAAACATGATATACAAAAGAAGCATAGTTTCGATGACAAAATATTTTTTATACAAATATTTTTGCTTAAATATCATATTTTATAAGCTGTAGCGTTTTTTTTTTATGTGTCAGAATCTATATATGCATCGTTTTAAAGTGAATACAAAAGTGAAATTGTTCTGAGAAGCTTTGATATAGTAACCATGAACCTGATAAAGGTAAAAACAATCTAAATTCACGCATACGCAAGGTATGATTGTATAAGGAATTTATTTTTATTGTTACCATTTTACTTTTTTTTTTTTTGCTCTGAACAATATTGATGTGCTTGGTGTATATAAATTTTTTTTCCTGATTGCTGCCTTTGTAAATTCCAAGATCTTGATTTTTTGCATTATGTGCGGTGATTGTCCGAGTCAATTCCCGACCCTTGCGAAGAGTCATTCTTTTCATTTAGATCCGTCTTCCATCTTTCCTGTCAGTCATAGATATAGATTTCCCCACTTTTTTAAAGCATCTGAATTTTTTTTTCAATTATATCTCTTTCATCTTTAAATACAAAAAACATAAATCAAAAATGGCTTTATTAAATAGGTGTGTATATGCAAAAAAGTGAATACAATAAGGCGTTTAACTGACATTCCTGTTTACAGCAATTGTCCCGACCTCAAGCTTGTTGCTCGTGGTAAGGTGCGCGATTTGTATGAAGTTGATGAAAAATCACTCCTCTTTGTTGCTACTGATCGTATCAGTGCTTTTGATGTTATTATGAAGAATGTAAGTTGATTCACGTTCTCGAACAAATTGCATAAAGGGGGAGGGGAGGAGAAGGGAGGGACGCTTTTGGTATTGTTGTCATGCCTTCTCTCCTCGTATATGCTCTATATCAGAATATTAAAATTATGTATACATAATTAGTCAATTCCCGGTAAAGGCAAGATCTTGACAGAGATTTCCTTGTTTTGGTTCGATCTTTTAAAGGATGTTTTGCCCAACCATTTGATCACTGCTAATTTTGATGAAATGCCCGAAAAAGTTCAAAAATACCGTGAGCAACTTGATGGTCGCTCTATTTTGGTAAAGAAGATGCGTGTTGTTCCCATTGAAGCAATTGTTCGTGGTTATATTACTGGTTCTGGTTGGTCAGAATACAAGAAGAAGGGTACAATCTGTGACATTCCACTTCCAAACGGTTTAGTTGAGAGCGAGAAGCTCCCTGAAGTTCTTTTTACTCCTAGTACTAAGGCCGATATTGGTGATCATGGTAAGCATAAATGATTGCTAGTATTGATTTTTTAACATGCGTATATTAACATGTTGGAAAAGATGAAAACATTCATCCTTCAAAAATGGTTGAAATTTTGGGTGATAAGAAATTAGCCGATCAAATTGCTCAATCAGCAGTTGCACTTTACACTAAAGCTAGTGAATACGCTGCTAGCAAGGGTATCATTATTGCTGATACCAAATTTGAGTTTGGTTTAGATGAAGATAATAATTTGGTTTTAGTTGATGAAGTATTAACTCCAGGTATATATTAAAAATAGACATATTGTTTAAAACAGGATTTTTAAATGATTGTATTTATAGATTCTTCTCGTTTCTGGCCTGCTAGCAAGTACGAAGCTGGCCGTACACAAGATAGTTTTGATAAGCAATTCTTGCGTAATTACCTCGAGTCAATTAACTTTGACAAGAATACTAGCATTGAGCTTCCTGAAGAAGTTATTGATAATACACTTTCTAAATACAAGGAGGCCTTCCATTTGTTAACTGGTAGAGAAGTTAGCTTGTAATAAAAGAAAAAGCTTCAATTGAATATAGAATGATATTCAAACTGTACATTATAAAATAAAATATGATTTACTTGTAAATTCTCCTGCATTGCAATGCAAATAAATTGGAGAGCCACTTAGCTTAAATTGAATATGCAGTGCGTGGTATCTCGCCACTTTATGTCACATTCAGGAACCTGATTAGCCTTTTTTTTTCTCAGACCCAAGTATGGGTATCTTGTACTCTTTCAAATTGAAACCTTGCTGGAGATCAGTTTCATTAGAGTCTTTTAATGTTACTAAACTCTTTTCATTTCTCTCTCAATCCTTCTAAATATTTCAGTACAACAACGCCACTTTTTCTATCTACCTTGAAATTAATTTAAAATAGTATAAAAAACTAGAGTAATAATGTAAATGCCAAGATGAACTTGTTGTAGGATCTACCATTAGACTTGTTTGTTGATTTATGATGGTATTTTATATATGCACGGTCGGATAATATTACAGATATTGAATTATACAATAAACAAGTTCAGCCAACTAAAGAATGATATCTGCTGCAAAAATGAATTCAGCGTAGAATACTTGGAATATCACAAATCAAGGCATTTTTCGAAGTACTCTTTGTATCCCTGAGTTTTAATGATCTTCTTACTAGTTTTGCAATAGTTGGATTGCAATGGTATCATTAACGATTTTAATGTATTTTTAAAATCCCCACATGTTTTATACATGTTTTTAAAGATATTACTTGATTCAAAATAGTTAGCTACTAAAAACAAAAAGGTAGAAAAATTAAGTATCGACATGATTTTTTATTTTAGAAAATATGAGCAAAGGAAAGAGAAAAGGAGTTTTAGGTCTTTTTATGGTAGAAGAGAAGGAGCCCTCAGCTATTAATAACAACTTGTTGGTTACAAATATAGTTTTATTCTCTGAATTCTGAAGGTAAAATAAAGTGTGTAAAACTGGAAAATAAAGACTAAAATGTAGTGTAAAAATGACTTTGATTTTTTGCTTATTATCATCATTCTCTCAATAAACAACTTATAGCATTCACACTACTCTAAATCATTAATTGCATATATATATATATATATTAGCTCATATATACAAATTCATTTGTCTGTGCTCCAAGTAATATAGGTAAACAGTTATTTTTAATCATCTTTATAGCCTTAATAAATGTACCACCAAAAGCAATTTTTGTATCACTGCTAATTGTTTGAGTGGGTGAATATATCCAGATTTAGTTTGGTCCTCCCTTTTTGATAAAGTCGAGTTGAACGAACAGCTTTAATTTCAACTCCCTTTTAGTTCCCTTATTTATACCAAATGTCTAATGTATATTTTCTCTTCTTTTTTTCATCTTCTTTCATTTTTTAAATTTTATTGTAATATTAATACCAAATATTTATACAAGCCATTATAAATATTTTAATAGATAAAAAAAAAACCCCAATCCTTTCATTTTAAATCACACAAATCTTTACTACTATTTCCAATCCTTATATAAACAAAAATGGTCGCAATTCGTACTACTAGTTTGATCTTCGCATCAGTTTCTCTTCTTTCATCTTATGTCAATGCATATGGCCAAATCGCACAAGTTGTTGATGCAAACAACTTTTGTGTATTTTTGCCTCCCAATGATTCAGAAGATAGAATTATCTCTGATACAGAATGGAATGCTCAAGCATTCTGTATCGGTGATACTCCAAAAGCTATAAATGCTGGTAAATTGAATTCCGGTTTCATTCAATCAGCTCACTATCTCAAGACTGATGAATATGTTCAAGTTACTGGTCAAATCAATCCTGCAAAGGCCAAATTGATTGCTTCTGATGAAGGTGGTCAAATGGATATCAAAGCTCCCAAGGGATCCAGTTGTGCAGGTTGGAAATACTATGTCAATTTGATTGAACCTGCTGGCAATACTTATTGTATGCGTTGTTGTGTATGTTGAAACAATTATATTTTATTTCTCATTTACTAACAATTTCACTTTTATAGAATGATGACAGAACCTGTAATCGTGGTATTTCCGAGAAGGGCTGTGCTCATATTATTCCTGGTGATTATAGTGGTCCTAACGGTGGTTCCTCTGATGATGATGATGCTACTACTACTACTACTACTACTACTAAGGCTAAAACTACCAAAACCACTACCACCAAGTCCAAGACTACTACTACCAAGAAAGCAACCACCACCACTACCAAGGAGAGCACCTCTACTACTGACAAGGCTGTTGCCACTGAAACTGCTGAAGCTACTGAAACTACTGCTACTACTGCTACCACTACTACTACTGTTGCTGATGCTGCAAAGGCAACTACCGATGCCAGTGCCTCTGATGCTTCTTCTGGTGACTCTGGTGATGCCGCTGTCCCTACCAATGGTGATGCCCAAGATGCTACTACTACCGCTACTCCTGCTGCTGCCAATAATGAATCTGTCAATGCCTCTACTTCTGCTGCTGATGCAACCACTACTCCATCCACTGAAATGTTGGGCCAAAATAATATGGTTTCTGAACAATCTGTCAATGGAGCTGATCAATTCCAACCCACAATTATGACTCTTGCTGCTGTTATGGTTACAATGGCCATGATGATGCTTCAATAAATATATTATGGTTGTTTGCTCAATCTAATTTAATTTTCTAATACTTTTTTTTCTATTACTGATTTTTACCTCCTTGATATCTTATTACTACAATGCGAGGAAGCCCAGTTTTACTTTTTATATCTAATTGCCATCATTTCTTAATATTTTGTATTTTCTATATATACTTTTACTCCTCTCTTTTTATTTTTTTTATTTTTTCTAATATTAAATTTTGAAAAATAGCTCCTTTTTCTTTAAAACACTCTTAAAAGAAGTTATTTTCCAATTTTAGAAAGTATTCTCAAGCTCATGAATAAAAGTTTATTATACGTATTCATTAAATCTAAAGATCTGATAACATCTACATCAATGTTCATTACAATTAAGAAAATATATTATATAGGTTACATTGACGTTCACTGAAAATGATCTTCAGGTTGAACAATCAAATTCAATGTTGCTTATAAAGAGCAATTTCTATCAATGTAACTTTAGCCAAGACAAATGCTAATCTTTGCTTACATCGTGTAGCCGTAAAACGAAGTTTTTCCATGTATGTTTATAGTATGAATATTGTTGTTAAACATCCAAAAGGTAGCACAACAGTTATTCTGGATAATCCTCCAAGAAAATGAGGAATCTTATGGCATTCAATTTTCAGCTTTTGAAGGCCAGAGAAGCATCTTATGGGTAACACTAGTTGGTATTTGACGGAAACAGCCATTACTCTCAGCTTAATCATTTGATCATCATAGTATAGAATTGTTTAGATCAAGATTATTTAGTTTCAATGCTCAATTATCTTAAAAATGTGCTAGTTTGTATGTACAAGTGTTACTTTATAACAGCATCAAATGCATTAACAGAGGTCTTTATTGATACATTTTATGTAGTGGGCACCACATGTTATTGTTGTTTGTGTAGATTGTTTTCAGTAGAAAAATGCACATTCCTGTTGCAAAATCAAAAAACCAGGCACCAGTAACATAAAACTCTTATAACGGATCGACAACCACCGGTTGTTGTATCATCCCTCTCGAAAAAATCCATCAATTTTGTCAGGTTGGACAAGAGATAATTTTGTGTAATCTTTTTCTGCAGGTACAACTATTTATTGAATGTAACACACCATTCTTCTAATAATAGAGTCAATTTTTAGCTTTCCGTGAAAAATCCAACAAATGTTATTTATTGTTCCTGAATTTAGATGTAGAAAATTAAATGTCTTTTTAAAGCTATTTAAAAAAGCAAAATGTATAAATTAAGCTGATATGTATATTTTAAGGCATTAAACAATAATAGATTTAACAATAAAAAAAAACAGTAGATTCGAAATGGTCTCACAAAAATTAAGCCTTACGTTATTACAATAATTAAAGAAAATTACATGCAGCAGTGCTTTACCTCACTATTTGAAAAACTGATAACTGATTAAACACCAAGGTTACCTATCATAATACACGTGTGTTAATTTATTAGCCCTTCTTTTTAGCTTGAAATACATGTTTGGCTGTGAATATTGATGATTGGTCTTGAATTTATAAGGGTTTATGGCTTGTACCACTTGATCATATAATAATTAATTACTTGAATATGCAGCAGCTAAATTATACATGTATTTCAAACTAATAACAATACTCGAGGTTATCGTACTTATGTTGTAGTTATATCTCATATTATTTGGTTCAAACCCAATTCCACGTAATTTTTTTCATATATTTCCAAAAATCCAATTTTATGAGCTACTATAGAAGTGATGAATACAAGATCTGAATTTCATCATTTCTTCAATGCTGTGCTTTTCTAGATCACAAGATAAAACTATATATCCAAACTTTGTTATTTGAGCATAATACAAGTATAATTTAGCTTTTTGATCATTTCTTTTTCATCTCTTCACACAGATACAGCAGTTTTTCATTCATGTGTATTGGTCTCAAACATCTTTCCGTTGGCCACCAAATTTCTTATTTTGATTTGATTTATAAAATAATAGCCGCAATCAAGTGGTGTAATTTACTTGAACTGCCTTTTATTTTGTTTTGTTGCTGTTCACTTGAGTAATAGAGCTTTCTTTGAGAGTACTTCAAATATTGAAAACGTGTTTCATGTTTGCTAAGATTGCCCCAAATTGAAGAAAGACTTGCTCGCTTATGTACTTGGCTTCAAAAAATAAAAGCTAATCATTGCAATTTTAGCGCTTAAAAATTAAGAATAAATCTCGTTTATAAAACTTTACTATATATTACTTAGAGACCCCAACTATTCACCGTATCTCTTTGGTGTTTATTACTCAAATTAAACTGATATTTCGTATACTGTAGCCATTTGTGCAAATAAATTCGATTTTATAAAATGCGCAATATGCAAAACTTTGCAACTACGCTACATGCAATTTATAATTTCGATACTATTATTGAAAAGTTTTAGATGCTGTAATTATCTAGCATCATTCCTTTTTAATTGTCTTCACCACATCTCATGATAATGTCAAAAAATGTAAATTTATACTTCTTATCTATTAATTTCATTACAAATTCGTAGGATTTTTGAAACCATAAAACACCGAATAATGTTACAATTTAAATAATATATAATAAAGTTTACACTGCGTTAAAGGCTTTTTGTAGCTTTTTGCATTTAGGGTGTCTAAAGATTTTGAAAATAAAATTTCAAATTTATTGCATTACAATTTTGATTATATATAAATAGGAGGGCATTTACTTATTAATTTCGGCGGTTTTCATTGCCGTATACTCTGGTTTTGGCTTATTAGAGCTATTTATAATTTAAAACAGTCTGTAAAGCCACAAACCCCATTCTAAAAAACAGGGCGTTTGATCCCAATGATTTTAGCAGCAAATCAATAGAATGACAAAATTCTAGTCCTGAATGCTGTTACAGTTGTATTATATATTTTGAAGTTTTCAGCCCATTTAGGCCAATATTTATTGATTGCAAGCATTTTTCCAATCATATACTTTATTTTTTTAAGCTGGGAAAAAGAGATTCTTTTAGTAAAACATATGCTAAACTTTTTCAAAAATAGCTGCTGTTATGTCGTATAATTATAAGTTTATAAATAATACTTAAAAAAAGATACAATTAAAAGAGAATGAGTAATGGATTAGTTCTTCAGCCATATAATAAAAAAAAAGATATCGATTATTTAGATATAAAAGCATGCCATTTATAATGATTTGATATTGAGATCCTGAGATATAATTTAAGGCACTATTAACCCATTACATCTATTTGGTAATAATTGTTTATGGATTGAAATGGATCAGTCATAATTTAACCGTGTGTCCATGTGTAATGAGTCAAACATGAGAATATAGGACACAACACGTGGTTTTATTGGGCAGAAATATCATGTTTTGCTGATGGTTTTCTCAATTCATAGGCATTTGTGAAAGTAGAAGTATAAACTTTTATGCAAGATATATTTAAATCTATTATCATGTATGATTGAAGATTAATTGGATCAATATTCACAAGTATGGGGTTTTTTTCTTTGTTTTCTGCAGTTGTAAATGTTAGTTTATTATTTTTTAAAACTTAAAACTCATTATCCAGGGCTTAATTTCTGTATTCACAAGACAGGTCTAATTGATTGCTACTCTACATTTTTTGTTTTAGCAAAAAATATTGATTTTTCGTCGAGATATTTAAAATAATAGTTTACATCACAGCTTAAAATCTATAGTAACGGAACTCCAAAATTGATCCGAAAAAAAGATCGAAAAATGGTTCAAAAAACAAATTTGTTTAAATGCTCATGAGCTGCAAAGCAAGTCGACTTAGCGTATTAAATAATTTTCGTAGAGTTTTAAACTCTGCATACATCTAAACAAAAATGAGATAAACATTTCACATTAAATTTTGCGTAAAATGCAATTGAAATTTTGGAGGTTTTTTGAAGATGTACATCACTTTTTATAAGCATATTTACAATATAGTTTATTCAGATGATGCGCAAAAACATTATCTATCGATCGAACTATTGCTAAACCTTCTAGCTGCATTTTTCGTAGAGAAAACAATATTTTTGTGCAAATTTTTTTCAGTTTCAGAATTTGGAATGAGGGTATATAAGGGAAAAATGGATGCTAGAAATGGAGGCGCCTTTTTGTACACATTTTTGAGGGTATCTCTACGAAAAATCAATATTTTGAAAAAAACTAAATTGGGTCTAAGAGAGCTCAACAAACTTGACGAAATGAATGTAAAAAGCATACTACTCAATTTAACCAATATTTTGAAACCTACTATAGAAATGCCCAAAAAAATGAAAAAAAAATAAAAGTGCTCAGAATTTTTTTATATTTAAATATGCTATAGAGCACTTCAAAACAAGTAAGTTTTATTATTAAAAAGTGTTAGTATAACTTAATTTTTTCTGGAGATATGAAGCCTCAAAGTTTTCAATCCATTAGCAGTGAAACACGCGTAAGAAATCTGAAACATTAGCGCTAAAAAATTAATACCAACTGTAAAAAGTAGGATATTTTCAGATACTCATTTTTAAATTAAAACTGAACATCCCAAGTACATTAGCATATAATTTTTTCTTGGTGTTATTTAGTGAAAAAAAAAGTTGAGCAGGGATGAAAAGTGGGACCCAGTTTTTACAGAAGAAGCAGTGAATTTTACGTGTTTTCAGTACTTTCGTGTAATGTAAAATAAATTCAGGAAGAGGTAACGTAATGAGATAAATTTATTTATATTTTGTATTGCTCAAGGTATATTCTGAAATACTTTTTAAAAGGTTAAGTGGGACAGTTCGATTTGGAAGGTTAGCAGAAGATGTAAATTCAACTTTTCTCAAATTGGCTTATTGAGTAACTGTTTTTTTCTTATTTGACATACATTGCAAATTTTTTTTAGAAGCACAAAATGCACATGTCAATTTGCCATTTAAAATCCCAGTTTATAGGTGTAAAACTGCATTTTTTGAGTAATTTAACGCGAAAAATGATGATTTATTTACTTCGAACGAGAAAATATCGACCAAAAATAAAGTCAGAGAAAAGATAAAGTTATAGAAATGTCTAGAAAGGCATAATCAATACATCTATGGTTAGTTTTATTTGATACTTCCTACAATTTGAGTTGAAACATGAATAATTGATTATTATTGGCCTATGCGCTTAAATGTCCCTTAAGCCTGTGTATTTTGCGGGCAATCGCAAAAGTCCCTAACTTTGAGGCTTAATAAAATATCAACCAGATACTGTGAAAATGAAAGTTCTTCATAGATTTATTCAGAATGATCTATTTAATCATTCTATTATTAGTTTGAAAAGATATTATTCCTATTTATTCTTCTAATTTAACTCAAAAATTATCATTTTGGGACCAAATTTTTTTTGCGCTTATAAAAAATTTGCACTATATCGATTGGTAGCTAATTGTTTATGTATTTTTTTTTTTTCATATACATATTCTTGATTATACCTTCAAATTTTTTATTTTGAAACTGGAAAGTATTAGAGATTAAAAGCAAAGCAATTATATTTGAAAATGGCAAAATATCGATTCAGGCTACTATTATTCCGTTGGTTAGCTATTTTTTTCTTAATAGCCGATTCGGTTCGGTACGTCAGTTTAAACGAGAACGTGAGATTACCAGCGCCAAGACTTGATAAATGATATTAATTACCAGATATCTTGATGGTAACTTTCAATAAAAGCAAATTGCTTTGATTTTTCACAATTGAATGTGTTATTCAACTATTTCACTTTGCATATTTACCATTAACAATACCATGTTAAAGGCCCAGCAAATGAAACTGGTTGGATGAATGCAATATGCAGCAGCAAATGGTAATACACGGAGCTCTTAGGAAAAACTTTGCTTCCGCACTTGTGTTAATTTATTTTGACTTTTTTTTTTTATATTTAATAGTAATAGTTATTACTGGTATCAATTTTGGATAACGCTTTTCTCAGTATGTATCCAAATCATCGACCAAACCCACAACAGCATTCATCGCAACAACAATTGCCGCCTTTACAACAATCGTTACTACCTCCACTTCCACCTAACTCCTCTGAAGTTTCAGGCAAAAAAAGAACTAAAAAAGACAGAGCATGTAAGCAACTGTGAATAAGGCGTCGCATTACGCTGAAAATTAACCATCTTTATTCAGGTGATCTATGTAGGCGCAAAAAAATAAGGTAAGCAATCCATAACTACTCTATTTTTTTGTTGCACAACATTAAACAACCTTCAAATTTAGATGCGATTATGATCAAGCTTATCCACAGAACTCTTGTACTTCTTGTAGAAGCTATAATAAAACATGTGCATTTAAAGAGGTATAAAATCGAAATATACGACATGACTTGATAATAGGGCTGAAAAGGTAATAAATACTCCTTACGTAGGCAGCCAAAAAGAGAGGACCACCAAAAGGATATGTCGAAGGATTGGAAAGCAGGTTAAAACGCATGGAAAAATTATTGATGAATATTGCAAGTAATGGTAATTTACCTGAAGAAACTATGAAAGCAGTTATGGAAGGTAGTTCTGGAGGAGGAGAAGCATCTGAAGAAGGATCTGATGGAGATGAATCACATGCAAGTCATTCTGATGACACTGGACCACCATCATCATCAAAGGAGCATTCTCCCGAAAATCTTGATAGAGTTAAACATGCTCAAGAAATTAAACCCATCGAAGTCGTTACAGAGGATAGAGATAGAATCAAGGAACCATTTTCCTATGTTGGAAGTTCATCTGGTATTTACCTTTTGAGCCGATTATTCACTAAAGATACAGCCAATTTAGATACAGAGGAAAAGCAAGCATTACCAAGACCCTTGGAAGGCCATGAAGAGGATTTGATGGTTGTTAGATTTGGTGGTGATCCATTGAATAAGCTTGGATTTGGAAGAATTTTGAACCCTGATTGGAAGATGCCACCAAAAGATTTAACTGATCATTTGATTGATACTTATTTTAAAAAGATGAATCCAATGTTGCCTATCTTGGATGAAGATTTATTTTATGAAGAATATCGTAAAGCAAATCATGCATATACATTTATACCAATTATAATGACCCTTTGTCGCGTTACATGCCGAATTCTAAAGAAAGATGATCCATTCTTGCTCAAATACGATATTGATCGTGGTACCTTTTTCCGTGATATCAGTAAACAAATCCATCTCTATTTTGATTTGGATTTCCTTGAACCAAAAATTGAAACAATTCAAGTTTTATTACTAAACGCATCTAATGCTGAAAAATGGGGCTTGGAAAGTACAGATTGGATTACCACTAGTATAGCAGTTAAAATGGCTCAAGATTTAGGTTTACATAGAGCAAATACGCAACAAGAAGGAATACCAAAAAAGGTGATGGAAGCTAAAAAGAGATTATGGTGGTCTGCTTATATAATCGATCGCTGGGTTTGTGCATCGTTAGGAAGGTCAGCAACTGGAGGAAAACAGTTTTTTTTTTTGTACTGATATCATTTTGATTAGACCTTTAACTATCTCAGATGCTGATTGTGATGTTGAATATCCAGATTTGCAAGATAAAAAATATTCCATGTTTATTCATTTAGTCAAATTGTCATGTATTCTTGGAGATGTATTAAGAGCGCTTTGTTCACCAAGGGCTCGTCTGATGTCCGAAAAAGGACTTGGCTTGGAGAACATTTCCCGTAGTTTGGAACAGATGCTACTAGAATGGAAAAGTTCCTTACCTGCAGACCTCAATTTGACAGAAGAGGAGTTGTCCCGGATTTCCCGGAAAGAAATAGACTCAGGATTAGATTGGAAATTAAATAACGGAGGTTTGTTTTGCTGTATTTTTGGATTTAGGCGGGATATTGATTCTTTTTTTCCAGCTGGTAAATTGCACCTAACTTTTTGTGCGGTTTACATGTTGATCAAAAGACCATTTATTTCATTGGGTATTGGTAATGGCTCTAATGTAACAATGCCTTCAGGATGTCGAGATGCTATCAAGACATCTGTTGAAATTTTTGATGTTATTGATCCTAGTAATTTATTATGTGGTTGGTCACTTTCAAGTAAGTAGTGTCTTTGCGGAGTTTAAAATGGGTTTCATATCACAAAAGAAGATAGAAAGCTCATATGTCTAAATGTAGGTTATTGCACATCACAAAATCAAACGCTATTATTCCTGAATTTTAGAAGTGCAGACTCTGATCTTATAGCAGAATCAAAATCATTGTCATATAGATTCAAGAATCGTCATCATGTATTGGCCGAGTACATTACAGAAGTAAAATATCTAGTAATAACATGATGTTTACAAGTTACACTAAAATCTTGATTTTTCTAGCCTTCTATTGTTCCATTTCTCGATATTTTATCCAATGTTATAGGTGGTCAGTGGACCAGTTCCAATGAAACAACTGAATCATCGCATTCCAAAGAAAATGAAACGATATTAGATCATCAAGCAAACTTATGGGGTGCATCAAGCGGAATTGAATGGCAAGGTAAGAACATTAAAGAATTTTTTCTACATGACACTAATATATAATTTCAAGAAATGGTTAAACTATTGGCAGAAACAGGTTACCAGGCGTAATGAATGATTTTTTTAAATCAATAAACTTAGATTCGATTATTCGGATTTGCAATTTACATAAGCTGACGGGAAGTCTATGTAACTCAGTTGTTTACATAATCAAGTGTACACCGCGGTGTTTATTTTAGTTTTTTCTATATAAAATAACCCTTTCGATTGAGGTTACAATTAAATCTTGTGTTCTCATTCTAAAATATCCAAACAATGTCCAATTTTGACTATAATAATAACTCTCATCGTCGTTACAACCCCTTGACTAAATCCTGGGTACTTTGTTCTCCTCATCGTACTCAAAGACCTTGGCAAGGACAACAAGAAGGTGCTGACATGGAACAAAGACCTCAATATGACCCCAAGTGTTACCTTTGTCCTGGTAATGAACGTGCTAGTGGTGAAACTAATCCCAAGTATGATGCTACTTTCCGTTTTCCTAATGATTATGCTGCTGTAAAAACTGATCAACCTGATCTTGAAGCTAATGATGATGATTTAATCAAAGTCGAAGGTGTCCGTGGTGAATGCCACGTTATTTGTTTTTCTCCTCGTCATGACTTGACTTTAGCTGAGATGCCCGTTGAAGATATCAAGAAGGTTGTAGACATTTGGACTGATAGTTACTTGGAAATGAAAAAGACAGAATTCGTCAATCATGTTCAAATTTTCGAAAACAAGGGTGCTGCTATGGGCTGTTCTAATCCTCATCCTCATGGTCAAATGTGGTGCACTGAACGTATTCCTGAGGAACCTGGTAAGGAATTAATTGCTTTGGAGGATTACAACAAGAAACATAATGGTAAGTGCTTATTGTGTGATTATGCTCAACGTGAAATGACCGATCCCGAGCGTAAGCGTACCGTATTTGAAAATGATACCTTTTTGGTAATTGTTCCCTTCTGGGCTGTATGGCCATTTGAAGTTATGGTTTTACCCAAGATTCATATTGGTTCTTTACCTGAAATGGATGACAAGCAAAAGACTGATCTTGCTGATGCTGTTCGCCGTGTAACTTGTCGTTATGATAACTTGTTCAAAACTAGTTTCCCTTATTCTATGGGTATTCATCAAAAGCCTTTGAATGGCGAATACGATTTTGCTCATCTTCATCTTCATTACTACCCTCCTCTTCTTAGAAGTGCAACTGTTCGCAAGTTCCTTGTTGGTTTCGAAATGTTGGGTGAGCCTCAACGTGATTTAACGCCTGAACAAGCTGCTGCTCGTCTTAGAGAACTTCCTGAAGTTCATTATAAATCTCAAATCAACAACTAAACTCTCATTTTTTTCATCATATTTAGTAATACATTATTATTGTACATATTATAATAAACATTTATATTTTCTCTTTTTCTCTCTTTTTTTTTCTATGTCATTAATTTTTGTATATCAAACAAACAAACCCAAAATTTTCCGTTTAGAATATAAATTATTTTCTTGACCATATCGATTTTAGAAAACTAGTTTTTTTCTTACTCTCTATACATTGAAAAAGCGGAATTATAATGGATCCTGCACCACCACCACCAACAACATCGTATCACCGTCATTCAAGAAATAATAGTAATAGTTATAGCATTAATTTGCATGAAGCCATATCCAGTAGAAGTAGTATGGATTTAATCGAGGGAACTAGTCAAAATTATGGCAGTTCATTAAATGCCCACATACAAAGACAACGATGGGATGCTTTTTTTGAACCACAATATTCATTTGGCTCGTTTGTACATGGTTCAAATCAACCACTAGATAATGCACAAGAGCATGAGAAAAATCTAGATCGATTAATTGATGATGGCAATCATTTATTAGATACTACTAAATCACCTAAATCAAGCACAAGACCTAGTTATGATGTTTCAAGATCTTCAACTCCTACTGCAGGTATTATGACACCTTCTTTACCCTGCCTTGACAGCGACAACAACAACAACAATAACAATGCATCTATTGATAAACAAAATTGGGGACCCCGTGATGAAAAGACCTTGATTGAGCGACTAGAGCTGCTAAAAAAGATTCGTGCTCAACCTGATGTAAATCAATTACAATCAAATACAACTGAACAAGGTTTAGATGATCATAACGCTAATACAACTACTGCTCGTTGGAAAAGGCAACTCACACAAAAGGCAATGAAGTTTTGTAAAGAAGCGCAAGTAGACACAAAAAGCGTAGTTTCTTCTTGTAGCTCGTCTGATCTAAGTTGCGAAAAGAAATTTGCTGCACAAGATGAAGAGGCTGCTGTAGGTGCAACAACAACAACAGATGCAGAGAATAAAAAGATAAGTTGTCGTAGATCTTTTATATGTTTTATGCTTGGATTTCTTTTTCCTCCATTATGGTTGTGGGGTGCATTTTATATCTCTTCATATGCTCAACGACAGACATCGGCAAGTAATAGAATTGATCATATTTGGAGACGTCGCTCTCGTATCGCTTTTGGGATTTTTACAATAACCCTCATGATTATTTTAGTTATTGTCTTTGTTTTGAAACCAGAAACTGTTGGTTGGAGACAAAGTAAACAACAACCCATTGTTTAAAAGAATGTATATTCCTAATTTCTAATATACATTTCCCTATTTCCACATGCAAACAGTACATTTGACGCTTTTTTTTTCTTATAAAATCTTTTAACACTTTATTGGTAAATTATTATTCATACCTTTATATTTAACCTATAGAAAACCCCATTGACTAATAAAAACTTATCTACTATCACCAACATTCCATTTATTTATGATAATAAACTGCTTTTGTAAAAAATGCGAAAATAAATGCTCTTGTGTTTGTTTGTTTATTTGTTTGACGAAAACAAATTTTCCTTTGGTAATCTTGTATAATTTAAGAAACAATATTGTCATAACGGCTAATGTCTTAGTATTGTACTTGATCTGCTACCATCACTAACATCCATATACAATCAATTCTCCATGCGTATTATTATTTCTTTTACTTTTCACAAAGCCGTGCTGTCATTCATAAATTGGGCGGAGTCCGAAATTGATTGAAAATACAGGCTTTACACTTTAAATTTAGATGTTTTTATTATTTTTTCTGAACGAAACAGAAATAAACTTTTATCTAAAATCTCATTCTCGTTTTATCTGAAGTCAGTGCCAAATTTACGCTAAAATGAATTTGATCTGAGATAAATATGTAGATTCAATCAAGCAATGTATTTCTGCACCATCATCTTCTTCTTAATTTAAACCCCGATCTTTGGTAATGGTAAAAATTGCAACAGATGGAACAAATGCTAGCAATTATATCGAATCAGTACATAGTTGTAAAATATTTATTATACATTAACTGCTTGGATACCCAGTAAATACCAATTGATATATTAGAAACCCCATATTGTACATCGCCTCCACACGTAATCATGGTTTTTTATCCTCTCTTTTTTTTTCTTATTTTATATCCCATCATCTGGAACAATCGATAATATACAGATTCTTAATTTTAAATAAAATTCAAGTAGTAAAGACTAGCAGAGAGTCAGTTATAAATTAATTTTTTACAAGCATTATTTACTTAGGGGAGAGATCGGAGTCGACATGCAAGGATTGTAGAGAAATTGGCCACTATAGCAAGAAATACTACAAATGTGGACTTTATAAAGAATACAAAATAGATAATAGTGGGTACAACATAAAGTAAATCATAGATTTTTAATTATTTTGACAGTTGGTACAAGTAAGAAGTGATAAAGTTCAGCGATCAAGAACGTCAAGAGAGAGGCAAAACGCCAGAATTTGCAATTTATGCTATGAAAACTCTTTAAAAAGGTGGATGGTGCCAAAGGCCCCAGTGTCTTTGGATGTCAAAACTGTAAAACACTGTGGCAGAGAGACGTCAATGCTGCCAAGAATATGCTTCTTAGTTGGTCGTCCGACGGTGTTTTCTCCTAAGGCAAGATTTTGATCATAATATTTATTTAATATGTGTCGCCGTAATAGACATGGTTTTTTCCTCTGGGAGATTTAGATCATTACAGGTAATTATGATATTAATACTGTTCAACTGAAGACTAATTTCGTTTTCATTACATCCAAACTTTATCCTCACTACATCCCAATTTTATTCTTATTGCATCCGAAATACTGTAGTACATATTGATGCTCAGATGCCGACTATACACCTTTCGTTAATAAATGCATCGGTATTAGTATGAGAATCAGGAACATGAACCCAATTATACTGCTTGAATTCATCTGTTCAAATATTTTCTAATTTAGAAACCAAATATGTACGTTGATATGATGTTTATTGATATAAAAGCAAGTATATAAATTAGATTTATATATTTGAATGCTTATTTTTTCTCGTTATAGAAAGAACAATCAGTGTAGCCTGCAGCGGCATGAGTGTAAAAAGTATTTCTATCGCATTCATTCAATGGCCACCCATTACGAAGACTTTTGGGGAGATCAGGATTAGCAATAAAAGCATGACCATACGAGATCAAGTTATCAGTCTTTTCAGAAACCTCCTCTGCAAATTTAAGAGAAGTGGAGAAACCGCCAGCTGCAACAAGAGGGCCCTTCCAGATCTTGCGGTAAGGCTCAAGAGTATCAATGGTATTTACTTGAGCAGCATCAAACAAGTCTGCTCTTGCTTCGATAAGATGCAAATATGCCAAATGTGGATAACTTTTTTTTGCAATTGAGAAGCCAAATAATCCCAAGTTGCCTCGATAGTGTCATCTTTCATATCTTGAAAAGTTGCAACAGGAGAGAAACGAATAGAAGTACGGTCAGCATCTACAGCTTTTATGACAGCGTAAACAATCTCCAAGATGAAACGGGTACGATTTTCAATTGATCCACCATAGATATCAGTACGCTTGTTACTGGAAATATTAATGAATTAATCGAGAAGTTGTCCATTAGCACCGTAGATTTCAACTTCATCAAAGCCAGCTTCTATAGCATTTCTGGCTGCTTGAGCGTAGTCCTGAGTAATAACCTTGATTTCATCAATTTCAAGAGGACGAGGTATTTCATATAATCCATCAAAAAAGTCTCACCAGGAATAGTAATAGCAGAGGCACTTACTACTTGCTCTCCATTAGGATTAAGGGCTTTGAATCCAGCTCTACCAGTGTGCCCTAACTGTAAGAAAATAACAGCGTTTTTCGCATGTATAGCAGAATTAACCTTCTTCCAAGACTCAATTTGTTCCTCATTATAGATACCAGGGATTTGAGGATAGGCGCCTGCGAGACAAATAATGATTGTGGCTTCGGTAATTAATAGACCACCATCAGAGACACGTTGCCCATAATATTCAAATTGTAGATCAGTAGGAACTGCAGAGGTGGTTGAGCGAAAACGGGTAAGTGGCGAGAGTATAACATGATGTTTAAGAGTGTTGTTACCGACTTTAACGGGAGAGAATAAAGCTTTAGTGCTCATTTTTGAATTTATATTGTTAATTGATGATTTAATAGTATTTAATACAATCCATATTTTTTCATTTCTTTCTATACTTCATGCTAGTTAATTAATAGTAGTCTAATTTATAATCAAAGTATTCACAAATCATCTTGGTAAAAGCACAATTTCTTAAATGTTGCAAGAATATTGGATAATATACCTGATTGAAGCAGTGGCTAGCAGGCAGTTTGTTATCTCTCGGATGTTTTCATGCAGTTTTTCCGAATCATGGACGTTTGCTATCCTTTTGCAGATTGCGAAGCCGTACACTTTTTGCCTTATTACTACTTTTGATAATCAAGTTAGAACAAGGTTACCGTGTTACTGTTACAAAAATAGGCTATAAACTGAAAGTACAATAAAATGCCAACGTTATTCATCATTTGGTAGTTATATGCATCGGTTAAATACAGAAATACAACTTTATTTCACGATTGTTATCTTCAATTACGCAAAATCCAGTTGATAGCACCCAAAAAAACAACATTTTTAAAACACAAATTTTAAGCCAAAACTATTTCTGAGATAATTCAACCTCTTGCAATGACAAAACATGATAACCCTCCACTTCCAAATCCTTGAAGTATATGGGAGAAGTTTCTCTTATATCTTTCCTAAGTCCAAAATGACCGGATTTCTTCAAAGCTTCATATGAAATCATTCAATATATAGTTGGCTATTAGTAATTCGTGAAATAGACTTTTGTGGATAAAATTGTTCTTTTCAGTCCAAATGGTGTGATTTTTTTTTCTTTTGGAATAATATTATTCGATGTAGAATGCAAAGCTCTAGGTATAACAATAAATAACCTTCGCCAGTTTACATAATAACTTTTAGAGAAAAATGCAGAAATAAGATATTCTTTTTCTAAATAATGGCACTCCTTTTTGGTTCTCGCTATCGTTACTCTCGAGCCAGGTTTTACCAGCCAAATTTACTAGTACAAGATCGGCTCGACAATACCCCTAGTTCTCGTGGCACTATAACCATACATGGATATCTAAGATTGTAATAATCTTGATAAGGATTTTACAAAGAAATACATACGAAAACTGAAAGCTACTCTGCATTTTTTTTCTGCGAAAAATATTGATATTTTGTCGAGACAATCAAGATAATAGTTCACATCATAATTTTCAGCAATAAGTTCCAGTGATGGCCATTTTTATATTTATGGTTTATGATATTGGAGAGATAAGACTAAAACTTAATGTAAATCATCTCTAGCGCATTAATTATGAAGTAAGACTATACTATTCTCAAATAAAATACCACACAATATTAACATGTATAAATATTTACAGTAATAAGCTTGAATCAGGTGGGTACAGCATCATTAATTCTTGGAAAAGTTCTCAAGTATAATAAAATCTCTTATTTTTAAGACTTGTAAAGCTTAAAAGCGGAATATTAATTTAGAAAATTATTCTTGTCCAGATCATCAATTTTGACATTTTTTAAATTTTTTTTTCTGGTTTTGCAAATTTAGAGTTAATTATACTACCAATTATAAAAACAAAAAATATACACATATAGAGAATTTATCGCTCTATTTGCTCAATAAAAACAATAAACATTTTCATTGCAAAATATTACATGAAAATTCTTTAACCAAAAATCCGTTTTTGGGACAAAAGTACAAATTTTCATTACTTAACATTTAATATTAGGCTTTTATAAGATGTGTAATGGTCATGGCTACAATTTTCTCTCACAATGTAGTATACTTAAATGTTGATTTTGGTATCAAAATTTGATTTTTCTGATTTTTGATCAAAATCATGAGTGTTGGTAAGGATAAAATGAGTCCCGAAAATGTCCGCTACAAAAACTGAATTTTCAGATTGTACGTGGTTAAATACGGGAAAAGTCGAGCAAAAAAAAATACTTTTTATTTAAAGCTTGGATATCTCATAGTATAAGAGACTTAGCCATTCAATCTTGCTATGCTCAATTATGGCGTCGCTCTACGGGCTCGCTTTTACAATTTTTTAATGAATGTATGATATGACAGGCGGTTTTTCTGGTAGAAAAATGTATGTTTTTATGGTAACAGATATTGCCTATTTTGTTTAGTCGATGGGTTAATGCGCTGTAATAATGCTGCTTTTATATTGCCTGAAATATGCAATTTAGCAGGGTTTTAATTGCACTAAATAATGTAAAGCCTTGAAAATCCTTTTCTACGTGTGTTGTTTCTCTTTTTTTGTTTCCATATTCCAAGGATATTGATCTATCAGAATTAGGAATTACCGAATTACCAATTTAGAACATCTGTCAAACCATGATGTTCAACATACAAGTCAAGCAAGGTCATATTCCATGCGTCTATCATCATGCTACTATTGAATCATAGAAGCATGATTCCAGTATATCCACACAATATCCAAATGCTCATTCTAATTATATTATCACTCACATTTAATACACTCATTCAATTAGTATATAAACCCCCTCTAGAAGCTCATAATAAAACGGTACTTTTTCATTTGATTAATTTTATACGATTTACCTTTCGATAAATCAGATATATTCACCGTTTGATAAGGCATATTAAACTATTATCAAGCTGGTATTCTTTTCTTTTATCTGAATACACATGCTAGCTTAAGGGGCTAATATTTTTCATATAAATAGCAGTTGTTATATTTGAGGCTGATATTTTTATTTAACTGCATTCTATGATCAAATATCGTTATTTACTACTGTATTTTTGGACGTATTTCGTGATTACCAGATCAAATCGAAGGCAATAATAATATTTATATCTATTCAATGAGAAACTAGAACTGGCTACAAACTCAAGAAATGTTCCAGAAAAGTAATAAAATTTCAAATGAGATAGAAATACAAAAAAAAGAACAATCTAATGTCTTGCCTAATTACCATAGTTTTGATTTTATATATACTGTACTTGAAAACAAATCTTTTTACAGCTGACAATCGTAAACTAAAATAGTAAGTTTAAAGAAGGTTAATTTGTTTAAATTTTATGTGTGAGAAAGAAACATATATAATCTTAGATTCGTCTTGCATATAAATTTAAGCAGTAAGTGTTATTTAAGTTTATGCTCGAGCAAAAACCGTTGTTTCTGTAAACATCATAGCTTATAAACGTATTTACAAATAAGGATAATCGTAAATATATTGGTTCTTGCATTTATTGCTCTACATCAGCAACGTATTGAATTGTATTGTCTATAATTTATACTACAGTATTAATAAAAGCAAATGTAATTTAAAAACCCATTCCAGTGAAAAATACAATGAAATTTTGAGAATGGCACGATGCACCAAGGCCGACCTGACCTGCACAAGGTTATTTCGTTGTGCCCAGGTGGGCTGCACACTATAGCCTGAGCTGTTGTGCCCACTGAACATGGCTAAAAAGATAACAAGATGCGCACGGGTACAACGAAAGAAACTAAACACAAGCACGACGCTAAGCTTGTATGTGCAGAATTATAAATTATGTCCATGTTCATGACATTAATTCCATGTGTGCATAATAGTAAAATTGCCTATAGGCATAGCATTATTCCTATTTGTGCATAATAATAAAATCTGACCACGAGCATAATGAGCTGATCGTATGGGTACAAATTGGTTTGTACATGAGCATCCCGCCGATCTCCAAATTCCATTACATTTTTTACTGGATGAGGTTTTAAATTACATTTATTTTATTAATATAGATTATAGACAATACAATTTAATACGTTGCTGCTGTGAAGCAATACAAGCAAGCGCCAATATATTTACGATTATTATCATTTGTAAATATGTTTATAGCTATAATGTTTACAGCAACAATGGTTTTTGCTCGAGCATAAACTTAAATAACACTTACTGCTTAAATTTATATACAAGCCACATCTACGGTTATAAATGTTACTTTATTACTCATAAAATTTAAGCAAATTTACCTTTAAACTTACTATTTTAGTTTACGATTGTCAGCTGTAAGAAGATTTGTTTTCAAATATAGCTACGATGAAAACTATGATTATTAAACAAGATATTAGATTATTCTTTTTTTGTTTCTATATCATTCGAAATTTTATCACTTTTCTGGAATATTTCTTGAGTTTGTAGCCAGTTCTAGCTTTCATTGAATAGATATAAATATCATTATTGCCTTTGATTTGATCTGGTAATCACGAAATATGTCCAAAAATACAATAGTAAATAATGATATTTGATCTTAGAATGCGTTTAAATGAAAATATCAGTCTCAAATATAGACTGCTACCTATATTAAAAACATTGGCCCCTTATGTTAAAATATATATTCAGATACAAGGAAAGAATACCAGCCTCATGATAGTCTGATATGCCTTACCAAACGGTGAATATATCCTTGGAATATGAAAACAAAAAGAGAGAAAAAACACACGTAGAAAAGGATTTTCAAGGCTTTAAATTATTTAGCGTATTTAAAACACTGCTAAATTGCACATTTCAGCTAATGTAAAAGCAGTATTACAGCGCATTAACCCATAAACTAAGCAAAATATGCAATATCTGTTACTATAATAGAAACATAAAATCTTCTACTAAAAAAACCGTCTGTCATATCATAGATTCATTAAAAAATTGCAAAAGCGAGCCCGTAGAGCGACGCCATAATTGAGCATAGCAAGATTGAATGGCTAAGTCTCTTATACTATGAGATATCCAAGCTTTAAATAAAAAGTATTTTTTTTTTGCTCGACTTTTCCCGTATTTAACCACGTACAATCTGAAAATTCAGTTTTTGTAGCGGACATTTTCGGGACTCATTTTATCCTTACCAACACTCATGATTTTGATCAAAAATCAGAAAAATCAAATTTTGATACCAAAATCAACGTTTAAGTATACTACATTGTGAGAGAAAATTGTAGCCATGACCATTACACATCTTATAAAAGCCTAATATTAAATGTTAAGTAATGAAAATTTGTACTTTTGTCCCAAAAACGGATTTTTGGTTAAAGAATTTTCATGTAATATTTTGCAATGAAAATGTTTATTGTTTTTATTGAGCAAATAGAGCGATAAATTCTCTATATGTGTATATTTTTTGTTTTTATAATTGGTAGTATAATTAACTCTAAATTTGCAAAACCAGAAAAAAAAATTTAAAAAATGTCAAAATTGATGATCTGGACAAGAATAATTTTCTAAATTAATATTCCGCTTTTAAGCTTTACAAGTCTTAAAAATAAGAGATTTTATTATACTTGAGAACTTTTCCAAGAATTAATGATGCTGTACCCACCTGATTCAAGCTTATTACTGTAAATATTTATACATGTTAATATTGTGTGGTATTTTATTTGAGAATAGTATAGTCTTACTTCATAATTAATGCGCTAGAGATGATTTACATTAAGTTTTACTCTTACCTCTCCAATATCATAGACCATAAATATAAACATAAACTTGGCCATCACTGGAACCTATTGCCGCTTTGTTACCCTCTTTGTATCAAGCCAATTGATTCAATGCTTTATTGCTAGAACCAACTTAAGCACTTACAAATGGTTCCTCGGTATTTGCATTCAAATCCCATAAATTAAATTGGCTTGTTCCATCTACATATAACAGTAGTAACAGACGTATCATTAGCCCACCTTGTAGGTTTTTGCCTATTATTTATGTTAAATCTCATTTCAATCCCATATTGAACCTGACATCCAAATGGAATGGAAATGGTATAAATACTTTTAGAATCCAGGACCTGATGGCTCCTGGCTTCCTTTTTTAACTTAATAATAAAGACCCTACGTTCTCCGTGATATAATCATCGCTTGTAGTCTTTATTTTATTTGTATTGGAAATAATCGTTATCTACATATAACTCTCACACCTTACAATAAATGTCAATATAACATCAGAAACATCCGATTATTGGCATTGTTATAAGTTGTGAAAAGCTTGGTTTTAATAATACAGCAATTAAATAAAAAACAAGATGATACTAATAGCATATGGTGAGTATTTAACATCTAAGTAAGTTTGATAAAGTATGCTTTTAAACCCTTTTCAAAATCTTGAGGCAAATAATACAACATCTTGGTCCTGTAATTTCTATCCATCAAAATGTTGCAATTTCCACTACATAATGAATGCATCTTTTATCTATCTTGACTTCGATGTACATTGTTGGGTATAAGTTTTTTACCGTTGTATTTTTTCTAATTCATTAATATTCAGTCATATTGAACGATGATTTGTAGCACTGCCAAAAATAAAGAATAAATGCTTCAAGAGTTTTCTACATGTCAAATTATGCGATTTAGTAGCAATTATTGCACTTAGTTATAATTTTTGAACTTATTGATGTTAATCAGAATTATTAGTACTTTCATTCAAAAAAGTAAGTTTTGCTTTATACATTTATATTCACCCATTCAATAAATGACATTGCATTTATTATCCATTATATCAGTCAACCTACTTCATCTTGATTCGATACATTTGACAATTAAATGGCTAAATTGCACTTGAGTCACCAGGTATCGCTACAAAAAATTTCATACAGGTCGACGAAGCACCATAGATTGGATCATTTTTTTTGTATTCATAGATCTGAGCTCTCACACACATTATTCATAGATCTTTGCATAAGCCATATCTTTATCTGTTCAATTTAACTGAAATACACTGAACGTCAACATTGCACTTGATAAAACTCCTTACTTTATTGCGAGCCAACACAACTAATAATTTGATACTATTTTAGCATCAGCAGTTGAATTAGATAAATTTGAGATTAGACGACCCTTTTAATAGTTTTGCATATCATGAGCTAATAATGGGCCGTTATTATAGATACGTTAATAATCAAGGATGGTGAATTAACTCTAATAGACAAATGAGTCGATTAGCAGTATAAACGAAATATTAAAATCAAATATAGCAACTAAATGAGCAAGAGATAATAAACCATGTAAATTAGCATACTTAAATAGTTTCAAGAGTTTTGAACTGAATACACTTTTACTTTTGACCTGTAAAAGCTGATTTAGTAGTAAAAGTAATTAACAAGCTAATAAGTAATGATTATGATGTACCTTTGATAGTTGATAGTGGTATACAAGACAACATCTCGTTTTGCTCTTCTTGGCTGTTGGACACTAAATAGAAACAAATATTTTGAAGAAACTAAATAGATTAACATGAGTTTATTCATTCATTCAAATCAAGTCAATACTATACATACTTTTATAATCACCAATTTTTCTGCAGGTAGATGATATCAAATTTAGACCAAAAAATCATTGGTTATAACGTAGATGATGGAACAAAATGACTAAGCCTTAGATGCTTTTTTTTTGCTCGAGAAAAATATTATAACACGCCTTGACATTAATAGCTAATAATTCATTTCCAGATAAACAATAGGAAAAACATGTGTTAATACCTACTACTTGATTTCAGTTTATAAAAAATAATGGTCTTTTGTTGTTGTTCTAAACATAAATAAAAGAGCTGAGGAAAGAGTGGGATGAAAAAAGAAAAATAATCCTAAATCAGTCAATTTTTTGTGTTGCAAACAGAAATTTACAAAGGCATAAATACTTTTAGTGTTGCCAAACAGGTTGCTGTCGTTGTTCCCATTTGGCCTCCTCCGAAAGAAGAAAATGGGCAGACCTCTTTCAAACCCCAAATTTCAATTTGATATATCTCGTCAATGAGGCAATTCTGTTGAATCAAAGTAACTCACACCTGCTTTAAACCATTCAAATTATCTTCATTATTAATTATATTATAATTGATAATTGATATACTGCAGTAAATTGATCAAAAAACTTTGATCTCATTGTTCTGCTCATCTGGGCCGCTTGATCTGCATAAAAGTTTTTATTCTGTCCATCTGTGCAGATCACTATGCCCATGGGAAGCATAGTTTGGCCGTAGTGTTAACATGTATAAATATTTACAGTAATAAGCTTGCATCAGGTGGGTACAGCATCATTAATTCTTGGAAAAGTTCTCAAGTATAATAAAATCTCTTATTTTTAAGACTTGTAAAGCTTAAAAGCGGAATATTAATTTAGAAAATTATTCTTGTCCAGATCATCAATTTTGACATTTTTTAAATTTTTTTTTCTGGTTTTGCAAATTTAGAGTTAATTATACTACCAATTATAAAAACAAAAAATATACACATATACAACATTTAGTGCTCTATTTGCTCAATAAAAAACAATAAACATTTTCATTGCAAAATATTACATGAAAATTCTTTAACCAAAAATCCGTTTTTGGGACAAAAGTACAAATTTTCATTACTTAACATTTAATATTAGGCTTTTATAAGATGTGTAATGGTCATGGCTACAATTTTCTCTCACAATGTAGTATACTTAAACGTTGATTTTGGTATCAAAATTTGATTTTTCTGATTTTTGATCAAAATCATGAGTGTTGGTAAGGATAAAATGAGTCCCGAAAATGTCCGCTACAAAAACTGAATTTTCAGATTGTACGTGGTTAAATGCGGGAAAAGTCGAGCAAAAAAAAATACTTTTTATTTAAAGCTTGGATATCTCATAGTATAAGAGACTTAGCCATTCAATCTTGCTATGCTCAATTATGGCGTCGCTCTACGGGCTCGCTTTTGCAATTTTTTAATGAATCTATGATATGACAGACGGTTTTTTTAGTAGAAGATTTTATGTTTCTATTATAGTAACAGATATTGCATATTTTGCTTAGTTTATAGGTTAATGCGCTGTAATACTGCTTTTATATTGGCTGAAATGTGTTACGCCAGGAGATTATATTAATCTCAAAGCTAAAATATGTACTAAATCATTTAATAAAAATAAAGGAAAACTGTTATAAAATGAAAGAGCACACTAAAACTAAAGAACTTTATTATAAGATCGAACCATCTTCTTTTATATTCACATTCTCTAATTATATGACCTGTTTAAATGAGTCTATTTATATATATACATATATCCAATCAAGTCTAGGTGACACACACTAGTTCCATATTCCTGCATACACGGAGCTTCATAACATAATACACAGCAATGTAGAACTTAACATATCAAACTGTGTCGTAATCTTAACCAAGGAATGCACCCAGATCTGTGGATGCAACAAAATGAGCAATTTAGCAGGGTTTTAAATGCGCTAAATAATGTAAAGCCTTGAAAATCCTTTTCTGCGTGTGTTGTTTCTCTCTTTTTGTTTTCAGATTTCAAGGATATATTCACCGTTTGATAAGGCATATCAGACTATCAAGCTGATATTCTTTTTTTGCATCTGAATACGCATTCTAACAGAAGGGACTAATGTTTTTAATATAGGTTGCAGTCGTTATCTGATTGATATTTTTATTTACCGCATTCTAAGATCAAACATTATTATTATTTACTACTGTATTATTGAACGTATTTTTTGATGATTACCAGATCAAATCGAAGAATCGAAGGCAATCATGATATTTATATCTACTCAATAATAACCTAGTACTGGCTAAAACCCCACGAAATGTTCCAGAAATGTGATAACACTTCAAATGATATTGAAACAAAATTAAAAAAAAAGAGTAATAATCTAATGTCTTGCCTAATAATCATAGCTTTGATCGTAGCTATGCTTATAAACAAATCTTTTTACAGCTGACAATCGTAAACTAAAATAGTAAGTTTAAACAAAGTTAATTTGTTTAACTTTTATGAGTGATAAAATAACATATATAACCTTAGATTTGGCTTGCATATAAATTTAAGAAGTAAGTATTATTTAAGTTTATGCTCGAGCAAAAACCATTGTCGCTGCAAATGTTACAGCTACAAATATATTTATAAAGGATGATAATCGTAAATATATTGGTTATTGCATGAATTGCTCTACATCAACAACGTATTGAATTGTATTGTCTATAATTTATATTGATAAAAACAAATGTAACTTAAAAACCCATTCCAGTGAAAAAATGCAATGGAATTTTGAGAACGACACAATGCTTAATATACAAACCAATTTGTGCCCATACGATCAGCTCATTATGCTCGTGGTCAGATTTTATTATTATGCACAAATAGGGATAATGATGACATGCTTATGGGTACTTTTACTATTACTATACACACATGGTATTAATGTCATGCACATGGACAGAATCTATAATTCTGCACATACAGGCTTAGCGTCGTGCTTGTGTTTAGTTTCTTTCGTTGTGCCCATATGCATCTTGTAATATTTTTAGCCATATTCAGTGGGCACAACAGCTCAGGCTGCAGTAAATAACGAAGTTGTTTACTAAAATAAAAAAATATAAAAACTTTAGCTGATTATACTTGTATTTCTACTGCTTTTGTTTTTATATTTTTATTTTAGTAAACATCATTATTTACTGCATAAAGAACATTTTAAAATCTACTATAAAAAGGTCAAAAAATGGAGTAAAAAAATGCTCAGAATTTTTTTCATACTGAAAAATGCTATAGGGCAATTCAAAACAAGTGGGTTTTATTATTAAAAAGTATTGGTATAGCTTAATATTTTGAAGATATATTCAGGCTCAAAGTTTTAATTTTTAGCAATGAAATACCTGTGAAAATCTGAAACATTAGCACTAAAAAAGTTATATCAACTGCAAAAAATAGAATATTTCCGGATACTTGTTTTTGGATTAAAGGTGAACATCTCAGGTACATTGGCATATAATTTTCTCTCGGTGTTATTTAGTGAAAAAAAAAGTAGAGCAGGAATGAAAAGTTGGACTCAGTTTTTAAGGAAAAAAAAACATTAAATTTTACGCGTTTTTGAATCTTTTGTGAGATAAAAATAAATTTAGAAGTAGGTAAAATAATGCAGCTAATTTATATCCATTTAATAATGTCTAAAATATGTCCTGCTGGTATGAATTTATAAAAACAGAGGGCGCGCTCTATTTTTGAAAATTCAAATTTCATTCGAGTAGGTTTTATATACATCGTAACAAGGAAGATTACTCTAGCAATTACAATATACCTTCCATTTCATGAAGTTTGCACGCTATTTTATTATTTTGATACCGTAGCGAGCTAGCCTAGCAATATTTCCGTTGCTAAACCTAACTCACAAGTAAAGGTTTTTAAGCCGAAGCTTTATTAGTATTCATCTCTGTTCCATATTTGATACACGGAATCAAACAATTGTATTAGGTATTGAAAAATAATGCCTCAAAACCACTTATTAAAGCAAGATTTTTAACTATATCACAGAGCAGAGGGGGGGGGGGCAAGAGGGTAAACGATGTATCTTATTCTATAATTTTTTTATACGAAAATAACTGTTTATTAAAGTTATTTCATTGTTTGCTCATTCTATGATTTGAAAAAGATTGAATGTCTAAATTTTTTGATTTAAAGCCAAAATAAAAATCTTTGCATCCGTCTTTCAAGGGGAGTCATTCAACAGCTGCATATCACTAAATCATCTAGCTAGCCCAAAATTCCCGCTGCTATTATTTATAAGATGTAATTTCCTATCTAAAAACATCAAATTATAATTGTATATATACGCCATTACACTTCTCTCAATCAGTTATAAGGAGAAAACGGATGAAAGCACTGGAATGCATAATTATAAAAAGGAAACATCTTTTTGCTACCAACATGAGGTATATTTTATTTTGAAATATTTGCATTTCCAGATCATGTATTATAATGATTCATGATGCAATTGTCTGATAATTGAAAAATACCCTAAAAAATGCATTGTATCTGTTACGGTAATTTACCTACTTGTATAGCGGTAGGTTAAAGAATATTTAAGCGATTTTAATAGTTTGTTATATTTATATAAACTTGGTATTATGTCAATGTTTTTTATAAGGCTTTCTATTAGAATTCAGGTGTCAATTGAATGTATAAGGTGGCCTTAATTTTTTTTTGTCTCTCCAACAAAAAAAAAAAAAAGCCAATAATAGATACCGTATATGCGAAATTACACCGGTTCAGATATTACAAAATAATTAATTTTTAGCCTACATATTTTGTTGTACATACATTCAAGTTTACTGTAGCACAAATCCTAATAAAAGGTTTATAATAAACGCAAGGTTTCAACTCAGTAGCGTCGATATAGGTTTCTTTTTGTCATGGCTTTCAAAAACGTTCAATTCTGATGGAATACCAAATAAATATTCTGCGAAATTACATCACTGGAATCGAACTCGAGGTACTTTTGGATACTAAATTAGAATTAATGTCAAAAGCAAATTGCGCGCTCCAGAAAGAAGAAGATGAAGATGAAATACCAATTTCAGGTACACTATCATTAAACCACCGCAGGCCCATGACATACCTTATTATTTTATGAACTTTCTCACTCTAAATCAAGGTTTGTTTTGCTCAAATTACCTCCGAAATTAATCAATCCATTTCAGCATGATATCACTAAATGATGATCATTGTACTAATAGTAATTTTATCGAAAATCTCTTGCAATCAGAAGTGTTCATTATTGTACACACAATGATCATCCATATCAAGGAGCTCCAAATAGATAGTCTCTAAATTAGCTGAAATGTCATTGTTGATTGAATTACATGACAACATTTTTATACATGTTGATTATGTGGTGGGCCTATTATTTTCAAGTTGAATAGAATCCGGGTTCTTGTTTCTTTGAAAATAAATGAACATCTCATAAACAAAAGAGCAGCAACAAACAAGGAGTATTGTATTTCAAGGAGGTCTTGTGATACCTATTCAGTAGGAATGTTTGAATGTCAAAAACAGATATATTGTACTTGCATTACATTGCATCAAATTTTTACAACAATAATCATATTTTCTCTCTTTTCTATGTAAACTCTTGTTTCTTCTTTTTTTTCTTTTATACATTATACAATATGACAATTCCATTATTCCATCCAGAAAAGGCTTGTTTAATAGTACAACATAATAGAGAAATACCTGAAACAATTACAGCAGTGAAACAAATATATGATAACCGCCCTTATTTAACAGAATTACAATTTATTCCAGTTTTGAAGGCATGCGGATTACCACGATATTTAAATATGGCATTTTTTCGCAAATTGGAAGCGATTGGAAATGTAGATCAATTGGTGCCTTTTTCAGCATTTGTAGAGTATGTATAATTCTTTTGGTATTGAGTTATTTATTGAACAAATTGGGCATACATTAGAGGATATATGCAGATTAAACGAAATCGATTGGACGATACCTCATTGTTTTTCAACATTCTTAAAAAATCAAATAGTACCTGGATTTCACCAGAAGATTTTTTACCTGTATTAGAGGGTATGTATACATTTGAAAATTGCATGGTATTATCTAAATATTTTTTTTTGTTTTACCAGATATTGTTTTGAATCATCCTGGATTAAAGTTCTTGGGAGATAATCCCATGTTTCAAGAACGATACAGTAAAGTTGTAGCATAGATTATAGACTAATGCATACAACTAACGAGTGTGTTTTTATAGTTGAAACAGTTATTTGCAGATTGTATTATGAAGGAAAATGCGCTTCTGGCAAAATGAATGTGTCTCAATTTCGTAAATGCAATTTTACTCAAATGATAAAGAATCTTGGGCCCAATGTCGATCTCAATAATGTATGTATATCTTGCTTGCATAAAATAGTTCAAGAAACCAACATTGTATAGACTCGCGATTGCTTTTCATATAAACACTTTTATGTACTCTACTGTAAATTTTGGGTTATTGATGAAGATCATAATCTAATTATTTCCGAAAATGATCTTGGAAATTATAATGATGGATTATTATCGAAAAGATTAACAAGACGAATTATGCAACATGGGGGTATTCCTGCATTTGCAAGAGAAAATACACTGTTAGTAAAGAACCAAGAAAGAACGCTAACATACCTTGATTATATTTGTAAGCCTTGATAGAGTGGTTCTATGTATATAATCTAAACATACTTTTCAGGGTTTTTAATTTCTGAAACTGATAAAAGTACAGCCGTGGCTATAGAATATTGGTAAGTTTGATGAAAAAAAAGTACGATAAATCTATAGCCAATGATTTATTATAATATTATATAGGTTTAGATGCATGGACGATGACGGAGATGGTATCATTACAACATTTGATTTAGAAAAACATTGGGAAGAGCAAGAGAAAAAGTAAAAATGCATGTGGAGGATAGATGATTTACACGTTATTTTAACTCAGTACAATAGATTATTTGATATGATTGAATGCTATTCAGATGATGCTATACGATTTGATGATTTAATATGTCAATTGTGAGTAAATAGTAATAATTGCAACTGAAAAAAGAACTACTAAAAAGCATACAATCTCGAAATAGAAACGATTTGATTAGGCCACAAATACCCGGACAATTCCGTCTCAGCGATTTAAAACGAAATGGTATCATTGCTGAACGGTTTTTTGATACATTTTTAAACATTGAAAAGTTTCAGATTCATGATACATATCAAGGGTTAATTCGAACAAATCAACAATTAGAAAAAGAAAAGAAAAAGCAATATGAATTAGAGAAACAAAAACTATTAGAATTACGTCAAAAGTTTTTTATTAGTGAGGGTAGCAGTAGTGGACAACATGTAGAACAACTACTACAGCCACAACAACAGTTGGAACAAGAACCATTTTCTCTTGGTGCATGGTGTGATTATGCAGAACAAGAATATGACCTGTTGTTACTAAATGAGCAATGTAGTAATGAATCAATCGACTCTGACTGGTCTTTACAACAGCATCAACAACAACAAAATCATACCGCGGTAGACAGTGGCGATGATGATGTTGAATCACCGAATAGTAGTAGTAGTAGTAGTAGTAGTAGTAGTAACATTGATGAACAAGATGAAAGTTATTCATCAAACAGTAGTAGTAGTACACCTACGACCCCTGTTATGCAATATGAACATGACCATAAACAACCAAGCCTACAACAGCAAAATTGGGATCTGGCATCTTATTAGTTAATTAATTAAATAAAATAATGCTTTTTTAGTATAAGCATATCAACACTAGTAGAATCAATGATGGAATGGGTTGAGCGGAGAATCAATTCGTTTCAACGTATAGGCCAGGTTTGTTGGCTTGTAAAAAGACAAAATCCCGTTAAACGGATATATATTTAGGTTTATTTTGGAAATTCTATTAGTAGCATATTGCATATAAATTTGATGATGTATGAGTGGGATATTCTTGTTATACACGGGAAACCCAATCATCTTAATTAAAGAAACATTTATAGTTTTCTTTATAAATGTGTAGTAAAAATAAAATATCAGTTTGCATGATATAAACTGATTTGAAATAAATTTTCCATTATATTTCTTCTTTTTCCAAGGGTAAAAATAGATAAATATAAAAACTATTAAGCGATATTGTTTTTCTATTCTGTAACATTTGCTGCATTCGTTTAAACTAAATTTTAATCCGTTTAGATTTTAAGCGGAGGAGACTACAAAGATAAGTGTTCCTTTTTGCTTGCCGGAGAAGATGATCCCCTTAAACTCTGTGTTACAATACAGCCATCATCATCATCATCATTATATACCCTTCATGTGATTGAACTATTTTCTGTATAAAATGAGCCCCATTTTTCAAATCATTTTCATTTTTTTATTCTTTTTACACGCTTCATAAAAATATACGATGCTTCTCATTTCCCGAATTAAATTACCTCTTTTGAAAAAGAGTTCTCATATGGCAAAACCTAAACCCAATAAACGCTATAGAAGAAGCAGTTGTAAGCAGTTACCATCTGAAATTCAAGAAATTATTTGTTCCATGGTGCTGGGTAACGATAATTCAAATCCATTTGCATTAACTGCCATGAGAGTATGCAAAACATGGGCAAACTTTATCTGTGAAAGAATGTACAAGTAGGTTTTACTTATATATAAGCATGGATTCAGATGCTTATACTAAAACACTCTATTAGACAATTCCAATTCAAAAACTATATGCAGTTTATTGGATTTGTAAATACAATTTCTCTCGGAAATCCCGTCTTGCCTTACAGTTTATATGTTCGACATATCGATCTCACTCCTGTCAATAAATACGGTGTTGATGTTCGAGTTAGAAGATTAATCAAACATTGCCCCAACATTTCAAGTATCCAATTAGGTCAAGCAACTAGTGTCAAGGCAGATACACTTCAACTCATGGGCAAATATTGTCACAATGTACAAACACTCGAAATGGGAGGTTTGCAGAGTTTTCCATTTATGTTTGAGTGCGATTTCTCTGGCATGATTAGTCTTGAAACTTTGACCTTGTCAACAACACCTTTGCAATCTGCATCTCTCGATACTATGTCAAACTCATTATGTCACTTGAAAATCACTCAAATGGATGCTCTTGATCATTCTGAATTTGCTAAATTCTTGGAGCATCATCAACATCTAAAGTCTCTTTCAATATGTCGCTGTAAACATTTAAACAAAGATTTTGCTGCATTAATTGGTCAATTACCCATGTTGGATGTTTTGGAATTATCAGGACCTGAAGTAGATGATGACGGATTGAAAGATTTGTTCAATATACCCACTCAATTTAAATCATTAAGGCTCTGTCATACCCAGATCAGTGATACGACGTTGGAAGTCATAGCAGCTGGCTGTTTGGTAGTACAACACTTGGATATTGCACAAAATACAAATGTTACTCAATATGGAATCAACTCTTTATTACGAAAGAAGCAATTCAAGAAGCTTACAGTCTAAAGAATTTTGTATATGTAAATCATTTCTGTAGTATAATGTATAAAGAATTGTTGTATATATATATTTGAAATAAAAATCTCATTTTATTTGGCTATCTTTTTGCACTGTAATCAACATGAAAAAATTACCTTTTGTAGGAGAAACCTTAAAACCTGTTGCATACTATCTAATTTGTGCGTGTGTATTTGTTAAGATTACACAGAAGTGTTTCCAGAAAAAATGTCACATCAAATCAGCATGTCTTGGAAAGAGACGCAAGGCGGTGCTTTAGTCAATTATTCGATCATAATAAAAAAATATATATATTGATATTAGATACGCACGAAAACATAAATGTTAGATTAATTTTCGTTTATACATTTTTGTGTGCTAGTAAAAGTCCATCAAAGATGGAAAAAGTTGTGGCACAACGAATAGAAATTTCCGAAGGTAACAAATTTAAATGCTGAAAAAGAAAATCATACAAAATATGGTGCACTTCAGATCTCTGAAGCCACACTCTCCAATAGAAATGCTAATTTTAGACATTCTTAGGTCTAAGTATTGTCATTACTCAGCGTATTGCGAAATAGTTAGAAATATGTTGTGTGATTTCAATGTTTAAATAGTCGAGTTTCGAATAGGTTCGCAATACACTGCAAAGATTGGAATATATTCGATCTCAAGCTTCCTCCGAGTGTTTATGCTTTTTTATTTTTGGCAAGTTGTGCCTGTTGTAAGTGCTTGATTTCATAAATCAAATATAAAACAGAGATGAGTCTTATATAATAAAGTTTCGGCTTAAAAGCCTTTACTTATGAGATGAGCTTGATAACTGAAATATTGCTAGATCAACTCGCTAATACATCAAAATAATAAACCGCATACAGGTAACATGGAATGGACGGAGTATTCAAAGTACTAGAACAGCCTTTTTCGACGCAATGTACTGATATTAAGCCTTTGCCATTAGATTTATTCCTTTTAGGAACATCTTTTTGATAATAAAGAAATATTTGCTTATTGTAGAAGCTAAACAGTTGCATTCCATAATCTTTGATTGCTTTTCTTTTCAAGTAATCAACAATAAGATATATTTACTTTAACGTTGATTTGTTACACTCCATAATTGACGAACTTGAAGCTTTGATACTTTTGGAAAAGTTATATACCATTTCAAAAAGTTCAATCTTCAGAGCTTTCAATTTTCAAAATCGGAGAATGCTCCCTTTTCTATAACTAATCTCATCCTAAACATTTTTTTAAAATATACCTAGGACTAGGATTTCACAAACAACGCATCATATTACGGTTAACCGAGTTTGACTACTTTAACGGGCCGTTTTCCAGCTCGAATCGAATGGCCACTTTCGTTAAAACTCGATTCAAACTCGAATCGAAGCCCAATTCTACCTATGACACTACTATATAAACAGGTATTAATTGGCCGCATTATGCTACACGCCCTTAAATTTATTCTATATCCCATGAGAAGCTCAAAAACAGGTAAAATTCGCTGTTTTTTCTTCAAACCCGGGCCTCACTTTTCATCCCTGCTCAACTTTTTTTCCACTAAGTACCACCAAGAGAAAATTATATGCCAATGTATCTGAGATGATCAACTTTAATTCAAAAACGAGTATCCGGAAATATCCTATTTTTTTGCAGGTGGAGTTCATTTTTCAGTGCTAATGTTCAGATTTTTACGCATATTTCACTGCTAAAAATTAAAAATTTGAGGCTCCATATCTCTAAGAAAAATCAAGCTATACTAATACTTTTTAATAATAAAACTTACTTGTTTTAAAGAACTTTATAACATATTTCAGTATGAAAAAATTTTGAACACTTTTATTTTTTTCTCATTTTTTTGACATTTTTGCAGTAGAATTCAAAATGTTCGTTAAATTGAGCAGTATTTTTTTACATTCATGTCATTGGTCTCATTGGGCTCTATCGGACCCAATTTAGTTATTTTAAAAATATTGATTTTTCGTGGAGATCCTCAAAAATGTGTGCAACGAGATACCTTCGTTTTTAACTTCAATTTCGCCCCTGTATACCCTCATCCCAAATTCTGAATTTGAAAAAAAAATTGACGAAAATCTTGCTTTCTCAATGAGAAATGCTGCTAGAAGGTTTGACAATAGCTTGATTAATAGATAATTTTTTTGCGCATTATTTTCATAACTTATATTTGATACATGCTTATGAAAAATGATGTGTATCTTCAAAAAACCTCTATAACTTCAATTGCATTTTACACAAAATTCAATATAAAAATATTGTTCAAATTTTATTTAAATGGATGCAGAATTTAAAACTGTACAAAAAACTTTTAAAGCACCAATTCGACTTTCTTTGCAGCTCATGAGCTATTAAACGATTTAGTTTTTTAGATCACTTTTCGACCATTTTTCGATCATTTTTTCAAATCAATTTTGGAAACCAGTTATCATAGATTTAAGCTGTAACATGATCTATTATTTCGATTATCTCGACGAAAAATCAATATTTTCTGCTGAAACAAAAATGCAGAGTAGATTTTAATCAGATCTATCCTGTTAACACAAAAAATTAGCACCTCAATTTAGGAGCTTAATTTTTTACAATCGATTCTAGGTCAATTTTGGTCAATGTTAGACCAATGAACTTACATTCTGGTGTTATTAATATTTCTGAGAGACATCAATGGTTCATATAGGGAAGGTAAATTTTCAAAAATTACGTAATCAGGCTTAATGTTAGGTGAAAACATTCCAAAACCATCCGAAATCATCTGGAACCTACTTTTTGACAACCGTGAAAAATGTAGGGTTATATCAGAATCTAGATATAGCGCTACAGTAGTCGTATTATCAGGATATTGTTATTGTTACACCATTAATAGCTGTTGTATCACTTGATAATCTCTTCTATATATAATCTCATCCTCTACATTGATTGAAACTTCACCTTTTACTCTTGTCTAATTCTTATTAGTTTTGGTAAAACAGTAATGTGCGTATATAATATATAGTATAAAGTGATAATTATACAAGAAATGCTATCCCAGATTAGTTAACTCATTTTTACAATAAAAATTACAATGCAACTCAAAAGGTTTATTATTATCTTAAAAGTTACGATAATAACCTGTGAACGTAACACAGAATTTGGAATGAGGGTATACACATTATTTTTTCGAGCAAAACCGAGGATATTCTTTTGTACACATTTTTGAGGACATCTCCAAGAAAAAACAATATTTTAAAGAAATTCAAATTGGGACCTAGAGAGCTCAATGAAGTTGATGATAGGAATGTAAAAAAATTCTGCGTAATTTAACGAATATTCTGGAATTTATTACAAAAATGTCAAAAAAATGAAATAAAAAAAATTTGTCCAGATTTTTCAAACTCAGATATGTTAAAGAGAATTTTAAAACAAGTAAGTTTTATTATAACAAATTCTTTGGGTATCTTAATTTTTTGCAGAGATATTAAGGCTCAAAGTTTCAATTTTTCATATTTAAGCTGTAAAAACCAAAGTTGGAAGAAAAAATTATCGGTTTTTCCGAATTTATTCAACAGATGCTATAGTGATAGTCTGTAGACAATTAGTTGTTATTTGTAGCTCTTAAAAACCTGTATCCAATAAAACTAATTTCAATAAGAGTTTTTTACTATTTTGTTATGAAAATCGCTCAAAATCGCGATTTTTGGATGGGGGTTGGGGTCAAAAAACAAGAGTACATCTTCAAATCTTCACTACTCCTTGAAAAATTAATTTTTTTGAAAAAACTAAAAACGGATCTATATATATTGCTGCTCGCAATTATTTTTATGGAACTGACATTTTGTTTGATAACTTACTGGAAAATGATACTAATAATTTGTACGTTTTTGGTGTGTTTTATGGGGTAAATCCTTTGAATTTTTATTTTGGCTCTATTTGTATCTAACAAATGATATACCTATAATATAGACAAAAAACTTTTATTATAATTTCAAGTAATGTTTACTTAATAAAATCAATAAGTATGCTTGTTTTTCTGATATTCCTATAATTTTTTGAACGGCTATATCTCCGCAAAAAAAATAGCTAAAACTACATAAATAGCACCATAGTTATTGCAGCATTAACTTGTATTAGAATCCACTCTTACCTCAGCATATGAAAAAAGTTATGAGAAAAATGTTGGAAATCTGATTTTTAGGGGAAAAAATCCATTTTAACTTGTGGAGTGTAACTTCTTTGATTCATAGAGTGTAACTTTTTTGACTGATGTTTCTCAACCCCTTATGGCATTGAGTATTTACCTCTTCAAGTCGACCTAAATTACTTCAAAATGCTTCAAATAATGATTTTTTAATACTGTCCAATTGGTGAATGAATTTTGCCCAAAATTAAAGTTTTTTAACATATGGCAATTATTGTTAAAACTTTCTACTATCATCGACGCACATTACTGTTTTACCAAAACTTAATGCACAGTAGATTGACAAATAACATATCTTTATTTGATTAGTTAGTAGCTGTTTTTGAAGGGATTTTTCACACGCTTCTAAAAAAAAAGTCTTTTCTTCTGCTTGAAAGAAATTTAGTAACTGGGAAAAATGCTTAAAATCAATGAATATTTATCCAAATGGGCTGAAAGTTTCAAAATAAATACTACAGCTGCAAATATATCCAGAATTAAAATTTTAGCATCCCATTGATTTGCTGAGTAAGTAGTAGAGGCAAAGTGCCCCCGTTTTTCAAGTGGGGTCCTGTGGCTTAATAGACCATTTCAAATTAGAAATAGCACTGAATCAGCCAAAACCAGCATACGGTATATGGCAATGACAACTACCGAAATTAATGAGTAAACGTCATCTTTATGTTTCATTAAAGTTGTTATGCAATGTCTTCTACACCTATTTTTCAAAAAAAAAAAACGTCGGATTTAGATAACTGTAAGCAAAGTAATATCAGAGAAATACCAGAAATTACAAACCTTTGTTCCTTGAACGAGTTATTTCGTTGATAACCGGCAGGTAATAGCCAAGTAAATAGTAAACAGCTTCACCTACTGGATACTTTTAAGGGCCCTATACAGAGTATACCCTTTTTTTAAGCACATTTTGTCTAAGTAAAGATAATTAAGCAAAGTTCATCCTTTAAAATTAAGTAGGATGAATGGAAACAAGATTTCATACTTATAAAAAACAATGTAGATAATGTCCATAAATAATGTATGCAGTTAGTAAATTGTATTTTAAACTGTATTCTGTAAGAGATATAGTGTGCTATCTGCTTTCTTTTCTTTTGCTGTTCCCTAATGTTTAAAAATAGCTATAATAAAAAAGCAAGCTAATATGTATGGTCTCATGTTGTATACATAAAAGATGTAATGTATTATCAAAAAATCAATTTATTATAGTTTATTATGCGGTAAAGTTCCCTAACAACTCTTCAGGATGATATTCTCCCTTTGCAATTTGATCAGCTCTCTTTACAAGGTCGTAAGTAATTTCATCTGAAACAACAGAATCCTTCTTATAAGCAGGATGATTTTGTACAAATTGACGTAAATAAGCAGCGCCTGTCATAAGTTCTCCACTAGCTCTTTTGCTGATCAAACTCAAGTAGGAAGATAATTTACAACGAGTTTCAATATCAATGTTGGTACTATTAAGATAACTATGAATTAAAGGAACGAAACCAGGGAAACCATTTTCCTATTCATTTTTGTAGATTTGTAAATAACAATGATTCGGTCAATTTGTATAAAATAAACTTTTTACCTTGCCATTGACAATTTCATTCAATGTCATTAATTCATAAGCATCTTCATCCTCTAATTCTTCAGTAGTACTTGGTTGTGTATTTTCTCCTCTAGGTGTACGAGAAGTGAACACATTTTTACGGAAATAGAACTTTTCGTTTAATACAGCATCTCGTTTATGAGCAGTTTGCATATTAGCATCCACCTTTGAAATGGGAATATAAAAGTTGAGGCCAAAACTGAGAATGACTCGAGTAAGTAACACAATGAATACAGAATATGCTGCATTCTCGAAATCAGACAATTGCACTTCCATACTTCTAAATTCTACACGCCAACCAATGGTAGAATTGGGTGGTGGGGGCTTGAAACGCATTGTTTGCCAATTTGTTGATTGAAGGTTCTATGTACAATCATGTTAATTCTGTGTATAACAATATCAAATCTAACTTACCTCAAAATGATCTGAAGATTGTGAATCATCTAAATTTAATAATTCCTTGAATATAACAAGTGGATCACGAATAAACAAGTGAGCAACATGTTTAGCAAGTTTATCGTCAACGCCACTATCTCTTAATTTCTGGTAAATTTCCTTGTCATATACTAAATCAATATCATCGTATTTGGATTTGTAAGTGGCATCATTAGAAAGGTAAGAATCAATAGAATCATAACGAGATTTGTTAATTACAAATTTACTATCCTTCAAAGGCTAAAAATATATGTGTTTTAGTATATTCAATTTCCATAATGATCCAATTACAGGATATTACCTCTAACCCTCTTTCTTCGGGTGTTCTATCATCTACACTTGCGGAAATAACATTCCATCTAGCATCAACATCAGCCAAATAACCACGATAAATGGGAGAATTAGCAGATAATGCCATCATTAATGGTGCAACCGGAGCCAATTGATCATATAATTTTCTACCCTCGTCAATATTACATGCTTGGAAAGTAATTTGTAAGCAACAACAACCCATACCAAAAGCCATAGCATCCATATAGATATGATCGGGTAAAGCAGCCCCTTCCTTAGCTTCCTTGTCATGTTTAAACAAATCGCGATCCCAAGGTATTGTGGGATCAATGAAAGGTTTAGGTGTATTTACATCATGGAAAATGGGCATATTGATTTGAACTTTAGATCCTCTACGACGACGAATGTTTGCGGTCAAAGTTCTATAGAATAATGCGGTTAATTTTAACACTGACCCAAAAAAATATAAATACATACGGGAATCTTGCATGAGGATTAATAATCTGGTCAGGAACAAACATGCTTTGACAGGCAGGGCCATTAGGCTCATGATCGGGGTAAAGTTGATTAGGGCAACCTAAACGAGGATAATTGACTAAAGATACTGCATATTCATCGGGATCCATAGCTGCATGAGCCATTCTACGTCTTAATTTCATGTTATCCTCAACACCGACCAAATCACGGAAAGTTGCTCCGTAAGGTAAACCAGGTGTACCTTCAATCATATAGCGACCATATTCGGGTCTCCATAATGCAGCTGGTGGTTCTCTACATATCGAATCAAATTGTTACTATCACTTTCATTGTACACACATGAAAAAACTCACTTTTCAATGCCTTCCAACCAGTCATGTTCAGGCTTTTCTAATGTCTCCAAGATATCAAAGGCGCGAAGAGACAATTTTGTAGTCTTTTCTTCATCATTGAATTTCACAACAATATATTCAATCTACAAGAAAGTCGCTATATAAACCTTCTAGCATATAAAAATACAACATTTAATGTATACCTCATCACCCCAAAGCAAGCATTGCGTTTCTCTATCTTTCTGGAAATTGTAGATATGAAGAAATTGCTCGATACCATGTTTACGGACATGATCAGCATAACTTTTAGCTTCACTCCAATGAAGAGGTGTTCCAAGAGATAAAAGACCCATATTTACTAGATTGCTCTATTTTTAGATATGATTTAGAGAGAAAAAAAGAAGAAGAAGTATAGAAAAAAGACAGTTTGCTTTTGGTACTTTGAAAGAAAATCGGAGAAAGGGTCATGAACATCTCTTTTTGATGGTTTTAAAAGCCACTCGCTGATGCTTTCCTAACCCTTTTACCATGTCAAGATTTGCATTTGTCAGCAAAACAGCAATCACTTTTTTTTTTTATTTTTGGTAGTTTTCGTAATTCAAACATTCGATTGAATTCTTCTATATAAACTTTGGGGGAAAGTACCTTTATATTCTTTTATAAAAAAGATATATAGGTACATAATTCATTTTTGAATAACGTGCCTGATTGCGCAATTTCATCTCAAAATTGGTTCTTGCAAGCCTCCATAATTTGATCATTCCCTTTTTTGCTTCTTTTGATATGATAAATTATCCAATCATATCTTTCTCTTTATTTTACATGAATGTTTGATTCACTATCGTCCATACAGGCAACAGAAATTATACTCACCGAGGTTTGTAAACGGTGAAATAAAAGAGGAGAGAGCCACGGGTTGCCATGGAAACGGTCGGATTTTTAATTGGTTTCAATGATTAAAATTCAACGCTCTGGAAAAGAGAGTGCTTTATTTACCCTTTGTTTATATATTACACACCTCTTAACATCTTCTGTTATTGACTCCGCCTTATTGTGCTTTACATACACAGAAAAAAAAGAGATGAAGAAGTCGAACCCAAAGGATTCACTAAAAGTGAAAAATTCTACAACAAGCTTGCAAGATTTAGCAAAGTATCTTGCTAAACGTCAAATAGGTAAAGATATAAAGGTTTCATGTTGATTTCTCGAGGAATTAAACTTGAACAAAATTTAGAAATACCTTTGAAAGTGATTGGATTCATCTTAGCTGGTTATTTCCTTCGATTACCAGTGTTTGAACACTTTATATTCATTAGTAATCAACGACAAGATGGACGATTCGAAAAGAGTCTTTGGGATGTTACATTTTTATTTTTTTACATATGTGTTTTTACTGCACTTAGAGCAGCCACCATGGATTATGTCTTGTTTCCCTTAGCAAAGCTTGTAAATGTACCAAAGAAAAAATATCAACGTTTTGCTGAACAATCCTACTCTGTTTTTTATTATGGAATTGCATTTGGTTTTGGTGTTGTAAGTATAGGATTAATCCTTCAAGAACAGCGTGAAAAAAATTTTCTTCCGCTTTGACTGACCTCCCCCCTCCCCTCCTCTCCTTTTCTGTTAGTATGTCATGTATGATTCCCCCTGGTGGTTTGATACAACTTATTTTTGGCGCGATTATCCCGTTACCGATTTCACAAAGCCTTTTAAATATTATTATTTGGTACAATTTGCTTATTGGCTTCAACAAATCTTCGTTTTGCAAATCGAAGCACCTCGCAAAGATTATAAAGAATTGGTCATGCATCACATCAATACATTATTATTGATCAGTCTTAGTTATTGTTGCAATTTCACTCGTGTGGGTAATGCCGTGTTTGTGTGTATGGATCTCCCTGATTCAATCCTCGCCGTAAGTAATTTGATATTATCCTAATTTGGGTTATATCAAGGTGTACTAAATTTCTCCAATTAGTTGGCAAAAGCTTTAAATTATTGCCTGCCGGGAATTATATGTAATTCTACATTTGGAATTATGGTAGTTTCTTGGTTATATACAAGAGTTTACTTGTTTGGCTGCATTATTTGGTCTACTTTGACTGAACCCGATCTCTATGTGCCTCAATTTGTATTACATCCTCCTAGTGGAAATTGGTTTCCATATTTTGTGAAATACATTATTGCTGGTCTCATGATTGGATTGTTTTTCTTGAT